>CM033469.1:361480635-362094488 GCA_019447015.1 Hymenochirus boettgeri | reverse complement strand
GAGAATACTAAATTTGTGAACCCTTGATTACGTGTATGGGAAATCACAGAATTTGTTAACCCTCTATTCCGTATATATGGGAGAAATACAAAATTTGAACCCTCGATTCTGTGTATGGGGAAATCACAGAATTTGTTAACCCTCTATTCCGTATATATGGAGAAATACTGAATTTGTAACCCTCGATTCCGTAATGGGGAAAACACAGAATTTGTTAACCCTCGATTCCGTAATGGGGAAAACGAATTTGTTAACCCTCGATTACGTATATGGGGAAAATACTGAATTTGTTAACCCTCGATTCGTTATATGGAAATACAGAATTTTTTAACCCTCGATTCCGTATATGGGGAAAAAACAGAATTTGTTAACCCCGATTCGTAAATGGGAGAAATACTGAATTTGTTAACCCTCGATTCGGTTATGGGAGAATACTGATTTTTTAACCCTCGATTCCATTATGGGGGAAAACAAAGTTTGTTAACCCTCGATTCCGTATATGAGAGAAATACTGAATTTGTTAACCCTCGATTCCGTATATAGGAGAAATACAGATTTGTTAACCCTCGATTCCGTATATGGGAGAAATACTAATTGTTAACCCTCGATTCCGTATATGGGAGAAATACTGAATTTGTTAACCCTCGATTCCGTATTGAGAGAAATACTGAATTTGTTACCCCATTCCTATATGGAGAAATACTGAATTTGTTAACCCTCGATTCCGTATATGGGAGAAATACTGAATTTGTTAACCCTCGATTCCGTATATTAGAGAAAAATACTGAATTTGTTAACCCTCATTCCGTATAGGGAGAAATACTGATTTTGTTAACCCTCGATCCGTATATGGGAGAAATACTGATTTTGTTAACCCTCGATTCCGTATATGGAGAAATACAGAATTTTGTTACACCCGATTCCTTTATGGGAGAAATACTGAATTTGTCCATATATACGGAATAGAGGGTTAACAAATTCTGTGATTTCCCCATATACGGAATCGAGGGTTAACAAATTAAGTATTTCTCCCATATATACAGAATAGAGGGTTAACAAATTCTGTGTTTTCCCCATACCCATGTAGTACTGAAAAGTTACGTCTTATCTGACCGGGATCCCGCAATGCAGTTTTGCGAGGGATTTTAAAGCATTGCGTGATCCCGGTCAGGTAAGGCGTTTTTAGTATTGCTCTCTATTGCCTCCTCTAGACAATGCAGTGTTAAAGTTTCTGTCTTAAAGAGCTGTAATCAGCTAGGTACATAGCTTGCGGTGGTTGCATGACACAGATTTTGCATTATGCCGCAATGACTGTAAGTTACGTCTTAAAGACACGTTAACCCTTGGTACATACATGGGTTATCATGACTTTTAGATGGAGAAAGCAGATAATGTCTCTCAGTACATAGCCCTGTAACTTTTTAAGTATTACATCGGCCTGTATGTGTGAGGCACTAGTGGCTAAAGGCCCGTACACACACATACAATTTGGTGGATGAGGGCCAACACACAAGAGCATATTTGGGTGCTCGGTTGGCCAAAATGCCTGTTTATTACACATTGTGCGTCGCGGGTTGGTGCTGCAATCACACGTGTGTACAAACCTTGTCACACTTTTTTCTTTGTGGGTTTTTCAGTAGCGCAGCAGTTACAAGACAATCCACAAGGAATGATGGCAAAGACAATGGAATAAAACTGGGTTCACAGTACCGACGGTATCAGGGCTTTATCGGTATTGAGTTTACCTTACTTTTCCGCCGAACGATCAGGTTGGTCAAGCGCTCGTTCGGAACAGAGGGGACATTTCCCTTGGCCGCTGTAGATTCCCTATAGAGGATAACTGCCGCGGCCGAGGGAAATAGAGTCCCGAGCATTCTCCCTATGATGTGTATTGGGAGAACGCTCTGGACTGTGTGTATGCAGATCCTGTCTGTCATCTTTCAATGATCTGTACTGTGTGTACCCAGCTTTAGTGAGTCAACCTCGGATCTTCAAAACTGGAACAGGCCTTGTAAACAATGAAAAAAGCAGATTTCACAAATACAAACAAGCTTCATTTTGAACTGAAATGTTATTTTGTTGTAAAAATACAAATAAGTTATTTGTACATAAATTGGCTGATTACTTGCAAGGATACTGTTAGGGAGGGTTAAAAAAAAATAAATAAAAAAAAAAGTGAATAGGTTGGACTTGATGGACGAATGTCTTTATTCAACCTTAATTACTATGTTACTATGTTACTATGATACATTAACCTTCCATGTGTTCATATTGGAAGACAGAAATTCTGCATCCAAACTGCAAAAATTTCAAGCCAAAATTTCAGCCCAAGAAAATTTCTAAAGACAAAACCAGTAGTTTCGACCTGAAACCAATTTTAGGTCCAATCGGGATTATGTGCTGAAAACCAAGGATCTGCACGTATTCTGGCAAGGAGAAGGAACATGGGACTTTTGAGACCAGTCAAATAACCAAAGGATTTGACAGATCTACTTGATTATCTGGAGCAATCCCTGTAGTCATATAAATGATATAACATCACATCATCAGGAGGCCGGTAACCATAGTAACCGGACGCGATGCAAGCCCTGACGGAACGCATCGCTAGTATAGCACTAAACAGAGTCAGAATGGACTCTAGTGCAAAGGAATAACTCCTTATGCATAATAGCCCAGCAGATCCATTGATATTATAACCAGCATGGCTACAGGGTAAAACAGTGATGCCCCCTACATATTAGGAAAGTGAATAAAAACCGAATAACACATAATAAAATACTACTAGCATCCAAACACAAATAGAAAAAAAATAAGTAAAAATAAGTAAATTAGTGAGTCCTCGGGTCAGGACTCAGCCGTCTATCTGCATCTTAAGGATAAAGGACATACCTTTGAAGATTGTAATGTTAACATACTGGCGAAGGAACGTGACTGGTTCAAGAGAGGTGTTAAGGAGGCCATTTATGTGAAAATAAAGAAACCAAGCCTAAATAGAGGTGGGGGGGTTCGACACCAACTGTCTGCCATGTACAATGCTGTTTTAACACCTTACTGTGGGCGTTCCTATAACACCTCTTAGCCACTATCTAATCACACCCTTAACACCTGGCTGTGATATGCTAATTGGGATTCTCCAGGGTACATAATTGCCACAGATTCTTGTACAAGTCATTCTGAATTGAGAAAGCCAGTCGGATGACTAGCGAAACGTCTTCAAGAACTACATTTCAAGTCCAGTTGATCTAATTGAATACAACAGATATACCATGACCTGGATGAATGAGAACCTTCACAAGCATTAGTAAAATAAGTTATAGAAAGCAGCCAAAGTTATTCATTTCATTAAGCCCATTGGGTTTGCAGTCTAAATATCCATTTCGATTCCACGTGCAGAAGCTTTTTTGCTCTATCACCTTCAATCGGTGGTACATGGTCTAAAACCATACATTTTAAAGATGACAGGCTATGCCCCAATTGTTTAAAGTGCCTAGCAACCGCCTGGTCACCAAATTTTCAGGTTTTCCTTTCATTCGATTAGACAGAGCAGCCCTAATCGCACTTCGATAATTTGCGAATCACTCGCGAAAACTGCTCAGCGTAGACCTGTGCGCAAGGGCAAATCAGAAAATAGATCACATAGGAACTGGTACAAGTCAATCTAAAGTTAATATTGATCCTTCTTCCAGTCCTCGGATGAGGAAAGTGCTTTCCAGTTAGCACATGACTGCAGGTTACCCAACTGGGACATTTATAGCATCCTAATTTGACTTAGCCCCCAAAACATTAAGCATTGAGACCAGCCGATATCCTCACATCGGTCCTCACCAGCATGTTACATAAACTCCTTCCACGACCATGTGCAAACCGTAAATCATATTGTCCAAAGGGCAAGTTCATATCGTTAACAATAATTCTCCATAGCTCCTTAGCTTTCCATGCTATCTCTGCACTCAATATTGAATAGTCCATAGGGAAAGTCATGCTTAGCCCATTGTCCTCCCTATGTCTTCGGCCCCTGGCCATGGTGACATTCTTGCCTATTTAAGCAGAGAGGGTTTTTGGGTTATTTAGTCCTGATGATGACCTGGTGAGGTCGAAACATGTTGGCTCGCTAATAAAGAGGTTTTTTCACTATAAGAAAGACTTGTGAGCGCGTCATCTATCTGGATTTTATATATATATATCACTCTGGAATGGAAATGGAAACCTTCACAGTTTATTTAATTATACCCGTTTAAATGCCAATTGCTGAGTTCACTTTGCCTGCAGGAATCAACTGACCCAGTTCATTTAAAGTAATCAGAAACCTTATTAACATGTACTAGATTCTCTATCTTGTTGACTGATATGTCGTGTTGGCAACGATTTAAGAAATAATGATAATGAATTGCTCATTTATTTGTTCTGAAATGGTTCAGTACACGTCAGGTAAACAAAAGAGGATTGCTATAAAGATTATAGTTTGACTATAGAAATCTGTTTTGGGTGTTAATTATATATTAAACAACTGACACATTTAAACCTATCAATAAAAAAGTGTATGATCGATAGAGACATAGATAAATCATAGATAGAGAGATAGATAAATCATAGATATATATATATATATATATATATATATATAGAGAGAGAGAGAGAGAGAGAGAGAGAGAGAGAGAGAGAAAGAAAGAGAGAAAGAGAGAAAGAGAGAAAGAGAGAGACAGATGGAGCGATAGATAGATAGAAATAGAGAGATAGTGTACACTCTACCTTCAGGTCATTCAGGTGCCACTGCCTAGGTGCTGCTTTTGATTCAAAAAGTAGCAATGTTTCAGTATGTGTCTTAGACCTTTCTCAAGCTGTTTGTTGGGGTCACACATGGAATAAAGTTTAAGCTTTTGCACAAGTCCTGTGAGTGCTCTGTAACCTGTTCTATGGTTAGATAAATAGATAGAGAGAAACCATCATCTCCTGCTGGGAGATGAGGAAGCCACAGCACATATTAGGGCACACTATGTAACGGCATGTCACAGACTGAGACTCAGAGAGGAGCAAAAATTTAACTTAATGTCCATGGACTACTTGCCCAGCTATCCGTTTATCCTTCCCTAACTGTTATATCCCAGGACTGAGCCCCAATATAACCCTTTTAGTACAGTCTATATATTACTTTGATACCTATTACCCCCTACTGTGAAGCCCTATATATCCCCCAACAAACATGTTTCTCCTTTGTTTGTTTGTTTTGCTTTGACAATGTCAAAATGTAAATTGATCCTGCCAATAAAGTTATTTTTTAGATAGACAGAAAGATGATAAATAGAAAGACAGACAGATAGATCATATAGATAGATAGATAGATAGATAGATCAAAAACAGACAGACAGACAGACAGAGACAGACAGAGATATGTTGGAACTGTAATTCAAAAGCAATCTGGTTAATTTCCTGGCCATCCTGGCAGCAGTGACTAAATGGTTAAGCCTTCCCTATAGCCAGGAAATAAGAAGAAATCACATCCATTAAATAATTACTTAAGGACTCCTCCCACCTTGCAATCCCAGTCTTTATTTTCTTCTCATTAGCCAGGTAAGTGTTTTTCTTTTGCAGCTTAAAAAAAAAAAGTTTACCTTTCATGGTACTACCGGTCTCTTGCTCCTTTTAGACCGAAGTCCTGACTGTTGTGAAGACCATGTGTCTTCTCGGGCAGGAAAAATCCACCTCCCTAGCCACGCGCATGTCATACTCCCGGAAGTGGTGGAAAGCAAGAAAGCGTAAAATGGGCGAGATGGAAGATAAGACCATTAAAAAAATATTTTTGGAAGAAATGGAACAGAAGGAGACAGGATCTTTCCCAAATGGTATCGTTAAACCTAGAATTCAAAAAACACCTGGTCTGGTGGATGCTGCAGAGCAACCTCAGGCAAAGCATGCTAATTCAGGAACCATAATGGATCGACTTATATACCGATGCTTCAGGAGCAGGCTAGGGAGCCCATATCCAGGGTACAATATCCCAGGGATTGTGGGAGAAAGATCTGTCAGCCCTAAAAAACCTTTCATCCCCTGATCTTGGGGTCTACTATCCGTATAAGAACGGACAATGTAGCAGCCGCAACCTACATCAAGAAACAGGTGGGAACCAAGAGAGCCAGTTTGATGAAAGAAGTGCATCCCATAATGTCTTGGGCTCAGAAACACTTATTACATTTAACAGCGCCCGATTGTCCACCCGGATCCCGGGAGTCTGAAGTTGGCAGCATGGAGGTTGATAAGCGTAGGGTGAAGGAAGGAGGATGCTCAAAGTATGTAATAGACACCATAATCAGGGCTAGAAAGAGATTTACATACTCCAGATACTCAAGTGTGTGGGACATTTTCTCAAGTTGGGCAAAGTTACAAAAGATCAACCCTTTGGAAGCAAATGCAAAGCAAAAACCCTTTGGATTTTTTACAGCAAGGCTTAGATAAGGGACTAGCTTTGAATACCCTCAAGGTGCAAACCTCAGCCTTGTCTGCCATACTGGACCAAATTTTATTTTCAAACCCTCTAGTAAAAAGATTTGTTCAGGCTGCTTTGAGGATTAGACCACCACGCAGATCCTTATGTCCCCAATGGGACCTACCATTAGTCTTGTTGGCTTTATCAAAAAGTCCTTTTGAACCATTGAAGGAGATATCTCTATGGCACTTAACTCTAAAACTAGCATTATTGGTGGCACTAACCATGGGACAGTTGGTGTCACCATGTGGTGGTGACACCTTACCCTGGGCAGTTCCTATAACACCTCTTAGCCACTATCCAATCACGCCCTTAACACTTGGCTGTGATATGCTAATTGGGATTTTCCAGGGTACATAATTGCCACAGATTCTTGTACAAGTCATTCTGAATTGAGAAAGCCAGTCGGATGACTAGCGAAACGTCTTTAAGAACTAAACTTCAAGTCTAGTTGATCTAATTGAATACAACAGATATAATGTAACAAATACAAAGAAATGTACTATATATATATAACCTGAATACTTACAATAAAAACTAATGATTATAAAAAAAGATAGATAATAGATAGCTTATATAGAGACACATAACGGTAGAGAGAGAGAGAGAGAGATGTAGACTCTGTACATAGAGCTATTATTTTTATGTAGAAGACTCAGATTTGCCTTGGGGAGGAATTGTGCCTCCAAGGAGATCAATGGCACAGATAGAACATTTGATTATTATTTTATCAAAGTCACTGGTGAAATGTAGATATGAAGCTAGCATGATGAGTGGAACATTGACTGCTTAAACATGAGCAAGAAACATCCCATATTTTATAAATAATCAACCCCTTTGGTTTAGTTTACACAGTGATACAAAGGCCTAGACAAATTGAACTAATATTACTATAGGAGAAATGGAACAAATAAAAACCTATATCCAATAAACAAGGAAATTAAAGCTCTACTGATAGCAATATGTATGTGCATTCACTGTAAGTTAGTTGCAACAGTGCCATGGAAACACCTTAAGCAACATAGTCAACACTCATACACACACACAGGGTTTTTGGCAACTATTCATGGCTTTCATGACCAAACTGGAATATGGATGCGTTCACTGGTTAAAGGGCATGTCCACCACCCAACTGAAATTTTCCCCAATTATGAGCGCACTAAAATGCTTCCTATCTGCGCAGAATGGCTCGGTACAAAGGATTAGAAGAATAAAGGCAATTGTTATTCTGGTGGTTTTGTGGGTGTGGGTGTATTACGTGTGATATCATTTTCTAAAGTGCTGCTTGCTGACTGAGATGTTCTTTACTCTCATTTGGAAAGTTTGTTTGTGTAAATAAATCACGAACAAACCCTAAGGTAGGTGAATAGAAATGAAATGTAAGGAAAACTACTTGGTAAAAACAAATATAACTGTACCGGTTCTCCAGCTAATGGGAACCCCTCTATTTATATAGTTCTGACTGTGTATCATTATTTCCTGAAGTCGTTTAATGCATTTCAATGCGCCTGGCCACTGGCTACAGAAGAGAGCGTTACTGCTTTAGAAGAGGATGGGTAGAAACACTATATCCCCAAATATATGTACAATTTCTGTCTTCAGCTGACAATATTACACGTGCCAACTTGTATCCAGGTTGTTCATTGTTCTGACAGGACAGATCAATAACAACACAGACAGGAGCCAATGCACATGAAAGAATGTCAGCTGAATGGTTGGTCTTCGGATGGCAGAATCTTAGGCTTTGGTACACACCACAGGACATTTGTCCTGGCCAATAACTGTCAGCCACAGCAGAATTAGCCATGACCAATTGTATGGTCCCATAGGGAACAGCATGATTAGCCATGATTTACCAGCATACCAGATTTCCTTCCTGTTCGTCATCTGGACAGGCGACCGAGAAAAGTGGCAGCAGTTGGCACCTGTCCCACACCATACAATATTTTCAGCCCTCTGATACCATACAATATTTTTGGCCAACTGACTGACCGATACACGGAAAATATTGTATGGTCTGTACCCAGCCACATATGTGTATGAAACTTTAGCCACATCTTTGACAAATGACAGGTTCTGGTTCTGGTTGCCATCTGTCAAAGATTGGTACTATGTGTTCTCAGCTTTAGGTTTTTTTATTTTCTAAATTCTACACCATTCTATCGTGTGCATTCTATAGCTAGGTGTTTAGTTCACGGATTGGGATTCTGTGTATTCCAAGAGCTTTTAGTTCCCATGTCTCTGTGCCTTTAATGAAGAAACCAGACACCTTCAACTTGGAATTTTAAGATTAGTTGGTAACATAAACTGTCAGTATTTGACATTATTCATCAAAAGACACAAATTAATCAGAGACTTAAATGAGGATTTCCAATCACTTTGTATAAGCCCAACTCTATGGAGAATCTATTTAATATAAAGTGAACTGAGACTACCGTCAGGTTTTTACCATATCTTTTTAATCAAGGGACTGTTATGCCTCTTCATTAATTTTACTAAGTTTTTACTCCTATTCTTTTTTCATATAGAGAGAATCATCACCATAAAATCTTAAAATATAGTGGATTCTGCACATTTTCTTTGACAAGGTTGATTTGAAATAATGAAAAGCTAAATCCCAGCAGATTATAGTAATGTGTTTCATAAGTTCTGAGTTGGGGTAATTGAATTTTGTATGTATGGTTACCATACCGTAGGGATACTGTGCTCAGATACATCACTGAACAATCTACCATTGTACAATTCTATCATACTTTGTGACAAGTTTTATTGCAAACTCCCTGCGTCAAGGGTGTTATTTTTTACTTGTCCGAAGGTTTAGCTCTTGAATCGGGATATTTTTTATGTCTATAATGTTTATTATTTATGGTGCATAAGTTTTGTTTTGCTATTAATCTGCAGTAGTAAAAAGATAACATTTAATGCTGCAAATAAGTAGCATGGGCAAACTTTTCCACTTCTTATTTCACCTGCACCATTGCACTGTGCTATATTAGCAACCCTAAAGTGACATATTTATACAAATCCATAAAAAGTCAACCGGACTAAGGGGATCTCTGTACAATGTGATCTGCAACCATATAAAATCCATGTCCTGCGCTATCCACACATGAACATAACTCAACGTCAGAGATGGCTGAAACTACGTAGTTTCCTTCCCGAAGTTCCGAAAATGGAACGAATTTTTGAAGATTTTCGAATGTACGGGACTATTTTCGATAATTTTTGAAAAATTATTAAAAAATATCTTCGAACTTACCGTATATACTCGAGTATAAACCGACCCGAGTATAAACCGAGGTACCCAATTTCAGCAAAAATCCTAATAAAAGTTGTTGACCCGAGTATAAACCGAGGGTAGAAATGCCAACTCACTTGGCATTCAGATGTTTGGAAACTACAACTCCAGCATGCTTTTTATAGCTGGGAGTTGCAGTTTCCAAACATCTTGAATGCCAAGTGAGGGTGGCATTCAAGATGTTTGGAAACTACAACTCCCAGCATGCTTTATTAGCTGGGAGTTGCAGTTTCCAAACATCTTGAATGCCAAGTGAGGGTGGCATTCAAGATGTTTGGAAACTACAACTCCCAGCATGCTTTATTAGTGGGAGTTGTAGTTTCCAAACATCTTGAATGCCACCCTCACTTGGCATTCAAGATGTTTGGAAACTGCAACTCCCAGCTAATAAAGCATGCTGGGAGTTGTAGTTTCCAAACATCTGAATGCCCCCCTCCCCTCCACCCAGTTCAGTTTGTACCTGTGGGCTCTCTTCTCCCTCGGGCTCTCTTCTCCCTCTGGGCTCTCTTCTCCCTCTGGGCTCTCCCTTGGCTCTCTCTCGGCATTCTGGCAGGCATTCCGGCAGCCGCGCGCGCATTCCTGTACTGGCGCGCCGGCTGACGTCACTGCCCGGCGCCGGGCTTGGCGCCGGGCAGTGACGTCAGACCGGCGCGCCAGTACAGAAAAAGATTGCGCAGCTGCCGGAATGCCCAGGTAAGTGGTTGACTCGAGTATAAACCGAGTCCGAGTTTTCAGGCTGATTTTTCAGCCTGAAAAACTCGGTTTATACTCGAGTATATACGGTAATAAAATCCTCAAAATACGATCGGAGACCACTTTCTAGATTACGATCGTATTTTTAAAGATTTTCGAATGTTCGAAGATATTTTAGAAAATTAACGAAAATACCTCCATACATTCGAAAATCTTCGAAAATTTTTTCTGAAATCCCGAAATCCCTAGGATCTGTCCAGATTCGGATGGATCTTTCGGATTTCGGAACCGAGGGGTTCCGTGTTGGATCCGGGTTCGTGTCGGACCCGGATCCCATCTCTACTTAAGGTTAACTCGTAATTAACCATTTACTGCAACAGAGAAATTATACATTAATTAAAAGGCATATCCAGCCTAAAATAAACTTTTCATAAAAATATACGCACACACACACACCCAAACCCAGGTTTCGCATTATCCATACATGCCAAAGATGCCCCTGAAGTGACTTACCTAACCTGAGCCCTTGGCCACTCTGCACTCCTCTGCCAGTGCTTCTTCATGGACACAGCTTTCATTCAAGGCACAATGTGATGTCACGCCAAATTGCCTCACAGCTGCGAGCAGGAAGTAGAGTGGCTGTCAGCACTGACAGACGCACTCCTCCTGTTTTTGCTCATAGCGGGCTCGAAACAGGAGCAGGAGGACATTTTTACTGTGTACATAAACAGATCATACAGACATTTTTCCTGGGTACATGCGCAGATCATACAGACATTTTTCCTGTGTACATGCGCAGATCATAAAGACATTTTTCCTGTGTACATGCGCAGATCATACAGACATTTTTCCTGTGTACATGAGCAGATCATACAGACATTTTCCTGTGTACATGCACAGGAATAGAAAATACACATCTGGACAATACAAGACCACCGTTTATTTATTTATTTTTTGCTATTTCTCCTGCTCCCTTTCAGTTACTTATTTCATTGTAGCACAGCCTGAGCATGCATTGGGGCCATCCTTGTTTTCTATGTATTGCATTCATCCCACCGATATAGTTTTATGATATTAAGACAAGTGTCTTCTAAATCTCAATAGAATCTCCTGGGTTCCAGAAGCTTTCATCAAATGTTCTCTTGTAAAAACAAAACTGTTGCTGTGTTGCAGATTCCAGATAATAAAAATAAATGCAGGGCATGTGGTAAGGGTTTAGATTCTGATATCTACAGCAGATGCTCCTGATATCCATATCTCTTTGCTTGTTATACAAATGTGATGATCAGTTGACTACAGCCAAGAATCAGCCACACAGCAGATCTATACAGTACAATAAATATGGCAACTATAAACAGCTGGAATTGCTTGTAGAAAGAATGAGCCATGCAGCAACCCCTACATTAGATGATGTATTTGTAAACTTCCAGCTTCCTTACCAGTCCTATAATTAATACTCAGATTACTTCTTATCTCTGTTCGGTTACTCTCCACTGACTTATTAAGATTAGCATGCGTTGATACCAGTGCTCTGTGAATTCTCAGAAGGTTTGTATAATAATAGTGAGGGAAATTAAAGATATCTACATTAGCTCCAGCCAGTCTGTCTCCGTTCAGTGTGTCTTTTCTCCTGGGATGAAAATTTATGGCCCCAGTGGTGTGGAACTGCTGTCCATTCAGAGTTCCTGGCTAGAGGCTGAAGGATATCTGGACCATCTTTGTGCTTTCTACTGTTGTACGAGTCATAATAGGTCAGCGCAGTGCATCTTGGTAGCATCTTTCAGTAAGTGAACAAAGACATTATTCTTTTCTCCAGATCTCCCAAGCTTAGACAGTCACAAAGTGACAATACATATTTAACTACAATGTGTATTTAAGCTACAGCTACTGTATAATAGCACAGCTTAACCTCAATACATTTTCAGCTTTTAAAACGTTGACTTGCAACTTCTCCTGATCTTTCTTTGCAGCTGTGTTGCCTTTCCAATTTGATCTCAATTTATTTCAGAAGGGCCAGCAACTGACCTCCGGGGGGGGGGTTCCTGCTACAGGGAAACTGCATTCGACCTGCTTGAGAAAAACCCAAGCCCTTGTTAAAAATCAAACAAGCTTTGTTACTGTTTCTTTAATATTCATGGCAGATGTCAGGGTTAGACATAGAAATCATAGGTTGGTTCTGTAAGTGCTCTTGGGTCTTTACCAGGATTATATATATTTATATAGGCAGTAGATTGAATGTGTCTTTGAAAAAATAAAAACAAAAGCTCTTGATTGCCATTAAGATAGGAGATATAATTCCTATGTTGTAGGGTTTGCATTATGGAAGCTCTAATCACTACCCCATGGTTCGTTATTGTTAGGATATAATTATCTGCCTATTGTCCAGTGCTCAGGAATGGGACTGCAGGTTGGAAACTGTAGATAATAATACGCTATTTAGAATACAATGACGGATTAAACATTTAAGCCGAAAAAAGGGTCATAAGTCAACGGAAGATTTTGCTTTCACAAAGGATAAAACTCTTGCTATACACAATAGCCCTTCTGACTGGTCGGCTCGGACAAACGTCTGCCAATCGCAAGAAAAGTAGCTGTGTCTGACAGTTTGCTACGACCGACCGACATTTCATTGCATCGGTCGGTCAGTCGGGCTGAAATATTGGATGGTTTCTTTGGACGGACACGACCAACATCCATCCGTTCGTTCATCCGAAACAGACAAACGTATGATAGGATGCGTCGGAAAACCACAACTGACCGTGCGGTTTTCAATGGACTGCACAATCAGTCACATCCGATTACTCGTTTGGACGATTGAACAGTTGGATGCCGGTCACATACTGCCGAAGAAACCATCCAATATTTCGGCCCGACCGATACATGGGAAAGTATAGGGAGAACGTTTGTGACTGCCATACTCCCTACGATAGTGGCCAATTCCCTATTCCTTAGTACAGGGGGCCCACCGCGACTGAGGAAAATTTTCCGGTCAAAACATTTCAGCTATACATGGGATTGGCCCTATATCACTAATGTGTATACCCAGTTTAACTTGGTGTGTACACGGGAAAATAGACAAGCTAAACAAACATTCTGGGATTGGGATCTATTCTATAAATATGCCCTTTGCTTCTTACATTAGACTATAAATGGAAATCTGTAGAATAGCAGATCTGCAAACATTATGCACTGTGCTGCTACATTACGTACAAAAAGAACAAAGAAATTGTACTACAATTGACTAGGTATATTCATAAAGACTCGTACACACCTCCATTTTGATGCCCGACCTACGAGCACATGCACACAACTAACAACTAACGATGCCCAAGGAAACTCATACACATGTGGGATTATCGGAAGGAACGGCAGTTTGTCACATGTGCATCTTGCGCTGAGGGGTCGTTTGTGGGGCATGGGCATCTCTAGGGTCTGAGAAGATATGGGGAACTTTCGGGCACTCTATGTGGTGCACGTAGCCTGGCGGATTTTTTTGTAGGTCATACTCCCTTCCGTGCCCCAATTAATCCACACCCACTAGGTACTTAATAGAGATAGACAGAGAGACAAGCATAGACAAATCGAGAGATAGATACACAGCCAGGAAGTTATAAATAGAAAGAAAGAAAATAGACAGACAGAGATAACGTGTAGACAGAGGTAAACAAATTAATGACACTGAGGTAACGTATTGCAATATACTGGTAGCAAACTGGCAATATCAATATATACACTGATAAAATGAATGGATTGCCCTGCACATGGAGTAGGTAATAGCCTACCCCAGTATATAATGATATTGCCAGTTTGCTGCCATTATGTGATGAAATTCCCATGGCCACCAGTATGTCATGAAATGCCCATGGCTACCAGTATGTGATGAATTGCTTGTGGCTACATAGTGATGTCAATGCTGTCCTTTCCGACGTGTGTATGGCCCTTAAGACTTTAAAAAACAATTGGGATTTTTGTATGGGAAGTGTGCCCATGCTATTGACCTGAAGCAACCAAAAAATATTATTTAACTGAAATAGACTAGTTAATAACTTCTGATTGGTTGTAGCAGATTGTTAGCACTGCCACAATTGTTCACCTTGTTTTAAAAAAGCCAAGCAGTGCAATCTATCCCCATACAATGATTCATCAAAAACCTACACATAAATCAGCTGACATTTGAAAGGACAAATAAATATTAAAAGTGTTGATCTGAACTTCTCTTTATTACAATGTATTTGTTACTTGAATTTTTTTGGATATAAAATAATACATTTTATTGGCTAACTAAAATAATTGAAAATGCAAGCTTCTGAAGCACTTCCTCAAGCAAGAAGCCTAAATGCTTTGAAAGCTTGCATTTTCAATCATTTTAGTTAGCCAATAAAAGGTATTACTTTATATCCAAGATGTCTCTACTTTCATCAATGGCAAACATGGTACAAATCTCTACCACTACTTGAATTATTTTGTAAATTTTCTACAAAACAACTCTTGAATTCAGCTACTGAGTAGTATTATGTGAATTAGAATTTCCCCAGCACTGGTTTAATAGGAATTTTTGTACATCCACCATAGTTCCTCTTTCTGAGAAAACCTCTGATTTTCAGTCAATGGCAGGACAAATCAGTTTTCATTCTATATACAGCAGTACTTACCGACTTGTTACAACTTCCTCATAGATAGTAGGAATTGACATAAACATATGTTGGTGTCATTGTTTGTGTCATTAGTTTGTGTGATACTTAAAGGGCATGTCCACCCCAAAAATTTAAATGTAACCTACTACTGGCCCCACTATACAGTTTTAAAAAAAATTGTTACCTTACATTCCTGCTCTTCATGGTTCTCTTGCAGTGCTTGTCCAAACTCCAGGAAACTGAAGAGTAGTGGCTGTCTTCCTGTCCAAACATCTCTACCTCCTGTCTTACCTCCGGGGGGGGGGGGTGACATGGACCTGTCACTCCAGAAGCTCTTACTGGGATCTTAGGCTGCCTGCCAGCACAGTTTCTGCAGCAATTAAGAGAATCAGCAGAGAAAAGAAAGAAGGGGGAGGGAGGGGCAGATGTGTTAGCAGAGCAGTGTCCATGGTGAGACTGTGCAGACACTACAAGAAAGCAGCGAGTGAGGGGGGGTGGGGGCAATTAGGAGCACTCACTAAACAGTAATAATTTAATGACTGAGGTAATGTCCTTCACAATGTATGTTGCTTTAGTTCAACATTTATATGTAATTGGGGAAAATGCTTTATGCTTTACCAAGTAATGTTTGCTTAATACTTATAGTTTACTATAGCTATACACTATATGGTCTTCTACAGGCACTTCTTGGTAGCTGGGAGAATAAGAAAACATTGTGTATTGTGTAATGATACTGTAGCCTGAACATACAGCATAGTGTATATTGTGTATATTGTCTCTGTATTTTAATGGAGACGTTATTTCAGTCAAAGGGATTCTTGGGTAATATAACAATCAAACCATTTCCTCTGTAGACAATTATGAGTCATGGGTGAATAATGGAAGAAAATAGGATTTTTGTCATTTGAAAGATGCCACGTTGCTGTTGGAAAGGCTCCCAGCTGGGTACTCCATGTAGCAGCTGCATCTATGTATGGGAAATGCCGTCTGGATAAATTCCTCCCAGTGTGTGTTTACCGCATGTTCCCTTAAAAACATTAACACCATAGGTTTCTATATAAAACCTATATATATAGACTCCTAATTCCTATCATGCTGAAACAAATTACAGGTTTGGTATTGCACATTCTTATCTGAAATTATAAAGGTTCTTCCTGCAAAGCCAATACGGTCGTACATGCACGGTATTTTCACCAGCCAATTTGATGCTTTGCGTGTTTATAAGCTCACTGTGATTAAAATGAATGGGGAATTGGCAAAATTACATATACTAAAAATATGGAGAACTGTCTGATTTCAATGACCATAATCTGCCCATCCACTGATTTCTCTGAGCATAATAAGTACTGACAATATGCCCAGTATAGTCTCAGGCTATGTTCACACACTAACACTAGTTTTTTAAATGCAGTGGAACATCGCATTTGCGATTTAGTGTGGTGTTCTGCTGCAGTAACGCATATCAGCACCCATTTTTCCTCATCCCTGGGTTTGCTTAACCTGCAACAATTACTTACACGCTGCTCCGGTCCTCCTCTCCTTGCACCAGGCTGATGGCTGTTCGCATGAAACGGATGTTCCATGTATTAAAGGGCAAGTCCATCCCTGAAATGAAAACTTACATACAGGTAAATAGTTTTAAATATATAGATCTAACTTGAAATCCTGCACAATGTCCTGTTTCCCTGTTTCTGCTTCCTGGTTCTTCCAGTTAGCAACTGTCAGTTATGGATTTGACAGTTGACATCACAGCCAATGACTGAATGTTAATCCCCTGTCTGCCTCTTCTGAGCATGCTCAGGCTCAGTACCTGCTCAGTACAGGTTTCTAAATTGCTCAGTTTCCAGGAGGCATCCAGAAGCATAGCAGGCATACAGTAATGAATTCATAGGACAAAGTATGATATATCAACATATTTTAAAGAGGCCATTCTTTCTAAAAGATGTTCTTATGAGGGTGGGGTTGTCCTTTAAAGTTTTATCCCAGCTGTTTCCAGCCTCTAGAAATTTTTTCAAAGTCAAAAAATCATTAGCAAGGAAAATGTAAAATGATTTGATTTATTATTTAAGAAAGGTTGGAAAGGGGAAGAAAGACCATCTGCTTCGTCTTTAACCGTATTATACATTCATGTGTCCAGAGCTGAATACAAATCCCTTTTTTAAATCCATGGAAAGCCTAGAAAGGTTTCAATACACTATTACTGTGCTGTGATGTCTGTTTTTTGGGAAGGAGATAAACGGAACAATATATCCTATATAATAAAAGCCCCAATGTGCGTCCGTGAATCCGTGTGTGACTTTTTGCTTCTGCGCATGCGCGAGAGGAGGAGTCTCTCGGCTTCTTTGCATGGCCGGACCGAGAGAGAGAGAGAGACAGACAGACAGAGAGAGAGCGACTGTCTAGCGCCCATTTATATAACGGGCTTAACTGTATAGTATATATAATATAAATATATATATTCACATTTTTTTTCCATGTTAATTCATAAACCAGAATAAAAACCAGAAAATAAATCTGCATTTTGTTAAGTAATGTTAGATTTAAAAATAAAATAATATCCCCGTGGGAGATATTTACAGTTTTACCAAATTCTGGAGTAACAAGATTTCTCTATGTCAATGTAGCTTGAAATATAAACAAAGAGAATACTGTCTATACAATCTCTCTGCGGTGGCTTGGAGTTCTGTTGACCTTATGGCCTAGTTAAGGAAAGATGATCCCTATTAATAACATGCAATGTTTTCCCTTCACATGGTGGCTGCTTATGAAAAAATGCATAGTAAGGCGTTCTATCAGTTCCCATGCAGCTCTGTCTGTGAGGACACAGTACAACCAAATAATGAAGAGGTTGTAATACTGGTGGGTGCTGGTTAAATTAGGCTGGAAATGGGGCGTCAATACACCAATAAAAGGATGTTATTATCCACGCACACTCGGGAAGATTTAATAAAATGTCTTATTTAAAATAACCATGTACCAACCAATCAGATCTTATTTAACATTTGAAAGCTAACATCTGATTGGTTGGGGCAAAATTAGCACCATTTGTAACGATAAGATAAGAACACCCACTGTGTGTGGCAACAAGACAAAAGCGTCAGGTGTAAACCCCTTGATTCCTCTGCCTGTGGACTTTATATACAATTGAGCTAATTTATCCATGGAGCTGGGCTGTTTTTTTAGAGTTAAAGTCTCACTACTAATTTAATATTGGTTATTGAAACTTTAACTTCACTGCGCAGGCTGCACGGATATTGAAAAAGAAACCGTTGCAGCCGGCACACCAAATGCAATATCGTGTTTGCACAATCTTTTTAACACCAGCTGATAGCTGATTTACCCACAGCTGCAAACCCGATGTTGAATTTGGAACAATAGCAGAAATCCCCAATTTCAGGGAGCTACTGCAACCTTCCTCAGGTGTTAAACCTGTCATGTTATGTGGTTGGTACAATAACAATTGAACTTTCACTTACAGTGTGCACCTCTAAATTAGTTGAAGATATTGGGTTTTGGGTGTGCATTATATTTGTTGTAAGGTTATAACTATGGGATTTCTGCATCCAATAATGGAGGTGATGCAATACAAAATAACAAAATACGCAAAAGTGTGGCCATGCTATTAATCTGAAGCAACCAATTAGATGTTATCTGTTAACTGCAGTAACCAAGTAAAAAGCATACATCTGATTGGTTACTGCAAAAAAAATGAATAGCATGGGCAAACTGTTGCATCAGCTACTTGGTGTACAGTTGTTGTTTTAATATGGGAAAGGACAATGCAATCATTGTATCTGTGCTGTGCTTACTTGTCCTACAGAGCAATAATCATTTTGTATTGATTGTTACATCCTGGGAGAAAAGAAGGTACATTGGTTTAATGCAATCATTGATCTGGAGACAAGTTTCATGACTTTTATTGCAACAGATGCTCTGTGCTGTCAGGGCCGCCTCTCTAATAAGGCAAGGTGAAGGACACTATAGAGCAGCACCCTGTAGGGAGGCAGCAGTTTTGATGTCAGGAAAAAAAAAACTTTTATTTTTCTGGCATTATTTGCCTGGGGCACATAAGCTGTGACTTTCATTGCAGTTACGACTCCTCCCCCTCTCTTCTGACTGGTAATTCATTTGATAAAAATCAATGTTTTATCAGTCTTGCAGATCAATGTTGGGCATTATTTACCAGTCACTGTGGGCATCTAATACTAGTCACTGTGGGCATCATTTACCAGTCATGTGTATAAATCCCCTCCTACTTCTGTACAAGCCACTCCCCCTTCCTACTTTCAATTATAAAACCACACCCCTTCCGGCACCCCTTCCATAAGTATCGCCATGCATCCACGTGTGACACTGTTTTCAGCTGTTGTTAAAGAGGAACTGTGGTTCAAAAATGACTTATTGATAGGAATTGCTCTCCTGAGAGTTTTTGCAATTTATTTCCATTGTTTATTTTACATAGTTTTGAAGATATTAACATTTTTGTGTGTGATATGGCAGCAGCATCACCAGGTTCCCTGCACTTCCTGCTCTGAAACCAGTCAGTCAATCTGCCCTGTGTCTCCTCCCCTTTGCAGCCCCCCTGGTCCCTCCCACTCATGGACCCCCATGGTCCCTCCAGTTCCAGGCCCCCCTTGGCCAATTCCTTTACAGCCCCATGTGGCCCCGCCCACTCACGGGTGCCGTGGCCCCGCCCACTCACGGGTGCCTAAGTCCCACCCGCTTGCAGGTGACTAAGTCCCACCCGCTCACAGGTGCTGTGGGCCACTCTGACCCCCCCCTCCCCCCCCCCCCCCCGAAGGCTGTTTTCACATAGAGTGAGAGAAGGGCTGTAGATTCCCTTACCTTTTCTGCAGCTGCAGGTCCTTCACACAGCAGAGAGGAGGAGGGACTTCCTGTCTCCCTCACACACTGAGGGAATCTAAGAATCTAAGGCTGTGCTCACCGGCAGCACTGTGCAGGAGAAGCCTTAGGAATGTCACATGTCAGCCTCCCACCCATTAACTTTCTGGTCAGTCATTTCTTTATATCTTGGGCTGTGGAGCACGTAGAGAGGTGGTTGATGGCTCGTTTTAAAGGTAGGAAACTGGCCTTTCATTTAAACTAAACTTGTTTGGAGACCACAGTTCCCCTTTAACTTATATTTTTATTATTTAACTCATGCCACATGTGCAAGATTTGTTTGTGTCTAGCCCCCCAAAACACCCCCCTGGGCACACACCATACGCTGCTGAATGCTGCTTGCATCTGCGCTCACGGCCTTTTAGTATCTGCAGTGTGTGCTTGTATATATCGTGCATACATCATTATGTAACACACTAAATGCACAGACAGATAAGCACAGCACACAGACATCTTGAGAAATACTTGTTTTTTTGGCTTTATTTGTGGGGTGGTGCTGATACAAATTTGCAGGACTGTAACTGAGGGGGCTGTGACACTGATGCACAATTTTGACCTACAGGTCCATCACCTAAGACTCACAGCTGGCGCCCCCCTGGTCGCACAGGTTGCCCATATTAAAGGCCGGCCCTGTTGCTAACACATCGCATTGGAACATTAGCTTTCTAGTATTGGCAGGAGGAAGTGTTGTGGACTGTTCCAGTTGGTTAGAATAGGAGGGTTGGGTGCTATTTCTGGGAGATGTTTGTTTCCTTTTAAAACCAGATGGTTTATCAATAGATCCAGGAGCCAATTTGGAAGCAACGTGTGCGGTTACTTATTATTATTACCTGTGGCTGAGCAGGTGAAAAATGGTGGTCTGGCAAATTGTCCTTTTTACTGCCTTTGGTCAGGTCTTGTGTTATTAAAAGGCAACTGTTTATTCACAAACAATGAAAATAAACCCCCTTACTATACAATATCACAATGTTATTTCACAGAAACTTTTAAAAACAACTTAATAGAATAAAGAAAAATAACAGATCCTTTCTGTGTGGGGTTAAAGGAACAGTTACTGTGTTAACCATTCCCAGTCCCAGTATCCAACTTCCAGTCCCAGTATCCAGCTTCTAGTCCCATTATCCAACTTCCAGTCCCAGTATCCAACTTCCAGTCCCAGTATCCAACTTCCAGTCCCAGTATCCAGATTTTAGTACTAGTACCGGTATCCAGCTTCCATTCCAGTTCTAGTATCCAGCTTCCAGTACTCAGTATCTTGCTCCTATTCCCGATATCCAGTTGCAGTATCAGTTTCCAGTACCAGTACCCAGTGTCTTGCTCCTACTCCCGGTATCCAGTTCCAGTATTAACTTCCAGTACCAATATCCAGCTTCCAGTCCCAGTATCCAGCTTCCAGTCCCAGTATCCAGCTCCAGTCCCAGTATCCAACTTCCAGTCCCAGTATCCAACTTCCAGTCCCAGTATCCAGCTTCCAGTCCCAGTATCCAGCTTCCAGTCCCAGTATCCAGCTTCCATTCCAGTTCTAGTATCTAGCTTCCAGTACATAGTATCTTGCTCCTATTCCAGATATCCAGTTCCAGTATCAGTTTCCAGTACCAGTATCTAGCTTCAAATTAACAGTATCTTGCTGCTATTCTCAGTATCCAGTTTCAGTATCAGCTTCCATTACCAGTATCCAGCTTCCAGTACCAGTACCCAGCTTCCAGTACTAGTATCCAGCTTCCAGTACCAGTATCCAGCTTCCAGTACCAGTCCCAGTATCCAGCTTCTAGTCCCAGTATCCAGCTTCCAGTCCCAGTATCCAACTTCCATTCCCAGTATCCAACTTCCAGTCCCAGTATCCAACTTCCAGATTTTAGTACTAGTACCGGTATCCAGCTTCCATTCCAGTTCTAGTATCCAGCTTCCAGTACGCAGTATCTTGCTCCTATTCCCGATATCCAGTTGCAGTATCAACTTCCAGTACCAATATCCAGCTTCCAGTCCCAGTATCCAGCTTACAGTCCCAGTATCCAACTTCCAGTCCCAGTATCCAACTTCCAGTCCCAGTATCCAACTTCTAGTCCCAGTATCCAGCTTCCAGTCCCAGAATCCAGCTTCCATTCCCAGTATCCAGCTTCCAGTACCAGTATCCAGCTTCCAGTACCAGTTCCAGTATCAGCTTCCAGTACCCAGTATATTGCTCCTATTTCCGGGATCCACTTACAATATCAGCTTCAAGTACCAGTATCCAGCTTCCAGTATCAGTATCCAGTATTCAGCTTCCAATCCCAGTTCTACTATCTAGATTCCAGTACCAGTATCTTGCTCCTATTCCAAGTATTCATTTCAATACCCAGCTACAGTCTCTATTCCTTATCCAATACCAATATCCAGTCACTTACCTGCAACAAGAACCTAGCTACTTACCTGCCTGCATCCAGAAACAAGTATTAACCTCCATTTCAGATCTTTCCTTGACTTTTACCTTGCCTCTGCCTAGGTTTGGACTTTTACCACCTCCGTGATCTAAGTTTTTTGGACATGTCCGATCATGCGTTCAATACGAACAAACGGTCGGTCGTGTCCGAAAAACCATGTAATTATTTTGGCCCGATCGACAGATACACTGAACTATCGGTCGGTCGATCCGAAATATTGTATGATGTGTACCATGCTTTACTTCAATAGGCCCTTTCAATAGTGAATGTTTAAAAATGTAAATCAATAAATAAATGAGTACATAGTCTTTTATTGCCTAATCTACTGTTCCAATTGCCAGTTTCAAGATATTCTTGCTCTGAAGACTTGTTATCCTATAAAATGCATTCTTTCAATTCAATGTTGATAACATGGATTGTCTTTCTACATTGTATATTGAGCATAAGTGATGTTGCCAGATGCGCTGACTTTTCACATTGTGCCACCGTTAGGCATTTATGGGGCCAATGCAGAAACCAAAAATCCATGTCCTACCTGACCGCGATCCCGCAAATTTACAGTTCGGTGGAATTTCCAAACGTTTAGCTGGATCGATGCCAGAACGAAATTCATAGTTTTCATTCATTTATAAATTCTTAATAGACATATATCAAAAATGGCAAATCAGATATCGGTTTCTAAAGGAAAAAAAACATTTACTGAACAGTAAGCCTTATGGGTAAAGACAAAAGTCCTAATCCTTATATTAAGTTATATAGACCATGGGCGCATCCCAGCGTTTGATATTCAGTAATTCTGAGTGCAACCTGCCCCAGACCCTTAGCCAGATCCAGTGCCCAGCATACTTTTGTGTGTGGGAAAAGCCTTATTTACCTGTGTGAATCCTTATATTATTCCATTTCAAGTATAAAAATGAACATTGTGTAATTAGATTATAGTTTTCTAAATCAGGTTTAATCTCCCAGAACAGTAATTAGTCCAGAAGCTCTGACTGTTCTATAACTCAGAATCTCTTAACACAATGAGAAGAGGCTAGAATGTCTTACTGCAGAGACAGAATATGCAGGGTAACAGGTAGTTTGTTATATCTATAGGTGTATATATGTGATTGGTTATGTCCTTGTACAGAGGTCTGTATAGGTGCAGGTTAGGTTAGGCAGGTGTTGTTGGGCTTCGGTATAACCTGAAAGTCTGAAATAACAATGTAACTACAGTATCTAACTATGTAAGTGTGACACTTGAAACAATACACCCAGCAGTACAAACAATGTCATAGTGATATATCATTCTAAAAATATCTTGGTTTCATTTTTACTTAAGCCATTAAAATCCACTCCATTAAAATCCACTCATACATTTAACAGAATGCCACCCTCATGGAGAATTATTATTATTATTAGTGCGGATTTATATAGGGACAAAAACTTCCATAGCACTTTACAATTACATGTATACATTCACATCAGGCCCTGCCCTGAAGAGCTTACAATCTAAGCACATTTATTTGACACATACAGCCTATCAGTATGTGTTTATGGTTGTGGGGGAAACCGGAGTGCCCGGAGGAAACCCACACAAACACGGGGAGAACATACAAACTCCTTGCAGATGTGTCCAAGGGCGGAATCGAACTCAGGACTTCAGCACTCAAAGGCATTAGTGTTAACCACTAAACCACCGTGCTGTCTGTTCAATTAACTCTCATTCGTGTGATAATCAGATTTTATAGCCTTCTGTATTCTTATTCTAAATAAAGATTTACAACCTTCTTAAAGGACATTTGATATTTTTGCAAAACATCTTTTAACATAAAGGTTCCTATTTTTGAAAGGACATTGGCCCTTAGTATCAGTAAACAGAATGTGACATCATTGTGTATGTTAGTGTTTAAAAATTGGCGTTTTGATTAAAAGAACTTATTGTTTATTTTTTTGTGACTTTTTAACCGTATATAACATATATAACGCTGAACACATTGTGCAGTGCTTTACAATGACTTTATCTATTCACATCAGGCCCTAACATGAGGAGATTACAGACTATCAGGCATTGGTTTGTTAAACGAACACCATGTTGTTACCCATGGTATCCTGCCTCCCTACTTATATATGAGACGCGATTTCCACATTCTCGGGAGGAGGATTACTATTAGGTTACAATGGATGTGCACTCTCTCTACTCCTCCATTTCACACAACATTGGTTTGGAGGCTGTCAAATATTGGTTAGACTGCTTTAATATCTACCCAGAATCTCAAAACTGTTTTATAATAAGGGCTTTGTCTTTCCTTCTACAAACTAATTATTTCTTATTTCTTCTTATTATTTTTGTATTATTTACAAAAAAGGGGAGCCTCCATGGGTGGTAAGCAAATTTGTTTATGGGGTACTGGGAGCACACCTTCATCTTCAGTGAGGTTAACCCCTATAAAAACCACATTCAGGTCCTTTACAGATACATAGACAATCTCATTTTAGTCTGGAAGGAACCAGATGATTCTAATGTTTTTGATGAATTCCTAAGCTATTGTAACAATATGGGCTGGGGTCTTACCTTTGCTTTTTGTAAAAATAAATCTAACATTGAGTTTCTAGATATCCATCTGGGGGTACAAGGTCAAAGTGTCCCCACTGACCTCTACCGGAAACCCTTCACAAGAAATACACTACTATGCACTGACAGCAACGGTACATTCGTGGATTATCAAATGAACGAACGAACCTACATGTTTAGTGAACGGATTATCGAACGAACGATCCTTCCAGGGTAAATGAACGGTACATTACCGAACGAACGAACAATCCTTCCTGGGTTAGCGAATATTACATCGAGGGTTAGTTCGGATAGGACTATGTGGTTATTATATGGTTATTATATTACTAGGTAATATACTAGTAATATAATAACCATATAATAACCAGGTTATTATAAGGTTATTATATTACTAGGTTATTATATGGTTATTATATTACTAGGTTATTATATAATTATTATATGGTTATTATATTACTAGGTTATTATATGGTTATTATATTACTAGGGTTAGCAAACGGTACATTCTAGGATTATTGAACGAACGATCCTTCCTGGCTTAGCGAACGGTACATTTGAAGATTATTGAATGAACGAATGATCCTTCCTAGCTTAGCGAACGGTACATTCGAGTGTTATCAAATGAACGAATGATCCTTCCTAGCTAAGCGAACGGTACATTCGAGGGTTAGTGAAAACAAATGGTACATTCAAGGGTTAGCGAACGGCCCGTAAATTCGATAATTATCGAATTTTCGATGATTATCGAAAACCCAAAAAATTTGGGTTTCGTGAAATCCGAGAGTTCCGAAAGTTTCGTCGGGACTTCGAAACCCTCGGATTTGATTCGAAACTGGGTTCTAGTCGAACCCACAGTACATCTCTAATCTTCTCCACATGGGATAATTTTCAAAATAGATCCATGGAGTTATGGGATCGTCTACTAGAGAGAGGGTATGTCTATGAAGCCATTAGAAAAGCATATGAAAAAGCAGTGGGTAGAACTGATTTTTCAAAATGGAAGAGAATATATAGAATAACTAGGTATGAATAATATCAACTAAGGATTTTAAAAATAATGATATTTTCCCTAAGCAAGACATTGAGAACTTAAAATATGACAATGTAATTGGTTGTAAAACAGTGCTGTGCTACTGTATTATATGACACCAAATACGTTGTGCTGATCTCCAACATTCTCTCTAATTTAAAATTGGCTGTGTGTGCAGAAATATATTTTCTGTGCACAAACAAAATAATTTTTTGCACAATCTTCACTACAGCACTTATATTCCAGCAAATGTTTGTGTGTGCATCAGTTTAACTTGTGTGCGCAGACCTGCAGAGTTGGACCCGCACACAAGCGCACAGCTTAGAGGGAACATTGCTAATCTCACTTATTCTTCAGTTGCTAAGCAAATGTTTTATACTCAATTAAGATTTATTCTGGTATTATAAATACACAACATAGCAAATTCATTACTTATATAACTACTTTGATTTGCAATTTTCATATTAGATAAAAGAACATTTACCGGTATATACTGAAATGCCAAATATTATTTTCACAAAGCCACTTTTTCATTAAAGGGACAGTTCAGTGGAAAATATATTTCAATATTTGTTAAATTGTTAGTTTGTGTAATGCCTTCTTAGTTATTCTACATATTCTCTCCCATTTTGAAAAATCAGTTGATTTCATACCCTTTGCTGTTCCCTGCTGTTGACATTAGTGAGCTGCCATTTCAGGTTCTAACGGTCCTTCTTCTTCCCAGGATGCACCACACCCTTGGAATGTTCCTAACAGTAATGTCTACTGATTGGCTGTTGGATGGGTCAAAGATGCTCAGATCTCTACTAAGCAACTGAATTAACCCAGGCGCTGGGTCAAGGGCAAGACCATAACGGTCTCTATTAGGGGTCCTGCAAACAGGGAGTCAGTATTTTGGTTGCAGTTATTTATACACAGACAAAATGCTGAATGGGCAGGTTAAGGTCATTAGGATGAAAAAATACTGCTCTTTTTTCTGAAAAGTGCATGTATTTGCACTGAACTTCCCCTTTAATTATTACTGATCTGGACAGCTGATAAAACCATGGAGTCACTATACTGAGCCATACCCCTTGTGTAGTTAGACATTCAGTGTTTTCAGCTCTAAAGCTGGATAGACACATTAGTGGGCCGTTACCCTTGTTAGTGGGCTGTTAGCCTTGTTAGTGAGCCGCTAGCCTTGTTAGTGGGCCGTTACCCTTGCCAGTGGGCCGTTACCCTTGCCAGTGGGCTGTTACCCTTGCCAGTGGGCCGTTACCCTTGCTAGTGGGTCGTTACCCTTGCCAGTGGGCCGCTATCCTTGTTAGTGGGTTAGTGGGCCGTTACCCTGGTTAGTGGGCCGTTACCCTGGTTAGTGGGCCGTTACCCTGGTTAGTGGGCCGTTACCCTGGTTAGTGGGCGGTTACCCTGGTTAGTGGGCCGTTATCCTTGTTAGTGGGCCGTTATCCTTGTTAGTAAGCTGCTACACTTGTTAGAAGCCTTTACATTGTCATTCTCTAGAATCTTCATGTGATTCAACATCTTTGTTTGTGATATTAAAGGACAACTCCACCCTCATAAGAACATCTTTTAGAAAGAATGGCCTCTTTAAAACATGTTGATATATCATGGTTTGTCCTATGAATTCATTACTGTATGCCTGCTATGCTTCTGGATGCCTCATGGAAACTGAGCAATTTAGAAACCTGTACTGAGCCTGGGCATGCTCAGAAGAGGCAGACAGGGGATTAACATTCAGTCATTGGCTGTGATGTCAACTGTCAAATCCATAACAAACAGTTGCTAACTGGAAGAACCATGAAGCAGAAACAGGGGAAACAGGACATTGTGCAGGATTTCAGGTTAGACTTATATATTTCAGGTTTCAAACTATTACTGTTTAGGGTTTTGGGGGGTGATTTACCTGCATGTTAGTTTTCATTTTGGGGCTGGACTTGCCCTTTAATACAAGAGAAAGATCTCAGTTGTTGTTTTCTAATAATCTAGTTGATCCAAAGTAACTTTTATTAACATTCCAAGAGAGGGGACAGTTTTGCCAATGGGAGGAGGGGCCCCAAGATGTAATGTTTTCACATTGAGAGAGACATATCTTTCTGTTGTGTGATCTTTACCTTTAAGGCCTAGACCCTACTGAGGCAATTTTGCTACATTTTGCGTTCTGTTTGATCTGCAATGACATTTTATTAATATTGTAAATCGAGGGAAGTAAGCTGCAGACCCGCCCTCCTTCCTAGTGAGAAATGATTGGCGTTTTGACTGCTCAGTCTTGATAACA
Organism: Hymenochirus boettgeri; assembly: GCA_019447015.1. Classification (NCBI taxonomy): domain Eukaryota; kingdom Metazoa; phylum Chordata; class Amphibia; order Anura; family Pipidae; genus Hymenochirus; species Hymenochirus boettgeri. The sequence continues at coordinate 362,066,201 of CM033469.1, read as the reverse complement.
GAGATGCCACCGTTGGGTTGCCCAGTAGTTCTGCCAGGGGGAAGGGGGAGGGACCCTGCACATAGTTTCCCCCTAAACTATTGATAAGTTCCCAGAACACACTGTGGTAGGAGTGCTGGAGAGACAAGAAAAAGCCAGAAATCTGCTGAATAAAATAGATGATTTCTTGACAATGCTCCTAATTACAGAGGTGAAAGATCCTATATACTAAAAGACAGGTGTAAAGGACGTGGGTCATGGACGCAGAAGCTCGAACACAGCATCATCAACCCTCCTCCCACTGTCTGTTGGATAAGCCGGCCCCTACTGGCGCGCACGCACTACACAGTGGGAGGAGGGTTGATGATGTGCCTCTCAAGCTTCTGTGTCCGTGATCCATGTCCTTTACACCTGTCTTTTAGTATATAGGATCTCTCACCTCTCTCATCACATACACTGCAATAAAGTTTAATGCTAAAGCTGCTTGTTTGTAGGATTGAATCTACCATGGTTAGCTCAGAATTTACCCTATGTTTATGATGATCTGGCGCTTCAAGCCCGGGTTGGGTTTGCAGCCGCTTGCAGCTCTGAGTAAATTTTCCTGGATGTAATGAGACGTTGTGACTGATAATAAAAAGAATAATAACTTCTACATAAATAAATATCATTTGGAATGATTAATAATTTGAATCCGTTTCTTCTGCCTTCGTTACCTCACGTCTCTCTAAACTGTCAATAAGAATCTGCCAGACCATCTGCTTCAAAACCGTTATTTGTTTCAAACGAAGGCCTAACTTGAAATGTCACGCATGTTCTGTTCCTAAAATGGATTATCTGCCATAGGAGCCCAACAGTTAGAATTCATTAACAGCTTGGGAATCTCAAGGAGGTCAGAACACACTACGTGTTATTTATTGAAATGTACTTCATTTGGCTTCCAGTGGCTCATTAACGTGGTAGAAAATATCATTTTCTGCTTGTTTATGAAAATTGATAGTGAAATGCAATATATATGCAAAGTGATGGTGAAAATTACCGGTCCTGATCCTCAAATTTAGTCTCCAGACAAATACATTTTCAAAATGATTCCAGAGATTGTTAAACCGGTGATTTTATGTCAAACTTAAAAAGGGCAAAACAGCAAATAATGACTGTTTACTTTATGCTTGAACTACCACTGTCACTGTGTAGAGCTTATCTAGCTCACTAGACAACATCCGGGCACCTGAGAGTGGGGAAGTGTGACCAGATGTCTTTCTTGCCCCAACACCTCTCTGTATTTTGCCTTTGCCTGACATGCTCTATATTAACCTTAGCCACTAAAAATGTTTTTACTCTTTTATTTACGTCATCTTTGAAGGGCTGTTACTAAAAAGAAATGAAGAAAATGCAGAAAAAAACAGGATATGATATTATTCAGCACATTAGAAATAATCAGGCCTTTTACAATATACCTGATCGTTCAATGTAGTGTATGTATTTAGCTGAGCACAGTGGCTTAACATCAGGGCCTGTGACTGTGGGGGGGGGCGGGAGGTAAGGGGGCCCGCAATCCCCTCTCGAGAAGGTCCGCGATCAGCTGATTTTAGACAGCTGATTGTGTATATGAAGTAAAGATACATGCAATCAACAAGTGATTGTACGTATCTTTACTTCATATGTGTGATCAACTGTTTAAAACAGCTGATCGCGGATCTTCTCAGGAGGGGGGGGGGGGGGGTTGTCAGGAGCCCAGGTTGGGGCAGGCTCCTGCAGTTACACCCCTGGCTGAGTAACTTTGTTTTTGTATACATCATAGTTAAAATACACACATTAAATATTTTTTTATTGTTTTGACAATATGGGGCTTATTTAAAGGACAACTCCACCCTCATAAGAACATCTTTTAGAAAGAATGGCCTCTTTAAAATATGTTGATATATCCTACTTTGTCCTATGAAGTCATTACTGTATGCCTGCTATGCTTCTGGATGCCTCATGAAAACTGAGCCATTTAGAAACCTGTACTGAGCCTGTACTGAGCCTGAGCATGCTCAGAAGAGGCAGACAGGGGATTAACATTCAGTCATTGGCTGTGATGTCAACTGTCAAATCCATAACTGACAGTTACTAACTGGAAGAACCAGGAAGCAGAAACAGGGGAAACAGGACATTGTGCAGGATTTCAGGTTAGACTTATATATTTCAGATTTCACACTATTACCCTTTAGGATTTTGGGGGGTGATTTACCTGTATGTAAGTTTTCATTTTGGGGCTGGACTTGCCCTTTAAGAAGCAGAGAAAGTATTTGCCTGTGCAATTAATCTGCAGAAACAAATCAGATGTTACCGTTTTACTGGTTTACTGTAGTTAGAAAACATCTGATGGGCTGCTATAGATTACTGACACAGGAAAATATTAAGGCTACTTTCAGGAGAAAGGCAAATGTAGTGTTTCTCTATTGACAAACATCTGGAGCTGCTCGATTTCACAGTTTGTGTGAGAACGAGAAATAAATGAAAATGATGTCAGCAGGAAACACTAAACACATTAGATTGTTGCTCGAAGGTGACATTTTCAGGCTACTTTGGCCAACAATGATATAAAGTGAGTACACGCTGTACCAACCTTTAACAGATGGCAGACAGAATCTGTAAGATTCCATTTGTCATCTGTAGAAGATGTGGCTACACACAGCAAGATGTGTATAAACGTGCTTATCAGCCGATGATGATCCGTTGGGCAGATCTGTCAATGAGGCCAGACTGAACATTCCTACACCACGTGCATTTAAATGATGTATTTCCTTGCCCAGGAATTCATTTTATTCCCTGTGTGATATATACATAAAGAATTACATACATATGATATAGAATTTGCCTTTACCTCCACCTGCTAAATAACATTGCAGTTTACCTAATGGGAGATGGAAGCTCCCCCTAGGCACCAATAGGTCTAAAATAGAAGAGTTCTTATTCTTTGCAATGTACTTTGAGCACATTTAATAAAATGACTTCATAGAAAACAAACCAGTAGAAATTTACAGCTGATGGTTTCTAGATGTTACTGAACCTGTGTTAATCAATAATCCATTTTAACTGTTGAGGATATTGGTCAGCAGAAACATTCAGGGACATTCCATTGGTCTGTAAAACTTTATCCAGCTTTCCTATAAACTCCCCCTTTAAGGCACACTGAGCAGTCTAAATTTAGGTCACATGCTCCCCCCTGGTTGCTGGTTTTTTGTTTTTATTTTTTAAGATTAATTGGCTTTATCTAACAATTAAATTGAAATGGAAAGTCTAGTGTGACAAAACTAAATTAAATTCAGATAATAATGACAATTAGGGATGTGTCGAAAGTTTCTACCTGAACCTGGTTTTGTGTTGAAACTGCCAGGTACGTTCATCCTTAAATTACAATTACCTGTGTGATTATTGTTTTATAATGTTAATTATAATAAAATCTCTTTGTTCTCTTTCAGGTCAAAATTAAATAGATGTAAACATTATAGGGGTGTATGCAATAAAATGTGCATGGGTGTGATCCTGTCTGCCATCTTTCAAAGACCTGCATACACACAGTCCCGAGCGTTCTCCCTATGAACTTCATAAGGAGAACGCTCGGGACTGTGTGTTTACATCGGCTGCGCTAGACTCCTCCATAGGGAGTCTAGCGCGGCTGATGGAAATTTTCGGTCTTTCCCGAACGAGCGTTCAGCCGATCCGATCGTTCAGTTCGGGAAACAAAGGTACACACATAACAATAAAGCCCCGATACCGTCAGATCCGACGGTATCGGGGCTTTATCGTTACTGTGTGTACCCAGCTTAACTGCAGCAGCCCAGTGAAAAAACAACTTGTGATTGGTTACTGCAAATGAATAGCACGGGAAAAGTTTGTCCCTTCATATGAAAAATGTAGTGAGGACAAATATATTATAAAGTAGGTTTAAAAAATGTAGGTTTGCTTTTTGGGATTGGTAGTGTATTTAATTTTTTATTTTTTTATTTTAAAGTTAAAAAATATGATATATAAGGAACACTAACCCCCCAAATAAGTATGTCCCATTCGTTTCTATTATTCACAGGGAGGTGAGAACGCCTTATTTCTCACCTCCCTGTGAATAATAGTACGCTTGGGGGACCTGGAACTTACCTTACACGCCGCTCCACTCGCAGCCGCTCCTGCACTGACAGCCGCTCTGTCCCGACCACGCGCCCTATCTTATGCGCATGCGCGCCAATTCAAAAGATAGGGCGCGCGATCAGGACAGAACAGCTGTTCTGTGCAGGAGCGGCTGCGAGTGGAGCGGCAGGTAAGGTAAGTTCCAGGTCCCCTGAGCGTCCTATTATTCACAGGGAGGTGAGAATAAGCGTTCTCACCTCCCTGTGAATAATAGAAACGAATGGGACATACTTATTTTGGGGGCTTAAGGGGAGTTTACAGGTCCTTTAAATTAAACCTATTCTCATTCCAACAATGTTATATATATACCCCAAAGAGGAATATTAGGAAACAGCATGTGCTCTGACTTGCTTTGCAGAACAATCTCATAAACTCTGACTAGAAGCTAAATTAAGAGAGCGTAAGAGACAGTTGCTTCAGCAGAAAACGTCCTTTGAACTCATAAAACACAGACAATTCAGTTACATAATGCTTCATTGTTAGCAAAAAAATCCCATAAATGCCTGTGGGGGTAGTGAAATAAACGAGTTTATATTTTTCATTTTCATAAAGCTTATTAGTTAACTTACGGGAAAAAAATAACCACACAAAGCCTTGAACTGTCAGTATTTGGGAGCTATTTTCCTATCATTTTCTTTGCTATACTTTTGATGTAGGCTGAATATAAAATGCACACATTGAATCCGATGAGCCTATTATCTGGTAAAACTAAACTCGCTTTATGTTTGTAAACAATGGCTCCTATGTCTTTGAAATTCTGCTACATTACTAGCCTTGAATGATTCTTTACACATGTCCGCGGGATATTAATTGTTCATCTCTGTGGCAACAGCCTGAATATATAACACGTACTCCATCATGCTGAGTTGGGTTTACGGCTCTCTCATTTTCTACACAAATTACTGGTCCAAAATATAACAAAGTTATAAATTTCAACGATCCAGGCGATTGTCTTCTCTACTAGAAAAGTTCCAATTTGTTGAAGGAACATTGAATGGTGGCCGTAATTTTTGGAAGAAAAAGTTATTTATTTCTAAAAAACACAATTGAATTCATTTTCTTTACTATGTGCTACTGTGATCAGTAGTGAGCTGCTGTTTCAGGTCCTTCTCCTCCCATTATCCCCATTTCCTAAGGATTACTGATTAAAGCGACACTATACTGAAAAAATGACTTTGCCTCATCTTACTCTATAATTGAATACATGTAAGTAGCACTTACTCTGATAAGCCTGTGTTGCTGCATGCCTTCAATCCAGCACACATTTTGTTTAGGAGCAGCATCCACCCTCCCTCTTTTAACCACTCCCACTTCCATCCGACCTGACTTTTTCCCCACAAACCAACTGTCAAGCCTGCACACAGCATTCCAACTGTCAAAACTCTGTCACAATTCCAGCTACAGTAAAACTACTCACAGAAGAATAGTTTTTGAGAGCAAGGAACTTGATTGACAGCTGAAATGTAAGAAGATTTAGATTGGATATCTAAAGAAATAGGGGGCAGATCAACAAAAAAATTATACAGTGGTGGTTGGGAAGAATTATAGTTTCCAGTTATGGTCAATTTAAAATAACCTATTTTTCAGTATAGATAGATCCCTTTAAGGATCTTTATTGGTAATGTGTGTACCACAGTTCAGAGTGTTCCCAAAGCCAACAAATGCTCATCATTGGCATGGGGATTGCTTGGAACTTCGCAAAAATTTACCTCGACCATGATAGTCTCCCTGTACTAAATTATGAAATAAATGTGCGGCCCTGAATGTTCTCCCTATGCTTTACATAGCGAGAATGTTTGGGACTGTACATATGCTGATCTTTTATAAATGGCAGAATCTATCTGTCATGTTTTAAAGATCTGAATTGTGTGTACCCACCTTAACAGTAATTTCAGGGCCTGCCTTTGATATGGGCGACCTGTGCGATTGCACAGGTTGCAATACCAGGGGGGCACCAGCCGGGAGTCTTAGGTCACGGACCTGTAGGTCAAAATTGTGCATCAGGGCCACAGCCCCCCAGTTACGATCCTGCAGATCAAATATATGTATCAGCACAACCCCACAGATAAAGCCCCAAAGCACGTAAGCCTTTCTTAAGACGTCTGTATGCTGTGCTGTTCTGTCTGTGCATTTAGTACGTTATGTATTATGTAATGATGTACAAACGATATATACAAGCACACACTGAAGATACTGAAACACAGTAAATGCAGGTGGGGGACTTGATTTGAAGCAGGCAAAGGCAATTGGCAATCAGCAGCGTATTGTGTGTGCCTGGGGGCTTGGAGGGGGTGCTAGGTGCCAGTAACAAATCTTGCACAGGGTGCTAGTTATCCTAAGTCCAGCACTGAGTAATTTCTACATCATTGGCTGTTGGGTAATTTAACACACCCAGATCTTTACTGAGCAAATGTTCGCCCAGGGAGCAGGACAATAATTATAATTTGCTTCTGCAAACAGGAAGACAGGTATCAGAAAATATTGCATATAACTTAATTATGACAGATTACTTTATGGTAAAATTTGGTCATTGCCATTATCTGTAGTAATATCTTTCCCAGTCACTTCCGAAGGACCTGTAGGGTTTCCATTTATAATAGATCACATATAATACATACAAAAACAGAATTCTAGTGCACAAACAATTCTAATTGCATATTGGCTACCTCCATAAGGTTGCTACTACAAACAGCCTGCTAAACCCTGGATAAATAAAAGCAATTAGATCAATAAGTTGGCCAAATTATTTTAAGCCCAGTCACCACGTCAAGGTAGCTTTCTTTAACTGGGTCCTAACCTACTGGTACTTGCCTTTTTGGATACATGAGCCGACAGCTTCTCCTGTGTGGCCTGGATGCTTGAAAAAATAAGCATGATTAAAAGATAATCAGTATTTACTTTAGGTCATTATACAAGTTACATCAGTTTCAGTGTGGCATGCATTAATAATTAGTATGTATTATTGCAAGATGAACATTTCATATGTATTTGATTTTAAATGGCAGATATGGCAACTCTGCCTGCAAGGCAGATGGGTGGAATTTCTTAGACTGGGCCTACCTTCCCAGCAGAATGTATATTGACTTAATTGCCACTGTAATGGGAAAACTATTTGATATCACTAACCGACGTTTTGAATATAATATAATTTACAATTGTAATATATTATTTATTGCTTTGTGGAAAGAGAAGTTGCAGCTTTAATCTATGCTTCATTATGTCATGGTTTGATGTAATAATGATATTAAATATTTATAGAACGGCAATTTACTATTCCTACAAAATAGGGAGATGTCTAATAACCTACTGAGGCTGCTGGTAGCCGAGATCTAATACAAAGCATTAGGGTAATTGGAACATGTCTTAAAAAGTATAAACAAGGTTAAAGGGATGGACTTAACACCCTACAACATCTTTTCCGTTGACTCATAGTTTAAAAACTGCTGATGTATGATTATGTATAATTTGTCTTAAGTTATTATTTTTTATTATTTTTCTTTTTATGAAATGTCATACCCACCCCCTTCCCCATAAAAATGAGATCACAGTAGTAACATAACTGGCTTCCCTATGCAAGCAGTCAACCACAGCCATGATGGATGGTGTCACGACCAAGGACTGATTGCCTCTTCCCTCTCCTCTGTTCCCATTTTAGGGCCGAAATGTAACCCCACATTATAGGAATGAAACTTTGCTTATTAAAGGTCAATTAATAGCTGCCACCCCCTCCCATTAATAGCACCCACACTGAGGACCCAAAACACTAGGTCCCCACCTAGCATCCTGGATATAACTTACCTGGAGAAGAAAAAGAGCGGGGCTGAGATGAGTTTAAAAGTCTTTTAACTGCACAGCCAATAAAGGTTATTTGTAGACTCCTTGTGTGCACTGGAATTTCTTGGTTTGGAATATAGAACGTATGGAACACATTCACTGGTATCTTATTAAAAGTGTTTACTTTGCTTAAATATAAGTTTTTAAGAGAACACATTAACATTACAGACACACAATGCAGATATTGCTTAATAACACAAACCTGCCTCAGCTAGTTCCAATGATTTTGTATCACTTGCATTGTAGCCTGCAGTGGTATCACATGTCAGTAGTTATCTCCACTTTGCTGCTGTAGATGAATATTTGACCTGATTATTTAGAAAACTCATGTCAATACCATCTTTAATATACAGTGGGTTACCCTTGGCATTGTTAGCAACATGGCCATTACCCTTTTTGTGTTCACCATTGTAGTTAATATGCATTGCATTCTATTGCAAACTGTTATTCATCAGGTGATGTACATGGCAGATCTACATGGCAGAACTTTTATTCATTCTCTACACATACAGTAACATGTTGCTAATGTTTTGTAACCTGTACCATATATAGGTGGAGGGGATGCCCCCTAAATCCCTTGGCCGCCGCTTTATAAATAGAAGCGAGCGGTAATTGATGCTACTTTAACGCCTCGTTAACTTATACTGCCGTGTTTTGCCCTTTTATAAATCGCATTCATATCGAAAAGTTAACGCCCCTTTATAAATATGCCCCTTAGTCAAGAAGGTGACATCAAAACCGAAATAAGGGAAATCAGTTTTGAATGTCGAAATTCATTATCGCAATTGCATATTGAAAAAATCTAAATCATGAATATGAAATGGAATTTCAACACATTTCACAAGCTACACAGTACACACCTTCCAATATTTCAGGGTGACCCACATTTCAGTGTTTCGGTCGATCTGGCTGAAATATTGGATGGCTCTGTGTTGTGACCGGCGTCCGACCGGTCATTCGATGTATGGATGATCGTCTAATTTTTTCGTGACCGACAGTCCTTCCTCGTGGTCAACCGGTCGAAAGTGCCGAACAGCCGGTCCGGAGAAAGGATGTGTAAGGAAAGGTGTGTACCCAGATTTAGAACCCCTGGTGGAAGGAAACTTGGAGGTTTTGTCCATCTCTCGAGATTTTTTAACCCCCCATCTTTCCTTGTTACCAAAAGAACAGAAAGAAGCAACAAAATCCTCTTCTGGCTGCGAACACTTTTACCTGAACTAACATCAAGCTGATAAGCGTATTTTCCATATCTGTTTTTCTAGTAAATCTATTTCATTTAATTCCAATCAGCATTGGACTTAAAGCCTTCAGGGCATTGTGGTATTTTAACCACTGGGTGTGTCCTGTAAGGATCATGTGGCGCCAGAATGCCACAAATTGCTTGTAATTACACCTCAGTCAAAGCAGATACAGAATGCAGATATCAGCATATTGGGAGCAAAATGATCAGTGTCCCATAGTTACAGTTTATATGTTGGTTATCATTTAGGTAAAGAATGTTGAAATGTTAGCTTCAAAGGAATTCTGAAATATATGCTTTGTTTGTTTGTCTTTTTAAACGCTATTTGATGAAACAAACATTTAAAGGGTATCTCCACTGATAAAAGTCACCTGGCTTGTAAGGATAAATATGTGTAAGGTGGAAATGTACCTGCAGTGTCCTGTGTCTGTGAGCAGTAGTTTAGAAGAAATCCAATGAGATTTTCCCTGAACGCTGTGATTGAAGCAGGTTAGCCCACTTTCAGTGACTGCCTGCCTGGGAAATGTCTGACGCGCGTGTTCCTTTAGTGCATGCGCAGAACGTGTGAGGATCTGTCTGGACTGCTGTCTGTGTGACACACACACACTGATTAATGGAGGAATAATCACATGACCATCACAGCAGCTTGCTGACTTCACTAATTAATGGAGTAATCAGGTACTACCTTTTTCTCTCTCCCACCCCTCCCATATTCCCAGCATCCCCTATGAAATCAATCTTAGATCACTTTTTCAACCACCCCTCTCAGAGTTAGACAAAAAAAATCTTTATTAAAAACAACACACGTTCCCCCTGCCTTGTTACAGTATTGTGGGAAGAGGGTTTAACTTTTCTCCCCCTGTCTCTCCATGATAAGCTGTAAAAATGAACTTAGAGAGTCAGGGAGGAAAGGATTTCTTACTGCAGCCAAGTAGGTGTGTCTGCTACCATGATGATGCACATTGAGTGACAGCACCCCCAGCACAGAGGAAGACATACCCCCAGGAACCAGCACAACTTTCCCATGCTGCTGCAATCAAACGAAGGGCAATTCTGGGGAAAAAAAGGTAGGAGGGGGGTTGGGGGATGGTGTACTTTAAAATAACCCCCCCCCCCAAAAAATGCTTTTTCCTCAGTGGAGATACCCTTTAAAGGCCTTGTTCTCCCTATAACAAAGTGTTTATCACACACAGTACATTACAAACCCCCTTTTCACAATATTAACTTTTCTTCCTGGCAGGGCCGTCTCTCTAATGAGGCAAGATGAAGCACATGACAGAGCAGCACCCTGTAAGAAGGCAGCAGTTTTGATGCCAGGAAAAAAAAATCCTGGCATCGTATGCCTGGGGCCCAGATGCCAGGGCCCCCCAAAAATGCTAATTGTAAAAAAACACATATTCTTGGGAGATATTGTCACTTTAAATAGGAGGGAAAGCCATGACTTACATTGCACAACAGAATAGTCTCCCCTTCTGACTGGCAGTTCATTTGATAAAAATTAATGTTAGCCCTTCAGATCAAAAATCAATGTTCATCATTTACCAGTCACTGAGGGCATCTAATACCCATCACTGGACATCATTTACTAGTCATTGTGGGCATTATTTACCAGTCGTGTGTATAAAGCCCCTACCACTTCTGGACAAGCCACACCCCACTTCTGGATAAGGCATCACCCAATTTCAATTATAAAACCACACCCCTTCTGACGACATGGCGAGGGGGGGCAGCATTTGGGATTTCTTTCAGGTGCAAAAAGTCTAGAGACGGCCCAGCTTCCCGGTGCTCTTGATAACCTCTGATCCCTCGCCCTTCTCTGCTTCCTCTTTGTGAGCTTGCGCAGCCATAAAGCAGACAACTTTTGCAGCCATTGCAAGTCATTGGCTATGAGCCTCTGACATTATTGCCACAGCCTTGACTGACAGATAGCCACAAGAGAGTGGAGAGAGTGCAGCAAGGGAGCATCAATGGACCAGTAGAGCTCAAGATATGATATCTTCACTTAAGAGAAAGATAAGTGTAAGCAAGGATAAAAACTTTGTTGGGGGTTAAATGTGACCTTTAGTTTATACCGTGGAATATAGAGTTCTCTTAAAAATATCCTCTATTCGTCTAGGTTGATGTTATGCAATTAAAAAATAGTAGTTCGTTCTAATGCCTTTCAGCAAGTCCTTGGGTATATCTTCGAGGATTGTGTAAGTTATTTCCTACCAGTAATAAAGATATGGAATATGATACTTACAGGGTTTTTCAATAAAATAAAAAAATTGTTAAAAATGGTGCTTTTTTTGCCCCAACCAATCAGATGTTAGCTTTCATATGTTAAATAATATCTGAGTGGTTGGGTCAAAATTGGCACCATTTTTAACAATAAGAAGTTTTATTGAATATCGTGTGTAATCACATGACCCAGCAGGGTATAATAGAAGGCAGGCAACCGGACTTCAATAAGAACGTATTCAACATTTATTAATTGCAAAAAATCCTTTAAAAACATACAATGGACTCGGCCACTACTGAGACATAAAGATCACATAGAAACACAACCGGCTCCTCCCTACACGTTTCATGGCTGATTGCCACTTCCTCAGGGGGTGTTCCCAGTAGCTGCTATTTAAAACCACCATAATTAACCCCTTATAGTATCCATAAAAGTGATAAAGCAACACCCATAAAAACAGCATAAACCTAGTGACACATAGTTATATCAATCAAAAAGCATGCCACAAAGCAAAGATAAATAGGGTGGATATTATCTTCTAGTATTATGTAGGTATTAATAAGGAAAGTTAAACAATAAGATAGAGGGGAAACAGAAAAATAGCAATCAATCAAAAGGAAATCATAGTACAAGTTGAATCTATACCCCTTGCTATTTCTTGCTGTTGACATCAGTGAGCTGACATTTCAGGTTCTGTAACGCTCCTTCTTCTTCCCAGAATGCAAACTACCTTGGAATGTTCCTAACAGTAATTTCTACTGATTGGCTGTTGGATGCTCAGATCTCTACTGAGAAACTGAATCAACCCAGGGCTGGGTTCAGGGCAGGACAATAATGGTCTCTATATGGGGTCCTGCAAACAGGAAGTCAGTATTTTGGAAGCATTTATTTATACACAGACAAAATGCTGAATGGGCAGGTTAAGTTAATTGGGATGAAAAAATACTGCTCTTTTTCTTAAAAGTACATGTATTTGCATTGAACGTCCCCTTTAAAACTATGAAAATAAATTTCCCAGGGAGATCTCCCTGGGTGGCCGCTAGCAAAAGTGGGGAGCTATCAAAGTTTAGCTTGTGCCACAGCTGATATCTCACCAAGCATGGCTATCTCTTCCATCTGTGACGTTGATCTGAGCTATCAGCTAAGGCATGAGTGGAACTGTGAATGCTATTTTTGGACAAAGTTGCTCTTTAAGGCTGATGTATTGTACATTGATAAAATGAGCAACTTTTAAAAAATATTGGTGCAATGGTTCATGTGAACCATATACTCTATGCTTTATAGAGTCATTGTTGAGTGTTGACAGCATGATCACATGGGTGCGTGATTGAGAATGTATCAGATTACCTGAGGAAAAGATAACATCAGGGAGATTCAATAAAAGTTCTTATCGATAAAAATAGTGCTAATTTGTCACCAACCAATCAGATCTTATTTAACATTTGAAAGCTATCATCTGATTGCTTGGGGCAAAATTTGCATAATTTTTAACAATAAGACCTTTTATTGAATCTCCCTGACAGTTTTTATAACTTCTCTAGTAGAGATGGCCGAAACTCACTAGTTTCATTCCGTTTTTGGATTCCCGGATCTCGGGAAGATCCCGAAGATCCGAAAATCCGAAACTGGAACAAATTTTTGCTAATTTTCGAATGTACAAAGCTATTTTCGATAATTTTCGAAAATAGCCTTGAACATTCGTAAATTCTCGAAAATACAATCGGAGACCATTTTCGAGTTTCCGATAATTTTTTGGAGGATTTTTGAATGTTTGATGCTATTTTTGAAAATTATCGAAAATATGCTCCGAAGTCCCGAAATCCAGACGATCGGATTAGGACAGATCATTCGGATTTTGGAACCGAGGAGTTTTGTGTCAGATCGAGGTCCATGTCGCACTCGGATCCCATCTCTATTCTCTAAAATCGTAATCATAATAAAACAGACCAACATATTGACATTATTCCCAGTCACGACAGCCCAGGAATGCTTTGAATATAGTAATACCTATCTACCCATGTGGGAGACCTTCTTATAATAATAATAGCGACAAAATACAATGAGCAATACAGGACAGGCCAATGTACAGTAGCAGGAAATTGGGGTTTAAGGGAAACTAGTATTTCTACTGTTAGAACTGTGGGCACTGCCTATTTATAGAGTCTGACTTCCTGTCCATAAAAACAACTTATGCCACTTCCTTTAACCCCTCAATACTCTTTTCTTTTATACAAGCGATGATTTTGACTGTGGAATCATACGGTTGGTATTGGTTTGATGCAATTTTTCTAATGGGTCTGATAAGGAAAAAATAATCATAATCACCCATACACTATCAGTTGTTCTTATGATATTGGAATATCCTGATATATCAGGATTGTTAAGTGTATGGGCCCCTTATTAAAATTCCTGACCTAAACCTCACCCTCCCTTCCTCGCCATGATCCAAGTGTGCTTAGGCTGCTAAAGGCATCCAGCAATGTACAGTATTTTCCCCTGTCAGATCAGTCACTAGCTGAACTAGTAACAGTTTGATCTGATGTACTTTAAATAGCCGATATTCACTTTTTAAGCACTGAACAATATATCAAATATCAGTGAGGACAAAATGAGGTTACATTAGGTGCAATGATCAGTCAGTATCGTATATCAATCTCTGTACATTAAAGCTGTCTGGTACACACGCAAGACTGAGATAAATATGCTTGTACTTTAGTACTGTGAGCTGCGTCAGCACAATAAACTGATGGTGCCCGGCGTGTTGGAAACACACACACATTTTAAAGTCATATTAACAAATTAAATAATAGTTTTTTTATAGTTAGCCACATATAGCAAAAAAATTTCCCCTATATCAACAAAGAATAAAAAGAAACTAGTGCAGTTCATTTCGCTGAAATACTCGCAGCTCATATTAACGTATCAGAAAGAGCTTTACAAATACAGAATCTACACTGTAGCTGCAACATCTAAGCCAGTGATTAGAGAGAATAAGGCCTGATAATCCTGACTCCAAGTGGCAATTGGAAATATCCCTGGATCAACTCCACTTTATGTATCAATACCAGTAACATGCAACATTCTTCATTTTTAGAAACTCATCCAGCTTTCTTTTGAAACTATCCAATGAACCTGCCATAACAACTTCCAATGGAAGGCAGTTCCATAGTTTTACTGTTCTAATAGTGAAAAACCCTTCCGTACTTCCTTTCTTCCAGTCTTAAGGGATGTCTAACAATGCCCCAGAACCGTATTGAAAAAGAGGAAGGATCCTGCTGGAAGAAGAGAGAACCAATCATTATTAAACCGTATTGAAAAAGGGGAAAGATCCTGCTGGAAGAAGAGAGAACCAAATGGAAACATATTGAAAAAGAGGAAGGTTCCAGCTGGAAGAAGAGAGAACCAAATGGAACCGTATTGAAAAAGAGGAAGGTTCCTGCTGGAAGAAGAGAGAACCAAATGGAACCGTATTGAAAAAGAGATGTTCCTGTGGAACGAAGAGAGAACCAAATGGAACCGTATTGAAAAAGAGGAAGGTTCCTGCTGGAAGAGAGGAGAACCAAATGGAAACCGTATTGAAAAAAGGAAGGTTCCTGCTGGAAGAAGAGAGAACCAATGGAAACCGTATTGAAAAAGAGGAAGGTTCCTGCTGGAAGAAGAGAGAACCAAAGGAACCGTATTGAAAAAGAGGAAGGTTCCGCTGGAAGAAGAGAGAACCAAATGGAACAGTATTGAAAAAGAGGAAGGATCTGCTGGAAGAAGAGAGAACCAAGGAACCGTATTGAAAAAGGGAAGGTTCCTGCTGGAAGAAGAGAGAACCAAATGGAACCGTATTGAAAAAGAGGAAGGTCCGCTGGAAGAAGAGAAAACAAATGGAACGTATTGAAAAAGAGGAAGGTTCCTGTGGAAGAAGAGAAAACCAAATGGAAACATATTGAAAGAGGGGGGGAGGAGAATGGGTGAAAAAGAGGAGGTCCTGCTGGAAGAAGAGAGAACCAAATGGAAAATGATTGAAAAAGAGGAAGGTTCCTGCTGGAAGAAGAGAGAACCAAACGGAACCGTATTGAAAAAGAGGAAGGATCCTGCTGGAAGAAGAGAGAACCAAATGGAACCGTATTGAAAAAGAGGACGGTTCCTGCTGGAAGAAGAGAGAAACCAAATGGAACCGTATTGAAAAGAGGAAGGTTCCTGCTGGAAGAAGAGAGAACACATGGAACCGTATTGAAAAAGAGGAAGGTTCGCTGGGAAGAGAGAGACCATGGAACCGTATTGAAAAAGAGGAAGGTTCCTGCTGGAAGAAGAGAGAACCAAATGGAACCGTATTGAAAAAGAGGAAGGATCCTGCTGGAAGAAGAGAGAACCAAATGGAACCGTATTGAAAAAGAGGAAGGTTCCTGCTGGAAGAAGAGAGAACCAAATGGAACCGTATTGAAAAAGAGGAAGGATCCTGCTGGAAGAAGAGAAAACCAAATGAACGTATTGAAAAAGGGAAGGTTCCTGCTGGAAGAAGAGAACCAAATGGAAAGTATTGAAAAAGAGGAAGGTTCCGCTGGAAGAAGAGAACCAAATGGAAAGTATTGAAAAAGAGGAAGGTCCTGCGGAAGAAGAGAGAACCAAATGGAACCGTATTGAAAAAGAGGAAGGTTCCTGCTGGAGAAGAGAGAACCAAATGGAAGTATGAAAAGAGGAAGGATTCCTGCTGAAGAAGAGAAAACCAAATGGAAACAATTGAAAAAGAGGAAGGTTCCTGCTGGAAGAAGAGAGAACCAAATGGAACCGTATTGAAAAAGAGGAAGGATCCTGCTGGAAGAAGAGAAAACCAAATGGAAACGTATTGAAAAAGAGGAAGGTTCCTGCTGGAAGAAGAGAAAACCAAATGGAAACATATTGAAAAAGAGGAAGGTTCCTGCTGGAAGAAGAGAGAACCAAATGGAAATGTATTGAAAAAGAGGAAGGATCCTGCTGGAAGAAGAGAAAACCAAATGGAAACATATTGAAAAAGAGGAAGGTTCCTGCTGGAAGAAGAGAGAACCAAATGGAAATGTATTGAAAAAGAGGATGGATCCTGCTGGAAGAAGAGAGAACCAAATGGAACCGTATTGAAAAAGAGGATGGATCCTGCTGGAAGAAGAGAAAACCAATCAAATTCATTGTTCTAGCTAGAAAATTTTGGTATTTTTTGCTTTGCTGGAGAAAAATCCAGAGAAGTTTTGTCAAAAAAAGAAAATCATTACATTGTGGAGGAAGATAATCCATGATCGCGTACATGTAACCACTGCTAATTTTCCCTAATGAAAGCTGCAAATTATATTAAATCATTTGTATGTTCAAGATGTTTGTGATTTTGTGCAGAATGACTAAAACAGGACTAGACTGTGCAAGCTGTTTAATGCTTTGCTCTACTTACTTTAGTTCTTTGGTAAGATCTTCTTACCGTCACTTTTAGATTTATCCTATTGTGGTTCAATGAATTGTCCAACATGACATTTACATCATTTGCATTATGTGTGAACTGCGAATATAACACAAAAAATGTATTTGTAAACATTAGTATCTTGAATATTTTACACAAAATACTGTATTATTTGGAATTGTGGTAGCGACACTCAGTTCCCTCATTGAAGTAAGTGCAACTGAAACTTATTTCCAATATGTCTATTTTTGGATAGTAATCATGCCATTGTTATGACTAACAGAACCGTTATGAATAACAGATCCAGTAGCTAAGGGAAAATATCTGAATCGTTTTTAGACATGCAAATACTGCCACGTTTTCTGGTTGCTGGTTTCTGTTTTTTGCTGACAACATTTGAATAATATTCCTGAGATTAGTAAACTAAATAAACCACACTTCTCCAAATGACACTTAAAGGCTTACCTGGGAGAATTTCCTCATCAGTGCTTATCCATTAGTTAAAAAGTTATTGGGCATAATCTAAGCATTCATTCTTATAAGCTTTCAAGTGATAATACTCCATCATGACTTGATACAGAAAGGAAAATGGAATTAAAAGGTTTGCAGATTCTCTAAAATTAAGTAAATTGCCCCCTATATGTGACACAAGGGTACGTCTTATACAAAACACAATATCCACTGCCTATACAATATTTATATTAGATTGTCTACATATGGCATCATTTAGATAGCATATATAATGCAACACCATAGGCAGTTAGCAAGGCAATAAAGATGAAGCTTAGTGATATTACATTAATAATATTTTCCAGCTTATCCCTCTGGTAACAAAGGTAATACGTTCATAGCTTGACAGGCCCAGGTTCTTCGTAATTCCCAACATAATTCAGGTCAAGCCCTTTCTCCTATTCCAGAACTTCTGGTAATTCATCTTTTCCTTGTCTGTCAACTTGTAAATTGATAGTCTGCTTGACAGTATGGAATTCTGGACACCATATTCCATATAATGTATATCTTGTATTGCCTTTGTGATTGTATTGATTTGTTTGCAATACAATTGGGAGTTTAGAATTACTGAAAGGGAGTACTAGATACACATAAATGTAACCTATGGCAGATAGCGCAAATGCGGTACAACATTTAGTTAGGACAATTATACTTACCTCCCCCACTACCTTCCTCTTCTCATCACAGGGGTGAGAACTCAAACAGCCTGGGTTTATACTGAATCAGCTGTTTTACTAACCATAACTTTCCCTCCTGGGTCCAGTCCAGTTCTGCCTCCTTTATCAGTCTGTGATCTGCCCAGTGGGAAGACTCACTTCTTGTTGAGTTGTTTTCCTATTGGCCTTATCATCAACAGATTGAGGGGCAAGGCTGGACCACACTGACAAGTGAATGTTAAAGTTTGTGAAAGTGCTGATCCAGAATAAACACAGGGGTAAGGACCCAGTGGCTTAGGATCTCACCCTGGGTACTATGGGAAGGGTTTGGTGGGTATAGAACCCCATTAGGAAAGAAATATGTGTTGCTTGTATGGTAACAACTCCTCTGTCTTTATCTATCTAGGCAGTAGTACTGTAAATTGGAGGTTTAATTACAGTGCCTCACATGGAGGTTACCAAAATATTTCTACTGATGGACCTCACTAATGATGGCTTATAAGGACTTTATCTAGATAAAAGAGGGCAAACCAATATACTGTACAGTTTGACAGATCATAAAAATCCCTATAACAGCACATATGACCTTTGTTCAAAATAATTCATAATGTTCTGTTTCAAATCTAGGTAATACAGGATAGATAAATAGGATCAGGACTTCTGGCAACAAGCTAGCTGGCCTAGTATAAATATGTCCCTTGTAACTGGCAACAGTCATTAACAAATTTTCACCGCCCAATAAATTGTTCGTAAAAATTGAAGTTCAAGGTGCTAGCAGCAAAGTACACACGTAAGGTAAATCCTATTAGGTGATAAGTTAAACGCATGACAGGCTGAGTTCCGAAACATGTGTAGCATGTCACATTGATACAATATTCACTGTAGGTCTGTGCTAATGACTCTTATTGGATATTCTGTGTGACTTGGGACTATGCTGTGTGGTACATAGGCACCTTTTGTGTTTGCGGAAGACATTATATGAATGGAAGTCTATTTATCTACAGACAGACTGGTCATATAAGCCGAGCAGTCTGTTCTTTTCTAAAGTGATGGAAGGGGAATTGAGCAGGAGACAACACCCCCACAGCTCCCAAACATTATTAGGGGATCCAGCAGGACAGATAGCGTAACAATTTTTAGGGGGTCTCCACACACATTAAATTCAGTGTCAGACTGGCCTACAGGGTTACAGGGGAATCCCCCAGGGGGCCCACAGCTCATTCACTTAAGAAAACTGCTCAAATGTAAATACAGAGCCAAAGGGACAATTAGAAATGAATTTTAATAAATAATACTTAGTAGGAGTAAGATAGATAGGTAAAGGAGTTATAATGTTAGGTGGGCCCCTAAACTCGTTGTGGTGGGCCCCTGGTCTCAGATTTCCTGGTGGGCCCCAACACTCCAATCCAACACTGATTAAATTATTATATATCATGTATTTGTAAGAAATTCAAACAACATTACAAAATACAATATTAGTACAGCACGTCCTGTTTATATACATGAACTAAAAATGTGCACAATCATTTTAAAAATTACAGTAATTACAATATCATTTTCTACCAATTGATTGGAATATATGGAAAATTCAATTTCTATGCAGCATTGAAGCGCTAGACGTGTAGTCAAGGGCTGTGAGTAAATTTATGTATTGTGAGCGAGTTGGGAAAGCAGCCCTGGAGGAATGAAAAGCTTATGTGGTTCTCAAGTTGCTTACTGAGATGCAGCCAAATCTGCATCCATTCATTTTGTAAAACCTACTGAACAGTGACATGTAGATACATAGCTGATGCCTGACTTCATTGTGAAGCTTTGTGTTCTGTTTCCACCAACAATGACAAAATGTTTAATGTCAGCCCTTACTATAATAAATATCCCAGTTCGTAGGGGCTATATATTGATTATTTAGCAGTTATGTTCTCTGAACAAGAACAGTTTGTCCTTTTCTGAGCTTTCCATATTTACAAGTGGTGCTAACATACAAAACATGGTCTGTTCCATTCTAGAACTGTCGAACACTTGTACAACATGTATTGTGGCTACAAAAGAACCTCCCCGTATTCTTATTCCCAGGGAAAGCTACTGTACAATAATCAGATACTTTTTCTAAGTATTTAACCTGTTTGAACTCAAGTTAATAATTCAATGTTTAAACAGTGTCCCAGCATAATACCCATATGTAATACTCAGGCTGCTATTTACTGTTCATAAAGCAGAACTAAAGCTAAATTGCACATGAGTCTGAATGGATTATTTCATTCTTACCAAGAAGATAGCCGTACTGTCACCCCTGAAATGGGCAGCATGGTTTCTGCCAGAATGGGTCGGGTTCACGCCCCAATACAGTATACATTTAGTTTCACACTACAAGGTAGTTCAAAATGTTACTAAATATGTACAGCAGGTCCACTGTGCAAAGTCCAAGTTTTTTCATGCTAGTTCATCGGGTAGCATGGTACATGGGTTTTACACTTTTAAAGGGATGAATGTTCATACTTCCTGCTTCCAGTATGTTGAGTGACATAACCTGACCTCTGCCCCACCTGTCCGCCCCGGGGGAGAAGCATGCTCAGTTAATGCTGGGGAAATCAGGCAGTATCTGGGGGGGGAAATTGACAGACTCATGACTACAAGCTGGTCACATGGCAAAAACAGGAAGTATTCAAGCAGGAAGTAATATTACTGAACCTTTCCAGCAATAACTTTTTTACAAATGTTATCTAGAGATGTGATTTAGGTTTTATTTTGAAGTTATGATGAAAGGCTTTATATATAATTCTTATTAGTTTGGAAGAATTCAAGACCTCAATTACCCTTTAATTTAACAATAGCGGACCCTTTATTTAACAAGAACGGCCATATATTGCATATCCCTGTTTTTTTTAACTGGTCATAAGCAGGTCACCCTGTAGTCACATGACAGCTCTAGCAGGGGTAGAGAGGAAAGGGGAGGAGAAAATTAACAAGCGCATGCACCTGTCTGGGCCCATAGCTCCCTCTGCAAAAACCAGAAGTCAGAAATAATTAGATGAAAAATGAAAATGTTGTTGATTTTAAGAGTGATAGAGTTTTTTTAATAAATTATACAAATATGGCACGGGGATTTATATTTAGATTACTTCATGCAGATAATGCTTTAATTTTACACAGAATGGTAAGCTTTATATAAGTTTCTTAATAAAATATGAATAGGTGGGAGGTAGGAGAGAACCCCCCATTATTAGTTGGTGGGGAGCTACTGACCCTATTGCCCTTGCAATGATTTTCCGCTGGTAGACTCTCTCTCTCTGAAGTGGGCATGAATTTGCATCCATAACAAAAGGAGGCGGAGTGGGTAAGAAAACAGGTGAGGAAATCTGCACATCACTGCACAAGTGGTAAATTTGTATCTTCTTCCACTTCCCGTCAGCTTCTAGGGTAATGAAGGGAGATGGATGTACAGTACTCTCTCCTAACCTCCACCTAATTGTATAAATCCTTTAACAACAAAAATATTCTCATGATCATCATTGGATAAAAATGACAGCTTCCTCTTTTTCTTTAGCGTCCAACCTGTCTTGCCTGTGTCCGATATTGCCCCATTGTTCATGTTCCCTCATATTTTCATGTTAACTTTAGAAACTAATAAGCGTTTGGCGTCCATGCAGTCCATGACCTGCAGCTGTTTAAAGTCAGACAAGTTAATAAATTATCCTGTTTATTGACAGACTTCACTAGGGCAATGGCTGGGATTTTTCTCAGAACTAATTTGGCTGCTTTGAGAATTTTGCACACACCCTTAACTGTTCTCTGGAAAATGGTATCGCCCTCTAATGTTACGTTACCGCATGTCCTTGTAAATCTACCAGGGAACAAAAGCTGTTACATGTTCCTGAAACCATAACACGGCAAGATCTACTTTCCTACTTTCCCAGAAGCGGGTTTCATTAGTCAGTGGCAGATTTCCATGGCACCTGGCCCTGTCTGTCCAACATTAGAATTCCTTCTTTCCCCACCTAATGACCTGAAATGTCCACTTAACAAGGAAACATTTTCATAACATTGTAAAATGACCCGCAGTAGAAGTATTTAGAATTACGGTTTATTAGAGAAGTAAAGCAAAACAAGAACAGACAGTTCTCACTAGATGAATGAGGAAATCCATGCACATTCTAACCTTCAGTCCCTTTTCCCCCGAACTTTCCAAATACCAACACATCAAGATTCACAACTGCATTTTGGAGGATGTTTACTCCTTATTAGCGAAGATTTTTCATATGAAATTCTATGGAGAAGAAAGTATCTAAAATATTAATGCAAGATTTTATAAAGAGCAGGTTGGGTGGTGTCTGTTATCACTGTGTATCAACCCTACTCATATCTGCTATCTATCTTTATCATGGTACAGCTCAAATAACCAAGACACACTTGGAAATTGGCATTTATTTCAGATAATCATAATACATTTTATTATACTGCTCTGGAGTCTATGTTTTTGCATATTCACCTGTATTCATATACACTGTACTTGCCCTAGTTGCTGCTAATAGGGACAAAACCCACAATGGACATAGTGGGAGTAACTAAGCTCTGGCCTTGGAAAAAGTTTTGCATGTAATACTATGAAAGATGTTCTTATATCTACTCCTGACTATAGGGCAGTTTCTAATCAGTTAGAGGAAAGGTCTATAAAATGCAGAGCATAAAGATTCTCTTTTAAAACTTGTCCTCATGTGGGGATGTGTCGCCAACATGTTCCAGTAGGCTAGTAAGGGTTTCAACACAGTTATTATGCTATAAACATTTTGGCTGACAAAAAAAGATGGTAGCCTATTGGTTTTGTGGCCTGTTGGCCAGGGTGCCCAGAACCATTTTTTTTTAACTGCTGGTTGTAAATATGGAAGTCCCTGGTTTGAAACAAATGAATGCATATGGAATCTCTACAAATTTGATGTTGGTCTGGGGTTTCTTTGTTTAAAAAAATGTTTACAAACTTATCATCATTATGTTTCATTTGATGGATAATAAAGGTTTATCAGGTCAGTGGAAATTTACTTTGGATATTTTAGAGATAAGAGCACAGTGGAGGTTTGCATATTGTTTTTTTTGCAGGTAGAATTGCACTGACATATCTTCCTATCTGACAACACATCTTTGCAGCCATAAAGGTTATAATTACTCCAAGATGGAAGAAGTCTGCCATTAAACCTTATTTATTTATTTCGTTTATTTGCACACTTGAGAAATGAGATGAAACAGCATCCAGAGATCCTCCCTTTCTCCTTGGTCTACAGCCAGGCAATCTGTCAGATTTCTCTTATTATCCAGCTATTGGCACTCTCTCCATGCTGCCTGCAATTTATGATACACTTTAGAACCTGATATCCAACCTGAAAAACATTAAGACATTTTTCATAAATTTCAGGACATTTGGTCCAATCACAAATTATACAAATTACACATTTGCTGTAAGACAGAAAAGGAAAAAAGCCTAAAAACTTGTATGGCTGGTCCGTTCCAAATGTTTGAATCCCATCAGTGTCGAGTATCTTCATTGAAGACCATTACTGTCCTAAATCCTCTACTGCATTTCTCAAAAGTACTTTTCTAAACCAAATGTGCGATGTTAGGCATTATATCCGATATCTTTGTTGAAAGAAAAAAACATATTTTTATGTAAATTAATGGCATATTATTAGCTAGTGAGGTTTGTAGTTTGTTACTGTGTAACATGCATGCATATATTATTTCCATTGTGTTTTATTGTAAATATGTGCAACAAAGTCTAACACCTCCATAAAGCAATTATAGGTAATGAATTGTTTAACAAGGGCAACAGATATGTCAACCTGATTTTCTGCATATCTTATACATTGTCTGAGTTAGATTATATATTTTGGGGTGTCTACTTAAAAAATTAAGAACCTCCCAACATAAATCACCCATACTATAGAAGAATGTAGAAGAACCAGTTTAAGGTCAATTTGTAGAAAAGCAGCACAGTATATGGGCACAGATTTAGCTTTTCAATGTATTGAGCAATTGTGTGTGTACCAAGTAGAGAAAACATTGACATCTTTTTAAAAGAAGCTTTTCCATGCTTACACTTTTCAAAGCATGACCTGTTGTCCTTAAACTTAGTGGGAGGGATTTGCTATGATTTGTTATGAGTATTTTTTATGGTAAGCATAATGGTTGACAATCAATTTTATTTCATCAAGATAGTTACGTATCAGGTAACTTTACAGGAAACAGGACTGAAGTCTATACACACCTTAGAAGAAACTCTTTGCATTACAAATATACTGATTAAGACCCTATGTGGCAAACACCTCCATTTTTAAAATCAACTACCCGTATATTCTCGAGTATAAACCAAGGTTTTCAGGCTTTAAAAAAAGCCTGAAAATCTTACCTCGGTTTATACTCGAGTCAACCTTTCTCTTACCTTGTCCGGCAGCCGTGTGATCCGCATCCTCAGTGCACATCCGGATGATGTCCCTACCTGGCGCCTCTCACTTTGCGGCGCCGAGTAGTGACATCATCCTGAAGCCCAGAGGATGTGGAGCGAGGAGCGAGCGGCCGCCGGACAAGGTAGGAGAATACCACAGGGACACCAGAGCAACATCAAACATCTTAAGTGGCAAATATTTACAAATAAGAGTAAAACCTTCTTTATTTGTGCATACTGTATGCACAAATAAAGGAGGATTTACCCCTATTTGCAAGTATTTGCCACTTAAGATGTTTGAAAACTACAACTCCCAGCAATAAAGCATGCTGGGAGTTGTAGTTTTCAAACATCTTAAGTGGCAAATACTAACCCCCTCGGTTTATACTCGAGTCAATATCTTTTTTCTCCTTTTTTAGCTAAAACTGGGTACCTCGGTTTATACTCGGGACGGTTTATACTCGAGTATATATGGTATATCCTTTCTCACCAACTATAGATGAGAAAGACAATTAGTCCAGAATGTCTAGTTGGATGTCCAAGGAGTGTGTAATTTCTTGACAGAACTCAAGTTCTTCAACATAAGGGAAAGAGGTTATGGTACTTGAAACTGACAGAAAGAATGTAAAATTGCCCATACAAAAGACAGAATTAACTTGGGTGAACTACTGGTAGTAAGGGTTGGGAACTAAATGTAACAAAAACAAGCAAAAATATAAGCCAAAGAAAAAGCCACTTTAGCCATTTCTCCCTTGAGCTTCCCCCTTCGTTTTAATACTTAATAATTGAAATAAAATAATCATTTTAAAAACTCATAACTCCTGCCTGTAATTGCAATCTCTTATTGACCAGGATTGAACATACTTTCTATATAGAGTTTGTACCCCTAACTAGTAATGTATAGATCTCAGATGGGACCCCACATTTTGTTGGAATGCAACCTGCACTTTCATCTGGTTATAAATATATTGTTTTGCTATTCCATTCAAAGGATATTGCATTACAAATACCAGCCACCTTTTTTCCATTATAATTTACAGTTACCTGCCCTAGTACTTTGAAAATATAATAAACAAAAGAACAACCACAGCAACTATCATCATAAAACAATTTCCTGCATTGACTGCTCAAAATTTAAAATGGTTTCACATATATATCGGTGTAAAAATATAACGAAAAATGTTAAGGTGTCCACTTTGTGGAATAGGTTCAAATATGGATGCCAAATCCACCACTCACTAGCACTCTAGTGCTAAAGTCTAGCACTCTCGAGCTATGTACATATTGCCAGGCTAGATTGTAAAGATAGTTATTAGATTGCTCGTTCAACAATCTGTCACTAGTAACAGACTACTCAGCATTTGGTTATAAAAATATCCATTTGGTTATAAAAATATCATTTAGATGTTCTATTTAAACAATACTGAATTGCAATTTCCCCCAAAACATATCTGTGTTAGAGCTGCTTTTGCATCTGGCTGAATATTGTACAGACGTTTGCATTTTACTTGACAAGTACTTATGCAGAGCTCACAAGGAACCCATTATGGGTGAGAGGTTAAGCAGTACTCAGGTGTGAATTCTGTACACTGCTCGGTAAGAAGCTATGTACTGCCAGCTCCTTGCATTATCATGATTCGCGACTGGAGTTTTCTCTTGACAGTTCCTGGAAAAGGCCCAAAGTGACACTGTTAATAGATTAAAATGGAGTTTACTGCTTGCTTACTAGTCCACTAAGACATGAGGGATAATTTCCCCAATTACTGGGTAATAATAAGATATTAGAATTACCTTGGCATTCCATAATATTCCTTAGTTTTTGTTTGTTTCATTTCTGTTTATTTTTGCTGGTAGGTTTTCTTTGTAGCTTGTGTGTGACCACTGGGGATCAAGGGTTTTTCCTACCTAAATGTGCTTAGATTGCAAGTTCTTCGGGCAGGGCCTGATGTGAATGTATACATGTAATTGTAAAGCGCTATGGAAGATGTTAGCGCTATATAAATCCACAATAATAATAATAATACCTAAGCCCCAAACAGACGTTAGATCATTGTCCGCAAATATGACCCTGACCCAGGGTAATCAGTGGCATACCTGAGTGACTAATATAAGGATAAAAAGAAGCACTGTTACCAATCTGATTACTGTTGTTTTCTATTATAAAAGTACACATTAGTATATTTTCTCTTTATTATCTGATAATAAACACATATCTGACAGTTACACTCAAACAGGAAGTTTGCAGGCAAAACTATTTTAATTTGCCACTTTGCACCTAGACAAAAATGGGGTGTAATGGTACCCATAGATGCAACAATGAGATAATACGATCTCCATATTATTTAGTATTGGTGCAAGGCAAGGACAGTTATGCCACAAGCCAGGGAGCCTCACATTTCCTGATGTCTAGTACACGGTTGCCAGAATAATGCGGATAGAAGCTTCAAAAACACTCAAAAATGTCTACTGGGGATTCCTTATAAGATAAAAACTTTATTGTGTGTATCACAATTGCATAGGGCAGAACCACCCCTAATGTTTGTTATCCTGTTATTGTTTTCTTATCTTATGCAGGATCTCTTGTGGCCAGACATTTTTTAATAGTTTTGTAAACTGTATGGTTGTCAAGTGTCAGAGCCAATATAGTATTTATAAAAGAAAAGCCACGTACACGTTTGATTCTATGCCCGATGCACAACCCCCAAGCAAATAAGCAAATTTCGTACGATAATCTATAGTTTGCCTCGTGTGTGTCTTGCACTCAGAGGTAGTTTGCCTGGCATCCTGTCGGACATATGTATAGACCTTTAGACTTCCCTTACAGCAAACAGCTAATTCTAAAGAATGCTACCAACTCCAATGTTGGCCATACACAGATATTACATAAATTTTATGTTCCATTGTAGATCTAGTATCTGAAAAGACTGGCGGTTTTCCCTCTGGACATACCCTAGATGTGCCTCATCCTGGCCAATTCATTTTGTGATTGAAAGTTGACAATATAATCATCCCAGACAGTTGGAAATGTTGAAAGGTAAGTTTCTCAGTGTATGGCCACAAGGTTATAATCTAATTTTTTGCGGAGAGAATTGGTGCCTAGGTTCTAGGAAAGCTAGAATTATTTTATACTAAAGGTTTATAGTGATAAACCTGAACCTGAACCTGTTTCCGAAGCAGATTTCACAGATTTGCCAGAACTTGAACTTTACCGATGTACAGCAATTGAGAATTTCCAAATATAAAAATCAAACATTTTAGATATTTTAAGAAATTTCTAAATTGACATGATTTTAGAAATGTTTAGAAATCTTGAAAATACTACGTTGAATCCAAAGCAGGAAGTGCATTAAGTTTCCGGTAACGGAAAGTGATTTTTGGAAATTGACACGTGTTTCCCAGACCCTTTCCCAGGTCCCTAAGCCATTAACAGTAAGTTGCCATTGCTATTTATACCTTAATTTAAGGCAGAACTTTTGGACTTTATAACTCCCATTGACTTCAATGGGTCCACTTGCGGATGTTTGAATATTTTTGAAAAATCTGCAAGTGAAATGGTTTTCAGTGAGTTCTGCCATCTTTAGCCATAAACGTAATGTTAAATTAGGTGCCCAAAATCACATATTTTTTTGTGCCATGTGTCATGAATCACTTACTACTTTGGCCTTGTAGTGTGCTGAAATTAAATGTCTGTGGGATCTGTATGATAAACAGAAGCTCAGCTTTGTAAACTATTCTCTCCAGATTTAAACCAGTAATTTGGAAGGCAACAATTAAATGGATTTGACACAGACATGGCCTGCTTGGAAATCAATATTCCGTGAACTCTGGATTATCTGCAAGTTTAGTGCAAGTGGCAAGTTGAAAGGAAATGAAAAGACGTATATCATGCAGAACTGTGAATTGTGTGTGATCTCCTGCTAATGACATCTGTTTGTTGTCATATAAGGAAACCCTGAAACCCTTTCACGTTTGCCTTGTTGTGACTGAGGTCTGGAGCTTTGTATGTTCGATCAGGAATAAGTTATGGTATTTTCATGTGAATGTTGTTGTTCATTCTTTTATATCTGTTGTATTCAGTAACTGGACTTGAAGTTTAGTTCTTGAAGACATTTCGCTAGTCATCCGACTGGCTTTCTCATTTCAGAATGACTTGTACAAGAATCTATTGGCAATTATGTACCATGGAAAGTCCCAATTAGCATATCACAGCCAGGTGTTAAGCTAGGTACACACAGTACTGATAAAGCCCTGATATCGCCGGATGCGATTTCACTGTGTATACCTAGCTTTTTTATACGATATCCGATGCACACACGTTTGATCATGCATTTGCGTTTTACATGCACTATTTTTTTACGCAAACACATGCATTTTTATAATATTAAACGCACAGAAATCACGCATGTGATAACACTCGCGATTGTGTGTGCGATTTAGTGTGTTGTAGTGGGGCCTTACCGTGGGTTTGCGCTGCTATTCTGTCAATTATACCATATCGGATTGCATACAATTCGCAAACATATGGTAATCACATGCACTCCAAAAACAGAACGCTGCACAGCACATACAATGTGGCCATCCTAGGCGTGTCAGAAATGAGCCAGTGTGGTCCAGCCCTTAGTGTCATCTTTTACACCCTTCCCAAACACAAGAAATCCTAATCTCTTTTGATCAAACAATCTATTATTTTCTAATACAGCACTGAACACATTACATTGTACTTTATTTTATCCAGTCACATCCTGTCCCAAAGACCTAATTTTTAACCCGTAGTATCACAAGTTTGCGATATCACAGGGTTTCCCATCAGAGC
The DNA here is from genome assembly GCA_019447015.1 of Hymenochirus boettgeri. NCBI lineage: Eukaryota > Metazoa > Chordata > Amphibia > Anura > Pipidae > Hymenochirus > Hymenochirus boettgeri. Next base: position 362,036,938 of record CM033469.1, on the reverse strand, counting down.
TGGATTAAGACCAAATTGGGCCCAAGGCACAAGTCAGAATTTTGGTGAGTCCCCTAACAATCCATTACACTAATATCACTATTGTAACTGTCAAGTTATTATTAGCACATCCCGTCTGGCACCACCAGCACATACCCCTGGCACCAGCAGCACATCTCCTCTGGCACCACCAGCACATCCCCCTGGCACCACCAGCACATCACCCTGGCACCACCAGCACATCTCCCTGGCTTCACAAGCACATTCCCTCTGGCACCACCAGCACATCCCCTCTGGCACCATTAGCACAATCCCCATGGATTGCTGTTACTGGATAGATCAGGTGCCAGTGCCCCCTCAGTAAAAAGGAAGGTTTGGACTCACACTATTAGGCCAGTCAATCCTACTGCCAGGCCTGACAGTACCTGCCACTATGCCAGTTCTGTGGAGCCCTTGCACAAGTGCTCCTCCTTGCATCTGCCAGCCTAAAAAATGTCCCAAACATGTAAGTGCCATGATGTAAAGGCAGTACTAGATGAGTCTTTGCAGACATGCATGTGTGTGCTGACGCAATGTCCATTTGAATAAACATTTGAAGGCTGCCTGGATCAATTTGGGTGTGATCAATTTTGGGTGTGCTACAAGGAGACACACTGTAAAGCACCTCCCAATGGCATAAAACTTTTGTAAGTGGGTACCTGTCTCTGTCTGTCAAGGAGGGACTCTGTGGCTGAGATGGGTTGGATATCAGATGATTCTTTCTGCCTCCTCTCCTGCGCAACAGTTTCAGCCCAGGCGGCAGCGCAGCCAGAAAGACTTATGCACCCCCACGGCCATGTGACCACGCAGATGCAGCGTGATGACACCGGAGCAGTAACCGGCAATGACAGCTTACTGCTGTCTACTGATTTACTGATTGGAAGTCCGTGTCGGACCCCAGCCGGACTCTGGAATTATTTAAAGGTAAATGCCCAAAATTTGGGCTTTACATACTTGGCCCATGGATAGCTCCTGATGGGCCCCCCTGGTATCTGGGCCCCAGGCACTTGCCTCGGGTGTCTTGTCTATAATCCGGCCCTGTTTTCCATTACTATACGACCACGGCCGTGGTCGTACATTTACAGTGAATGTTCATAAAGGAATATACGTTCGTTCATAGAATAACATGCGGTAGTAAAGTAACGCAAAGATACTCTATGGACGATTGTAAATCTACGATCACATCGTAGATCGATCATAAATGTACAATCGCCATAACGATTGTTAAACCACGTGGTATATAAATATGGCCCCAAGTACCCTATCAAATGCATAGCCCATCGGTATGTCTATGTGGTTGTGGGAAGTGCCTGGAGGAAACTCACATAAGCACAGAGAGAGCATCTAAACTTCCTGCAGATGTAGCCAAAGGAGGATTTGACCCCCATGCATGGTTTATACGAGAACAATAGAATTACACATTTTTGTCCTTGCTATAAAGACGCAAATGTTTTTTGATGAAAACCTCAAACATGTGTTGGAATAGGAACATGGGAATGTCCATGGTAAGCCTCCACTGAAAAACAGCGCATTCAATCAAATTTTGTAAGCCTACGCAGAAAGTATCGAGCCCTATAGCCGACAGATGAATTTTGTCCTCCCTATACAGACCAGACTCACCATTCTCCAAATCGACATGGCGATATGTGACAATGGAAACTTCCCCCGAAAAATTATGAATATTAGCATTCATTTTCTTACGGCATTTTTCTAACGGTATTAAACTCGGGTCAACTAACCATGCAAGACGAGGGATGATCTCGGAGAAAGCTAAAATTGCCTTTGGGAACATACATTTAGCGTGAGACAAATCCCTGCAAATTCGTTTCATTAACTCTACTGACTTCAAATTACCTATATCGTTGCCCCCAAGGTGGAAGACAATGATGTTCGGAATACCCCATAAGTTTGAAGCCTTAGATAACATAGGGAATAGATCGTCCTATGTAGCTCCACCCAGACCCATCCAAAAAATCTACCGAAGAAGAAAATGATAGATTGAGCCCGAATTTTCTTATTCTTTTTGCCCAGAAGATGAAGGAATGCCCTAAAATCCATGTTCTCAGTTGTCTCTGGACTGAAAAGAAATTGACATAGTAAAACACTACACTAAAGACATACGAGCATAGGATTTATAACTATCAGAACCCTAGATATAGGAAAACTGCAACAAAGCGGCCTGTGTCGCCGCACCTATCCTGAAAGAATGTGAGGTATACTGAGAAGGATCTAGCTGATTGTGTTTAACACAAGAACCTAAAACCCTTCGAAACTGTGAATAAGAAGAGGGCCTGGATTCAAGGGCCTTACTTTCAAAAACTCTAAATAAGCAGATACTGGGCATAAGTTAAAATGATTGAATTTTCCTAACCATTGGATGCGGCCTCTGCCTTCCAGATCTGTTTTTGACTTAGTGATTGTCACCCTAAGCTTATGTTTATACAGCTGAACCTTTCAGAAAGTTGAAGGCGATGATTTTGAGGGGGATATTAGTTCACTAATCCTTAACGCTAAGAAAAATGAAAAGATGAATGCTAAACGGAATAGTGATATCTCGTAAGGAGATCCACAAACTGATTCTAAGGATAATAAAAACCTGTATGTGAAATGTGATAGGTCTGCGTGGATTCACCAAAGGTCTCGACCTAGAAATCCCTTTTAACAGTTTTCTGATAATAAAAATATTATCAAATTGCTGACCAAAATATATTTTATAAAAGAAAGAAATGCCTGCGAAATGCTTTTTTATAGTTGCTGCTGCCAAACCGGCTTCAAAGAGAGAAATTAATAACAATAATAAACACTCTATATCGCTTAAGTGACTAAAGTCTCATTTAAATGACAACCATTTTTTCCAAACTGAATTATAATATTGCTACGAGCGTGCTGAGATCGATCTTCTTAAAAGAGCCTCTAGCATGGGAGAATTACCTTCCAAAGATCCTCTGGGGTGACCGCACTGTTTCCCCAGTCAGTTCCTGAAATCGGGCCACCTGCTGGCGTGATAAGGCATCCGCTATGTTATTATAATGCCCAGGAATATGACATGCCTTAATCCAAATATTATGTTGCAGCGATTTTAACACAATTTGTCTAACTACTCTCATTACAGCAGGGGACATGTCATTTTCTTAGCTGATATAGCTTCGTCAATTTGCTCTCTAAACTTTGACAATTTTTCCAATGGCCGACTAAAGGACATAGAGTTGGAATTTATGGTAATGCCCAGAAACTGTAGCTCTGTGCAGGGCCTAACAGTCTTTTCATCTGCTATTGGAATGCCAAATTTTCTAGCTATGTAAAGAAATGATTTAAACAGTTTTAAACAAATATTAGAATTCTGTGGGCCTATAAATAAAAAATCATCTAAATAGTGTAACAGGTATCTTGAGCCAGCTACTTGCCCTACCACCCATTCTATAAGAGGTAGAGAAAACTTCAAAATAAAAACAAGAAAGGCTGCAGCCCATCAGTAGGCATTTGTCATAGAAGTAGAGACCCTCAAATTTAAAGCCCAAGATGTGCCAACACTTCGGATGTATAGGCAAGAGTCTAAAAGTGGATTTAATATCGTACTTGGATATTAGGGCAAATTGGCCACACTCTTCACAGCGCCTTATCGAACGAGGTGTATGTTACCTTACACATATCTTCCTCAATAAATTCATTCACCAACTCACCTGGCGGGAATGAAAGATGGTGGATGAGCCTGAATTCATTAAGATCTTTTTTAGGAATCAAGCCCAAGGGAGAAATTCTGAGGTTCGGGAAGGGGCGGTTTGAAAAGGCCCCTCTACTCTACATGAAATAATTTCCCTATTAATCTTATCTGCTGCTACCAAACGGTGCTCTAAAACAGACTTTAACTTGGCAACATTTAAAAAACTACCTGCTTTTGGGTCAAAGGGTATCCAAAACCCCTTTTAAAACCTGCTTCAATTATCAAAGCTTTCTGACGCTTTGGGTAGACCCTTAAAAATGGGAGCATTTCTGCTATTTTCACCAGTGTGACTAATTGATTGACTGCCTCTAACTCTCTGTTTTTGGTTACCTGAACTGCCCCGTCTTGGGCAACGAAAGGCTACATGCTGTGCTCCACAGTAAGAACATTCTTGCCAAAAACGGCACGTATTCGCCATTTATAACTCCTTTCATTAAATGACCAGCACACATTGCCCTTTGATGCCGTAGTTGGGGCCGTATATCTACCCGATGCTGCCAGTGACTGGGTCCTGCTAGACATCATAGACAACCAGAGGTCCACATCCTTTGAGCCACACTTCATTTCTTTGTGAATGGCCATTTTCTGCCGATACCTGTCATCATAAATGTGCCACCCAAGCCCACTAAAAGATTTATAAGCATCTGCAACAGTGTCCAGGTGCTTAAACAGCCCTGGAGCAATTCCGAATGCTTTTGTGATAAAATATTTGCAAAAATACAAAAACCTTGCAGCCAATTGCTAAACGTACGTGGGACTGGCTGCCTTTTATCTTTTTCTTTTTCACTAGGATCATCCTTTTTTGCTTGATCCTTCGTTGGGGGTAAAAGTGACAAAATGTCCACATAATCATTTCTAAGGACTTTTTCCCTTACTGAACTTGTTAAATGGAGCCCTAATGTTGTGACTTCGCACACCACCGGGTCCTTAAAATTTGCCTCATGAACTTCTGCATTGCCCAGCCTTAAGGTCTCAGGCGTAACCCTTTCCTTTAAATAAATATCAATGCATTCTTTGAGCCCTGGTATAATATATAGTGAATAATGTACCCCCTACTGTAAATTATAGGGATATTAGAGATTACAGAGGAGTTCTTTGACCATATAAAAGCACGAGGCCGCAAGCCGAGTGCTTTTATAAAGGTCACAGAACTCGAGGTGACTTCTAGTATCCTTATCATTTACAGTAGGGGGTACATTATTCTTTATAATCTACAATATATAGTACAAGGGGAAAAATAAATAAGGATTCACATTTGTGGTTTAAGTACAATTTATTTATTTGTATTGGTTTAGTTTATTTGCTTATTTCTTTGCTTATAAAGTAAATTGAAACTAACTTTTAATTAAGCATTTTTACTAGTAAGAATACATTTTAAAATGTATTTAACATGTAAAAACAGAAGTGGAAGTCTTTTTCATTTAGTCAGAGTCAGAACTATATATAATTCTTCGCTGATTTTTTGGTGGTTCAGTAGAGGAAGAACTTTGTAAATTTATGGTAATTGTTGAGTTATTAAAAATACAGTTGTGTCCAAAAATGGTTTCTGGTGTATTTTTGGTTGTTATATCTAGTCCTTTATAATTGTATGATGAGGTTGTGTTTATATTTGGGGCATGAAATTAAGTTGATGGCTGTTCTTCTATTTGGAAAGTGTTTTCGTTTATTTCTTCCTGTGTTGTATTTGCCGTATTTTGTAATATTTGGGAGATATGGAGTTGCTTTTTTTCATTTATTGGGGAGTAATTGTTGATACTTGTTAAGCTTTTGTTTCCCGATATTTGTATTATTTCAGTTGGGGGTATGTTATTGTCAACCAGTTTTTGTATTGTTCTTTTACTGGTTGAGTGATTTGTGATTCTCTTTGTTTCTGTTAAAGATGCTTTTAGTTTCATGGTGGACATCATGGATCTGATTTTGTGAACTCCAATTTTCATTGTTCGTTACCACCGGGGAAAGTCGGGTTTGTAATTTATGTTTGGAGCCAGATAGGGCGTCAGGGTCATTCATTGTTTCTGGGCGTTTGTTACTATATTCTATATAAGCTGCTACTGGGTCTCTGTCTGGGTGATTGGGCGTCTCGTACATTCTTGGCTTTACTTGTCGTATGTTTTTTGGGTTTTCTCCTGTTCGTGTTTTTGTTTGACATTCATTATACTCTAAGAATTGTTTACCAGTGGAATCTTGTTTCAATGTAATATCTCCCCATTTAAGGTCATATTGTTCCTGAGTGCGAAGAGCAAAATGAATTCCATTGTGGAAAAATACTGAATTGAGTAGTGATGTTGGATGTTTGGTTGATATTGTTCCAGATTCGTATAGCTGGTTGATTTCTTGGTCCGTAAGTGGTTCTGATTTATTTGGCTGGTTGCCTTTTTTTTAAGAATTCCATTTTTGCGGACAGTGTTTCTTTTGTCAATGGAAAGTCTTTGGTGGATCCATAGGTGATTGGGGATAGTTCTGTTCCCTAAGGTAGCGATCAATGCTGGTTAACATGCACTGTAGTGTGTGAGGTTCATATTCATTTCCGTCTTTTCTGTGAACTGATAGTATGAACGACGACAATAATTTATCAAGTTGGTTATGGGGAATGTCTTCTATTTTTCTTCGTGTATTTCTTTGAAGAAATCTTGTAAAGTGTTTAAATCACTTTTTGTTTTTTTTTATGTCTTTGTATTTTGTTGTTGTTGTATAAACTCTCTTTGTTGTTCTTCTGTTTTGAAGTTTGAGTCTTTGTGACATTTTGTTTTGTTTGAAGGAAATCTGAAAAGTGATTGACTTTAGTACAACGTTTGTGTTTAATTGCGATTTGCGTGTTTCGTGTTATGGAAACGCATGTGTTTGCGCAAAAAAAAATGGTAATCGCATGTACTTCCAAAACGGAAATGGATGCGTATTTTAGTGTGGCTGCAGTTTTAGGGCTAGGCCAAACTAGTGTGATTTAACTGTGTTTGTGCTTGCGTTTTTCCAATCATTGCAATTGTGTCAATGCTCCAAAAACGCGTATTTTCGGGTGCGATGCAATTGTGCATGTGATTTGCGTTCCGCATTTTTTCGCTCAATCCCATGTGGTGTTCTATTTCTATTGAAAAAACGCATGCGGAAATGCAACAAAATCGCACATGAAATCGCATGCGATTACATGCACGATTGCGGTGCAGTGAGGACATGCTGTGAGGCTGAGGACACATTACAATGCACCAAATCAAGCACCAAATCGCGAGCGTTATCGTACGCGATTGTGTGCGTGATTTCTTTGTATTTGCATGAGTTGTTTTGCGGTTTCGATATTTTTAAAGAGAAAAGGCATGTGATTGCACGGAAAATTGCGAACAGGCGCGCAATTGCATAGGAAATCGCAGGAATGTTCTCGTTCCCGTGATTTCCATGTTAGCAAAAGTTACAGGCGAAACGGGTGTCACTGGTGAAAAAAACACTAGTGTGGTCTAGCCCTTAATTAACATGGCAGTTTCATTTATACTGTGTAAACAGATAATAGCCTTTGTAGAAAAATAGCATTTATATTATTTTCTGTTGGTAATAATTAGTAAATTCTTTTTGGGTTCATTTTTTAATATATTTTTTTATTTCATTTATTTACATCATTTATTTAATTTAATTTTTATTCCATTCATACTTGTTATTTTTAAATTGTGTTCTATTATTTTTGTTTTATTTCCAGCAGACTGAGGTTGTTAGGGCTAATATATCTGTTGTATTCAATTAGATCAACTGGCTTTCTCAATTCAGAATGACTTGTACAAGAATCTGTGGCAATTATGTACCCTGGAAAATCCCAATTATCACAGCCAAGTGTTAAGGGCGTGATTGGATAGTGGCTAAGAGGTGTTATAGGAACGCCCAGAGTAAGGTGTCAAAACAGCATTGTACATGGCAGACAGTTGGTGTCGAACCCCCCCACCTCTATTTAGGCTTAGTTTCTTTATTTTCACATAAATGGCCTCCTTAACACCTCTCTTGAACCAGTCACGTTCCTTTGCCAATATGTTAACATTACAATCTTCGAAGGTGTGTCCTTTATCCTTAAGATGCAGGTACACGGCTGAGTCCTGACCCGAGGAATTGGCTCTTCTGTGCTGGGCCATACGTTGATGCAGTTGCTGTTTGGCCTCCCCCACATACAAATCAGAGCATTCTTCACTGCACTGCGTATATGATGTTGCTTTCCTTGTGTTTCGGTATTGGGTCTTTCGGATGTACCAATTGTTGCCACAGTGTGTTGTTCGGTTTAAAGCGGACAGGGATACGGCGTTTTTTGAAAATTCTTCTTAATTTCTCGGGAGGCCCCTGCTACATATGGGATGACCATGTTCTTTCTCCTGTCTTGCTTTTCCCCTTCACTGTTGGTATTCGTGTTCTTTTCTTTCCTTCTACTTCTTTTGACAAAGGCCCAGTCAGGATATCCACAAGTTTTAAGGGCTCCTCTGAGATGTTTCATTTCTTTAGCCTTCGCCTCTGTGCTAGTGGGGATGTTCTCAGCTCTGTGTTGCAGGGTTCTGATGACCCCCAGCTTGTGATCTAAAGGGTGGTGGGAGTCAAACATCAAATACTGATCTGTGTGTGTTGGTTTTCTGGCATTCCTATAACACCTCTTAGCCACTATCCAATCACGCCCTTAAAGGGTATGTCCACCCTAAAAACAAATTTTGCATATATGATTCCCCGTCCCCCCAGCCCCAACCGCTCTATTTATACTCTTAGAAAGTGCCCCAAACTTTACTTACCTCCCCTCTTTCCTCCGCCGCGCTGCCAGCCCTCTGCTTGTGAGAAAATGCAAGCAGAGGGGCGGGACCGGCAGTCGCGTCTGTGATTGGCTGAGCAGCCGGGAGTTCATTTCGGCGGGGGAAAGAGGGAAGGTAAGTAAAGTTTGGGGTGCTTTCTAAGAATATAAATAGAGCGGTTGGGGCTGGGGGGACAGGGGGAATCATATAGCTAAATGGTTTTACGCTAGGGGGAGGGAATCCTGAGAGGGAGGGAGGGGGAGGGAGGGGGAGAAGGGCTGCAGTACGCATGCCAAACTTCTCCCGGAGGCCAGGTAGGAGGCAGAGTCCTATATGGACTCTGCTATCCTCCTGGTGGGCAGTTTTTGGGACTTTGGGGGGGGACTACAGGAGAACCTTATGGAGCTGGGATGTGAGGTAAGGATTAAACTACACTACATGATGGGCCCAGTAGTTGGGGGGATTATAGTTTTGGGAGTGGACATGCCCTTTAACACTTGGCTGTGATATGCTATTTCCAGGGTACATAATTGCCACACATTCTTGTACAAGTCATTCTGAATTGAGAAAGCCAGTCGGATGACTAGCGAAATGTCTTCAAGAACTAAACTTCAAGTCCAGTTGATCTAATTGAATACAACAGATATGCCATGACCTGGATGAATGAGAACCTTCACAAGCATGTTAGGGCTAATAGTTGTGAGTGTGTGAGGAGTTTTGTCTTTGAAATCCGCAGGCTTTTTGTTGTGCTGTACGGGCATTGGGAGAACTACATTTCCCACAATACCATTGCGCTTGGTTTCCGGTTTCAGTGAGCGCGACGAGCGGTCCCAGAAGTTGTTGTAGAAGAGCTTTTAGACGCTCGTATGTGCCACGAGTACGTTCGATAATGTGGATTAGAGAGTTGAACTGTACACCAGCAGGAAGGAAGAGAAGGTAAGGTTACCCATGGAAGTTCTGTCTTATAATTGGCGCGCTACTACGTAGTAGCGTGCCGATTATAAGGAATTTTTTTACAGTTAGCCAACATTGACTTTGCCAACAATTGTAGATTATAAAACAAATTACCTGACTCCATATTGCTTGCTCCTACTGCCTCTGTGTTAACACCAGAGGTACTTGCTTGGCCCATATTCTCTGCACCAGCCACCTGTACATTTTCAGCAGGAATTACCCCTCTGCTGGACCCAGCCTTAGAGACACTCTGGCCTCTGCACACTGCCCCCTTCAGAACTTGCCTCCGATAATTCAGGAGATGTGGGGGGCCAAAAACAGGCAGCTGCCATACTCTTCTTCTGAGCTACTAAACTTCACTGCTGCCGCTTCCAATCTCTGCCTTTTAGCTTTTGCAGGCATTCTCTTCCTTTTCTCTGCCAATGCCTCACTCCCCTTCCTTTTTCTCACAGGAACTGAAAGAAGAGCTGATCCAGCAGCTTCCTCTGACTCAGTGTCGGGCCCTTGTGAGACCACCGGCGAGGGAGGAGAACGAATTGCTCTCTCCACCCAGTCTGTGCCATACCTCCAACACCATTGGATAACCTCCTCCGGTATCTTTCATTCCTGTGAGAATTGACACCACCTGCACACTGCCCCTGCGACTGTTTCTCACCGCGCCAGTTATTCATTGTGCTCTCTCTCTCCACAGGTCAGTCCTTCAGCCGCCGACTGGATTCCCGCCTAATTCATCGCCGGACCTGACCAATGGGAAGACCGGAAAGGTAAGCCCTCTTCCAAAATGGCTGCCCACATCCCATGTTAGAAAAACAGCCATATGGCCGTTTTATTGCCAAGTGATAAGCTAAATAAGGGACACATCATTGGGCCTAACAATTTTAACAGCATTTGTGTGAGTGTGTGCGGGGTGGGGTAATTTATCTGTAATAGCCAGTGTGTCTATTGATTATCTCATAATAGTAATGTAAAACAGTAGAATACAGTATTATATACTGGGTATTGTACTCTTTACTTGTACTATTGTGTAATGCATATTCTAATGCTTTACGTAACATCTGTTGGATTCTACTTCCTCTTGTCTGTTTAAAAGACTCCAGATGGCCCTTGGTATCTACAGTATAATGAGCAAATCCAAACTTTGAGAAACATCAACCCTCAAAAGTATTATGTCCCGCTAACATGCTTCTCCTTTCCAGATCTGTTCCCCCATTCCATAGATATTATATTATACATCTCTAACATTAGACGTGACAGTCTACAAGTGAATTAGCAGGTCCATATCCAGCATATATGGTGACTAGTACAAAATTACAGTTTAGGCCTGTAAGCAGGATTATGCAAAAGGCAACCTAGAATCTTGCCTAGAGCCTAGGAAACCTTTTACAGTCTATACATAAAGAATATAGCAAAGAAGGGGACCCTGACCGCAGCACTGTCTAGGGCCCCATTTGATCTCAATCCATCTCTGAGACCTGTGGTATGCTGTGAATGCAAATAATTTCTCCATGCTTCCACTGCAATGCCAGGAAAATAACTTCCATGGCTTTATTAATATAGAGAGAGTGAATGATTGGTTAATCCTTTTGCATAATACGTTAACTCAGTTGCAAACATTCCAATGTCAGGAAGCACATGAATATATCTCTGAAGTAAGGGGGATAAAATGAATGAAAATACTTTGCAGAAGAAGAAAAGCCCCCTCTACACACTTACTTTCACAATCACAGCCTGGTAGGGAGTTTAGAAGAGAACACGGGCTTATATAAGAGGTGCAAAATGTTGTCAGTGTTCTTAAATTGGGTGGAATCTGGGTCTGTATCAGAACCGGTTCCAAAGTTCTGTCTGAACGGTATAGAACTTTCGGATCTCGGAACGTTCTGTATTTTCAAAATTAGCAAATTTAAAATACAAGGGTTATCGAAATGCGGAGCTGCTTACGAGGGTTAGTGAATAAACAAGGGTTATCGACAAAGTTATGCAGAAACTAAAGGAAGTTCACTTTTAATAAAGTTATGGTGATTTTTATGTGTTCCCCTGACAATTTTCCAGGTGCCTGCGCTATCTACTGTACTGTAAGTGACCATTGCTATTTATACCATAACTTTACTCTGAACTTTCGGAACTTTTATGCCCCATTGACTTTTATGGATTCGTTTTAGAATTTTTTGGGGAATTCACAAAAATTCAAAAATGGAATGGAACTCTGACCATATCTATTGTTAAACTGCTTTTTAAACTGTAGTAGACCAAGTAAAAAGGTAACATCTTATTGGTTGTTGCAAAGTAACATCTCAGCCAGATTTTTACATCTCTAATTAAATAAGCCTGTATATGTAAATTATGGATGGCAGCAATATAGTCACATTGTGGGTGATCAGATTTAAGCAAATAATAAATGCAAAAAATAAACTGCATTGCCATATTAACATTAAAATCCAGTCTGTAGAAAAATTCCTGTAAGGATAAAGATCAATAGCATTTAGGTATTTTTACAGATAAGAGATAACTAACTGTTCGTGGCCCTTTCTAGCAAAAATGTGGGGTGAGCAGATTTCTTATACTGTAGTCAGTTACATATAAATGCCACTTGGATGCACAAACACATACATTTAAAAAAAAAAAAAAAGTTTTATTTTGTGTTTGTTTGTTTTTTGTGTTGTGATAAACCAAAATGTTTCCAATGATCATACTGTTAGGAACCCCTTAAAGGGATATGGTTAAGAACCCCTTAAAGGAATTATCCTATATACTAAAAGACAAATGTAAATAGGATGGATCAGGGATGCAAAAGCTTGAGCGCTGCATCATCAATCTCCTCCCACTGTCCGCGCACCTGGAGGAGGGTTGATGACACTGTGCCCGCGTGCGCACCCGAGTGAGGAAGAGAAGGCCCATAATGGTAAATGGAGAGACGAGGGCGGAGGAGAGAGGGGGGTGTGTAGATGAAGAGGGTTGACCGATTCTTAAAAAGAAGGGGTTTGCTGGTGTTTCCTCTAAACCAGATGTTATAGGGAAGTGGGGACTGAATTGTTTTAAAGGGTATCTCCACTGAGGAAAAAGCATTTTTTTTGTTTATTTTAAAGTACACCATCCCCCAACCCTCCCCCTAAATTTTTCCCCCCAGAATTCCCCTCCATTTGTTTTCAGCAGCATGGGAAAGTTGTGCTAGCTCCTGGGGTGTGTGTCTTCCCCGGTGCTGGGAGTGCTGTCACTCAATGAGCATCATCATGGTAGCAGACACACCCACTTGGCTGCAGTAAAGAAATCCTTTCCTCCCTGACTCTCTAAGTTCATTTTTACAGCTGATCATGGAGAGAGACAGGGGGGGGGGGGGAGTTAAAACTTGTGTTGTTTTTAATAAAGATTTTTTTGTGTGTCTAACTGAGAGGGGTGGTTGAAAAAGTGATCTAAGATTAATTTCATAGGGGATGCTGGGAATATGAGCCAATCTGGTATGGGAGGGGGTGGGAGAGAGAAAAAGGTAGTACCTGATTACTCCCATTAATTCATAATTAATAAAGTCAGCAAGCTGCTGTGATGGTCATGTGATTATTCCTCCATTAATCAGTGAACTCAATAGGTGTGTGTGTGTGTTTTTGTGTGTGCAGAGGTATCAGGGATAAAATGTTCTCCAAAGACTTGTATAACGACAGAAGGCTGCATGTCACACAGTGACTGAGATAGAGGGCATTGAATCGCCAAGATTATTCCATTATTCGTAGAATTCATAGTTATTCATACAGGGTTCTCAAGGAACTTGTTAAAATAAACATTTTTTTTAAATGTTAAAGGCCATGTTAGTTACCTGCCTCCAACCCCAACTGATATATTTAGCACTTTATTAGATGCAATACTAGCCTGATATTTAAAGGGCAAGTATACTGTAGAATGACTACCCCAATCTATAAATAAATACATGCAAGTAGCCTGTGTGTTGCTTCATGACTTCTATCCAATTTTGCTCAGCCTAAGTAACCCCCTCTAGAGTTGGTTTCCGGGCCCGACACAAACCCAGATCCGACACAAAACTCCTCGGTTCTGAAATCCGAATGATCTGTCCAAATCCGGACGAATCATCCGGATTTCGGGACTTCGGAAAAATTTTCGATAATTTTCAAATGTACAGAGCTATTTTCGATAATTTTTGAAAATAGCATCAAACGTTCGAAAATCCTCAAAAATAAGATCGTAAACTTGTAAATGGTCTCCGATCGTATTTTCGAGAATTTTCGAACGTTCAAGGCTATTTTCAAAAATTATCGAAAAAAGCTCTGTACATTAGACATCCGGGAATCCGAAAACAGAACAAAACTAGTGAGTTTCAACCATTTATATCCCCCTCCCACTCTTATAGGGCATGTTCACCCCCAATCTAAAATTTCAGACCAACCTAATTACCCCCCAAAACCTAGGCCTGTTATGTTAAGAAAATCTCTCTGATGCTTCAAAGTAAACTTACTGTACTAGCACCTGATCCCTCACCTCTCTTCTGTCACCTCTCTTCTGTTGCTGCCACAGGCCTTTTCCATACACAAGCAGCAGCAGAAAAGTCTCATCTAGTCATGGGAGCCAGTAATTGGCTGTGCTGTCAGCGTTGAGAGATTTAAGGGATCGGGTACTGGTAAGTATACTTAGATGTATCAGGGAGATTTGTTAACCTAACGAGGTCTAGGTATTGGTGGGTCATTTAGTTGATCTAAAATTTTACTTTGGGGGCTGAACATGACATGATTTTTATGAAGTCAACCATGCTTAATGTGAATTTTTTTGTGTTTAGATGCCCTTTAAGGATAATTATTGCCTCCATTCTGGTAGAGTTAGTTGGCTCCTCCTCTATGCATTCAAATAAGACTATGACTGCTGACATTACAGCCAAACATTGATTGCTGCTTCCCCTGTTGCCTCCTCTGCACATGCTCAAGCTTATAAATTGCTCATTGAGCAGAGCAGAGCATTTTTAGAACATGAAGGAATTAATGAAATATCTGGTTACAAATACATGTAATAAACTGTTAAAAAAAAAAAATAGATGTTGGTGTTTCAGGCAGATAACTGACAAGTCACCAGTTTTTTGTTTTAAGTCTGGACAGGCCCTTTAAACTTTGTACAGATATGGGTATTTATAAGATATGGTTAAATTGACAGTTTTCTATTAATTTACTGCCTTTTAGTTTAGTAAAATACAAACTACATAAAATGTCACCTTAATAGTTAATAAAAGATTGTGTTAACATCTGTGATTACAGCTTTACAAATTCTATGAAGCAAGTATAGTCGCAAGTTAGGGAATAGCATACATATAAACAAATTAAGATACATTAATAAACACTGTCAGGGTTATTCAATAAATATAACCCCCCAACCAATCAGATGTTAAATTTCAAATGTTAAATAAGATCTGATTGGTTGGGGCATAGCACCATTGTAACCGATAAGAACTTTTATTGAATCTCCCTGTGTGTCTCTAATACAGAGTCAGGTTACAATATGGTGCTCTAAATGGCTTCCCCCCCCCCCCTTACTGCAATATCACACGTTGAAGTTAATTTCTGTTTTAAAATTGTATTTTTTTTTCTACATGAAATAGTAAGTCTAGATGTATCAGACTTCGAAAGAAAGCGAGTTCACTCACAAACGGCTGATTGAAACAGTATTTATTTTCTATGGCTGGGTACACATGGTAAGATATTTATTGGGATGGGTATTGGTCGGTTGGCCGAAAATATCTTCCCTATGGGACTGCACAAGTGGCCACTTTTTTCATTTACAAATAATTTTCCCCTGTGTACCCAGCCTTATTAATACCCATACCAAGCAGCTTCAAACCAAGAAAATCTTTTACTAGAGCAGACAGTCAAGTCACTTCCTTTTTGGCCTCATTTCCTCAAATAAGGGGAAATATCCCATTGTCAGCTCTCTAGGCAGCTTTTAAAGCATACTTACCATACCATGCATGAACAATATACAGATGTGAAAAAATAAGTAAAAATACTTTCACAAGTATACATGCGGGATTTTAATGCCAACTATTCGCTGGCGTTAAAATCCAGTGCTAAAACTAAAAATTTGCCCAGCGATTCTGGGGAAATCGGCCCCTATGTGTTTAAACTTACACTAAGGCTGGGTGCACACAAAAGTTTTATGAGTGCGCGCTCGGCCAGGACAAATGTCCTTTGGTCACGGCAAATTCAGCCAAAGACTTATTTGCGAACGATCGATCGGAATTTACCGTCATGTCCGATCGTTTGTTTGTCCGATCCAGACGAACAATCGAGCTCGATCGTGGCTGGCCGCTGCACACCAGCAGATATTTTCGGCCGACCAACCAAAAGTGCCGAAAATTGGTCAGTCAGCCGAAAATATCTGCTGGTGTGTACCCAGCCTTAATTTTACTTCCACACGGAGGCCCCACTCCTACACACAAGAATCGCACTGTCTTGTGTGGTCGCTACAATAGTCTTGATGCTGGGGCAGATTGCACGCCAATATCAGTGCACTCAGTGAGGCCAATCCTTGGTGTGCAGATTGCCAAACACTCTCTAGGTTTTGTAACATCCTTTCTGAGAACTAAAGCTAATTCTTTGCCAATTCAAGGTGAAAACATTTCATTATACAGTATCCCCAGCAACTGATTTGTTCTATACATATTCAGGCATATAAGAGGTTTAAAAAAGTTTGCCTGTGGTGTTAATCTGCAGCAACCAGTCGAATGCTATAAGAAGTACTGCAGTAGACCATTAAAAGGTAACATCTTATTGGTTGTATCAGATTATTAGCACATGCAACTTTTTGTATCTCTTAATTGATAAGCCCAATTGTGGACTATATATGGCGAGCAGGCAGATGGAATTTGATGGATTATAGATGTTATCTAGTGTATTATGGGTTTACAACCACAGAGAACTATTTAAACTATTGAGAACAGTAGAGATGTCCGAACTTCGAAAAATCCGGTCCGCGCGAGGATCCGCGGATTTTCGAAAAAATCCGTAAATTCGAAAATCCGCGAGCGGACCCGTTAAAACGTATTAAAATGAAAGTTCGGCAAAATCCGCATTAAAAGTGGTCTAAATAGCCTTGGTAATGTTAACTTAATCACTCAGGGACCTGGGTAATGTCCTTAGAAACACGTATCAATGCCTACAATACCTAAAAATTACAGTCCGCTAGCGAGAACAGTATTTTTCGAAAATACGATGATTTCCGTAAAAACGAGGATTTCCGTAAAAACGAGGATCTCCGTAAACCCGAGGATTTCCGTAAGTCCGCGAATCTCCGTAAAAACGAGGATTTCCGTAAAAACGAGGATTTCCGTAAAAACGAGGGTTTTCGTAAAAACGAGGAACCACGAGGAACCGGAACTTCCTGCCTAGCAAAATGGCTAGTTCTGCAAGGCAGTTGTATGCCATGAATTACCTGCTGCTCAGGGGGTACGATGAGTTCCCCCCTGGCACCCATCATGTGCGGCGCCGGAGGCGCAGGATTATGGAGGGGCTCCAGCGCCGGATCCTGCGGCGATTTGGATACCAGACCACTGTCTCTACCCTCCAGAGACAGTGGTCTGACCTCAAGAGGCAGAGGCCTCAATATGTGGCTGCCGTACGGCAGATGATAGAAGGCAAGTATACCTTTTATTATATTACTGTATTATAATACGTAGTAAAATATTTTAATTCACTTCTGACAAAGACATATTTATATATATGTTTTTAAAAACATCAATAATCCTTAAATTTGGCTTGTGAGAGAGAGAGATCCAAGTTCTTTGTATTTCTCATTCACTGGTTATTATTACATTATTCTTCTTCTTATATTATTCAATATCAGCCCTATTTAAAGGGTAAGTAAAGTCAAAAAATAAATCACTGAAAAGTGACTTTATTTAACATAACACCTATAAATTTAAAATGATACCCACACATAGACACACTTGGTGGCCCACCCTTCCATTTCCATGGCAGCCTTATTTAAAGGCTAAGTAAAGTTAAAAATGAAATCGATCATTAAAAATTGATTTCTTTTTATCTTATAAATGCACACTGATACCCACACATAGACACAGTTAAACACACTTTACTGGCCCACCCTTTTAGTTACATGGCAGCCCTATTTGAAGGGAAAGTAAAGTCAAAAATAAAATGTTGATCAATTATTAAAAATTGATTTATACACTCCAAAATTAAAAATGTTGTGTTACCCACAAAATCTATACAGATACAAGTACACACAGCTACTGATGCTCCCCTACACCCAACCAACTTTTCCCTTTCCGTGGCTACAATACACACAATAAAAATATAAGTACTTAGCCAGAATAAGGTATGAAATCATTGCCATAGAAATATGATTGACTTTTAAAGAAACTAAATATTGCCTTATTTAATCTGTATTTTCAAGCAGAATTAAGTATTAATTAATATTCCTTTAGATATATCATTCATTATGTATTTTTTTATTTTAATTTGCAGGGGAATCTTCCTCGGATACCCCACCCCCCACCACCGTCCCCGCCAGAGAAGAATGTAAGTGCAGCCTATTGAAAAAAAAACATTTTTCTAAATCTTTCATTTGTCCAAGGCCACATTACAGCGCACACGAGCCCTCCAGAAACAAGCGCGTGTTTCCGGTGTGCTCATGTGTATTGCCATGTGAGTGCAGTACGATAGCATAATTGTGCAAAAATTGAGGATCACATTAATTGTGCCACACTATTGTGTGCTTTTTAACACTTGATATGTCCAAGCCCTTTATCAAAATGTTTGCATAATTTTTGTCAACTTCTCCGAGAATTGTTTTAGTAAATGTATTTGAAATTTAATGACAGTGAGAGTTAAATAAATTTCCTTTTTTTTTTAGCACTACCACCAACTAGCCCTCAGGCTACGGGCACCCATTGCCCCCTCCGGGCAGTCCCTTGCCCCCTCCGGGCTCACCTCGCCCCCACCGGGCAGTCCACCGCCCCAAGAAGAGGAGGAACCGGGGACCAGCCAGACACGTAAGTGCATCCTAAGCAATTTTTTAATCTTTTTATTGACCTTGATTGTCAGCAAATAATTAGTGAAATTATCATTGATAATTAATTGAATTTTATTATTTCACTGATAAAAATTTTCGAAAATAAAAAAGGAAACAAATCTATTAATTTGGCTTGAGAGACAGAGCTTCTCATTTCTCATTCCCATTTATTGTCCCCAACCCCCATTGTTTGGGCTGTAACTTGTCCCTCAGTTTTTAAGCTTAAGTCACGAAATTCGGTCCAAACGTCCAAAATTATCCAGAAATGTTCACTACATAGCCTTTTGGAAATGTTCTTATAATATATTACTAATGGATTGGACGGTGATTGTTGAAATAAAACATTTTTTTTTCTAGAAGCAGGACCAGCCTCTACAGCCTCACCCTCCATCCCCCCCCCTCCACCCTCTCCAGCCCTCCAGGTCCTCCACCCTCTCCCAGCCCCTCCAGCACCTCCTGCCTCTCCAGTCACTCTGGCGGCCATGCTTGAGAATCGTAAGTAAATCATATCTAACGTTAATGAAATGTTATATACAGACTATTAATATCTGTATTTTCCCAGTGTAAAATCCACGCTACATGATGCAACATTGGGTACTGTGGGTTTGAATGCTTTTATGGGGGCTGCACCACTTCCAAAAAATTTGTATGTAGCACAGTCCTAGTGATACAAACCAAGAATGTTCTGATACAATTTAGCAATAAACGTAATGTTTTAAGCCAGCATTACCTCCTGCTGTTTATCAGTGATCCCCCATGATGCAATAATATCGCTTTAAGTGGAAGTTCAGTGATAATTATATACTTTTAAGGAAAAAAGAGCAGTATTTATCCATCCCAATTACTTAATCTGCCCATTCAGCAATCAGCATTGTGTCTGTGTATAAATAAATGCAACGGAAATAATGACTTCCTGTTTGCAGGACCCCTAAAGAGACCGTTATGGTCTTGCCCTTGACCCAGCGCCTGGGTTGATTCAGTTGCTCAGTAGAGATCTGAGCATGTGTAACCCATCCAACAGCCAATCAGTAGAAATCACTGTTACCATAACTAGGTATGCATATATAAACTAAGAATTTTAGAATAATGATATCTTATACTGAGCTTTCCTTTTTATCACATACCGCAACATTATAGCATTGCAGTACCATTGTATGTGTAGTAGTTATCAGGTGCAAAATTGCATCTACCGCATGGTGCTTTAGGAATGTGCTCGAACATCTCTCATTTTCTCAATATCTTCCTCCACAGAACTACAGAGCATGCGCGGGAGATGCGCCACATGTGCGGCGCCTGGACCGCCGCCTGGACCGCCGCCTGACCAGACTGGAGAGAGGAGGCACCCCCAGTAACCCCCTTTTTTTTGTTTTGTTTATTTTTTGTAAATAGTTTTTTTTTTAAATTTCATATATTATATAAACATTTCTGAAAAAAAAAATGTTTTTGGGCTTTATTTTTCGATATATCAAATTATTCAGATAGATTCATAATCAATTTTTATTTGAAAAATTACAATACACATATCTATTTAGCTAGCTATATATTGTCTGGTACTTATATTGTATAAACTTACCATTAATGCCATTACACACACCACACCACATTGGCCACATTCCCCTATATAGTAGTTTGCACACACAAGGCAAAGAGGCGATGGGGGTACTGGTTTACATAATGTCCACTGCGGTTTGCCACCATTGTTGTGGGGCCAGGCAGGCTTGGCCCCACTGGACATACCCCTCACCCCATTGGCTACTCTCCCTCAAGATATGCATCATGCTAGGGAAAGCAGGTGAAAGGGTAATGCTTCGTAGGAACAGCAGCATTGAGTTACAGCAGGCCCACTGCAGTTTGCCACCATTGTTGTGGGGCCAGGCAGGCTGGCCCCACTGGACATCCCCTCACCCCATTGGCTACTCTCCCTCAAGATATGCATCGTGCAAGGGAAAGCAGGTGAAAGGGTAAGGCTTCGTAGAACAGCACCATTGAGTTACAGCAGGCACACTGCAGTTTGCCACCATTGTTGTGGGGCCAGGCAAGCTTGGCCCCACTGGACATACCCCTCACCTCATTGGCTACTCTCCCTCAAGGTATGCATCGTGCAAGGGAAAGCAGGTGAAAGGGTAAGGCTTCGTAGGAACAGCACCATTGAGTTACAGCAGGCACACTGCATGTTGCACCATTGTTGAAGAGCCAGGCAAGCTTGGCCCCACTGGACATACCCCTCACCTCATTGGCTACTCTCCCTCAAGGTATGCATCGTGCTAGGGAAAGCAGGTGAAAGGGTAAGGCTTCGTAGGAACAGCACCATTGAGTTACAGCAGGCACACTGCAGTTTGCCCCATTGTTGTGGGGCCAGGCAAGCTTGGCCCCACTGGACATACCCCTCACCCCATTGGCTACTCTCCCTCAGAGTATGCATCGTGCAAGGGAAGCAGGTGAAAGGGTAAGGCTTCGTAGGAACAGCACCATTGTGTTACAGCAGGCCCACTGCAGTTTGCCACCATTGTTGAAGAGCCAGGCAGGCTTGGCCCCACTGGACATACCCCTCACCCCATTGGCTACTCTCCCTCAGAGTATGCATCGTGCAAGGGAAAGCAGGTGAAAGGGTAAGGCTTCGTAGGAACAGCACCATTGAGTTACAGCAGGCCCACTGCAGTTTGCCACCATTATTGTGGGGCCAGGCAGGCTTGGCCCACTGGACATACCCTCACCCCATTGGCTACTCTCCCTCAAGATATGCATCGTGCTAGGGAAAGCAGGTGAAAGGGTAAGGCTTCGTAGGACAGCAGCATTGAGTTACAGCAGGCACACTGCAGTTTGCCACCATTGTTGAAGAGCCAGGCAAGCTTGGCCCCACTGGACATACCCCCTCACCCATTGGCTACTCTCCCTCAAGGTATGCATCGTGCTAGGGAAAGCAGGTGAAAGGGTAATGCTTCGTAGGAACAGCACCATTGTGTTACAGCAGGCCCACTGCAGTTTGCCACCATTGTTGTGGGGCCAGGCAGGCTTGGCCCCACTGGACATACCCCTCAACCCATTGCCTACTCTCCCTCAGAGTATGCATCGTGCAAGGGAAAGCAGGTGAAAGGGTAGGCTTCGTAGGAACACACCATTGAGTTACAGCATGGCACACTGCAGTTTGCCACCATTGTGTGAAGAGCCAGGCAGGCCTGGCCCCACTGGACATGGAGTACTGTCTCCGGGCCAGGCAGGATTGACCCAGAGCTGAAAACATTAGCCACAGAGTAGCTGTTGCGGCTGTATGAGATGGTCAGAGTAGGTGACACCACAAAGGTGCCTCATGGAGAGAGAACGAAGATCAAATATGGAGTACTGCTCTCGGGCCAGGCAGGATAGACCCAGAGCTAAACATTAGCCACAGAGTAGCTGTTGCGGCTGTATGAGATGGTCAGAGTAGGTGACACCACAAAGGTGCCTCATGGAGAGAGAACGAAGATCAAATATGGAGTACTGCTCTCCGGGCCAGGCAGGATAGACCCAGAGCTGAAAACATTAGCCACAGAGTAGCTGTTGCGGCTGTATGAGATGGTCAGAGTAGGTGACCCACAAAGGTGCCTCATGGAGAGAGAACGAAGATCAAATATGGAGTACTGCTCTCGGGCCAGGCAGGATAAGACCCAGCTGAAACATTAGCCACAGAGTAGCTGTTGCGGCTGTATGAGATGGTCAGAGTAGGTGACACACAAAGGTGCCTCATGGAGAGAGAACGAAGATCAAATATGGAGTACTGCTCTCGGGCCAGGCAGGATTGACCCAGAGCTGAAAACATTAGCCACAGAGTAGCTGTTGCGGCTGTATGAGATGGTCAGAGTAGTGACCACCACAAAGGTGCGTCATGGAGAAGAGAACGAAGATCAAATATGGAGTACTGCTCTCGGGCCAGTAGGATCGACCCAATCTTAGAAAAATTAGCCACAGAGTAGCTGTTGTCGCTGAGCATTTGTTTTCATAACCTGAATGCAGTAGAGCAGGTAGGACCATATATGGCCCTGCCAATAAGAAAAATTAGCCATTGCCAGCTAAGCTGGCATCAGCTAAGCCTCTAGGTGGAAAATGAGGCGGAAGGAGCAGTATGGTTGGCCAGGGGCAGGAGCCTTCAGTCACGGGCATCAGCAATAGGGGTGCTGTAATTGAATGTGAACCCGCCTCATTCATCTTGATGAATGTAAGGCGGTCCACATTCTCAGTGGAGAGACGGGTCCTCCTCTCCGTTACAACACCCCCTGCTGCGCTGAGGTCCTCTCCGAAAGAACACTGGATGACGGGCATGAAAGGACCTCGATGGCATACTGTGCCAACTCGGGCCAGATATCAAGCCTCGCCACCCAGTAGTCCAGTGGATCCTCAGTCTCTGATGTGGCTACACCGGCCCTGGATCCGATGTAGTCGGTGACCTGGCGACTGAGGTGTTGCCTGGTGGAGTTGCCAGTGGATGGGCCTGGCAACTGTGGCTGGAAGAACACCTGAAGTTGGCCGCGAGGCCGCCTCCAGTACTGCTGCTCCTCCTGTCAGCACAGGGGGACGTGAGCCCTGTTGATCCCCAACATCAGGTGCTGTAGGCCTGCCAGCCCTGGGAAGGCAGAACAGAGGCAACGTAGCAGTGTTGCCTCATAGTGCTGCATTCTACCTTCCCTCTGAGATGCGGGGATAAACTCCGACACTTTACCCTTATAGCGGGGATCTATAAGGGTGGCCACCCAGTACTGCTCCTTCTCTTTGATGGCCTTAATCCTGGGGTCCTTGCGAAGGCATTGCAGCATGAAAGAGCCCATGCGCCGCAAACTGCCTGCCGCAGAGGACCCCATGTCCTCGATGTCACTGAGGACAGTAGTGTCGGGCTCAACCTCTCCCCAACCACGAATGACATGTGGTACTTTGGGAGGGTTGAGATGTCCCCCTAGAGGAATGCCCCATTTCCCCTTGGTCCAGGTCACCTAAATCCCCCTCCTCATCATCGTACGGCTGCTCTGCACCGTGATGTTCGGTGCTCGGAAAGCATCACGGTGTCGGCGTCCTCCTCTTCCAGTGCCTGCTGCTCGACAGCGAGTGCCCTGTCGAGTATGCCGCGCAGAGTGTGGCTCAAGGAGGAACACCATGGGATGGTATCCGCAATGGTGCATCATTGCGGCTTACCATCCTGGTGGCCTCCTCAAATGGCGCGAGCAACGGCAGCCATCTCTAATCGCAGCCACTCCTGGGTAACAGCAAACCCAGGTCCCCAGAGCCTGACTTGCCTCGTACTCGTACAAGTAGTCTATGATGGCTCGCCTCTGCTGGAGCAGCCTCAGCAGCATCATAAGACTAGAGTTCCAGCGGGTGGGGTGTCACAAATCAGGCGGTTCTGCGGCAGACCATTCTGCTGCTGAAACTCGGCCAGACGAGCTGTGGGCCGTGTAATGACCGCCTGAAGTGACTGGACACCCTCCTAGCCATCCTCAGTACCTCCTGGAGACCAGGGTACTTGGTTGAGGAACCGCTGGACGACCAGGTTGAGAACGTGTGCCAGCAGGAAACATGTGTGACTCTGCCCATGCGAAGGCAGACAGTGATATTGGTGGCATTGTCACACACACGATCCTTGGCCTATTGAAGAGGTGGTGTGGGGTCAGCCCCACCTCTCAACCTGCCCTTGCGTGCTGCCAGCAACTCGGCCCGCGTGTGGCTCCTATCACCGAGGCACACAAGCTGCAACACTGCATGGCAACCGTCTCGCCTGGCACGAAGCATAGGCTCTGGGGGGCACGGAGCTGTCCGGGAAGAGGGCGTCACCGGATTGGAGGGGGGGGTGAGACTGGCGTATCACCAATGCGGGTGGTACCACCATCTCCCCACCTTCGCTCCGTGCCGCGTCTCTGCCGGCTAGCAGAGTGACCCATTGGGCGGTAAATGACACATACCGCCCCTGGCCTGTGCTTGCTGGACCACGCGTCCATAGTAATGTGGACACCACTTGCCCACCACTGTGGTCCCGCGAAGCAGATATATTGCCCTGCAGATGGTCGTGCAGGGCTGGTACTCTGCCTTCTGGCAAAGTACCTACGCCAGGACCTGCCACTGTGGTGTGGCCAAGTGGCCACAAACTCCTGAAACGCTGCACTGTCTACCAGGCTGAAAGGTAGCAGCTGCTCACCGCCAGGAGTTTGGGCTAAGCCGGCAGTGAGACGCTGGGCTTGGGGGTGACTGGGGGACAGTTTTCCTCCCCGCTCCAACAACTGGGGAAGAGAGACCTGCCTTTTAGCTGACGCTCCAGCAGCAGTGTCAAGAGGCCTCTTAACACCGCGTGCTGGGGCCAAAGGCGCCTCTCCTCCCAACTTCCTTCCACCGAGGAAGCAGCTGATGGGCCGATGGGGAGGAGGAGGAACGGTGGCTACCTGGGCACGAGGTAGGGAACGTGTGGGTGCCTGCACTTCCCTGTCCGCTGCTGCTCCACCGGGCAAAGTGGTGCAGAATCATATGCCTCCTCATGAGGAGGTGCCCAAATGTGATGTGGTCTTCCCACGGCTAACACGTTTGCAGGCACAACTTGCACACTGCAACTGTGCTGTCACCTGGAGCCAGTGAGAAGAACTCCCACACCACGCTGAGCCACCGACACGACTCGAGCAGAGGTCCACCTGCTGCTGTGGGCACTGGCACCAGATCTCATTGGTGCCGTACCTCCACGTGCACCACTAGGTGCACTGCCCTCTGCCCCGGCCCCTGCCCCCAGTCCTGCCTCTGGGTTCAGGATCGTGTCATGCTCTGAGGGACATCCCTCAGAACACTATCCTCCTCCTCTCTCACATGAGGGCACCCATGGACGATCGGTGACCTCATCGCCACTTCCACCTCCTCAATACTGGAGGCTCTCAATCCACTAACAGCAGCAGCATCTGGAACCTCACACCCCCTGCATTAAGTTCCCTGGCTGCTCACAGACTGCTGCGTGACATCGTCAGCCTCCTGTCCCCCTGTGCACTGAGCACTTTCCTCCGCCTCGGGCGACAGGAAAGATTGTGCATCAGTGCACAGCTCCTCCTCAACGCACACTAGCCCCACATAGTGTGCGAAACATACTACATCCTCGAGACTCCTCCCGGATCCCCGAAGGTCCGGGCCATGTGGGCAACGAACTCCTGATAGAGCGGATCAGGTTCCATGCCCCGTAGGAGCCTCAGGTGAGGAAGGAGCAGGCACAATATCTACAGTAGCACTCGCTGCTCTGTGCCTGTAGGAGGTGGATGGGAAGGCTGGTAATCCACTCTACTACCACCCGTCCTTCCTTGATCAGAAGGATACACCTATCTATGCCCGGCTACCCCTAAAAAATTCGGGCACGGTACCACCCGGCTGCCCTGCGAAGGGCCAGGTAGCTCCTGGCCAGAGCTGTCAGTAGGCTCTCCTCTGCCTCTCCCTCTCCCTCTCCCTCCACGTGCAGAAGCACCCCTGCTCCTGGGTCTCCCTCTTGCCCTGCCAGGCATTTCCCTCTCCCAAATTATCCCCCAAAAAATTAATATATATATAATATATACCCACACACACAACACCACAAACCAAAAGACAAAGCAACAAAACAACACAGAAGCAAACAAATAAACACAAACTTTTTTTTTTTTTTTTTTTTTTTTTTTTTACACTAAAGGCACCAATAGGACACAGACACAACTGACAGCAAACAGCAGATCAGACAGCAAAAGCTGCTGATTGCTGCTAAAGGCAGCACTGTCAGCTACACAAAACACACAGACACTGACAACACCGAACAGAAAGACAACAAAAAACAGGACACCTAGACCTCTAAAAGGTCTAACACAAATTGTCCAAAGGACTTACAGGGGTGTTAGTCCTTAAAAGACTTTTGGGTCTCACAAAGTTAGTCCTTAAAGGACTGTTGGGTCTTCAAGATGTGTGAATACAGGGGTGGGTAACAACAAGTGCTAAACCACCACACTGGAAATCCACACACAGAAAGACTCAAAAAGCTCAAAAAGCGCAAAATCTCTCTCCAACCTCCTACACCTGTCAGGTCTCCACTAAACACACTCCAACACACTGACAAAATGTCGCCTGTGAAGCAGCCTTTTTATACCCAGGGGGCTGGCAATATCATGTTTAGCTGCCATTGGCTAATTTGGGTCATGTGGCTTGCTCCGTCTTGAAAATAACCCCAAAATTCGAATTTACAAGAATGTCTCGTTTTTTTTCCGGAAATTCTCGTAATTACGAGAATCCCCGTAATTACGAGGATTCTTCGCGTTTCCGGCCCCCGGAAGATCGCGGATTCTCGTAATTACGGAGATACTCGTATTTTCGAAACTTTTCGTAAAAAAAAAAAAATCCGCGGTTCGGAAGTTCGGAAGGCGGAAATCCGGAAAATCCGGAATAATCCGCCGTTCGCGTACGTGATAAATCCGCGGCGGATCCAGGTTCTGGTCCGCGAACCGGCCATCTCTAGAGAACAATATCATTTAAGGGATATCTTCATTGGAAAAATGTTTAAATTGCCCCTTACTGGAAACTGTATTCTTCCAAACTATCACTGTGCCATTTGTTGCTGATCTGTCTCCTGTTTCTTTAGATATCCAATCTGAAACATCTTACATTTCAGCTCAGCTTTCAAATCAAATGCCTTATTATCATAAACTCTATAACAAGTACTGGATTGTTTTGTCTCATTATATAGCCTTGTAAGGCCTCATATTGAATAGTCAGTGCACTTGGGCACTCCTATAGACATGAGGAAAAGCCCTTTTAGCTTAAGCAATGTAAGCGGTTCTTCACTGTGAGGGCAGTAAGGTAGTGAAATGCTCTGCCTAAAAATGTTAAAATATTGTGTTGGCCGAATGATAGAAGGGCCCACTGAGGTCGGACCCACCAGTGATTTCCATGGTACCCCGGTAAGCCAGTCCGACCCTGGCTGAATCTCTGAACATATTCAAACTACATCAATGCATTTTGCGTGAGCGTGTGATTGGTTGTGTCCTTGTCTAGTTCAGAGTACTGACGAACAAGAATTATTTGAATGTAGGAGACTGTGATTTTTATGTTGGGTTTGGGGTGTTTTGTTAACTAACTATGTAACTATGGATGGAAGAAATGCAGCAACAAACACACCTCATAGTAAGAGCTGCTTAATTATAGAAGATTATGGAAATTCTCTATAAATCATTAGAGATGGTCGAACTTTCAAAAGTTTGGTCCTTTTTCGAACTTTCGAACTACATGGAAAGTTCGAAAAAGGACCCATTAAAGTCAATGGGAGGCAAATAGTTCTAAAAGTTCTAATGAAATACAATTAAACTATCAATAGTAGCTCAATGTAAATGGCTGTGGGACCTGGGAAATTGTCTGGGGAACATGTTTGAATATCCAGGACTTTCGAAAACTCGATTTTACTCTCACGCGTGCTACTTTTGAGCTCCTTCGTTCGAGCGTTCGATAATTATCCCATGAACGACTCGCGGACTCACGTATAGGTATAATAGACATTTTACTTGCGGATTTGATGCTCGTTTATTGGTATATAGACATTTTACTCCCGGATTCGATGCTCACGTATAAGTATAATGGACATTTTACTCGTGGATTTGATGCTCATGTCTAGGTATAATGGACATTTTACTTGTGGATTTGATGCTCATGTCTAGGTATAATGGACATTTTACTTGCGGATTCGATGTTCGTGTCTAGGTATAATGGACATTTTACTCGCGGATTCGATGCTCGTGTCTAGGTATAATGGACATTTACTCTCGTGGATTTATGCTCGTGTCTAGGTATATAGACATTTACTTGCGATTCGATGTTCGTGTCTAGGTATAATGGACCATTTATACTCGCGGATTCGATGCTCGTGTCTAGGTATAATGGACATTTTACTCGTGGATTTGATGCTCATGTCTAGGTATAATGGACATTTTACTCGTGGATTCGATGCTCGTGTCTAGGTAATGGACATTTACTTGTGGATCGATGCTCGTGTCTAGGTATAATGGACATTTTACTTGTGGATTCGATGCTCATGTCTAGGTATTATGGACATTTTACTCTCGGATTCAATGCTCGTGTCTAGTTATAATGGACATTTTACTCATGGATTTGATGCTCATGTCTAGGTATAATGGACATTTTACTCATGGATTTGATGCTCATGTCTAGGTATAATGGACATTTTACTCGTGGATTCGATGCCATGTCTAGGTATAATGGACTTTTCACTTGTGGATTCGATGCTCACGTCTAGTATGGAACATTTTACTGCGGATTCGATGCTGCTCGCATTAGGTATAAATGAACATTTTACTCGAATATCGACTCGTGTCTAGGTAATGGACATTTTACTCGAATGATTTGATGCTCGTGTCTAGGTATAATGGACATTTTACTCGTGGATTTGATGCTCATGTCTAGGTATAATGGACATTTACACTCGTGGTTTGATCTCATTTCTAGGTATAATGGACATTTACTCGAGATTTGATGCTCGTGTCTAGGTATAATGGACATTTTACTTGCGGATTTGATGCTCGTGTCTAGGTATAATGGACATTTTACCTGTATTGATGCTCATGTCTAGGTATAATGGACATTTTACTCGTGGATTCGATGCTCGTGTCTAGGTATAATGGACATTTTACTTGTGGATTCGATGCTCGTGTCTAGGTATAATGGACATTTTACTTGTGGATTCGATGCTCATGTCTAGGTATTATGACATTTTACTCTCGATTCAATGCTCGTGTCTAGTTAATGGACATTTTACTCAGGATTTGATGCTCATGTCTAGGTATAATGGACATTTTACTCATGGATTTGATGCTCATGTCTAGGTATAATGGACATTTTACTCGTGGATTCGATGCTCATGTCTAGGTATAATGGACATTTTACTTGTGGATTCGATGCTCACGTCTAGGTATAATGGACATTTTACTTGCGGATTCGATGCTCGCATCTGGTATAATGAACATTTTACTCGAAATTCGATGCTCGTGTCTAGGTATAATGGACATTTTACTCGAGATTTGATGCTCGTGTCTAGGTATAATGGACATTTTACTCGTGGATTTGATGCTCATGTCTAGGTATAATGGACATTTTACTCGTGGATTTGATGCTCATGTCTAGGTATAATGGACATTTTACTCGAAGATTTGATGCTCGTGTCTAGGTATAATGGACATTTTACTTGCGGATTTGATGCTCGTGTCTAGGTATAATGGACATTTTACTTGTGGATTTGATGCTCATGTCTAGGTATAATGGACATTTTACTGTGGATTTGATGCTCATGTCTAGGTATAATGGACATTTTACTTGTGGATTTGATGCTCATGTCTAGGTATAATGGACATTTTACTCGTGGATTTTGATGCTCGTGTCTAGGTATAAGGGACATTTTACTTGTGGATTCGATGCTCTGTCTAGGTATAATGGACATTTTCTCGTGGATTTGATGCTCATGTCTAGGTATAATGGACATTTTACTTGTGGATTCGATGCTCGTGTCTAGGTAAATGGACATTACTTGTGGATTCGATGCTCGTGTCTAGGTATAATGGACATTTTACTTGTGGATTTGATGCTCATTTCTAGGTATAATGGACATTTTACTTGCGGATTTGATGCTTGTGTCTAGGTATAATGGACATTTTACTTGTGGATTCGATGCTCATGTCTAGGTATTATGGACATTTTACTTGTGGATTCGATGCTCGTGTCTAGGTATAATGGACATTTACTTGTGGATTCCATGCTCGTGTCTAGGTATAATGGACATTTTACTCGAGATTCATGTTCGTGTCTAGGTATATGACATTTTACTTGTGGATTCGATGCTCGTGTCTAGGTATTATGGACATTTTACTTGTGGATTCGATGCTCGTGTCTAGGTATAATGGACATTTTACTTGTGGATTCGATGCTCGTGTCTAGGTATAATGGACATTTTACTCGAAGATTTGATGCTCGTGTCTAGGTATAATGGACATTTTACTTGTGGATTCGATGCTCGTGTCTAGGTATTATGGACATTTTACTTGTGGATTCGATGCTCGTGTCTAGGTATAATGGACATTTTACTCGCGGATTCGATGCTCGTGTCTAGGTATAATGGACATTTTACTTGGATTCGATGCTCGTGTCTAGGTATTTGGATATTTTACTTGTGGATCGATGCTCGTGTCTAGGTATAATGGACATTTTACTCGCGGATTCAATGTTTGCGTATAGTATAATGGACATTTTACTTGTGGATTCGATGCTCGTTGTCTAGGTAAATGGACATTTTACTCGCGGATTCGATCTCGCGTATAGGATTAATGGAATTTTAACTTTTGATTTCATCTGCTAGTGTCTAGTATAAAACAGACCTTTATTGAGGATTCGATGTTCGCTCTGTATTGGTATAAAAGACATTTTATTAACGCATCATATTCGCTTTTTCCCGTCATTCGGACGACATTAGATAATTATCGAAAGTCACCGAAAATATATCGAAAATCTGTTCCTGGATAGTTTCGGAAGTCCGAGTCCGTTCAACTCGGGTCGAGTTCTGTCCCTCTCACAATATGTAACGGCTAGGAGGGCTGCTGGGAGAGGGGCCGCAGCAGGTGGTCACGACGACCACCCGCCCGCGCGCACCGCCCCCCTCCCCAGCAAACCCCTCCAACCCCCCCCCGACCCCCGCCCGGCCACTTCCCGGGGAGGGAAGGGAGGGATCCGCTGGGAGGGGTGGAGGCACCCTCCAGCGGGCCCTGAGAAGGCCTTTTGGGGACTTAAGGTGGTCTCTCGCACGCGAACCGGACCCCCTCCCCCCAGCCCTTGTATGGGCCCTTGCGGCACTGACAAGCTGCCTTCTTCGGCGGGGTCACCCCCATGTGCGCCCTTAAAAGAGTCCCTTGGGTGGGCCGTCTTTCTTTCTCCAGTCCCCGGTGACACCATCTCCGCTGAGGCCGCTGAACCCCCGCAGAGGTACCCTGCGGCCACCAGGGTACGCCCCCCGGGCGGCCGCCCCGCTGGCGCGCTGCCCCACGAGGCCGATTGTTGCCGGCGTCTTGAATGCGACGGTCTTCGTGCTGGCGAGACCAACCCCACTAGGTCGGCAATGCCAGGCCGACTCACGTTAGCGGCCGCCAGTGACCCGCTTGGCACTGCCCGTCCTCAGCGGAGCGATGTTGCCAGCGTCTTCTTTCTTTCTATCTTCAGCCATCTACTCTGCGTGGCATCTGATTTTCCGCAAGCGGAGTGCAACCCTTTATATAGTGTTTGCCAGAAAACCCTAATCCATCTCTGTTTCTATTGTGTCAATTATAGTCTTCGTGTGTTGTTTACTCACCATTCGGTCTCTACACTAACCTTCCCTTACTATCTCCACATTGTGTCATTAATGTCCTCTAACAAGCATGTATCAACCAAGTCCTCTGTCTTGTTTACCCATCCTCTTTGGATGCGTCCCCGAGCTCAACCCTACCAGCCCATGGCAAACGCTCCAGAAGAACTGACTAGAGGAATCCATACCCATCTTGTTATGTCATCAGAATTCAACACATCAAGAATTGCCGGAGTCGACTCCA
Organism: Hymenochirus boettgeri; assembly: GCA_019447015.1. NCBI lineage: Eukaryota > Metazoa > Chordata > Amphibia > Anura > Pipidae > Hymenochirus > Hymenochirus boettgeri. The sequence goes on along the minus strand of CM033469.1, from coordinate 362,004,908 downwards.
TGGCAACCTTTCGCACCTGCATCTTCACCTCCCTCTATGTCACACTCCTGGGTTTTCACTCATCATCCCAGACAGCTCTCTACTTCTATATGTGTACACAACAACACCCCTTACAGAGCCATCTTTGATAACTCTAGAATTCATCTGTCCTTCTTTTATGTGTGTGTTTATTTTATACATTACACTCCACAATAATAGTATCCTTCCAACAGATTTTGACGAACATGGCAGCGTGATAGGTCCCTCATCGGCCGGTTTGGCCTTGGTTCTACTTCCTCGTGCCATCGTTCTTAGATCTGCAACTGTGTGGGGCCACGATCAGTGCTCGGGTAGTGCTTCGAGTTACATCGGAACCCTGCTCGCATTGTTCCGTGTTTGGTCTTCTCTAACCATAATCCGGTATAATAACTGTTCCTATTGGTAGGTCACTCCCCAAAACTCCCAAACTGCATATTACGTTTTCTAAATCTGGGAGTAGTCACTTGCTAAATCTAACTAGAAAGTGCTGTGCCGTTGTGTCGAGGTTCTTCTTGTTTCCCCGCAATCTCTTCTGGTTTTCCAATGCTACAGCCGCTGTCAGTTCGATTCAATTAGCAGATGACAAGCACCCGACCAATGACTGAAATAAAAAACCAAACAAATTGTCATCCCGCCTAGGCGAGGCGTGAAAGCTATACATATACCCACTACATGTTTTTGCTCAGTTTTTTAACTATTGTCGTTTTTGACTTTGTGGGGGTAAGAAGTTGTCCGGAACTAGTAGCCAAATCTTTCCCTTTTACCCACTACATAACAACGTCTCATTCCCTTTAAAAGGAATATTACCTGCGGTTCTCTGGTAGAACGTGACTTGCCTTTTCCTTATTTCATTTGCTTGACCAGACCCCGGAGTTGTTGTTTTTTCAATCAATTTTTCAGGAGCCAGTACAAAGTGATACATCGTGTTACTCATTATACCTGCATTTACCACTTTCCTGCCTTGTCGTGTGCTTTCATCATTCGTGAGGTCTTGTTGAACGTAAACAACAGCGCAGGTCCACAGTGGGGAACTCGTTCCAGTGAACTATTACTACTTTTCCTGCTCCGTGCTGCACCTCGCTGACACCTGTGGGGACTTTCTTCGCTCGCAAGTCGAAAAACTTTCACCTAATGACGACAATAATCCATTTCCGTTCCTGTTTCGTGGACCACTCCTTCCTTGTGTGTTACAATGCACTAAGAAGGATTAGTTTGCATTCCATTGTATTCTCTATACACAGGTTTTGTGTAACCTGAACAGTACCTAGTACACCAGTTTTGTGTACTGTGAACTCCATGTACACAGTTCCTCAAGCAGGGCCGCCTCTCTAATGAGGCAAGGTGAAGCACATTAGAGAGCAGCACCCTGTAGGAAGGCACTTTTTTTTTCTGGCATCATGTGCCTGGGGTCCAGATGCCAGGAGGACCCAAAAATGCCATTTGTAAAAACCAAAAAATTTTGTGAGGTACTGTCACTTTAAATAGCAGGGGAAGCCACAACAACAGAATGCAGCTAGGACTCCTAGCTGACTGGCAATTCATTTGATCAAATGTTTGTTAGCCCTGCAGATCAAAAATCAATGTTGATCATTTACCAGTCACTGTGGGCATCATTTACCAGCCATTGTGGGCATCATTTACCAGTCATTGTTCCCTCTAATTGGAAATTGTATGTGCGCAGATATAAATTTTCTGTGCACATACAAAATGAAATTGTGCGCAGCAGCATCACCAGGTCCCATGCACTTTCTGCTCTGAAACTGTCAGTCAATCTGTCCTGTGTCTCTTCCTCCCCTTTGCAGCCCCCCTGGTCCCTCCCACTCATGGACCCCATGGTCTCTCCAGTTGCAGGCCCCCCATGGCCCATTATCTTACAGCCCCATGTGGCCCCGCCCACTCGTGGATGCCATCACCCCGCCCACTCACGAGTGACACGCCCCCGTCCACTCGCGGGTGCATAAGTCCCACCCACTCGCAGGTGCCTAACTCCCACCCACTCACAGGTGCCCAAGCCCCGCCCACTCGTGGGTGCTGTGGGTTACTCAGACCCCCCTAGAAAACTCTGTGAAATCAGCCTTTTCAGGCAGAGTGAGAGAAGGGCTGTAGATTCCCTTACCTTCTCTGTCAGGGCTCTCGGCCAGGCATGATAGACCCGAGCTGAAATAAAATCATTAGCCACATAGTAGCTGTTTCGGCTTTATTGAGATGGTCAAGTAGGTGACAACAACAAATGGTTCCTCATGGAGAGAGACGAATATCAAATATGTAGTACTGCTCTCGGGCCAGGCAAGGATATGCACCGCAACTGAAAACCATTAGCCGCAGAAGTAGCTTGTTGCGGGCTGTATGATATGTTGTCAGAGTGTGACACCACAAAGGTGCCTCATGGAGAGAGAACGAAGATCAAATATTGAGTACTGTCTCTCGTGGCCAGGCAGGATGACCCAGAGCTGAAAACAATTCAGCCCAGAGTAGCTGTTGCGCTGTTGAGATGGTCAGATTAGGTGACACCACAACAGTGGCGCTCATGGATAGAGAGAACGAGAATCACAATAGGAGTACTGGCTCTCGGGGGCCAGAGTATGACCCAATACTGAAAACATTGCCACAGAGTAGCCTGTGTCGGCTGTAGCAGTAGTGCCCCTTGCTCTGGAAAAAGAGATCATATGCATAACTGCCTGGAATGCAGTAGTAGACCCAGGTAGCGACATATATGGGCCCTGCCAATAAGACAATAGTTAGCCTTTCCGCTAAGCTGGCCTCAGCTAAGCCTCTAGGTGAAAAATGAGGCGGAAGGAGGACAGTATTGGTGTGACCAGGGTCAGGAGGCTCGAGATCACGGCATCAGCATCGGGGTGCTGTATTGAGAATGTGATCCACTCCTCGCATTTCATCTTGATGAAGTACGTGCGGTCCACTTCTCACTGAGCGAAAGACGGTGCCTCCTCTCCGTATACAACACCCCTCTGCGCTGACAGGTCCTCTCCGAACGAACACTGGATGACGGTCATAAAGGACCTCGATGGCATACTGTGCCAACTCGGGCCAGATATCAGTCCTCGCCACCCATAGCTCCTACTGGATCCTCAGTTCCTCTGATGTGGCTTACACCGGCCCTGGATCCATTGTATCGGTGACCTGTGCGACTGAGGTGTTTGCCTGGTGGAGTTGCCAGTGGAATGGGCCTGGCAACTGTGGCTGGAAGAACACTGAAGTTGGCCGCGAGGCCGCCTCCAGTACTGCTCCTCCTTTCAGGCACAGGGGGACGTGAGCCCCGTTGATCCCCAACATCGGTGTGCTGTAGGCCTGCTAGCACCTGGGAAGGCAGAACAGGCAACGTAGCATGTTGCCTCATAGTGCTGCATTCTACCTTCCCTCTGAGATGCGGGGATAAACCCGACACTTTACCCTTATACGGGATCTATAAGGGTGCCACCCACTACTGCTCCTTCTCTTTGATGGCCTTAATCCTGGGGTCTTGCGACAGGCATGCCTCATGAAAGAGCCCCATGCGCCGCAACTGCCTGCCGCAGAGGACCCATGTCCTCGATGTCACTGAGGACAGTAGTGTCGGGCTCAACCACCTCTCCTCCCAACCACGAATGACATTTGGTACTTGGGAGGTTGAGATGTCCCCCTAGAGGAATGCCCCATTTCCCCTTGGTCCAGGTCACCTAATCAACCCCTCCTCATCATCGGACGGCTGCTCTGCACCGTGATGTTCGGGCTCGAAAGCATCACGGTGTCGGCGTCCTCTCTCTCGTGGCCGCTGCTCGCAGCGAGTGCCCTGTCGAGTTGCCGCCACTATGTGGCTCAAGGAGGAACACCCCGTGGATGGTATCCGCAATGTGGCATCATTGCTCTTACCATGCCCTGGTGGCCTCCTCAATTGCGCGAGCACACGGTCAGGCATCTTCTAATCAGCAGCACTGCCTGGGTAACAGCAAACCCAGGTCCCCCAGAGCCTGATCTTGCCTCGTACTCGTACAAGTAAGTCATGATGCGCCCTCTGCTGGACGCACTCAGCCAGCATCATAAGACTGAGTTCCAGCGGGTGGGGGTGTCACAAATCAGCGGTTCTGCGGCAGACCATTCTGCTGCTGAAACTCGGCCCAGACAGCTTGGCCGTGTATGACCGCCTGAAGTGACTGGACACCCTCCTAGCCATCCTCAACTACCTCCTGGAGACCAGGGTACTTGGTGAGGAAACCGCTGGACGACCAGGTTGAAACTGTCCAGGCAAGGAACATGTGTGACCTGCCCATGCGCGAAGGGCAGACAGGAATTGGTGTCATTGTCACAACACCTTGGCCTATTGAGAGGTGGTGTGGGGTCAGCACCTCTCAACCTGCCCTTGCAGTGCTGCCAGCAACTCGGCCCCGTGTGGCTCTATCCACCGAGCACACAAGCTGCAACACTGCATGGCACCGTCTCGCTGGCACAAGCATAGTCTCTGGGGGGCACGGAGCTGTCCGGAAGGGCCACCGGATGAGGTGGGGGGTGGAGACTGGCGTATCACCACATGGTGGTGGTACCAACATCTCCCACTTGCGCTCCGTGCCGCGTCTCTGCCGCCTAGCAGAGTGACCCATTGGGGCGGTAAAATTGACACATACCGCGCCCTGGCCGTGCTTGCTGACACGCGTCTAGTAATGTGGACACACTTGCCCACACTGTGGTCCAGCGAAGCAGATATATTGCCCTGGCAGATGGTCGTGCAGGCTGGTACTGCCTTCTTGGGCAAAGTACCTCGGCCATGGACCTGGCCACTGTGGGTTGCCAATGGCCACAAACCTCCCTTAGAACGCTGCACTGTCTACCAGCCTGAAAGTAGCAGCTGCACCGCACGAGTTTGGCTAAGCCGCATGTGAGACGCGGTGCGTGGGGGTGACTGGGGACAGTTTCTGCCTCCGCTCCAACAACTGGTGAAGAGAGACCTGCCTTTAGCTGACGCTTCCAGCAGCAGTGTCAAGAGGCCTCTTAACAACCGCGTGCTGGGTGCCACAGCTGGCCTCTCCTCCCTAACTTCCCACCGAGGAAGCAGCTGATGGGGCCGGAGGGAGGAGGAGGAACGTGGCTACCTGGGCACGAGTAGGGAACGTGTGGGTGCCTGCACTTCCCTGTCCGCTGCTCCCACCGGGCAAAGTGGTGCAGAATCATATGCCTCCTCATAGAGGAGGTGCCCAATGTGATGTGGTCTTCCCACGCTAACACGTTCAAGGCACAACTTGCAAACTTGCACTGTCTGTCGCCTGGAGCAGTGCTATCAACTCCCACACCGCTGAGCCACCGACACACTCTGAAGCTATGTCACCTGCTGCTGTGGTCACTGGCACCAGATCTCATTGGTGCCGTACCTCCACGTGCACCACTAGGTGCACTGCCTCTGCCCCGGCCCCTGCCCCCGCCGGCCCTGCCCTGGGTTTCAGATCGTTCTCATCTCTGAGGGACACCCTCAAGACCTAATCCTCCTCCTCTCTCACAGAGGGCACCCATGGACATCGTACCTCATCGTCCCTTCCACCTCTCAATCCTGGAGGCTGCATCACTACAGCAGCAGCTCTGGAACCTCACCCCCTGCATAGTTCCTGGCTGCTCACAGACTGCTGGCGTGACTCGTCACCTCCTGTCCCCCTGTGCACTGAGCACTTCCCCTCCTTCTCCGCCTCGGGCGACAGGAAAGATTGTGCACAGTGCCAGCTCCTCCTCAAGCACACTAGCCCCACACTAGTGTGCGAAAACATATCCTGAGACTCCTCCTCCGGATCCCCGACGGTACGGGCCATGTGGGCAACGAACTCCTGGATAGAGCGGATCAGGTTCCATGCCCCGTAGGAGCCTCAGGTGAGGAAGAGCAGGCCAATATTACAGAGCATGCTCGCTGCTCTGTGTCCTGTGAGGAGGTGGATGAGGAAGGCGGTTAATCCACTCTACTACACCTCATAGCCTCCTTGATCAGAAGGGATAGCCCTAGCCCGGCTAACCCCTAAAATATCGGGCACGTAACCCGGCTGCCCGCAAGGGCCAGGTAGCTCCTGGCCAGAGCTTCAGTAGGCTTCCTTCGGCCTCTCTCGCATCTCCTCTCTCCCTCCACGGGCAGAGCCCCCCTGCTCCTGGGTCCCCTCTTGCCCTGCCAGGCATTTCCCTCTCCCAAATTATCCCCCAAAAATTAAAATAATATATATATTACACACACACACACACACACAAACACAAAAAGACAAAGCCAAAACAACACAGAAGCAACAATAACACAAAGCTTTTTTTTTTTTTTTTTTTTTTTTTTTTTACACTAAAGCACAAATAGGACCAACCACACTGACACAAACAGCAGATCGACAGCAAAAAGCTGCTGATTGCTGCTAAAGGCAGCACTGTCAGCTCACAAAAACACAGACACTGACACCAGATACAAACAGACAACAAAAACAGCCACCTAGACCTCTAAAAGGTCTAACCAAATTTGTCCAAAGGACTTACAGGGGGGTTAGTCCTTAAAAGGACTTTGGGTCTCACAAAGTTAGTCCTTAAGGACTGTTGGGTCTCAAATGTGTGAAATACAGGGGTGGGTAAACACATGCTAAACACCACACTGAATCCACACACGAAAGCTCAAAGCTCAAAAGCCAAAAATCTCTCTCCAACTCCTACACATGTCTAGGTCTCCACTAAAACACTCCAACACACTGACAAAATGTCCCTGTGAAGCAGCCTTTTATACCCAGGGGGCTGGCATAATCATTGTTAGCTGCCATTGGCTAATTTGGGTCATGTGGCTTGCTTCCTGTCTTGAAAATAAGCCCCAAAATCGAATTTACAAGAATGTCTCGTTTTTACCGGAAATTCTCGTATTACAGAATCCTCGTAATTACGAGGATCTTCGCGTTTCCGGGCCCCGGAAGATCGCGGATTCTGTAATTACGGAGATACTCGTATTTTCGAAAATTTTCGTAAAAAAAAAAAATCCCGGTTCGGAAGTTCGGAAGGCGGAAAAATCCGGAAAATCCGGAATAATCCCCGTTCGCGGACGTGATAAATCCGCGGCGACGCCAGTTCGGGTCCGCGAACCGGCCATCTCTAGAGAACGATATCATTTAAGGATATCTTCATTGGAAAATGTTTAAATTGATCCCATTACTGGAAACTGTATTCTTCCAAACTATCACTGTGCCATTTTTGTTGCTGATCTGTCTCCTGTTCTTTAGATATATCCAATCTGAAACATCTTACATTTCAGCTCAGTTTCAATCAAATGCCTATATCATAAACTCTATAAAAGCAAGTACTGGATTGTTTTGTCTCATTATAAGCCCTTGTAAGGCCTCATATTGGATAGTCATGCACTTGGGCACTCCTATAGACATGAGGAAAAGCCCTTTTAGCTTAAGCAATGTAAGCGGTTCTTCACTGTGAGGGCAGTAGGTAGTGAAATGCTCTGCCTAAAAATGTTAAATATTGTGTTGGGCCGAATGATAGAGGGCCCACTGAGGTCGACCCCAGTGATTTCCATGGTACCACCGGTAAGCCAGTCCGACCCTGGCTGAATCTCTGACACCTATTCCAACACAATCATGCATTTTGGCGTAGCGTGTGATTGTTGTGTCCTTGTCTTTCAGAGTACTGACGACAAGATTATTTGAATGTGGAGACTGGTGATTTTTTATGTTGGGTGTTGGGGTGTTTTGTTAACTAACTAGTACTAGGATGGAAAAATGCAGCAACAAACACACCTCATAGTAAGAGCTGCTTAATTATAGAAAGATTATGGAAATTCTTCTATAAATCATTAGAGATGGTCGAACTTCAAAAGTTGGTCCTTTTTCAACTTTCGAACTACGGAAAGTTCGAAAAAGGACCCATTAAAGTCATGGGAGGCAAATAGTTCTAAAGTTCTAATGATACAATTAAACTCATCGTACTCATGTAAATGGCTGTGGGCCTGGGAAATGTCTGGGGAAACATGTTTGAATCCAACTTTCGAAAACTCGATTTTACTCTCACGCGTGCTACTTTTGAGCTCCTTCTTGTCGAGCTGTTCGATAATTATCCCATGAACGACTCGCGGACTCACGTTATGGTATAATAGACATTTTACTTGCGGATTTGATGCTCGTTTATTGGTTAATAGACATTTTACCTCCCGGATTCGATGCTCACGATAAGTATAATGACATTTTACTCGTGGATTTGATGCTCATGTCTAGGTATAATGGACATTTTACTTGTGGTTTGATGCTCATGTCTAGGTATAATGGACATTTTACTTGCGGATTCGATGTTCGTGTCTAGGTATAATGGACATTTTACTCGCGGATTCGATGCTCGTGTCTAGGTTAATGGACATTTTACTCTGGATTTGTGCTCGTGTCTAGGTATAATAGACATTTTACTTGCGGATTCGATGTTCGTGTCTAGGTATAATGGACATTTTACTCGCGGATTCGATGCTCCGTTCTAGTATAGGACATTTTACTCGTGGGATTGATGCTCTGTCTAGGTAAATGGCATTTTACTCTTGGATTGTCGTGCTCGTGTCTAGGTATAATGGACATTTACTTGTGGATTCGATGCTCGTGTCTAGGTATAATGGACATTTTACTGTGGATTCGATGCTCATTTCTATGTATTAATGACATTTTACTCTCGGATTCAATGCTCGTGTCAGTTATAATGGACATTTTACTCATGGATTTGATGCTCATCTAGGTATAATGGACATTTTCTCTGGATGATTGATGCTCATGTCTAGGTATAATGGACATTTTACTGTGGATTCGATGCTCATGTCTAGGTATAATGGACATTTTACTTGTGGATTTCGATGGCACGTCTAGGTATAATGGACATTTTACTTGCGGATTCGATGCTCCATCTAGGTATAAATGAACATTTTACTCGAAATATTCGATGCTCGTGTCTAGGTATAATGGACATTTTACTCGAATGATTGATGCTCGTGTCTGGTATAATGACATTTTACTCGTGGATTTGATGCTCATGTCTAGGTATAATGGCATTTTACGGTGGATTGATGCTCTGTCTAGGTATAATGGACATTTTACTCGAAGATTTGATGCTCGTGTCTAGGTATCATGACATTTTTACTTGCGGATTTGATGCTCGTGTCTAGGTATAATGGACATTTTACTCGTGGGATTTTGATGCTCATGTCTAGTATAATGACATTTTACTCGTGGATTTCGATGCTCGTGTCTAGGTATAATGGGACATTTACTTGTGGAGTTCGATGCTCGTGTCCTAGGTTATTGGTTCTTACTTGGGATCGATGCTCAGGTCTAGGTATATGGACATTTTACTCTCGGATTCAATTGCTCGTGTCTAGTTTATATGGAACTTTTACTCATGATTTGATTATGGCTCATGTCTGGTTAATGGCATTTTACTCATGGATTTGATGCTCATGTCTATGTATAGGGATGCTTTTACTCGTGGATTCGATGCTCATGTCTGGTATAATGGACATTTTACTGTGGATTCGATGCTCACGTCTAGGTATAATGGACATTTTACTTGCGGTAGCTGATTCTGCATCTAGGTATAATGAACATTTACTCTAATATCGATGCTCGTGTCTAGGTATAATGGAGCATTTTACTCGGATATTTGATGCCGTGTTAGGTAAATGGACTTTTACTCGTGGATTTGATTGTCTGGTTTGTCTAGTATAATGGACATTTTACGTGTGGATTTGTGCTCATGTCTGGTATAATGGACATTTTACTCGATTTTATGCTTGCTCGTGTCTAGGTATAATGGACATTTTACTTGCGGATTTGATGCTCTGTCTAGGTATAATGGACATTTTACTGTGGATTTGATGCTCATGTCTAGGTATTGGACATTTTACTTGTGGATTTGATGCCATGTCTAGGTATAATGGGACATTTTACTGTGGATTTGATGCTGCATGTCTAGGTATAATGGACATTTTACTCGTGGATTTGATGCTCGTGTCTAGGTATATGGACATTTTACTTGTGGATTCGATGCTCGTGTCTAGTATAATGGACATTTTACTCTTGGATTTGATGCTCATGTCTAGTATAATGGACATTTTACTTGTGGATTCGATGCTGTGTCTAGGTAAATGGACATTTATCTTGTGTATTCGATGCTCGTGTCTAGGTATAATGGACATGTTACTTGTGGATTTGATGCTCATTTCTAGGTATAATGGACATTTTACTTGCGGATTTGTGCTTGTGTCTAGGTATAATGACATATTTACTTGTGGATTCGATGCTCATGTCTAGGTATTATGGACATTTAACTTTGTGGATTCTATGCTCGTGTCTAGGTATAATGGACATTTTACTTGGATTCCATGCTCGTGTCTAGGTAATAATGGACATTTTACTCGAGATTCGATGTTCGTGTCTAGGATAATGGACATTTTACTTGTGGATTCGATGCTCGTGTCTAGGTATTATGACATTTTACTTGTGGATTCGATCTCGTGTCTAGGTATAATGGACATTTACTTGTGAGTTTCGATCGTGTCTAGGTATAATGGACATTTTACTCGAAGATTTGATGCTCGTGCTAGGTATAATGGACATTTTACTTGTGGATTGATCGATCGTCGTATAGGTATTATGGACATTTTACTGTTGGATTGATGCTCGTGTCTAGGTATAATGGACATTTACTCGCGGATTCGATGCTCGTGTCTAGGTATAATGGACATTTTACTTGTGGATTCGAGCTCGTGTCTAGGTATTATGGATATTTTACTTGTGGATTCGATGCTCGGTCTAGGTATAATGGACATTTTACTCGCGGATTCAATGTTTGCGTATAGGTAAATATGGACATTTTACTTGTGATTCGTGCTCGTGTCTAGGTATAATGACATTTTACTCGCGGATTCGATGCTCGCGTATAGATAAATGGACATTTTACTTGTGGATTCGATGCTAGTGTCTAGGTATAACAGACATTTTATTTGAGGATTCGATGTTCGCGTATTGGTATATAGACATTTACACTCGCATATTCGCTTTCCTCGATCATTCGAACATTAGATAATTATCGAAAGTCCAGAAAATATCGAAAATCTGGGTCCGGGATAGTTTCGAGAAGTCCGAGTCCGTTCAAACTCGGGTTCGAGTTCTAGTCCATCTCTATAAATAATGTAACGGCTAGGAGGGGCTGCTGGGAAGGGGCCGCAGCAGGTGGTCACGACCACCCGCCGCGCACCCTCCCCAGAACCCCTCCAAGCCCCCCGCCCCGGCCGCTCCCGGGGAGGGGAAGGGAGGGATCCGCTGGGAGGGGTGGAGGCACCCTCCAGCGGGGCCCTGAGAAGGGCCTTTTGGGGCTTAAGGGGTCTCGCAGCGCGAACCGGGACCCCCCTCCCCAGCCCTTGTATGGGCCCTTGCGGCACTGACAAGTGCCTTCGGCGGGGTCACCCCCAGTGTGCGGCTCTTAAAAGAGCCTTGGCGGCGTCTTCTTTCTTCCAGTCCGGTGACACCACTCCGCTGAGGCCGCTGACCCCCGAGAGGTACCCCGGCGGCCACCAGGGTACCCCCGGCGGGCGCTGGCGACCTCACGAGGCCGATGTTGCCGGCGTCTTGATGCGACGTCTTCGGCTGGCGAGACCAACCCCACTCAGGTCTCAGATGCCAGGCAGACTCACTGCGGCCGCCTGAGCCCGCTGGCACTGCCGGCCTCAGCGGAGCCGATGTTCCAGCCTCTTCTTTCTTCTATCTTCAGCCATCTACTGCGATGGCATCTGAGTTCCGCACGGAGTGCACCTCTTTATATAGGTTGCAGAAAACCCTAATCCATTTTCTGATTGGTCAATTTTTTAAAAGCTTGGTTTACATGCTTACATTAACCTTCTGAAATCTGATTGGTTAATGTAAAGCATGTAAACCAAGCATGCTTGTTTACCATCCCATGGATGGTCCAGAGCTACAACCCTACAAAGCATTCAAAGTCAGAAAATATAGAGGAAATACCATGTTTGGCATCAAGAATTCAAACTCAAATTCGAGAGTCGACTCATGGCAAATTCGACCTGCATTACTATGTACTGTTAGCAGACATTAGATGGACACATGACTCCAATTCAAACTCCATACCATGAAGTATGTAACAGCTATACGAAGAGATAAAGGAAAGTTTTTGTGTATTTTAAATCATAAATATTTTCAAATGTTTAAACAATGAGGAGAGTACTGTGCCTTTATTTTTGCATGTTTTTAGAGTGCAGTTGGGCCATAGTAGATGTAAAGATGTATGTGTGGTCTCTAAAAAATCGTATATACTGTGTAAATCACTCCCCAAAACTCCAAACTGCAATAGTTATAAATCTGAGAGATGTAAATCTAACTAGAAATGCTGCCTGATGTTCTTGTTCCACACTCTTCCTGGTTTTTCCAGCTAAGCTGTCAGTCATGCATATAGCAGATGACAAGCACACCAATGACTGAATGCTATTCCCCTAGCTAGGGAAGCATAACAGATTACCCATATGTTTGTCAGTTTTTTAACTATTGTAGTTTTTGACTTTGGGGGGTAAATTAATATATCCCACTTTCCCTTTTACACCCCAGCATGCAACGTACATTCCTTTAAAGGAATAGTTCTCTGGAAAGTGAACTACCCTTAATGCATTGCTTGAAGCACCGGAGGTTGTTTTTTCAATCAATTTTTTCAGAGCCAGGACAAAAGGTGAGTACATTTACCATTTACCATTTACCTTTTGCACAATCCACCGCAGCCGCACACGCAGTTTCATGCATGTAGTCTGGAAACAACAGCGCAGCCACAGTGGACGCGTTCCAGTGAACTATTACTAGTTCCCTGCTGACCTAACTGCTCGTTATAGTCAAAAACTTTCACCTATGACGAATAATCCATTTCCTTCCTGTTTCAGTGGACACCCTTTTGTTACATGCACTAAAAGGATTAGTTGCATTCACATTGTATTCTCTATACACAGGTTTGTGTACTCTGAACAGTACCTAGTACCACAGTTTTGTGTACTGTGAACTCCATATACACAGTTCCTCAAGCAGGGCCCGCCTCTCTAATGAGGCAAGGTGAAGCACATTAGAGAGCAGCACCCTGTAGGAAGGCACTTTTTTTCTGGCATCATGTGCCTGGGGTCCAGATGCCAGAGGAGACCCAAAATGCCATTTGTAAAAACCAAAAATTGTGAGGTACTGTCACTTTAAATAGCAGGGGAAGCCACAACAACGAATGCAGCTAGGACTCCTAGCTGACTGGCATTCATTGATCAAATGTTTGTTAGCCCTGCAGTCAAAAATCAATGTTTGATCATTTACCAGTCACTGTGGGCATCATTTACCAGCCATTGTGGGCATCATTTACCAGTCATTGTTCCCTCAAATTGGAAATTGTAGGTGCGCAGATATAAATTTTCTGTGCACTACAAATGAAATTGTGCGCAGCAGCATCACCAGGTCCCATGCACTTTTCTGCTCTGACTAAACTGTCAGTCAATCTGTCCTGTGTCCTTCCTCCCCTTTGCAGCCCCCCTGGTCCCTCCCACTCATGGACCCCTTGGTCTCTCCAGTTGCAGGCCCCCCATGCCCCATTATCTTACAGCCCCATGGGCCCCGCCCACCGTGGATGCCATCACCCCCGCCCACTACAGTGACACGCCCCCGTCCACTCGCGGGTGCATAAGTCCCACCCACTCGCAGGTGCCTAACTCCCCCCCACTCACAGGTGCCCAAGCCCCGCCCACTCGTGGGTGCTGTGGGTTACTCAACCCCCCTAGAAACTCTGTGAAATCAGCCTTTTCAGGCAGCGTGTAGAGAAGGGCTGTAGATTCCCTTACCTTCTCTGTCAGGTCTTCACACACAGCAGAGGGGAGGAGAACTTCCTGTCTCCCTCACACACTGAGGAAGTCTGAGACTGTGCTCCGCCGGCGGCACTGTGCGGAGAAGCCTTAGGAATGTCACATGTCATCCTCCCACCCATTAACTTTCTGGACAGTCATTTCTTTATATCTTGGGCTGTCGAACACGTAGAGAGATGGTTGATGGCTCGTTTGAAAGGTAGGAAACTGGCCTTTCATTTAAACTTAACTTGTTTGGAGACCACAGTTCCCCTTTAACTATTATTCACAGAGAGGTGAGATTGCTAAAGTATAACTCTTTTACCCGGGCATTATATTATTTACAAGAAGGTGAGAATAAGAGATCCTGTGAATAATAGTTAGAGACACACAGTACATGAATTTGATGGTTCAGTGTCCCTTTAAACTCATTCCCTGAAATGAATTTCCCCTGTCACTTTTGCTGTATACTCTGCATACTGCCTTTTTAAGGCAGCTAGGGGCAATCAGGGGGCTTTCAAGTGCCACCTAACCCCCTCAATCCACCATTTTTTGGGTCCAAATCCGATGTGGGGATAGAAAGCTAGCAGCCCTAGAAGCCATGTTCACATAAAGGAAGCTGGCTGCAAGAAGAGGATTTTCTGCGATAAGGGAAGACCCCGGGAAGTACTGTGACATCAGCAGGGTCTCCCTTATCGCGGAACTCCTCTTCGGGGGACCGGCTTCCATTGTGCGGTCATGGCTTCTAGGGCTGCTAGCTCCCAATACCCACATCAAATTTTCATGAAACTGGTGGGGGATTGAGTGGGCAAGAAGGTTCACTTGAATGCTGCTTGTATAAAGAGAGGTATGGATTTTTCACTGTGAGAACAGTAAAGCTATGGAACTGTCTTTCAGTGGAAGTTGTTATGGCAGGTTCATTGGTCAGTTTAAAAAAAAGGCTGGATGAGTTTCTGCAAATAAGGAATGTTGCAAGTTACTGGTATTGATACATAAAGTAGAGTTGATTCAAGGATATTTCCTATCAGGAAGGAATTTTTTCCCCCTTTATGAATTTGATGGGTTTTTTTTCCTTCCTCTGGATCAACAGTTAGGCAGGAAATGAGGATATTGCTAGATGGGTTGGACTGGATGGACGTATGTCTTTATTCAACCTCAAATACTATAAGTTAATTTTAGAAAGTGAATTGAGCTGCTTTTTTTAGACAGCCCTTTGCTTGTTCTTTGTGAAGCCAGATTCCTGGTCAAGGAATAAAATGGAAACAGGCATACAGAGGTATTGAGAGGCCGTTAAGAGGTTTATACATCTGAATTTCTGTTAATTACTGACAGATATGGCTGATATAATTTTATAACTACAGTTGTCCATGCGATGATTTCAAAGTTTGGATGTAATACACTAGACCACTACAATCACTATTAGATGAGATCAGGATCCACAATTGAAACTAGAAAGGGAAAGTTTAAGTATAAACATTGAATTTGGCTTGAAAGACTGCATTTTGGAAGGGAATTTGTGTGTTTGTGCTGCAGATTTTAAAACTCAATAATGTCAATGAAGAGGACATTGTTGTTTTTTACCCTTTAAATATGTCACATGCATTAAAGGTAGGTCAGTTGGTGTGTGTGTATTCATGTCAGGTTGGGGGATAAAATGCTAACTTTTTTGATGATTGGTCAAAATGAGTTTTTTTTACTTTAGTTACCCTTTACGTATGGCTGCCATAGTAATGGATAAGTAGATCAGTAGGTGTGTGTACCCGTGTCAGGTTGAGAGTTAAAAAAAATTATTTTTTTGATGATTGGTCAAAATTAGTTTTTTTGACTTAAGTTAAAAAGTATGGCTGCAACAGTAATGGAGGGGTAGGTCAGTACTGTGTATACCTGTATCGTTGGGGGTTAAAAAACAAAGTTTTTTGATTATTGATCAAAATTTGCTTTTTGACTTTAGTTACCCTTTAAAGTATGGCTTCCCGATAAGTAGATCAGTAGGTGTGTGTACCTGGGTCTGGTTGAGGGGTATGTCTTTTTTGTGTTTACAACCATAAAACTATTTTTTATTGAGGATAAATCTAAATTAGTTTTTTTACTTTAGTTACCCTTTAAGTATGGCTGCCACTGTAATGGATAAGTAGATCAGTAGGTGTGTGTACCTGGGTCTGGTTGAGGGGGTATGTCTTTTTTGTGTTTACAACCATAAAACTATCTTTTATTGAGGATAAATCTAAATTAGTTTTTTTGACTTTAGTTACCCTTTAAATATGTCTGCCACCGTAATGGATAAGTAGATCAGTAGGTGTGTGTACCTGGCTCTGGTTGAGGGGGTATGTCTTTTTTGTGTTTACAACCATAAAATATCTCTTTTATTGAGAATAATCTAAATTAGTTTTTTTACTTTAGTTACCCTTTAAGTATGGCTGCCACGTAATGTATAAGTAGATTAGTAGGTGTGTGTACCTGGGTCTGGTTGACGGGGTATGTCTTTTTTGTGTTTATAACCATAAAACTATCTTTTATTGAGGATAAATCTAAATTAGTTTTTTTGACTTTAGTTACCCTTTAAATATGGCTTCCATGGGAATGGAAAGGTAGGTCAGTAGGTGGGTGTACCTGGGTCTGTGTGGATGGTTGGGGGTATCACCATTAGTATTTATGACCATGAAAAAAACTGTTTTGAAATATCCACATTTGAGGATTGTCACCATTATAGTCTATGGGAAAAAATGTCCGGAAATTCGACGATAACGCCGTAATGCTTCCGCAGCCATACTTAAAGGGTAACTAAAGTCAAAAAAACTAATTTAGATTTATCCTCAATAAAAGATAGTTTTATTGTTGTAAACACAAAAAAGACATACCCCTCAACCAAACCCAGGTACACACACCTACTGATCTACTTATCCATTACAGTGGCAGCCATACTTAAAGGGTAACTAAAGTAAAAAAACTAATTTAGATTTATCCTCAATAAAAAATAGTTTTATGGTTGTAAACACAAAAAAGACATACCCCTCAACCAGACCCAGGTACACACACCTACTGATCTACTTATCCATTACTGGAGCCATACTTTAAAGGTTAACTAAAGTCAAAAAAGCAAATTTTGATCAATAATCAAAAAACTTTGTTTTTTTTAACCCCCAACGTGATACAGGCATACACAGCTACTGACCTACCCCTCTATTACTGTTGCAGCCATACTTAAAGGGTAACTAAAGTCAAAAAAACTAATTTTGACCAATCATCAAAAAAGTTTTTTTTTTTAACTCTCAACCTGATACGGGTACACACACCTACTGATCTACTTATCCATTACTATGGCAGCCATACGTAAAGGGTAACTAAAGTAAAAAAAAAAACTCATTTTGACCAATCATCAAAAAAGTTAGTATTTTATCCCCCAACCTGATATGAATACACACACACCAACTGACCTACCTTTAATGCATGTGACATATTTAAAGGGTAAGTAAAAAAACAACAATGTCCTCTTCATTGACATTATTGAGTTTTAAAATCTGCAGCACAAATACACAAATTCCCTTCCAAAATGCAGTCTTTCAAGTCAAATTCAATGTTTATACTTAAACTTTCCCTTTATAGTTTTAAACTTGTTGCCAACTTGACATCTGAGAAAAACCACTGATAACTTAAAGGGATTTTTAAAGGACAACCTTTCCCCTGAGCCCACCAGTTTTCATTAATCTATGGTGAGGACCAAAAGTGCTTGGTCTTGGTTTTTTTGTAGCCCATGGCTTAACCAATAACAAGACGCGCTCTGCAAGAAGAGAGCAGGAACTTAATTTCCATATTGTAGGAACCCAAACAGTGTATGGTCTTCAAGCAGTTTGTAGTAGTATAATGCACTTGTCAGCAGGAAAATATTACATCTGGGTATTGGAGAATTGCTGCAGTTACAAAACTAAACATCAGACATTTGTATTGTTTTTATAGATGCCAGTTCAACAAAACATGTGATGCAATAGATAATACAATCGTATCTCTAGTTCAAACTGCTTTAAGGTTATTCAAAGAGTTGAAGAGTTTCATGGGAATAGTAGCTTATCTGCATAATCAGGAATGTAAACATATAATCATAGACTGTAACTGTTATGATATGATTACAGCATCAAGAACTGACTGCATGTTCCAGCCACAACTGCTGCTCTTGCAGGAGAGATAATCTTAAAGTGCGTCATGGGATTTGGTGTTTTTACCACCATTCAGTGCTCAGAGACTTCAACTATGGAGAATGGAACTTTTTGAATGATGAAACAGCCGCAGAATTGAAAAGCATGCTACTGACAGATACAGACAGTTTTAACCATTTTATACTTATAAAGCTGGGAGAATGTGTAGTTTAATTTGTCCAAATAGCAAATACGACCCTTAGAATTGTCTCTGAATTCTATATAGGTCTGCGTTGTGACTTAATAAGGTTGCAGCTCTGAACCATGGTGTGTCTGTAAGAGTAAGGGCTAAGCCGCACCAGCACCTGAAATGATTCCCGTTGCCGTCCGTCATAGTGAATATGTTACATCATGTCACCTTCAGTAGAGAAAGGTAATGAACTATTTCTAAACATGCACAGGCATACAGGAAAACACAGTCTTAAAGGTGGCCATACATATGTTCGATTTTACTTACCGACCGAGCTCTCCCACGACATTCAATCGATCCTTCCGGAACCGCCTCTCCCGTTCTTCTATGTGACCGACATGCGATCGCAAAATCCCATTCATTTTACGATCACATGTTGGTCGCATAGAAGAACGGAAGAGGTGGTTCCGGCAGGATCGACTGAATGTCGCGGGAGCGCTCAGTCGGTAAGTAAAATCGAACATATGTATGGCCATCATAACTGTTTGTTAATGTGCAGCATTATTACAGATCACTAATAACAATACATAATTTAAAGGGTACATTTCCATATATTGTAGTATACTGTATAATATTTAGCCTACTGTATTTACATGTCTCATTCAGGGGATTTGGTTCATAATTTTTAAACGAACAATGTATCAGAGATAGATGATCTTACTTTTCTTGCTTTTACTTTCTGGAAAACTAAACAGTAAAATTCTTGTGTGCATGGTACAATCCACGTCTGTAAATAGCCAGTAATGGGGGCTTCAATACAACATTCTTCTACATGCACAGGAGAAAATGCCCCCAGCTGCTCAATAATGTAAAGTTCAACAATATATGGAGAAAGTTCAAATTTACAGAGGCTCTGACTCCGACAATGTGTGTATAGAAATATGAAGATGTGAAAAGTTCAGTGGGTTTTATTATACTGTCTATACATGCATACAAACAAGAGAGAGTGTATTAATTAATTCCACCAATAAGGGGACTTTAAAAGAATCACAAAAAAGAATTTAAACAACTGGGGAAAAGACAAGGAAACTATCAATAGTCAGTAGAACAAAACTAAAGCAGAACATTTTGGCTTTTTTTTTTTTTTTTCAAATTGCTGAAATAAAATCTGGGGTCCGGAGGTAAAGCTTCATGACAGCACATGCTCCAACTCACAGATTCTGTGCCCACTAACTTCCCCTCCCCCACTTAAATCAGGCAAGAAAACAGGACACCATCCATCCATTTGTGTGGAAATTGCCCTGGTGCCAGATGTGTAACTTCTCTGTGGTCATCTTCTATTGTGGGTGGCAGGGATGTCTACTGGCAAAACTGAGGGCCACTAGGGTTGCTTAATAACCTAGACATGCCGCCAGCTCCTTGAAGGTTTTATGCATACGTGCATTGGCATCACCCACTGTTAGAACAAAATCTGATTGGTGTAGGAAGAATTCTACATCTGATTGTTTCCTTAGGAAAGCCTGGTTGTTTGTGTGTAGGGGGTCACTGTTGGGGTAG
The DNA here is from genome assembly GCA_019447015.1 of Hymenochirus boettgeri. Taxonomy (NCBI): domain Eukaryota; kingdom Metazoa; phylum Chordata; class Amphibia; order Anura; family Pipidae; genus Hymenochirus; species Hymenochirus boettgeri. The sequence goes on along the minus strand of CM033469.1, from coordinate 361,985,182 downwards.
TGGCCCTGGTTGGTAAGATCATTCCTCATAAGAATACTGTCAGATCATCCGTCACATCGATGAAATGTCAAGCCAGTATGTTCAGCATTAGACAATCAGTATAACAATATTTGTCTACTATTCCCCAGACAGGTTGGTAGTTCTGTTCTATGGAGTGGGGATGGGGATCAACCAGGAACAATCCCCAACCCCACCCCTCGATGTCTCCACTTTTATAAACCCAGCAGGACAGATCAATTGAGATGGGAGCCTGTACACATCCTAAATTGTCGCCCGGAGAAGTCGTTCTTTGGTTGCATCGACTAACATTTATCTAACATGTGTACATGGCTTTTACATACATTAGCACTACAAGGATAATTAGTCCATTGTGCTGTGTACCACTGCACAAACAAGTTTTTTTTATTATTGAATAGAAACTTATTGAATGTGGGGGTTCTGACCCTACCCAAAAACCAACACCACATTAAATTCTAAGACTTCCAAGCCTGCTATTAACCTGGCACGCCTACAAAGGCTTTAATGCATTTTCAATTGCGTGTTTTATTTAAGTTTCCTTTGAAGAAACTTGTCCATAAACGGCCAGAATATTTAAAAACAGACACAATAGGATTTGATTTTATTATTCATGCGGGTTCTCACTTAATAGGCTTAATAGAATTTTAATGCAAGATTTTTAATTAATTTTTATATTTACTTAAAGAATGAACTGTCAGCAGAATGAACACAGAGAGACTGCTCCTTTGTACCTCTGTCTCCTGTGTGCCTTTCGTGCTAATAAACCATTTGCAGGATGAGATATTATTAGAAAGGAATATGTAAACTGCACGGCTACTTCTGTACACACTAACATACAGTATATCTTATTAAAGCCAATGTTCTACAGTTTGTCTCATGACTTGGCAATCTGGCTTGTTGAGGGATTTTAAACAAAGAGTAATTTGACATTAATGGTAACATTCTTTATTGCCTCTATAAGGAAAAAAAACACTGCTTTCTTCCGGGAGAAGAAATAAATTCCCTCCGTAAAGTGAACCTCAACTGGGCGAACTGCTACATTTTTTTGCTTTAAGTATTTTATTACTTTGGGGCCTGTTTATAAAGGCACCAGCATTGTAAATGACACTGCAGTTGGGATTGCTACCGCATATTAACTACCTGCAACATATCTTACGTTCACGTCTGTTAAATGATGACACGGGTCGCGGTTTTATAAACATTCTCTTGGATTATTTTGTGACAGAATGATATTCAGCATTATATAAGTTACTACTCAACATGAAGATAACTATATATACTCAAGTAGAAGCCGACCCGAGTATAACTGAGTTAAAGGGCAACTAAAGCCACAGAACAAAACTGAACCAGAAGGCAGAACACCTTGATATAAAACCAGTAATCTGTGTCTTACGTCTCATTTTGATATGGGCGCTGGGAAATTTACCTAAATAATATATGGTTTGCGCTTTACTTCTCAGCATTCTAGTATCAGACAGTTTGGTCAATGACCATTATGTTCTGCACATGCTCAGTCCTTAGCTATGGCACAAACTTGTTACAGTTGGTCACACCCATTAATAATATCTAGCCAATCCTTTTATAGGACAGATAAAGCAAGGAAGCATGTGACTGAGGTGAGGAGGTGTGGTCTGACACTGCTCATACACACAGATACTTCATCCAGGTCTTAACAGGCTATGATTTACTTTAACAGAGTTTACTAAAGTGGCATTTTATAGTTTATTGGTGTTTTTAGGGGGGTTGTTTTCAGATTCTGGAGTATAAAAAATTGGGTTTAGTTCTCCTTTAACTATTTTTGCCTCAAAAGTCGAGGGTTGAAATGACCATAACTGCCTTCTGATTCTGTATTGTTTTGAGGCTTTAGTTGCCCTTTAAATGGACAGCAGCAATCCCATACAGTAGTCCCATACAGTAATAACCATACTGGATTTAGCTATTACTGTATGGGAATTCTGATGTCCATTTAAAGGGCAACTAAAGCCTCAAAACAATACAGAATTAGAAGGCAGTATTTTTAACAATAGATACCATCCTCCTGATTCTGAATTGTTTTAAAGGACAGTAATCCCATACAGTAACCCCCAATACCTTTCAACTGTAGATGTTTGGAAACCACATCTCCCTGCATGCTTTAGTTGTATGTATGGGAATATTGCCCCCCCAGTTCAGTGTTCACTTACCTGGGCAGTCGTCAATCTTCACCTCCCTGCCGGCTGCTGCTCGCAAGAGGTGAGTGGGTTAGTGACTCGATTTTCAGGCTTTTTTTAAAGCCTGAAATCCTCGGCTTATACTCGAGTGTATACGGTATATAGTAAAGGTATTTGTTTAAAGGGAACATCCACCCTTGTCAGTTATCCTGCAATCCCAACTGCCCAACGTTTTGGGAGGCAAACGTGTCCTGGGGGCAAAGGTTCACCTGAGGAAGGAGGCACGTTTCCCCCCTAGAAACGTTTTTTCTGATGTTTCGTCACAAATAAAATTGTATATTAATTGTGGAGTGTGACCCTTATTCTATGTCCTATCTTCCTCCTCCCTCTACTCAATGAGCTTAAGCATGTGCAGAGGAGGCAGCAGGAGGCATATGAATCAATCTTTGGTTGTGATGTCAGCGGTCACAGCCTTGATTAACTTCATGGAGGGAGGAGCCAGCTTTCTCTGCCAGAATGGAAGCAATAATTATACTTAAATATCTGGTTAATAACACATCTAATAATGTGCTGAATATATCAATTGGAGCTGGGGGCAGGTAACAGACATTGGGCCTCATTTACCCAGACTCGCTGGGCAAATATATGGAGTTAAAGTCACGCTAAATGGTTCGCTACAGGTTAGCGCGACTTTAGCTCCATGTTAGTGTTGGATGCGCGGGTTACGCAAAAACCATTGCGAAATATTGCGTTTGCGCTAGTTTTAGCGCAGGATTTTAATGCTAGCAGATAGCTGGCATTAAAATCCCAATGTGGGTAAATCCCTTACCGGGATTACCTACATTCGCAAACGCGATATTAAATCAGGAGCATTTACCCAGAGCGATAGCGGCACAGGGTGACAATGCCCTGTTGACTACAGTTACTTTTGCCGCAATGAGAGTGATTTGTCAAGGTCGACAGATTGCTAGTGGTGACCAGTCTGTTGGGACACATCTCGTCCCGTGCCTACCCAAAATTTGGGAGAGAAAAAAATATTTACAGGCTTGTAACTAGTTTTACAAATTATTTGGAAGTTTGATTGGGAGGCTTAGTCTCAGCAGTGGGCATGCTCCAACCTGAAACTTGGGGGAAGACCAGTGGTGATGGTGACATCCTTTACACTGCTGTAACTTTGGATAGACTTCAGCTAGAAGCATGATCCTGGAGTTATTACAAAAAAGGCATTAGAGCTCGCCTTCAGTCATATACATATAAGGAACAAAGACTTCAGGGTAGTTTCCATGGTAAGCTGGAGTCATTGTAAAGAGAGTTCCATTTTAAATACAGGCCACTTGTATGAAGACACCTATTGCCCTTTAAAGTCATGCTAGCCAATTCACTATTGGTTAGGTTGACTTCCCACCCAGAACCACGTATCCTCTGGTAAATTTGCCCAAAGCACATGCAGCTTGGCTAAATTTCACCTGAAGATGTAATCAGTAATGACTCATTAGATGATCAATTGTCAAATCTATCAAACCTCTACATGGCCAGCATTAACCATTGAGACTTTAACACCAACCTTTTGCCAACCATTCTGAAGCACACACAGAGGCTGCAAATGTAATGTTAAAGTTACCCTAACCCTTTGTAAATGGAAATTTGCGCTTGTAGCTCTCTGTGAATTCCTCCGTTTGTGCAATGGCCTAAATCGGGCCTTAAATACAAACACTTTTGTTTCTTCTCCTCCTCCTCATACATAGAGAATATTGACATTGAATCCAGCAGCGCCTGTTTTAACCTTCCTAATAGCTGTCCTGTCGACAGACGCTATTATAAAACAGATAAAAGTTCATCCACAGAATTATAAACATGTCCATGGTCACATGATTTCTTCCTAGACTTGAAGAACATCTCCCGGAGGCAACTGGAATCTGGACTGTCTGAAACTTCATTCAGATGACCAACTATTTGGCTCAAAATGATGTTTACAAGAAGTCAAAACACATTATACTAATAAGCTGGGGAAACAGACCTCACACGTAGAACTAATTAATTGGAAAGAACATAGTAAGCGGGCATCCATTGAAAAGAAAACAGGAAAACATGAAATCTTAAGGAAGGCAACACAAAAAGGAAACGCTTAACAAAGGTATATCCACACGGCACAAAAGGCTAAACAAATTATAGGCCAAACCACAATTTAATCTGATTTAAAAACTCACACAAGGTCAAATGAATGTATTTATAAGGAGAACAAACAGAAGGTTTTAAAACAAGATAATAAAAAAAAAGACATTGAGGGGCCCCACTGTTTGTGTGCAGTCCATTTCAGACTATACCCAGGAAAGGCAAACAGAGAACTAGATTTGCCTTCTTTTATTTAACTACTGTTAGTAGTTACAGAGATGTTCAGTCATTTCCTTGCTACATGGACCGAAAAGTAGTGATTAAAGGTCACCACGTTGCACTGTCGAACATCAGCAGCCCCCACATCTTAAGTAGTGATACACACACCCACCAGGGTTCCATCTACTGACAGGTCCACATAACAGTGCAAGATTTCAATGCAGATGATCAAATCCAACATTCCATGAAGAAATCTCTTTATCGTGGGAACCCAGACAAGCACAGAGACCAATAGTTACCCTGTGTGGCATGAGCAGTTTAGCCCGGGGCACCTCTGCCAAACGCACTTTATTGGAGTCCCTAAACCCACTGGCAAACTAAACTCTCTCGAGTTCGTCCATCCCAGCTTGTCACCTTAGCATGAGTTGCTTTTAATTATCTTTTCAGAAATATTATAAAACTGCTATTTGGCAAGTTCAGTCATTGGCTCTGGAGTAGTTTGCTCCCTGGGACATGTCTTCAGCTTCATTAGTTTTACTAATGTTGGATTTTACCAAGCTAAATAAAGGGCGGTCAGGTTAATTGCACAGCACTACTGGATAATGAACAAGCCTTAAAACAAGAAAAAAAAAACAATGATGAAATTAAGGGATGGGATTTTTCCAAAATCAAAATACTAAATAAGGGAAAGATGAGAAACTGGTCACTGCTTTTTCTACTATGTGTGATATTACAGAATGTTTAGTTCTGCAAGACAAACACAGCAACAATCTCACAATTAACAGGTTTTCTAATGTAGTGGACAAAGTAAAGTTGGGTACACACATTAGTGATATAGGGCCAATCCCAACAGTACCGACAGGAATAGCCCTATATCGCTAATGTGTATTCGTCCGAAACTACTGTTCCCGATGCTGGGAAACTTTGGCGACAGTATCGGAATCGTTATGACCGTGAAATTTCCATCGGCTGGCCCCCTGTACTAAAATATAGGGAGTCGGTCACAATCGTAGGTAGTATGGGCAGTAACAAACATTCTCCCTATAATTTATATATACTTCATATGGAGAGAACAATCGTGACTGTGTGTACTCCCATCTGCTGATTGGTACTGTGTGTACCCACTTTGTCCTCAGATTAATGGTGTTGGTAGTATATAGGCAAAGACCCAACTTACAAAGCTACAATCTGATGGCTGGATAGATTGGCACTGGGATAAAATAAGAAATGTTGAAGGGTTTTCATGGTGAGCAATATTAAAATGGAACAGAGAATGTAAGAAAATAACAAGGTTCTGCTTTTCTAAATGGAATTTATTAGCAGTGTTTACATCCACCATATTTTCCAATACATGTTGGTTAAACACAAGACGGAAGTTATTTATTGGTTTTATTCATTTTGTTTATTTACACGTAAAGAGGAAGTTGACGTTAAAAGTCGTCAGCGTGGAGATAAGGAAATATCATTAATTAACTAAAGACTTTATTTTGGGAAATCACAATAATTTACAAATTAACAACAAATGGAACAAGAGTGACAGAAATATCTATAAACAAACAGTCTAATTATTTAAAGGGTAATTATGATGAATTGTTGTCTTCTTTGAGTTAGAGGTTTATATGAATAGAAAAAAGCTTGAGAAGCATCATCACTGCTCATAGTGGCCTGTTCACAAAAGGCTAAAGGAGTCTATAGTCCAAAAATAGAACCATAAGCCAAAAATGTCCATTTTATAAAGTTTATCATGATATCCAAATGGAGGCCAGGGGGCTGCTCCAGGGGTTAACAGCTTGCTAGATGCGTTGTACCCTAAACCCTGATAAGTATGGTTGCTAGATGTGCTGTACCCTAAACTCTGATAAGTATGGTTGCTAGATGTGCTGTACCCTAAGCCCTGATTGGCGTGCTTGCTAGATGCGCTGTACCCTAAACCCTGATTGGTGTGCTTGCTAGATGTGCTGTGCTCTAAACCCTGATTGGTGTGCTTGCTAGGTGCACTTTAATCTAAATCCTGATTGGTGTGCTTGCTAGATGTGCTGTACCCTAAACCCTGATTGGCGTGCTTGCTAGATGCGCTGTACCCTAAACCCTGATTGGTGTGCTTGCTAGATGTGCTGTGCTCTAAACCCTGATGGGTTGCTTGCTAGATGCGCTGTACCCTAAACCCTGATTGGTGTGCTTGCTAGATGTGCTGTGCTCTAAACCCTGATTGGTGTGCTTGCTAGGTGCACTTTAATCTAAATCCTGATTGGTGTGCTTGCTAGATGTGCTGTACCCTAAACCCTGATTGGTGTGCTTGCTAGATGCGCTGTACCCTAAACCCTGATTGGTGTGCTTGCTAGATGTGCTGTGCTCTAAACCCTGATTGGTGTGCTTGCTAGGTGCACTTTAATCTAAATCTGAGTGGTGTGCTTGCTAGATGTGCTGTACCCTAAACCCTGATTGGTGTGCTTGCTAGATGCACTGTAATCTAAATCCTGATTGGTGTGCTTGCTAGATGCACTGTAATCTAAATCCTGATTGGTGTGCTTGCTAAATGTGCTGTACCCTAAACCCTGATTGGTGTGCTTGCTAGATGGGCTGTGCCCTAAACCCTGATTGGTGTGCTTTCTAGATACACTGTAATCTAAATCCTGATTGGTGTGCTTGCAAGATGCACTGTACCCTTAACCCTGATTGGTATGCTTGCTATGCTTGCTACTCTAAACCCTCTAAACCCTGTGCTTAGCTTTGACCTGTCACGTTTTATCCATTCTATTCATAAAATGTAGAGTGGTAAAAATAGACAAGAAAGCTCCTTAAGTACAGTACCACAGTAGTACCGTAAATTACATTTGCTTAGTTGCTGTCCACGACTGCCAATATTACATTCAAGGGTATTAGAGATAGTATAGCCGCCATAGAAAAATATTGACAGGGGTGTCCTACCCTAATTAAGGTGCCCCTGTTGTCTTTGATTTTATATCTGAAATAAAAAGTAACAATCTGATGAAAAGCCGTATCTGTAACACCTGGAGGTGCAGCATGTATTATATTTATTTCCAATACAGAACTGAACACATTCAACTTTCATTTAATTTATTCATTCACAATCTAAGCACTTTATCCATTCACACACACAGCAGTATCATTGGGGAAAACGGAGTGCTAAGAAAATCCCCCATAAGCACATTTCTAAAAAAACAATCGGATTTGTGTGGTATTTTAGTTTTTTTGTTATTTGTTTATTTGGCTTATACATTTCATGGTGCTGTGTTCAATTCAGGATGTCTCATAGACAGGAATTATAGGGTACCTTGTACTTTTAGAACCCACATCATTTTATACCACATTTTATAAACTACTATAGCTTTCCTGCAAATAAAATGAACATAATCATTAGAATTTTAAAATTGTTTCTTTTTTTCATTTTTCACTAAAATATATTCAATGTTGGTTAGTGTGGACTTTAACTTCCTCTTTGCGGCAACTGTGCGGGATTTAGCGAAACACACCAGCACCACCGACGCTCGCAATTTAATATATAAATATTATTTGCGCTACATTTAGTTTTAACACCAGCTATTAGCTCCCCTTTCGGAATTTACTCACTTACACTCACTCAATTTACACAACCTTTACTCTCGCACATCCGATTCAGGTGGAGAGATTTACCTGGAGCGAATGTGTCTCTGGGTAAATTTCCCCGATAACATTCCTTTAAAGGGTAACTGTGGTCTCAGATTCTTCCAAACTAGTAAGAATTATATATAAAGCCTTCCATCGTACCTTTAAAATAAAACCTAAATCACATCTCTAGATTAAATTTGTGAGAGGTTATTGCTGGAAAGGTTCCGCAATATTACTTCCTGCTTGAACACTTCCTGTTTTCAGCCATGTGACCAGCTTGTAGTCATGTGACCAGCCTCTGCCTGCATTAATAGGCTCCCCATCTCAACTGTCAATTTTTTCCCAAAGTATTTCCTGATTTCCCCAGCGGTAAGTCTTAACTGAGCATGCTTCTTCCCTGGGGCAGAGGTCAAGTGATGTCACTCAGCCTACTGGAAGCAGAAAGTTTGAACATTCACCCCAATGTAATTTCTAACAGGCTCCATCCAGAGATGTGATTGTCGGCTTCTTTTAAAGGAAATACTGCAAGCTTTCATTTAACCCTTAGTTGTTTGGAGACCACAGTAGCCTTTTAATGCTTATGACAATGTATACAATCAGATTAGTACAGAATTCTGGAAACTTGTCTGCCACATAAAAGGAAATATCCATGTGACTCATTTTCCTTTTTGATGTGTTTTCTGCAAACTTCTCCGCTATATTTTTCAAAATATTTGTAACCTTATAAAAACAGGAAAATAAACCTGTTGGGGCAATGGGATTAGCAAACAATGAACAGCCATTACAAGAAAAAAGTCAAGCTTGTTAGAGAGTTTAAATGGTAACTTGTAGGCTCATACACATGCTCAATTTCCGAGCGAGGAATGACTCCCGGCGGCCAGGGGTTGTTCAACCAATCCAGGCGGATCAACGAACGACCCCCGTCCGAACGCATACACACAGACGATTCTCGGACGAAACGGCCGTTTGTCATTTGTAGTACTTGGCCATCGGGGGTTGTTTCTCACTCAGAATTGACGCTAGATATAGGTAGGCTAAGATATAGGTACTTACACAGAGCCGATCCCTCGCCAAAAGCCCCGCCTCCTCTGCTTTTGTTGTGAGCTAGGAACCACTTGATCGGTAATGGCTGACAGCCATTGGCTGTGGCGTCACTATTGTGGCCATGACTGACAGTCAATATCGGGGAGAGAAAGAGGGTGCAGCAAGGGATCGTATGTGTGTAAGTACTATATCTCATCGTGGCAGTGTCGGGAAAGGTAAGATTATTACAAAAGTGGGCTTTTGGGCGGTAATCTTTCTTTATTAAACTATACACTAAAAATAATTTTTTAAAAATGGTAAGTACCTGGGACGGGGAGGTCGAATTGATTAATCCTACCTAATGTGTTTGTTTCGTTGAGGAGCTACAGCACTTACAGGGAGATGTAATAAAAGTTCTTATCGTTAAAAATGGTGCTAATTTTGCCCCAACCATTCAGATGTTAGCTTTCAAATGTTAAATAAGATCTGATTGGTTGGGGCAAAATTAGCACCATTTTAAACGTTAAGAACTTTAATTGAATAACTCTGTCAGTTTTCTTTGGGCTGGTGCTCCTCACAGAAACAATATTGGGAGGTAGGAATAACCAGTCCTATATCCCTGTCCCAAGTACTTTTTATTTTAACTGTTTTTTTATTTTTTTTTTTTAAATTTAAAGATAAATAAATTATAAATACAAATGGAGAACGTATAAACAGGTAAAAGTACACTCTTTTTCTAAAACATATTTTCAGGGACCCAGTAAATATGTAATGATGTCCAGACACCCATTAACAACCATGGGTCCTGGGTACTTTAGTTCAATTAAAGCCATAAACAAGTGCGGCATCTTGCAATTGCATTGGCCATGTTAAATGCTGCACTTTATGCGCATTATGTTACCAACAGCCCCCAAGGTCTAGTGTTGTATTTACTATAAATAGTTTTCTATTGAGTGTTCACACATTATTACAAGGCACAGATAAAGTTCAGGCTGCAATATCATTGTAAACTGATTAGGCTACAATATAAGAACAAAAAGGCATTATATTCAATATGTATTGATATCTACACCTCTTTTCAAGAAATATCCCGTATATCACTTACTTATCTTAATTTCTGCTGCGCTCTGTAAGCATGATGTCGCTGACTTGATGTCTCTGTGTATTATGGATCTTTTATGAATTAATTAAACCTGAAAAAATAGATAATATTACAATTTAAGAACAAGCAGTTTAAGAATTAATAGGCTTATTTAATACGAGGTACAACATTTTGGCTGTTCTTTTAATCTGCACCAACCAATCAGATGTATTTTTTTTACTGGTTTAAAACAGAACACAGGAGTTGATTCACTTAAGGCTGGTGTGCCCAGCTACATTCATTATTTAAATATATAGACTGTTGGCTTCAGCGCTGGAGCACCCAGCATTTCAGCTTGTTAACATTGTGGTTTAGGTGTGCAGGATCCTATTTACCATTTGGATCTGCTATGGACCTGGTGCAGCCCCTTTAAATTGTGGTGTTCTTTGGTAATGTATAATCCACCTGGCAATAGTTTGTGAGGTAAAAGTTTGCTATTAACGATGGAGAATAACTTAAAGGGACACTAAACAAAAAAAATTACTTTGCCTCATCTTAATCTATAATTGAATACATGTAATTAGCACTTACTCTGATTTGCGTGTGTTGCTGCATGCCTTCAATCCAGCACACATTTTGTTTAGGAGCAGTATCTCCCCTCCCTCTTTTAACCACTCCCACTTCCATCCGACCTAACTTTTTTCCCACAAACCAACTGTCAAGCCTGCACACAGCATACAGCATTCCAACTGTCAAAACTCTGTCACCATTCCAGCTACAGTAAAACTATTCACAGAAGAATAGTTTTTGAGAGCAAGGAACTTGATTGACAACTGAAATATAAGAAGTTTGTCACAAACTTACCTGCCGCTCCGGTCCCACGCCGCTCTGCACTTCCAGGTGGGCGGCGTTGCGGACGTCATGACGCCGACCCGCCAGGCGGCGCGAGATTTGAAAAGCCGGCGTCCTCCTGGACCCGGCGCCCGATAGTAGCATTAGCTACTCCTGGCTCCTTACTCACCTGCCTTGGATCCTGCTCCGCTCCTGCTCCTATACTTACCTTGCCTGCCTCCAGTGACCACCTTGCCTGTATCCAGTACTTACCTTGCCAGTATCCAGTACTTACCTTGCCAGTACAGTTAATCCCAGTACTTACCTTGCCTGTCCTCTCCAGTTACCACCTTGCCAGTATCCACTACTTACCTGCCAGGTACCAGTACTACCTTGCCGTCTCCAGTGACTAACCTTGCCAGTATCCAGTACTTACCTTGCCAGTCTTCTCCAGTGACTTCTTGCCTGTTCCCGTACTTTACCTTGCCGGTCCTCGTGACTACCTTGCCTGTATCCAGTTTCCGTCTACTCACCTCATCTGTATCTCCTTACCTGTATCCAGTATCCAGCCTTCAGTTCCCCAGCAGCACCTGCTCCCTGTTTCGCCCACAGTCCCACAGCACCTTGTTCCTGTTTCCAGCCTACAGTTCCCAGCAGCCTCTTGTCCTGCACTTTCCGGACTATCAGCCTCCTCCTAAAGCGTACTGTAAGTACGCCCGCCGTCCGGCCATTTGTTACAGTACTATCGGCCATGGAAACCGCCTGAGGGGGCTATGGCCGAGTTGAATAAAACTCTCCATGCTTTTCCAAACGCATGCCCACTGTTCGACGAACATCATCAGGGCCAGTTGGCTCAGTTCATGGATTCCCTAGCTGTCGGCTACCCCAGCTGCGGCCTCTGCTCCAGTTCTACGCCACCCTCCTTCGACAGCCGTCCGGTGATCCTTCTCTGGAAAGAGCCCCGCATACCTCCACCCTCGCGGTTGATGGTGATGCCCAAGCCTGCCGTGGGTTCATTAATCAGTGCAGAATCCAATTTGAACTTCAACCATCCATTTTGCATCGGATCATGCAAAGGTGGGTACTCATCGCCTTGTTGGAGGGTAATGCGCTGGCCTGGGCTTCTCCTTTATGGAAAGAGAACGATCCTCTAGTCTATAATGTTACTGACTTCCCTGAGTCTGTTTCGCAGTATCTTTGATGCTCCAGAAGAACCTCTGCTGCCTCCTCCCCGTTTGATGCAGCTCTGCCAAGGTCCGTTCCGTGGGTCAATATGCTATCGAATTTCGTACCCTTGCTGCGGAGACTTCTTGGAACAATGAGGCACTTACTGCAGGCCTTTTCGCCTCAAGGACGATTAGTATCTAGGGAGTTACCTGTCCCATTGGAAGACTTGATTACACTATGCATACAAATTGATACCCGCTTCCGTGAACGGCAGGCAGAAAGGTATGCAGCTCGTTCCAACCTCCCTAAGACCTTTCCTAGGCCTGCCAGCCCTTTCGCAACCCATATTTTTGGGTGAAGAGCCGATGCAAATTGGCAGCACTCATCTACCCACCCAGGAAAATCACGATCACGCCGACGTACCAATGGACTTTGTCTCTATTGTGCTGGGCAAGGACACTTTGTAAGAAATTGTCCCCAGAAGTCGGAAACTCCAGGACCTAGAAGTTAAGGAGGAGCTCCTTCTAGGTAACACTAAGTCTCCTGCCAAATGTGAACCACTGAAACTCTTTCTACCAGCTACTATCACCTGTAATGGTAAAACTTTTTCCTCCTAGGCCTTTGTCGATTCTCTGCGCCGCTGGAAATTTCATCATCGATTCTACCTATGCAGCACAATTGGGGCTTCCTCTCCTTCACTTGCAGCAACCCCTTCGAGTTCTGGCTATTGACATAACCCGTTGGCTTCAGAATTCATCTCCAAATCTACATACAAAGTCCTATTCCACATTGTCATATTTCACCAAGAACATTTATCTTTTCTTGTCATCCAAGCCCTTCTGCTCCCCTAATTCTCGGACTTCCATGGCTCAGACTTCTCAACCCTGTTATAGATTGGTCTAACAATGAACTCAAGTCTTGGAGCCCTTTCGTTTCAAATTGCCTTTCTACTCATTGCACTACCATTACCTTGAAAATAAATCTGAGAAAAAACCTCCCTGAATGTTATCATGATTTCTCTGATGTGTTCTGTAAAAAGCGAGCTGAGAATCCCACCGCACCGTTCCTACGCCTGGCCCATCGACCTTCTTTCTGGTACCATGCCTCCTCGGGGACGCACATACCCACTGTCTCCCTCAGAAACTCTAGCCATGAAAGAGTACATTACGGAACATTGTGTCTAGGGGTTTCATACGGCCTTCCACTTCCCCTGCTGGAGCTGGGTTCTTTTTTGTTGAAAAAAAAGACAGAGGTTTACGACCCTGCATCGCATACCTACTGAGGTTGTAATAAAATCACAATAAAGAATCGGTATCCTCTCCCTCTCATCTCTGACGTGTTTGACCTGATAAAAGGGCTAAAATATTTACCAACTAGATCTTCGGGGGGCATACAATCTGATCCGTATACGCCAAGGTGACGAGTGGAAGACTGCCTTAATATTAGGGACGGTCACTACAAATATCCTCGTAATGCCCTTTGGCCTTTGTAATGCTCCAGCGGTGTTCCAAAATTCGTAAATGACATTTTCCGGGATATGTTGGGTATCTCTGTAGTATGTATCTCGATGACATTTAATCTTTTCTCAAGATCTGCCCTCACACCGCATCCATGTTAAACAGGTATTGCTACGCCGGAGAGAGAATAGCCTATATGCCAAACTGGAAGTGTCTGTTTGAGTGTTCACAAGTACCCTTCCTAGGCTACATCGTATCTGCGCAAGGGTTCCAGATGGATCCTGTTAAGTTTTTCGGCCATCCAAGATTGGTCTCTCCCTATGGAACCAAAGCTATTCAAAGGTTCATTGGGTTCGCCAATTACTACAGACAATTCATTCAAGGGTTCTCTTCAATAATTTCTCCATATTAGCCCTCATCAGTAAGTGGTAACCTCTTTTATGGACCCCTGCAGCCCTCAAGCCGTCAAACGACTCAAGGAGGCCTTTGCTGATGCTCCTGCCCTAGTCCATCCAGATCTTAGTCTTCCCTTCTACATCGAAGTTATGCCTCGGACTTGGGCGCTGGAGCCGTCCTTTCCCAAAGACAAGGCCCTAAAAGGAAACCCATCCCTGTGCTTATTTCTCTAAGAAGTTTCTACCCAACGAGCGAAACTATGATGTTGGAAATAGGGAACTTCTTGCCATCAAACTGTCCCTCGAGGAGTGGCGTCATATGTTGAAGGCACATCGTACCATCACCATCCTTACCGACCATAAAAATCTCTCGAATACATCCAGAATCTCAAAAGGTTAAATCCCCCGCAAGCACGGTGGTCTTTATTCTTTTTCCCGATTCAACTTTGTCATCACTTACCAACCTGGTTTCTAAAAACAAGAAAGCTGATGCCCTGTCCAGATTATTGTTGCTTCCGACTGTATTAAGGAGAGGATAGGCTCCATTATTCCCAACCACTAAAATCTTGGCCTCTATATCTCCTCAACTTTGTTTCCAAGATCCAAGCCCACAAGACTCTGCTCCTCCTGACACACCTTCTGGCAAAAGCTTTGTTCCTGTTTCATTTCGGAAGCCTCCTTCTTCATACTCACTGTTCAAGCAAGCCGGGCATCCCGGTGTTAACAAAACTTTTAATATTCTTGCCCGTTCCCTTTGGTGGCCCAAGAGAAAAGATGTTAAGACTTTATTCAAGTGTGTACCAGCTGTGCTCAATCCAAGTCTTCTAGAACCCTCCCCTGTGTCTTCTTCAACCCTCCCCATTCCGTCCAGACCAGGTCCATCTATCCATGGACTTTATGTTGAACTTCCGCCTTCCAAGAAAAACACGGTTTATGTGTGACAGTGGACCGCTACAGCAAAATGGCCCATTTTGACCGCTCCCCAACTACCATCCTCATCGGAGTTGGCTCACCTATATATTCCCATATCTTCCGCTTTCATGACTCCCTTCTGAAATTGTATCTGACAGGGGTTCTCAATTTGTTTAAAAATTTTGGAGGACACTTTTTAAGTCCAATGAACATCAAGTTACAATTCTCCTCGGCTTACCACCCACAGTCCAATGGGTCTACTGAACGCACTAATCATTCTTTGGAACAATATCTTCATTGTTCACATTTCCTATACTCAGGATGATTGGGCCGACCTTCTGCCTGGGCTGATTTTCGCCCAATAACAATTCACCTCACGCTTCTACTGGAAATCTCCTTTTTATGTGTCTTTGGGAGAATCCTGATGTTTTTCCTCAGTATTTTCTTTTCACACAGTACCTGCTGCCAATGACTCAGCGGCCCAGATGACCGCTATCTGGGCATGCTACGGAAATCAGCCTTCAGAAATCTGCTTTGGTACAAAAAAACTGCAGCAGATAGAGACGTAGAGAACCCCCCGCGTATTCTGTTGGAGATAATTGTGGCTCTTCTCTGCTCATATTAACCACGGGATCCTTCCTCCAAACTGGGACCCAAATTTCTGGTCCTTTTCCTATCCTGGAATTAATCGGTCCAGTGGCTGTTCGCCTCCAACTTCCTTCCAGCATGCGGATTCCTAATGGTGTTTCATATTTCCCTCATCAAGCCAGTATGCTCTAATCAGTATTCCACACTCCTTACTACCTCCGGTTCGATTTCTGTTGATGGTCAACAGGAGTTTGAGTCGAAAATCTTGGACTCTAGATTCTGGAGGAGGTCTCTTCAGTATTTGGTCCACTGGAAAGGTTTGTCCGGAAGAAAGAGCTTGGATTAAAACATGCTGTGTGCATGCTCCTCGTCTAGTCAGCTTCCATAGAGGTTTTCCAGGGAAAACCTGGCCCGTTGGGTCCTGTGGCCCCCGTAAGGGGGGGGGGTACTGTCACGAACTTACCTGCCCTCCGGTCCGCGCCGCTCGGCACTTCCGGGTGGGCGGCGTCCGCGACGTCATGACCGACCCCGGGCGCGCGAGATTGAAAAGCCGCGCCCGATAGTAGCATTAGCTACTCCTGGCTCCTTACTCACCTGCCTTGGATCCTGCTCCCTCCTGCTCCTATACTTACCTTGCCTGCCTCAGTGACCACCTTGCCTGTATCCAGTACTAACCTTGCCAGTATCCAGTACTTACCTTGCCAGTATCCGTACTTACCTTGCCTGCCTCCAGTGCACCTTGCCAGTATCCAGTACTTACCTTGCCAGTATCCACTACTTACCCTTGCCAGTATCCATACTTACCTTGCCGGTCTCCAGTGACTACCTTGCCAGTATCCAGTACTTCCTTGCCTTCTCCAGTGACTTACTTGCCTGTATCCAGTACTAACTTGCCGGTCTCCATGACTACCTTGCCTGTATCCAGTTTCCGTCTACTCACCTCATCGTATCCAGTACCTACCTTACCTGTATCCAGTATCCAGCCTTCAGTTCCACAGCACACCTTGCTCCTGTTTCCAGCCTAACGTTCCCAGCACACCTTGTTCCTGGTTCCAGCCTACAGTTCCCAGCAGCCTCTGTATCCTGCACATTCCGGACTATCAGCCTCACCTCCAAAGCGTACTGTAAGTACCCGGCCGTCCGGCCATTTGTTACACAAAAACCCGGGATAAGATAAAAAGTACAAGGAATAAATACACTAAAAATTTTGGCAATCTGGAATCTTTGTAGTGGCCACAGTGCCCAGATAGATTAGTGATTACCTTATACAGATGCCTTCTAGTGCTAAACCTTAGATTAACATTCATGCATGGGTACTCTGTACAGAGTTTCTACCTGTCCTATTGGGTTTTCTATATGTGCCGCCGCACCTCAAGAAGGAGAAGAAAACCTATTAAGGCCACCTTCGGGTGGATTGGGAAACCAGGTGAAAAGGAAAATAAATGCAATAAAATGTGGCTATTCTGAAATCACAATAATAATTATAAATAATGCAAATAAATCTATATATAACCCATCTGCACGTGTGACTTTACAGCCCTATACACCATTTCTCCAGCCAGTATTCCGTTAACCATATAATATAATGGTTAATAATGTGGATTTTGCAATTAGGAATCTGATTTCATATCCCCCACAACCTATTTCATATCAAAGCATTTCTATCTAGCATTTCATCATTGCTATATTCCATACATATATTTCATTATGATTAAAGGGTATCTCAACCTTCCAGACAAACTTTTTCATATGTGCAGCACAAAAAAACAGAAAATGTTTTATAGGTAGGGCACCAGGCAGCAAAGAGGGATCTAGACTCCAGAGGGAATCTAGACTCCGGACTCCTGCTCTTCACTTTCCTGGACTTTGGACAGACATTACAGGAGAACCATTTGGAGCAGAGAGGCTCATAATACATAAGAGGCCAAATTATAATGGGACGCAGTGGAATGCCCTTATTATAGTGACTCAGCTATGTCACTGAGTGACAAATTTTATAAGAAAATGTTCCACTGCACTCCCTTACCTTTGAGGTCATTCACTGTTCCAAGGTCATATCTTTTTTTAAAAAAAACAATATTTAAAAAAACAAGTTTTAACCTGGGTGATGCAATAGAGAGAAGAGAGGATGTCTTTCAATGGGTCATAGGACATCGTTCTCTGCTCTCAGCATGCAGACTGAATCATGGGTAATACGATTGCTGAGTTAGCGAGATTGATCCTGTTACCTAGGCTGGGAAAAGAAAGTGAATCATGGTCAGTTTCTTCTACTTTATAATGACAGCATTATAACGGTACTGCAGACATAACCATTTTTAAGCTGTACACATAAGTCCCCTCGGAGTTCCCTTCCCTGTATAAAAGCACTCGGCCTGCAGCTGAATGCTTTTATATGGTCTGGAAACTCCTCAATGACGTGATTCCTTATATTATACTGTAAGCGGATATTAATCCTATAATATAATCAATAAACCAGAGGACACTCCTTTACATATTAAAGGGCATGTCCACTCTGGAAATGAACTTTTGATAGAAGGTTGGTAGCAGCTGCCACCACTGCCATAATATAACTTTTAAAATATGCCAATCTTAGTTACAGCCCCTTCTCTCTCCCGCGATGTCTCCTATCCAGCTCCCTGCTTGCGGAAGTTGCAAGCAGGGGCTGGTCTGCCATCCACATCTGTGATTGGCTAAGACACGGCAATGCGAGACGCCGGCGGAGAGATAGGTCCGTAAGTCCCCTCTCTCCCGCGTAAGTATGAGAGCATTTTTTTTAGAAATATTATGGCGGTTGGGGTTAGGCGGCTGTTACTTACCTTATGTTAAGAGCTTGTGAAGGTTCTCATTCATTCATCAGGTCATGGAGTTCATCCGACTGGCTTTCTCATTCAGAATGTTCCTCCAGTCTGAATTGAGAAAGCCAGTCGATGACTAGCAAAACTTCTTCAGAACTAAACTCAGTCCAGTTGATCTATGAATACAACAGATATACTTATGTAAAAGGATTTCACGCTAGGTACCACGGCCTCAGAGGATGGAGGAACCATTGGAACAGAGATTGTAGGTAAGGATTTTTTAAACTACAGAGTGTGGCCAATAGGGGGTAAAATTTCAGTTTTGGGGGGTGGACATGCCCTTTTAAGCTTATTTAATCAGAGATGCGTTTCCTGTGTTGTT
The DNA here is from genome assembly GCA_019447015.1 of Hymenochirus boettgeri. Classification (NCBI taxonomy): domain Eukaryota; kingdom Metazoa; phylum Chordata; class Amphibia; order Anura; family Pipidae; genus Hymenochirus; species Hymenochirus boettgeri. The sequence goes on along the minus strand of CM033469.1, from coordinate 361,966,443 downwards.
AATTTGCCTCACTAATCAGATGATAACCGTCTTATTGGTCTGTTGCCGTTAGAAATATTTGATAACATCTGGTTGGTTTCTACAAATTAATAGCGCATGCAAATGTTGCACCTGTATATAAATAAGACCCAAACTGGTGTTTACTCCATTCTCTTCTTACTCAAATCTAATAATTATAAATCTGAATCTTGGGGGTTCCTTTAAAAAAGCAAAAACAAATGTGATCAGTATTATGGTTGATTAACAATTGTAATTTATATAGAAAAATAATCTCATTACTTTTAGATGACTATTATACTATTAATTATCGCTATAACATATTTCTATAGTCAATATTAATATTGTATTATTGGGGGGGGTTAAAGTTTCCCTTTAACTCTTCAACCTATCACAAGTCACCATAGAAAAGCAATCCTAATAGACCAGAATTCAATTCACATTCATGTCTGTATCTTCTGTTCCTAATCAGTCTGGTTTTGCTTGTTTATCCTTGAATGCTCTTGTTCAGTGCATTAATTCAGTGGCTTGTGACACTATCACATATTCATACATTATCCCTAGGGTCAAAATGCTTGCACACTGATAACGTGTCCTTAATTAAGATTAACCGAGCAGTGGGTGTCCCCACTAAAACTATGTATTGCTTTTATAACCGTTAACTTTTCTTATCTGATGGATAATTTCCACAAAGCAACAATAAAATAATAAAAAGTCATAACCCAGTTGTGCACATTCTTAGTTCACTCACAGTTCTCGTGTCTGATAGACAAATGTAAAGGTTTATTATAAACTTTTACAAAACTGAGTTTACTGGTCCTTTAACAATATGGCGTGATAATGATCCAAAGTAGATATCTCAGTGTGTTTTATGTAGGTGGACGACTCAGCCCATTATATTAAAAAGACTTAGTATTAGAAAGGTATGTGTGTATGAGTTGAATAAAGACATACGTCCATCCAGTTACAACCACCAATCTACAATATCCTCTTTCCTGCCTAACTGTTGATCAAGGAAGGCAAATAAAACACCAAATATAATGGGGAAAAAAATTCCTCCTGACTTCAAGTGGCAATTGGAAATTTCCTGGCAACAACCTACTTTTTATGTCAATACCAGTAACTTGTAACATTCCTTGTTTGCAGAAACTCATACGCTTTTTTTTTTAACTAACCACACACTGACATAACAAAGTCCAATGGTGAAGCCACTTCTCACATTGAAAAACCCTTTCCGAACTTGAAGCCTAAACCTTTTTTCTTGGAAGTCTTAAGGGATGTTCCTGTGTTCCTCTTGACATGTTCTATTGGTGTAACAATGCCCCAGATAGTTTTTGTATGGCCCGTTAAATGTTTTAAAACAGTAATCATATCCCCCATGCAAGCGCCCTTTTCTCCAGCATCCATATTGTAACTTTTCCATTCTCTCTTCATATTGAAGCTCCCCCAATCCCCTTTAATTTAGTTGTCTCCTTCTCTGAACCCTTTCTTTCAAAGATGTCCTTCTTGTACACAGGATTCCAAAATTGCACTGCATTCCAAATGAGGCCCTACCCAATGCTTTGTAAAGGAGGAATAACATTTTTCCCCTCTTATATCCATATTCCTCCTTTTATCCTCTTCGTTACAGACCAATACTACTTCGCGTGGCTTCTCTTGCCCTGTTGTGCCACACTTGTTTGTTCATCCTCCCAACCCTAAGTGATAACGCCAATCACAGATCAAGTGCCACAAATGTCCATTCTTCCACCTCCCATACTTTTATCAACATTGAATCTCATCGCCATTAGCAGCCCAATGGGACAACTAAGACCCCCTGCAACGAGGCACACCTCGAAGTTTTAATGATCGCACAAAGTTTGGTGTCGTCAGCACACATAATAAATAGATTAAATAGAAGCGTCCCCCAACACAGAACCCGGGGGCACCCCACTTTCACTTTGTCCAGAATGATGAAGCCCCATTACTACTCTCTGCATCCTATTCATTAACCAATTTTCTATCCATGTACAAATGTGCCTCCCAGACCAACAGATCTTAGCTATCATTATTGCCTATGGGTGCTGTATCAAAGCCTTTGCAAAATCCAAGTAAACTACATCTATTGTCTATTTGCCACAGTCTACCAATTTTTACTCACTTCCTCATAAAAGCCAAGCAAGTTAGTTTGACAAGGTCTATTCCTCCTGAATCCATGCTGGTTACTATTATAATGTCAGTCCTTGAAACATACTCTAGAACGTTACCTTAAACTTTCCAGTATCTGTGCTGTACTGGATCTTCTATAGTGTTTCGAACAAGACATTCTTCTGGACTCAACCTTTAACAACTATCCCCATTATTAATGGCGTTCTCGGCTCCTTAAAAAAAATGTAGTTGTGATGGCTTGGACATATTGTACTATAGAGGATTGCTTTCTAACTCCTTGTACAGAGTATCCCAAATGCCTTTCCGTCTGCCCTCTGACTAAGGTTGAAAGGCCTTCTTCCTGCCTGCCTTACATCAGATTCAGCCACATGGGCGCGGATTTATTTTGTACATTATTTCCCAAGGGATAAATTAGGTGTGAACGCTAAAACCCCCCCGGAACACAGCCACCTGCAGTACCGCTGAAATCCTTATACTAGTGACATTCAAAGAGCTACTTTAAACCGGGAAAATTGGCCTTCCCGAAATAAGTCTTGTGTAACCCAGCGCACTTCCTTCAATAACAAGTCCAAATGACACTATCCATGGCACTAGTCCCTAAGCCCCAGGACCACTATAATGCGCTCCCAAGGGATATGACCTACCAACAGAGCTACTTTTCAGTAGGAACTTCAAACACCGTGGAGAGAAAATATCCGGCAGCAAATTCAGGAAACACGCCCTTTCTGTGGTGCAGTTCCACACCCAATCAATGTCAGGGTAATTAAAGTCCCCCATAATGAGCACCTCCCCAAACTTGCAGCCTTGCCAACTGCATATACAAAGCTGACTCGCTTCCTGTTAGCATTTGGCGGCTTATAGCAGACACCAACAATGACTACCCCCTTTCCTGTTGGCCAATTCCCACCCAATTTCCACCGCTTTAAATCCATATACAGATTATCTCTTCTTTTAAATTTGGCTTTAATTCTTTTTTAACATAAACACTACCTCCCCCTCCCCTTTCCTTTTTTCTCTGTCCTGCCTAAACAAGGCTTATACTTCTAAATTTACGCCAGTCGTGAGAACTGTTCAACCACGTTTGTGCTATCCTATTACATGATACTTTTCATTCAACGCCATAATTCCAATTCACCCATTTTGTCACAGGCTTTTCGCGCATTTGCAAACATACATTTTAGATAATGATCCTGTAATTATTTATACACTTTAATACACCTGCCTCCCTATCCCCTATGCTAGCCCCACCCCCCTTTCCACCACCCACCATGGCCTACTACACCCTGCTTTCTCCTGGGCTATCCATCCCAGTGAGAACTGCTAATGCCCTCCCCCCCGCAAACCTATTTAAAAACTCCTCCATCCTCTGGCCATCTTCTACCCTAAACAGCTGCACCACCATCAGTGATATGCAAACCATCCTACCGAAAAGCCTGTAGCCGACAGCAAAGTCTGCCCAGTTCTCTATAAACCCAAGCCCTTCTTCCTTACACAACCCTCTTAGCCATGCATTAATGCTCCTAAGATCCGTGTCTCCCTGGCTTAGCACTGGCTGCGTTAGTATTTCTGAAAACACTACCCTGGAGGTCCTTGCTTTTAACTTGGCCCCTAGCTCTCGGAATCATGTTTAAGGACCTCACCTCCTCCTCTAACATTGTCTTGGCACCAATGTGAACCAAGGCCGCCGAGTCACACCCGCCCCACCAATAATCTGTCTACACAGATCCACCACAGGCCGAACCCTACAACAGGCAGTTCGGCATGTAACACAGTTCGGCATGTAGGATCTTGGAGAAGATTACCTATCTACCTTCCTTATAATGAGTCCCCTACCACTACCACCTGCCTAGTATTTCTGCTTTCCTGCTTAGTTTTCTTCCTGTTTTCAATAGCTCATTCATCATATAATAATAAGTAGTAAGGTTAAGTAAATTAAAGCACAAAATCATTCGCATTTCAGAATTAAACAGTAACTCGGTATGCGTTTTGTCTGTTCCTGAATTCGTAGTTTGTCTTTGTATTGATTTGTTAGGTTGACTGTTCAGCTATGTTTAGACAAAGGTCATGGGCAAGTCACCTAGAAGTGAGTGGAAAGTTCCATTAAGGGGAGAGAGAAGGGGGTGATAGATTGGTCTATCCATTGCATGTGCTTACTAATTTTGAATGTCTGGCCCAGATAATCATATTTATTTTAACTGTCTTTCCTATGATTTCACAATATGGAAAGTTAGAATACCACACTTCAATAAGGAACAAAAAAAAAGGCATTAAGGAGTAACTTGATATTATCTAGATCGGGTTAATGGTCTCAAATGATTAGTTATCTTTATTGTTTCTGCTTGTAAACAGACAAGTAACAATTTTATACCCGAGGTTTAAAGATCAGAAAGCATGCAAATTCTCTTGCAAACAAGTAGAAATCAGACACAAAATTTCACATATGCCAAAGTATATTCAGCAATAATGTTATTTTCATTATTTATGCACAAACATGGGCGCAATAGAAGTAGTAGCAACAGCATTAGTAAGGATCATTGAAGGGAGAATTTGTTCATATTTCTGCAAAAGGCATTTGTTTTGTAATTCATAATAAATGATAAGAAGTGAAAAACTGGTTAATGTCACTAGTAGAGATGGGCGAACTTCCTGAAGCAAAATTGGATGATACATTCAAAGGTTAAACATTACATTTGGGGTTAGCAAATTCGAATGCTATATTGGAGATTGGAGGGTTTCGAATGTTACATTTGAGTGTTACTGAAATCGACACAATACCAATACAGGGAAGGTAAACTGTGAAAGTGCGGTACTTCTGATTGTAGCCTTATAGCCTATGCTATGTAACATCAATGTATGCTATTCATGTATGTACTTACTTCATATCCTGGTTGGTCCGGTGCATTATACCCCCGAACCCCGCGCTTCTCTGAAGTCTGCAAAGTAATCTTGTGCATATATTCACTTAGCATACAGATAAACTGTAGGTAAAAGCAGAAGCAGTGTAGCAAAAGTAACTCCACCACTTCTGATTGGACCATAAAGGAAGGACGCCACCTCGGTAACCTTGCGGTTAAAAACTTCTTTATTTCAACATTCCATTCACGGTACTATAGTAAAACACAGAAAAACGACCACTACATTCGAGGGTTACTGAACGATACATTTGAGGGTTCCTGAAATTGACCTCTACATTCGAGGGTTACTGAATGATACATTTGATGGTTCTCGAAATCGACCGCTACATTCGAGGATTACAAATGATACATTGGAGGGTTATCGAACATTATATTTGAGGGTTCCCGAAATCGACGCTACATTCGAGGATTACAGAGAGATACATTGGAGGGTTAATCGAACAATACATTTGAGGGTTACCAAAATTGAAGGCTACATTCGAGGGTTACCGAACGATCCATTCGAGGGTTACCGAGCGATACATTTGAGGGTTACCAAAATGGACAATACATTCTAGGGTTATAAAAATCGAAGGCTTCATTTCAGGACTACTGAAATCTAAGGATACATTCGAGGGTTACCGAATTCAAACATTACATTCGGGTTACCGATTCGAGAATTTTTCAATAATTATCGAAATAAGTGTTGAGTTTGCATAACCCGACTAGTTTGAAGTTTGGATAGTTCGAGTTCATTCGAACCCATAAAGTTGGGCCCCGAACTCAGTAACTTGGTAATAAGATTTTTATCATTGAATAATAAAACAAATAAGAAAGACATAAAAAAACAACTCCATCATATGTAATTTAGAGCTATTTTTATCTTTATTCTTATGCCCTCTGTGTTTATAAAATGGGGGTTGCAATTAGACCTTTTTTGACTAGTAGCTGAGGCTAATTTACTTTAACTTTGACCTTTGTATTTTTAAAAGAACTAAGATTTAATAGCTTCAAATAAGCACATGATGTGGACATCACTAGAAGCAGTGGGATGAAGAAATTGCTGTACACTGATGGAAGTTAGAAAAGAATATCACCAGAGTAGAAATATTATGTGTTGGACGTTCCTGATTTATTCCCCCAATGACTTTATTATTTACATTCAACATTAAGAGCATATCTATGGCAAATATGATTGGACTTACCAGAATCTAGGGGGAAAGTACAGCCCGCATAACAGAGCGTTTCTAGGTTTCCTTAAATCTAGGATCACAGACATACAAGGATGATACATTACAAAAATGAATCTGTCTGGTACGTAGTTCCCTATGATTATGAGACTTTTAGCCACCGTGTATGGCTATTTTCTGTAGCTTCTTGAAGGGTAAATTAATTCTACAACACATTACATCATATTCCATTTACTTTCTGCGTACCTGGACTCAAACAGAAACTTAAGTTCCAACCTCCCATACCATTATTTTTACCCAGGGTGTACAAAAACACTAGTTCCTCTATCTTGGGAGTACATTAGTTTGGGGATCCCACTTACCTGATTGCTGCTTCCTGGTCCACTCCAGACTTCCCCTTTCAATGGGTACGACAGGCCAGCCACAGCACATCCTTGATTTGCCAGCCCAGAGGGAGGGGCAGGGCAGGAGTGGATCAGGAATAGGAGCTTAGGTGAGGCTTAGCATTTGAGGCCCTCACATGAGTATAATATAAAGGGAGGGAAATGATTTGGGACATTAGTTCCCCTAATGCATGGTTTTAAAGACATGAGCCAAATCCCAAAGTATCTCCCCAAGTTATGATAGAAGAGACCTATTAATGGCCCTATATATATGGCTCTATATATTTATATAGAGGGTCTTAAACTAGGACAGCAATAAAAACTATATATAAATTAATAAAATTGTTTTTATTCCTCCTCCTCCTCTCTTGCCCTTTCGTAAACTTTTGTCTGACCTTCCTGTAGCCTCTAATACAATCATAACTGATCAGTTAGAAAACCAACACAACGCGCTAGGAAGGAGGTTGCGGAAATCAGAAAATGGAAGAAATCTATAGAATTTCCCTACTGATTTCAGAGGGGAGTTGTAGTATCAGCTAGTTACGAATTATACATTCATCAGGTGTTATTTTTATTTTAGGTTTAAGTTTCTTAAGCATTATTGGAGTTTATATTTTATATGAAATAATTACACAGCTGTATTGATACACAGTTTATCGAACAGCAGCAGCAGCTGTGGGGATAGTCTTGCCTGAGATTAACTGGTGTGGACTATGCTAAGCACCCTGTCTTCCTTCACTGGCTACAGATATAACCATGTTTTCTGGTTGACCTTGTGCTTGTAGTGTTAAATCATTGAACAACATTGCAACAGCTTCACAGTCTAGCCTGGACCTCTAAAAGAAGAGATCCTTTGTACTCAGCATTTTTCAACGCAGCCGCTACACATCTGAAATCTCTAACACTTCTGTTGGGAGAACACGTGCTGCCCTTCCTACCCATTGTGTGGTTACAGTCCCGGATAGAGATCTAGCAAAAGTGAGATGGGCCTAACACAAATGGCTGTAAACCAATACAGCTGTCATTGCACCATATGAGAGTTTACAGTCTGCACATTAATGGGTTTTTAAGCACAACGCTCCTTGATCTCATATTAAATATATATGTTTTTTGCTTAAACAGAGCCCTTCACACATACAGCGCCCTTCACACATACAGCGCCCTTCACACATACAGCGCCCTTCACACATACAGCGCCCTTCACACATACAGCGCCCTTCACACATACAGCGCCCTTCACACATACAGCGCCCTTCACACATACAGTGCCCTTCACACATACAGCACCTCCACTACAGCGCCTCACAACAGCGCCCTTCACACATACAGCGCCCTTCACACATACAGCGCCCATCACACATACAGCGCCTTCACACAACAGCGCCCTTCACAATACAGGGCACCTCACACATACAGCAAAAACAGTCCACCCTTGACACATACAGCGCTTTCACACATACAGCACCCTTCACACATACACAGACATCCAACCCGCCGAATCTGGCTTTCGGGCAGGTGGGGAGAAGGGGGCTGAGCTGACTGACGTGGCGCAATGACGTCACAAAGGGGGCGTGAGATAGGGCGGCAGACGTCAATGAGTCACAAAGGGGGCCGGTTTATGGGCAGGCCACTACATGTGAAGTAATTTACATCACAGAAGAGGCGTTGTTAGGGGCGTGACTTAATTATGGTCAGAGAAGAGCAAAAGGCCAGGAGTTCGGGTCCGGGATTTTGGGTTGGTCCTCCGCGGTTGTGCGGGAGACCAGCAGGTGTTGCGGGAGATGCCTGCATACAGCACCTTTCACACATACAGTACCCTTCACACATACGTACACTGATGATGTTGCTGCATTTCCCTAACACACAAAAATCAATCTGTGTATTGTCAATTAATTACAATCAATTAAAAAGGACAACTAAAACCCACGTTTCTTCCTTTAATAACACGATTTTACTACTGATTGTCGTTCTGGTCGGATTGCCATCAAATTGGTGGGCCTTGAGTATATATGAGCAAGTATATGGTCAGTATTACCACATTTTTTGTTCAGCTCTATCCCCGTATTCACCATTAACAAAAGCGTATGCATGGCCTAAAACTGGAGCTGCACACCCTGTATATCTTGACTAACCAATAATATATCTAGCTGATCATTGATTTGTTCATCATGATCTCGCTGCAGTGTCCATCAGAGCTGATAAGTGATTAGGACTGGGATATTGGTGCGTATTGCAGACATAACATTTCTCTGCACAATCAGAGTTGGATAAGGGCAAATAGGGCCTGTCAGGAAAGTGTGACTTGGCAAGAATGGGTTAACTATTGTTATTAGTTCTTGCAAAGGATCAATAAATGCCATTCCCCCGGAAACAGTCCCCAGTGTTATATTAGGGTTATTGAGCATGGAACCAGATCTTCTTTTCCAGACAATGTGGGCCAAACTGTGTATCTGGAATTCTCTACAGCTGGGGTCTGGTGATACAGGTCACTTCAAGGACATACATGTAAAAAAAAAATTATTTTGGTTATTGGAATATGTAGACGGAAGCCAATAATATATTTGTGAATGGGAGATAAGCCTTAAAATACCCAACATGGAGACCTTATTCCCTTGCCAAGCAAGTTATTATATCTTGAGAAATGGATTAATTCCACAGTCATGTTTTGACATTGTAAGAATTGTAATACATGAGAGGAATATGTGGTCTATATCCCAGTACAATGTACATATCTAAAGTTATATGAATTCTGCCAAACTGAGGGGAATGAAGGATTGTGACAAGTCGTAAATCTGGACATTCCTGAACGCTCCAACCTCATGCATAGCTAAGTAGGGGGATGTTCATCAATGGGCTTAAAAATCCACTGTAGCCCCTATAACTTTTTTTATACTGAGGGGGACATACTAAATGTGTATGGATCATATTTCCTTCTCGCCCGAACCACCACAGGACTTTTATTGAGTAGGGTCTGTGAATATTTTTTATCCTTTTATTTTATATAACTGTTGTACCTATTGTATATCATTTTATTGTAACACCAGTTCTTCTATTTTTGTATATATGCACTGTCCACCTTTGGAATATTAAATCTAAATTTAATAAGTTTTGCTTTGGTGCTGTAAAAGAACTCAGTTAGCATCTGTATAAGTTTGTATGTGTTTGGATATAATGCTTGGCTAGTGTAAATGCTAATTAACACTGTGACTTTGTGAAGGACTGATGCTAATTAACCAGTTAGTTTGCTGAGTGAATGGTGTAGTGTTAACCATTTAGCTGGCAGGACAGGGTGGGCATAGTCAGGGAGAGTCAAAAGTGAGTGTTCAGTTCTGCAGCTGGGAAAACGCACAGTGGTGGCAGCTTTTATCCGATTGATTTGGTCAGATCACGTGCCAACAAACTGGCGTTCGTGACAGGGCCCTAGACAATGATGAGTTTTGGGGACCCTTTATTCAAAATGTTATAATCACAATCAATCTTCCCTTAAAAAAAGAAAAGGCATGCCCCATTCAGTTCCCCTAAAACAATAAAGTTTAGATCTCCCATATTAATTAATTTCAATTGTAACTCACCTCACTGCTTAAATGTGGTTATATACTACACCCCCGATTTCTTAATTGGTTTAATATATCCGGTTATAGCGGACTGGTGGTGTAAAGCATACGTTATATGATATTGCTTCTTCCTGTATAGAACTCAAGATAGAAACTAACTGCTGTAACGATGCAAAATAGTGAAGCAGCAAACAAATGGGAAACCCAACAGGAACCAATAGAATAAGGATAGCAGAATCTGATAAGTGTGCCACGACAAATAAGGCAGTGCAAAAGGCAATAGAGCTCCTTCATCAGGGTATTCAAGCAGAAACCTCCTCCCAGCCACACTGCAAGACGGAGGAAAAGCAGCAGGAGCGATGGAGGTCCCGGCCTTTGCTTGCCTTTGTTCTCAGCCTTACCCCCCACTCTATTAATCCTTTCGCATCCTTTCCAAATTCTCCGCTAATGCTGCTGAGCTGTGTGGAAACGTTGCTGTTGTGTGTCTTTTCGACTCTTTTGGATGCTAAACACTCCTCACTTTAGCATGTTCATAACCATAGCAAAGAAACCCGTCATCTGTTTTCACTATTAAGCATCTCTTTTTGCAGGCCTTATCTACTTACCACTTTTACTTTCTCCATGCTCCCAGGATTTTTCTGACTACTTTAGCACTAAATCAGAAAAATCCGCATGCAAATCTATTCACCCTGGACACCTCACACTTCCTTCTTTCTGCCCCACCACATGCAACTTTAACCCCTGTCACAAATTCTGAAGTCTCAGACCTTCTGTTGTCCTCGCCATTCCAACCATTACCCTTGATCCCATGCCTTCCTTCTTACTGAAGCACTGCTCTAAAATCCTTATTCATAGAAAGTCTAGTCTTTATGCATATTACTAACCACTTCCATGTAAATACCTATTGCAAATCAGGATTTCGACTGGGTCAATCAACTGAAACATCCAATGCAAGTTTACTAATAATCAAAAACTGCCAAATCCAGGCCCTTTTCATCCTCGTTCTCCTGGATTTATCATCTGCCTTTGATACTGTGGACCATTCCCTTCTCATGTAATTTCTGCATTCTCTCGGCATTCGAATCTAGCTGCTTCATGGTTATCTTCTAACAGATCTTTCTCGGTCTCCTGTGCTAATGAGACATTAAGACTATTCCGCTTAGTGTGGGGGTTCCCCCAGGGCACTGTCTTTGGAACCATTACTGTCTCCCCTCCCACACTATCTATTTGGGAGATTAATCAGTTCATTTGGCTTGGTACATACAAAGGGACTTTTGGTCCTGACCGAGAGCTCGCATAGTTTGGTCGCGGCATTCGAGCGTGCCGAAAATGCGAACGATCGATCCCATAGGGAACCGCCACGATCGATTGGCAATTTACCAACATGTCCGATCATCTATTTGTCTATCGGACGAACGGACGATCGAGGTCGGTCCTCTGGGCCGGCCGCCCCACACCAGCAATATTTTTGGCCGACTGACCGATTCACGGCCGAAAATATCTGCTTGGTTGTACCCAGCCTAATATCACCTAACAACTGGTGATACCAAATCTATGTGTCCACCCCTGCAATAAGCCCTCAAGTTTAATCCTAAATCACTAAATGTTCCTCCTGATGTGCAACTGCCGCCTGAAAACTTAATCTCAAAACTGTCCAAAACTGACCTACTATTTCTCCCCTAAACCTGGACCTAGCCACCCCTTCTCTATTTCTATTGAAATATGTGGTCATTAACCCTGTGTGAACTGCTCACTGTTTTGGAGTAATCTTTTGACTCCTCTCTCCCCCTTTTGACACCAAGACATGTCGTTTTGTCCTTCACAATATTGCCAAGATCCACCCTTCTCCTCTCCCCTATCCCCTGCTAAAATGCTCACATATGAGCTTATACTCTCCCGTATTGACTACTGTAACCTTTTTTGACTTGTCTCCTAGCCTGGTCATTTGTCCCCTCCAGTTAACCTGAACTCAGCAGTTCAGATCATTTCCTTTCCTCTAAGAGAGAAACCCGTAACCTGCAGTCTACTGGAGTATCTTACCACACACAAGAATAATTTTCAATACTCTTCTTTTGGCCTTTAATCCCTTCATTCTGCATCTACCTTCTTCTCTCTGTGGCCCCATATGCCCAGACCGTGCCCTGCCAGGCAATCTTCTCCACAAAACCCCTACGAACACTGCCTCTTTCCACCTTAACCATTCTCTCTTCTGCTCTCCCTACCATTGGAACTCCTCCTTCTCTTCTCTGGCTTAGCCTGGTGGCATCCATTAATACTTCTAAATCTAAACTTTTATCCTACCTTTCTTGGCACCAGCACAATAATGATTTATTTTTGTTACCATCTCTAGAACTTTGTCCCCATCCCCCCATCTGTATCGTATGTTGTCCCACCCACTTAGATTATAGGCAACACCACACTATCATTTAACTATAATTATATATATGTATTGTTAACCTATGTATGAAACTTCATTAATTTTTTATTTTTTATCTGTATAGTTGCTTGGACTATCCCCATTGTATACTCATGTATAGTGACTGCGTACCCAAGTGGTGCTTTATAAATAAAATCATAGATACTTCTATTTATACATAGGTGTGTTTTCTTGTTCCAAGGGATTATAGGTAAAAAGTACCAAACAAAATAAGCATGGCAATGTGTAGCGCTTCCATAGTTTGTGCTTGTGTAGCGCTTCCATAGATTTGTGCTTGTGTAGCTTCCATATATTTGTGCTTGTGTAGCGCTTCCATAATTTGTGAGCTTGTGTAGCTCTCCATAGATTTGTCTTGTGAGCGGTCCATAAGTTGTGCTTGTGTACGCTCCATAGATTTGTGCTTTGTAGCGCTTCCATAGATTTGTGCTTGTGTAGCATTCCATAGATTTGTGTTGTGTATCGCTTCCATAATTTGTGCTTGTGTAGCGATTCCAAAGTTGTCTTGTTGCGCTTCCATAGATTTGTGCTTGTGTAGCGATTCCATAGAGTTTGTGCTTGTGTAGCGCTTCCATAAATTTGTGCTTGTGTAGCGCTTCCATAGATTTGTGCTTGTGTTAGCGCTTCCTAGATTTGGTGCTTTTGTAGCGCTTCCATAGATTTTGTGCTTGTGTAGCGCTTCCAAAGATTTGTGCTTGTTTAGCGCTTCCATAAGATTTGTGCTTGTGTAGCGCTTCCAAGATTTGTGCTTGTGTAGCGCTTCCATAGATTTGTGCTTGTGTATGCTTCCATAGATTTGTGCTTGTGTAGTTCCTTCCAATGATTTGTGCTTTTGTAGCGCTTCCATAGATTTGTGCTTGTGTTAGTCGCTTCATAGATTTTGTGCTTGTGTAGCGTTCCATAATTTGTGCTTGTGTACGCTTCAGAGATTTGTGCTGGTGTGTAGGCTTTCCATAGATTGTGCTTGTGAGCGCTTCCATAGATTGTGCTTGTGGAGCGCTTCCATAGATTTTTGTTGTTTAGTGCTTCCCTAATTTTGTGCTTGTTGTGAGCGCTTCCATAGATTTGTGCTTGTGTAGTGCTTCACAGATTTGTTGCTTGTGTTCGTGCTTCCATAGATTTGTGCTTGTGTAGCGCTTCCAAAGATTGTGCTTGTGTAGTGCTTCCATAGATTTGTGCTGTGTAGCGCTTCCATAATTTGTGCTTGTGAGCGCTTCCATAGATTTGTGCTTTGTGTAGCGCTTCCAAAGATTTGTGCTTGTGTAGCGCTTCCAAGACTTGTTTACATTAGAATCTGGACAAAAGAATACATCATTAAAAAAAGAAATGTATTACAAGCCGCAAAGTGGGCCCCATTCCCAAGTTCCATTATTAACAGGGTACAGTTTACAATGGACATGGAAATAGAAGAATATAGCACAAAGCAAAGAGCTCCTAGTGGCCTTAGCGTCTTCTGCGAATGTAAAGGCGATGCATAACTAGATGCAAATAGGAAAACTGTATCTAAAAATCATAAGGCTAGTTACGTTTCCAGGACTCCGTTCTGACATTGTATAATTAATTTAAACTCAAAGCCTTGGGTCTCGACTTATCATATGATGGGGCTGCTTGTTTTGTAATAAAGAGAAAGTCACATGGCAGAAATGGTTCAAGGAGATTTCCCAGTAGAAGCGTGAGGTGAATTGTTATGGGCGAACTCAGCCCAAGCAGAAGGTCGGCCCAATCATCCTGAGTATAGGAATGTAACATGAAGATATTGTTCCAAAGACTGATTAGTGCGTTCATAGACCCATTGGACTGTGGGTGGTAAGCCGAGGAGAATTGTAACTTGATGTTCATGGACTTACAAAGTGTCCTCCAAAATTTTTAAACAAATTGAGAACCCCTGTCAGATACAATTTCAGAAGGGAGTCCATGAAAGCGGAAGATATGGGAAATATAGTTGAGCCAACTCCGATGAGGATGGTAGTTTGGGGAGCGGTACAAAATGGGCCATTTTGCTGTAGCGGTCCCACTGTCACCCATATAACCGTGTTTTCCTTGGAAGGCGGAAGTTCAACAATAAAGTCCATGTAGATGGACCATGGTCTGGACGGAATGGGGAGGGTTAGAAGACCACAGGGGAGGGTTCTAGAAGACTTGGTTGAGCACAGCTGGTACACACTTGAATAAGTCTTTAACATCTTTTCTCATTTTGGGCCACCAAGGAACGGGCAAGAATATTAAAAGTTTTGTTAACACCGATGCCCGGCTTGCTTGAACAGTGAGTATGAAGAAGGATAGCTTTCCGAAATGAAACAGGAACAAAGCTTTTGCCAGAAGGTGTGTCAGGAGGAGCAGAGTCTTGTGCGGCTTGGATCTTGGAACAAAGTTGAGGAGATATAGAGGCCAAGATTTTAGTGGTTGGATAATGGAGCCCTTATCTTCCTTAATACAGTCGGAAGCAACAAATAATCTGGACGGGCATCAGCTTTCTTGTTTTTAGAACCAGGTTGGTAAGTGATGACAAAGTTGAATCGGGAAAAGAATAAGACCACCGTGCTTGAGGGGATTTAACCTTTTGAGATTCTGGATGTATTCGAGATTTTTATGGTCGGTAAGGATGGTGATGGTACCGATGTGCCTTCCAACATATACGCCACTCCTCGAGGGACAGTTTGTTGGCAAGAAGTTCCCTATTTCCAACATCATAGTTTCGCTCGTTGGGTAGAAACTTCTTAGAGAAATAAGCACAGGGATGGAGTTTCCTTTTAGGGCCTTGTCTTTGGAAAGGACGGCTCCAGCGCCCAAGTCCAGGCATCAACTTCGATGTAGAAGGGAAGACTAAGATCTGGATGGACTAGGCAGGAGCATCAGCAAAGGCCTCCTTGAGTCGTTTGACGGCTTTAGGGCTGCAGGGGTCCATAAAAGAGGCTTACCACCTTTACTGATGAGGGCTAATATCGGAGAATTATTGAAGAAACCCTTGAATGAATTGTCTGTAGTAATTGGCGAACCCAATGACCTTTGAATAGCTTTGGTTCCCAAGGGAAGACCAATCTTGGATGGCCGAAACTTTAACAGGATCCATCTGGAACCCTTGCGCAGATACGATGTAGCCTAGGAAGGGTACTTGTGAACACTCAAACAGACACTTTTCCAGTTTGGCATATAGGCTATTCTCTCTCAGGCGTAGCAATACCTGTTTAAACATGGATGCGGTGTGAGGGCAGATCTTGAGAAAGATTAAAATGTCATCGATACACTACTACAGAGATACCAACATATCCCGGAAAATGTCATTTACAATTCTTGGAACACCGCTGGAGCATTACAAAGGCCAAAGGCCATTACGGAGATATTTGTAGTGACCGTCCCTAATATTAAGGCAGTCTTCCACTCGTCACCTTGGCGTATACGATCAGATTGTATGCCCCCCGAAGATCTAGTTTGGTAAATATTTTAGCCCCTTTTATCAGGTCAAACAGCTCAGATAGGAGAGGGAGGATACCGATTCTTTATGTGATTTTATTTAACCCATGGTAGTCGATGCAGGGTCGTAAACCTCTGTCTTTTTTTTCAACAAAAAAGAACCCAGCTCCAGCAGGGGAAGTGGAAGGCCGTATGAACCCCTAGACAATGTTCCGTAATGTACTCTTTCATGGCTAGAGTTTCTGAGGGAGACAGTGGGTATGTGCGTCCCCGAGGAGGCATGGTACCAGAAAGAAGGTCGATGGGCCAGTCGTAGGAACGGTGCGGTGGAAGCTTCTCAGCTCGCTTTTTACAGAACACATCAGAGAAATCATGATAACATTCAGGGAGGTTTTTCTCAGTTTATTTTCACAGGTATGGTGAGTGCAATGAGTAGAAAGGCAATTTTTGAAACAGAAAGGGCTCCAAGACTTGAGTTCATTGTTAGACCAATCTATAACGGGTTGAGAAGTCTGAGCCATGGAAGTCCGAGAATAGGGGAGCAGAAGGGCTTTGGATCAAGAAAAGATAAATGTTCTTGGTGAATATGACAATGTGGAATAGGACTTTGTATGTAATTTGGAGATGAATCTGAAGCCAACGGGTTATTGTCAATAGCCAGAACTCGAAGGGGTTGCTGCAAGTGAAGGAGAGGAAGCCCCAATTGTGCTGCATAGGTAGAATCGATGAAATTTCCAGCGGCAGCAGAATCGACAAAGGCCTAGGAGGAAAAAGTTTTACCATTACAGGTGATAGTAGCTGGTAGAAGAGTTTCAGTGGTTCACATTTGGCAGGAGACTTAGTGTTACCTAGAAGGAGCTCCTCCTTAACTTCTAGGTCCTGGAGTTTCCGACTTCTGGGGACAATTTCTTACAAAGTGTCCTTGCCCAGCACCAATAAGACAAAGTCCATTGGTACTTCGGCGTGATTTTTCCTCGGGGGGTAGATGATGCTGCCAATTTGCTCGGCTCTTCACCCAAAAATATGGGTTTCGAAAGGGCTAGCAGGCCTAGGAAAGGTCTTAGGGAGGTTGGAACGAGCTGCATACCTTTCTGCCTGCCGTTCACGGAAGCGGGTATCAATTTGTATGCATAGTGTAATCAAGTCTTCCAATGGGACAGGTAACTCCCTAGATACTAATTCGTCCTTAGGCGAAAGGCTGCAGTAAGTGCCTCATTGTTCCAAGAAGTCCCGCAGCAAGGTACGAAATTCGATAGCATATTGACCCACGGAACGTGACCCTTGGCAGAGCTGCATCAAACGGGAGGAGGCGCAGAGGTTCTTCCGGAGCATCAAAGACCTTGCGAAACAGACTCAGGAAGTCAGTAACATTATAGACTAGAGGATCGTCTCTTTCCCATAAAGGAGAAGCCCAGGCCAGCGCATTACCCTCCAACAAGGCGATGATGTATCCCACCTTTGCATGATCCGATGCAAAATGAGATGGTTGAAGTTCAAATTGGATTCTGCACTGATTAATGAACCCACGGCAGGCTTGGGCATCACCATCAAACCGCGAGGGTGGTAGGTATGCGGGGCTCTCTCCGAAGAGAAGGATCACCGGATCCGCTGTCGAAGGAGGTGGCGTAGAAACCTGGAGCAGAGGCAGCAGCTGGGGGTAGCCGGACAGCTAGGGAATCCATGAACTGAGCCAACTGGCCTGATGATGTTCGAACAGGTGCATGCGTTTGGACAAAGCATGGAGAGTTTTTATTCAACTCGGCCATAGCCCCCTCAGGCGTTTCCATGGCCCGATAGTACTGTAACAAATGGCCGGACGGCGGGGTACTTACAGTACGCTTTTAGGAGGGGCTGATAGTCCGGAAAGTGCAGGACACAGAGGCTGCTGGAACTGTAGGCTGGAACCAGGAACAAGGTGCTTGTGGGAACTGTAGGCTGGAAACAGGAGCAAGGTGCTGCTGGGAACTGAAGGCTGGATACTGGATACAGGTAAGGAGATACAGATGAGGTGAGTAGACGGAAACTGGATACAGGCAAGGTAGTCACTGGAGACCGGCAAGGTAAGTACTGGATACAGGCAAGGAGTCACTGGAGACAGGCAGGTAAGTACTGGATACTGGCAAGGTAGTCACTGGAGACCGGCAAGGTAAGTACTGGATACTGGCAAGGTAAGTATGGATACTGGCAAGTGGGTCACTGGAGACAGGCAAGGTAAGTACTGGATACTGGCAAGGAAGTACTGGATACTGGCAAGGTAAGTACTGGATACAGGCAAGGTGGTCACTGGAGGCAGGCAAGGTAAGTATAGGAGCAGGAGCGGAGCAGGATCCAAGGCAGGTGAGTAAGGAGCCAGGAGTAGCTAATGCTACTATCGGGCGCCGGGTCCAGGAGGACGCCGGCTTTTCAAATCTCGCGCCGCCTGGCGGGTCGGCGTCATGACGTCCGCAACGCCGCCCACCTGGAAGTGCAGAGCGGCGTGGGACCGGAGCGGCAGGTAAGTTTGTGACAAACTTCTTATATTTCAGTGTCAATCAAGTTCCTTGCTCTCAAAAACTATTCTTCTGTGAATAGTTTTACTGTAGCTGGAATGGTGACAGAGTTTTGACAGTTGGAATGCTGTATGCTGTGTGCAGGCTTGACAGTTGGTTTGTGGGAAAAAAAGTTAGGTCGGATGGAAGTGGGAGTGGTTTAAAAGAGGGAGGGGAGATACTGCTCCTAAACAAAATGTGTGCTGGATGAAGGCATGCAGCAACACACGCAAATCAGAGTAAGTGCTAATTACATGTATTCAATTATAGATTAAGTGTAGGCAAATAATTTTTTTTGTTTAGTGTCCCTTTAAGTTATTCTCCATCGTTAATAGCAAACTTTTACCTCACAAACTATTGCCAGGTGGATTATACATTACCACAAGACCACCACAATTTAAAGGGCTGCACCAGGTCCATAGCAGATCCAAATGGTAAATAGGATCCTGCACACCTAAACCACAATGTTAACAAGCTGAAATGCTGGGTGCTCCAGCGCTGAAGCCAACAGTCTATATATTAAATAATGAATGTAGCTGGGCACACCAGCCTTAAGTGAATCAACTCCTGTGTTCTGTTTTAAACCAGTAAAAAATACATCTGATTGTTGGTGCAGATTAAAAGAACAGCCAAAATGTTGTACCTCGTATTAAAATAAGCCTATTAATTTTAAACTGCTTGTTTCTTAAATTGTAATATTTTATCTCATTTTTTTCAGGTTTAATTAATTCATAAAAGATCCATAATACACAGAGACATCAAGTCAGCGAACATCATGCTTACAGCAGCAGCAGAAATTAAGATAAGTAAGTGATATACGGGATATTTCTTGAAAGATGTGGTAGATATCAATACATATTGAATATAATGCTCTTTTTGGTTCTTATATTGTAGCCTAATCAGTTTACAATGATATTGCAGCCTGAACTTTATCTGTGCCTTGTAATAATGTGTGAACACTCAATAGAAAACTATTTATAGTAAATACAACACTAGACCTTGGGGGCTGTTGGTAACATAATGCGCATAAAGTGCAGCATTTAACATGGCCAATGCAATTGCAAGATGCCGCACTTGTTTATGGCTTTAATTGAACTAAAGTACCCAGGACCCATGTGTTGTTTAAATGGGTGTCTGGACATCATTACATATATTTACTGGGTCCCTGAAAATATGTTTTAGAAAAAGAGTGTACTTTTACCTGTTTATACGTTCTCCATTTGTATTTATAATTTATCTTTAAACTTTTAAAAAAAAAAAAATAAAAAAACAGTTAAAATAAAAAGTACTTGGGACAGGGATATAGGACTGGTTATTCCTACCTCCCAATATTGTTTCTGTGAGGAGCACCAGCCCAAAGAAAACGACAGAGTTATTTCATTAAGTTCTTAACGTTTAAAATGGTGCTAATTTTGCCCCAACCAATCAGATCTTATTTAACATTTGAAAGCTAACATCTGAATGGTTGGGGCAAAATTAGCACCATTTTTAACGATAAGAACTTTTATTACATCTCCCTGTAGTGCTGTAGCTCCTCAACGAAAAAAACACATTAGGTAGGATTAATCAATTCGACCTCACCCGTCCCAGGTACTTACCATTTTTAAAAATTATTTTTAGTGTATAGTTTAATAAAGAAAGATTACCGCCCAAAAGCCCACTTTTGTAATAATCTTACCTTTCCCCGACACTGCCACGATGAGATATAGGTACTTACACACATACGATCCCTTGCTGCACCCTCTTTCTCTCCCCGATATTGACTGTCAGTCATGGCCACAATAGTGACGCCACAGCCAATGGCTGTCAGCCATTACCGATCAAGTGGTTCCTAGCTCACAACAAAAGCAGAGGAGGCGGGGCTTTTGGCGAGGGATCGGCTCTGTGTAAGTACCTATATCTTAGCCTACCTATATCTAGCGTCAATTTCTGAGTGAGAAACAACCCCCGATGGCCAAGTACTACAAATGACAAACGGCCGTTTCGTCCGAGAATCGTCTGTGTGTATGCGTTCGGACGGGGGTCGTTCGTTGATCCGCCTGGATTGGTTGAACAACCCCTGGCCGCCGGGAGTCATTCCTCGCTCGGAAATTGAGCATGTGTATGAGCCACAAGTTACCATTTAAACTCCTAACAAGCTTGACTTTTTTCTTGTAATGGCTGTTCATTGTTGTCTAATCCCATTGGCCCCAACAGGTTTATTTTTCCTGTTTTTATAAGGTTACAATATTTTGAAAAATAGCGCGGAGAAGTTTGCAGAAACACCCATCAAAAAGGAAAATGAGTCACATGGATATTTCCTTATGGGCAGACAAGTTTCCAGAATCTGCTTAATCTGTATTGTATACATTTGTCATAGCATTAAAAGGCTACGTGGTCTCCAAACACTAAGGGTTAAATGAAAGCTTGCAGTATTTCCTTTAAAAGAAGCCGACCAATCACATCTTGGATGGAGCCTGTTAGAAATTACATTGGGGTGAAGTTCAAACTTTCTGCTCCAGTAGGCTGAGTGACATCACTTGGACCTCTGCCCAGGGAAGAAGGCTGCTCAGTTAAGACTTACCGCTGGGAAATCAGGAAATACTTTGGGAAAAAATTTGACAGTTGAGATGGGGAGCCTATTAATGCAGGCAGAGGCTGGTCACATGACTACAGCTGGTCACATGGCTGAAAACAGGACGTGTTCAAGCAGGAAGTAATATTGCGGAACCTTTCCAGCAATAACCTCTCACAAATTAATCTAGAGATGTGATTTAGGTTTTATTTTAAAGTACGATGGAAGGCTTTATATATATTCTTACTAGTTTGGAAGAATCTGAACCACAGTTACCCTTTAAGGAATGTTATCGGGGAAATTTACCCAGAGACACATTCGCTCCAGGTAAATCTCTCCACCTGAATCGGATGTGCGAGAGTAAGGTTGTGTACATTGAGTGAGTGTAAGTAGAGTAAATTCCGAAAGGGGAGCTAATAGCTGTGTTTAAAACTAAATGTAGCGCAAATATTTATATATTAAATTGCGAGCGTCGGTGGTGCTGGTGTGTTTCGCTAAATCCCGCACAGTTGCCGCAAAGAGGAAGTTTAAGTCCACACTAACCAACATTAATATATTTAGTGAAAATGAAAAAAAGAAACAATTTAAAAATTCTAATGATTATGTTCATTTTATTGCAGGAAAGCTATAGTAGTTTATAAAATGTGGTATAAACATGATGTGGGTTCTAAAAGTACAAGGTACCCTATAATTCCTGTCTATGAGACATCCGAATTGAACACAGCACCATGAAAGTATAAACCAAATAACAAATAACAAAAAACTAAAAACACAACACAATCCGATTGTTTTTTTAGAATGTGCTTATGGGGGATTTTCTTAGCACTCCGTTTTCCCCAATGATACTGCTGTGTGTGTGAATGGATAAAGTGCTTAGATGTGAATGAATAAATTAAATGAAGTTGAATGTGTTCAGTTCTGTATTGGAAATAAATATACATGCTGCCACCTCCAGGTGTTACAGATACGGCTTTTCATCAGATTGTTTACTTTTTATTTCAGATATAAAATCAAAAAAGACAAAAGGGACACTCCTTAATAGGGTAGGACACCCTGTCAATATTTTTCTATGGCGGCTATACTATCTATACCCTTGAATGTAATATTGGCAGTCGTGGACAGCAACTAAGCAAATGTAATTTACGGTACTACTGTGGTTACTGTACTTAAGGAGCTTTCTTGTCTATTTTTACCCACTCTACATTTTATGAATAGAATGGATAAAACGTGACAGGTTCAAAGCTAAGCACAGGGTTTAGAGGGTTTAGAGTAGCAAGCCATAGCAAGCATACCAATCAGGGTTAAGGGTACAGGCATCTTGCAAGCACACACAATCAGGATTTAGATTACAGTGTATCTAGAAAGCACACCAATCAGGGGTTTAGGGCAAGCCCATCTAGCAAGCACACCAATCAGGGTTTAGGGTACAGCACATTTAGCAAGCACACCAATCAGGATTTAGTATTCAGTGCATCTAGCAAGCACACCAATCGGATTTAGATTACAGGCATCTAGCAAGCACACAATCAGGGTTAGGTACAGCACATCTAGCAAGC
Source organism: Hymenochirus boettgeri (assembly GCA_019447015.1). Lineage (NCBI taxonomy): Eukaryota > Metazoa > Chordata > Amphibia > Anura > Pipidae > Hymenochirus > Hymenochirus boettgeri. The sequence continues at coordinate 361,943,794 of CM033469.1, read as the reverse complement.
ACACCACTCAGATTTAGATTAAAGTGCACCTAGCAAGCACACCAATCAGGGTTAGAGCACAGCAACATCTAGCAGCACACCAATCAGGGTTTAGGTACAGCGCATCTAGCAAGCACGCCAATCAGGGCTTAGGGTACAGCACATCTAGCAAGCACACCAATCAGGATTTAGATTAAAGTGCACCTAGCAGCACACCAATCAGGTTTAGACACAGCACATCTAGCAAGCACCACCAATCAGGGTTTGGGTACAGCGCATTAGCAAGCACGCCAATCAGGGTTTGGTAAGCAGACATCTAGCAAGCACACCAATCAGGATTTAGATTACATGCATCTAGCAAGCACAACCAATCAGGGTTTAGGGTCAGCACATCTAGCAAGCACACCATCAGGATTTAGATAAAGTGCACCTAGCAAGCACCCCAATCAGGGTTTAGAGCACAGCACATGCTAGCAAGCACACCAATCAGGGTTAGGGTACAGCGCATCTAGCAAGCACGCCAATCAGGGCTTAGGGTACAGCACATCTAGCAACCATAACTTATCAGAGTTTAGGGTAACAGCACATCTAGCACCATACTTATCAGGGTTTAGGGTACAACGCTATCAGCAGCTGTAACCCCTGAGCAGCCCCTGGCCTCCATTTGGATATCATGATAAACTTTATAATGGGACATTTTGGCTTATGGTTCTATTGTTTGGACTATAGACTCCTTAGCCTTTTGTGAACAGGCCACTATGAGCAGTGATGATGACTTCTCAAGCTTTTTTCTATTCATTTAAACCTCTAACTCAAAGAAGACACAATTCACTCATATTACCCTTTAAATAATTAGACTGTTTGTTTATAGATATTCTGTCACTCTTGTTCCATTTGTTGTTAATTTGTAAATTATTGTGATTTCCCAAAATAAAGTCTTTAGTTAATTAATGATATTTCCTTATCTCCACGCTGACGACTTTTAACGTCAACTTCCCTTGTACGTGTAAATAAACAAAATGAATAAAACCAATAATATACTCCGTCTTGTGTTTAACCAACATGTATTGGAAAATATGGTGGATGTAAACACTGCTAATAAATTCCATTTAGAAACGAGAACCTTGTTATTTTCTTACATTCTCTGTTCCATTTTAATATTTGCGTCCCCATGAAAACCCTTCAACATTTCTTATTTTATCCCAGTGCCAATCTATCCAGCATCAGATTGTAGCTTTGTAAGTTGGGTCTTTGCCATATACTACCAACACCATTAATCTGAGGACAAAGTGGGTACACACAGTACCATCAGCAGATGGGAGTACACACAGTCACGATTGGTTCTCTCCATATGAAGTATATATAAATTAAGGAGAATGTTTGTTACTGCCCATACTACTCCGATTGTGACGACTCCCTATATTTTAGTACAGGGGGCCAGCCGATGGAAATTTCACGGTCATAACGATTCCGATACTGTCGCCAAGTTTCCTCCAGCATCGGGAACAGTAGTTTCGGACGAATACACATTAGCGATATAGGGCTATTCCGTCGGTACTGTTGGGATTGGCCCTATATCACTAATGTGTGTACCCAACTTTACTTTGTCCACTACATTAGAAAACCGTTAATTGTGAGATTGTTGTCTGTGTTTGTCTTGCAGAACTAACATTCTGTAATATCACACATAGTAGAAAAAAGCAGTGACCAGTTTCTCATCTTTCCCTTATTTAGTATTGTGATTTTGGAAAAATCCCATCCCTTAATTTCATCATTGTTTTTTTTTTCTTGTTTTAAGGCTTGTTCATTATCCATAGTTGCTGTGCAATTAACCTGACCGCCCTTTATTTAGCTTGGTAAAATCCAACATTAGTAAAACTAATGAAGCTGAAGACATGTCCCAGGGAGCAAACTACTCCAGCGCCAATACTGAACTTGCCAAATAGCAGTTTATAATATTTCTGAAAAGATAATTAAAAGCAACTCATGCTAAGGTGACAAGCTGGGATGGACGAACTCGAGAGAGTTTAGTTTGCCAGTGGGTTTTAGGGACTCCAATAAAGTGCGTTGGCAGAGGTCCCCGGGCTAAACTGCTCATGCCACACAGGGTAACTATTGGTCTCTGTGCTTGTCTGGGTTCCCACGTAAAGAGTTCTTCATTGAATGTTGGATTTGATCATCTGCATTGAAAATCTTTGCACTGTTATGTGGACCTGTCAGTAGATGGAACCCTGGTGGGTGTGTGTATCTACATACTTAAGATGTGGGGGCTGCTGATGTTCGACAGTGCAACTGTGGTGACTTTAATCACTACTTTTCGGTCCATGTAGCAAGGAAATGACTGAACATCTCTGTAACTACTAACAGTAGTTAAATAAAAGAAGGCAAATCTAGTTCTCTGTTTGCCTTTCCGGGTATAGTCTGAAATGGACTGCACACAAACAGTGGGGCCCTCAATGTCTTTTTTTTATTATCTGTTTTAAAACCTTCTGTTTGTTCTCCTTATAAATACATTCATTTGACCTTGTGTGAGTTTTAATCAGATTAAATTGTGGTTTGGCTATAATTTGTTTGACCTTTTGTGCCGTGTGATATACCTTTGTTAAGCGTTTCCTTTTTGTGTTGCCTTCCTTAAATTTCATGTTTTCCTGTTTTCTTTTCAATGGATGGCCGCTTACTATGTTCTTTCCAATTAATTAGTTCTACGTGTGAGGTCTGTTTCCCAGCTTATTAGTATAATGTGTTTTGACTTCTGTAAACTCATTTGAGCCAAATAGTTGGTCATCTGAATGAAGTTCAGACAGTCAGATTCCAGTTGCCTCCGGGAGATTTCTTCAAGTCTAGAAGAAATCATGTGACCATGGACATGTTTATAATCTGTGGATGAACTTTTATCTGTTTATAATAGCGTCTGCTCGACAGGACAGCTATTAGGACGGTTAAAACAGGCGCTGCTGGATTCAATGTCAATATTCTCTATGTATGAGGAGGAGGAGAAGAAACAAAAGTGTTTGTATTTAAGGCCCGATTTATGCCATTGCACAAACGGAGGAATTCACAGAGAGCTACAAGCGCAAATTTCATTTACAAAGGGTTAGGGTAACTTTAACATTACATTTGCAGCCTCTGTGTGTGCTTCAGAATGGTTGGCAAAAGGTTGGTGTAAAGTCCCAATGGTTAATGCTGGCCATGTAGAGGTTTGATAGATTGACAATTGATCATCTAATGAGTCATTACTGATTACATCTTCAGGTGAAATTTAGCCAAGCTGCATGTGCTTTGGGCAAATTTACCAAGGATACGTTGGTTTCTGGGGTGGGAGTCAACCTAACAATAGTGAATTGGCTGCATGACTTTAAGGGCAAATGTGTCTTCATACAAGTGGCCTAGTATTTAAAATGGAACTCTCTTTACAATGACTCCAACTTACCATGGAAACTACCCTGAAGTCTTTGTTCCTTATATGTATAGACTGAAGGCGAGCTCTAATCCTTTTTTGTAATAACTCCAGGATCATGCTTCTAGCTGAGTCTCTCCAAATTACAGCAGTGTAAAGGATTCACCATCACCACTGGTCTTCCCCAAGTTTCAGTGTTGGAGCATGCCCACTGCTGAGACTAAGCGCTCCCCAATCAAACTTCCAAATATTTGTAAAACTAGTTACAAAGCTGTAAATATTTTTTTCTCTCCCAAATTTTGGGTAGGCACGGACGAGATGTGTCCAACAGACTGGTCACCACTAGCAACTGTCGACCTTGACAAATCACTCTCATTGCGGCAAAAGTAACTGTAGTCAACAGGGCATTGTCACCCTGTGCCGCTATCCGCTCTGGGTAAATGCTCCTGATTTAATATCGCGTTTGCGAATGTAGGTAATCCCGGTAAGGGATTTACCCACATGGGATTTTAATGCCAGCTATCTGCTAGCATAAATCCTGCCTAAAACTAGCGCAAACGCAATATTTCGCAATGGTTTTTGCGTAAACTAGCGCATCCAACACTAACATGGAGCTAAAGTCGCTAACCTGTAGCGAAACCATTTAGCGTGACTTTAACTCCATATTTGCCCAGCGAGTCTGGTGTAAATGGGCCCAATGTCTTTACCTGCCCCCTCCATTGATATATTCAGCACATATGTAGATGTGTTATTAACCAGATATAAGTATAATTATTGCTTCCATTCTGGCAGAGAAGCTGGCTCCTCCCTCCATGAAAGTTAATCAAGGCTGTGACCGCTGACATCAACAACCAAGATTGATTCATATGCCTCCTGTCTGCCTCCTCTGCACATGCTTAAGCTCATTGAGTAGAGGGTGAGGAGGAAGATTGGACATAGAATAAGGGTCACACTCCACATTAATATCCAATTTTATTTGTGACGAAACATCAGAAAAAAACGTTTCTAGGGGGGAAACGTGCCCTCCTTCCTCAGGTGAACCTTTGCCCCCAGGACACGTTTGCCTCCCAAAACGTTGGGCAGTTGGATTGCAGGATAACTGACAAGGGTGGATGTTCCCTTAATAAACAAATACCTTTATTAATATACGTATACACTCGAGTATAAGCCGAGGCTTTCAGGCTTTAAAAAAAGCTGAAAATCGAGTCACTACCCACTCACCTCTTGCGAGCAGCAGCCGCAGGGAGGTGAAGATTTGACGACTGCCCAGGTAAGTGAACCACTTGAACTGGGGGGGCAATATCCCATACATACACTAAAGGCATCAGGAGATGTGTTTCCAACACATCTACAGTTGAAGGTATGGGGGTTACTGTATGGGATTACTGTCCTTTAAAACATTCAGAATCAGGAGGATGGTATCTATTGTTAAAAAAAATCTGCCTTCTAATTTGTATTGTTTGAGGCTTTAGTTGCCCTTTAAATGGACATCAGAATTCCCATACAGTATAGCTAAATCCAGTATGGTTATTACGTATGGGAATTACTGTATGGGATTGCTGCTGTCCATTTAGGGCAACTAAAGCCTCAAAACAATAAACAGAATCAGAAGGCAGTTATGGTCATTTCAACCTCGACTTTTGGGCAAAATAGTTAAAGGAGAAACTAACCCAATTTTTTATACTCCAGAATCTGAAAACCCCCCTAAAAACACCAACAATAAACTATAAAATGCCACTTTAGTAACTCTGTTAAAGTAAATCATAGCCTGTTAAGACCTGGATGAAGTATCTGTGTGTATGAGCAGTGTCAGACCACACTCCTCACCTCGTCACATGCTTCCTTGCTTTATCTTCCTATAAAAGGATTGGCTAGATATTATTATGGGTGTGACCAACGTAACAAGTTTGGTGCCATAGCTAAGGACTGAGCATGTGCAGCAACATAATGGTCATTGACCAAACTGTCTGATACTAGAATGCTGAGAAGGTAAAGCGCAACCATATATTATTTAGGTAAATTTCCCGCGCCCATATCAAAAATAGACGTAAGACACAGATTACTGGTTTTATATCAAGGTGTTCTGCCTTCTGGTTCAGTTTTGTTCTGTGGCTTTAGTTTGCCCTTTAACTCAGTTATACTCGGGTCGGCTTCTACTTGAGTAAATATTAGTTATCTTCATGTTGAGTAGTACTTAATATATGCTGAATATCATTCTGTCACAAAATAATCCAAGAGAATGTTTATAAAACCGCGACCGTGTCATCATTTAAACGACGTGAACGTAAGATATGTTGCAGGTAGTTAATATGCGGTAGAATCCCAACTCAGTGTCATTTTACAATGCTGGTGCCTTTATAAACAGGCACCAAAGTAATAAAATACTTAAAGCAAAAAAATGTAGCAGTTCGCCCAGTGAGGTTCACTTACGGAGGGAATTTATTTCTTCTCCCGGAAGAAAGCAGTGTTTTTTTTCCTTATAGGAGGCAATAGAAATGTTACCATTAATGTCAAATTACTCTTTGTTTAAAATCCCTCAACAAGCCAGATTGCCAAGTCATGAGACAAACTGTAGAACATTGGCTTTAATAAGATATACTGTATGTTAGTTGTACAGAAGTAAGCCGTGCAGTTTACATTTCCTTTCTAATAATATCTCATCCTGCTGCAAATGGTTTATTAGACACGAAAGGCACCCAGGAGACAGAGGTACAAGAGGAGCAGTCTCTCTGTGTTCATTCTGCTGACAGTTCATTCTTTAAGTAAATATAAAAATTAATTAAAAATCTTGCATTAAAATTCTATTAAGCCTATTAAGTGAGAACCCGCATGAATAATAAATCAAATCCTATGTGTCTGTTTTTAAAATATTCTGGCCGTTTATGGACAAGTTTCTTCAAAGGAAACTTAAATAAAACACCAATTGAAAATGCATAAAGCCTTGTAGGTCTGCCAGGTTAAGAAGCGGCTTGGCAGTCTTAGGAATTTAATGTGGTGTTGGTTTTTGGGTCAGGGTCAGAACCCCCACATTCAATAAGTTTCTATTCAATAATAAAAAAAACTTGTTTGGCAGTGGTACACACGCACAATGGACTAATTATCCTTGTAGTGCTAATGTATGTAAAAGCCATGTAACACATGTTAGATAAATGTTAGTCGATGCAACCAAAAGAACACCACTTCTCGGGCACATTTAGGATGTGTACAGGCTCCATCTCAATTGATCTGTCCTGCTGGGTTGATAAAAGTGGAGAACATCGAGGGGTGGGTTGGGGATTTTCCTGGTTGATCCCCATCCCCATCCATAGAACAGAACTAACCAACCTGTCTGGGGACTAGTAACAACTATTGTTATGTGTCTTTGGGACGAATCCTAGATGTTTTCCTCAGTATTTTCTTTTCACACAAGTACCTGCTGCCAATGACTCAGCGGCCCAGATGACCGCTATCTGGCATGCTACGGAAATCAGCCTTCAGAAATCTGCTTTGGTACAAAAAACTGCAGCAGATAGGAGACGTAGAGAACCCCCAGCTTATTCTGTTGGAGATAAAGTGTGGCTCTTCTCTGCTCATATTAACCTACGGGATCCTTCCTCCAAACTGGGACCCAAATTTCTTGGTCCTTTTCCTATCCTGGAATTAATCGGTCCAGTGGCTGTTCGCCTCCAACTTCCTTCCAGCATGCGGATTCCTAATGTGTTTCATATTTCCCTCATCAAGCCAGTATGCTCTAATCAGTATTCCACATCCTTACTACCTCCGGTTCCAATTTCTGTTGATGGTCAACAGGAGTTTGAGGTCGAAAAAATCTTGGACTCTAGATTCTGGAGGAGGTCTCTTCAGTATTTGGTCCACTGGAAAGGTTTCGGTCCGGAAGAAAGAGCTTGGATTAAACATGCTGATGTGCATGCTCCTCGTCTAGTCAGAGCTTTCCATAAGAGTTTTCCAGGGAAACCTGGCCCGTTGGGTCCTGTGGCCCCCCGTAAGGGGGGGGGGTACTGTCACGAACTTACCTGCCGCTCCGGTCCCGCGCCGCTCGGCACTTCCGGGTGGGCGGCGTCGCGGACGTCATGACGCCGACCCGCCGGGCGGCGCGAGATTTGAAAAGCCGGCGCCCGATAGTAGCATTAGCTACTCCTGGCTCCTTACTCACCTGCCTTGGATCCTGCTCCCCTCCTGCTCCTATACTTACCTTGCTGCCTCCAGTGACCACCTTGCCAGTATCCAGTACTTACCTTGCCAGTATCCAGTACTTACCTTGCCGGTCTCCAGTGACTACCTTGCCAGTATCCAGTACTTACCTTGCCTGTCTCCAGTGACTTACTTGCCTGTATCCAGTACTAACTTGCCGGTCTCCAGTGACTACCTTGCCTGTATCCAGTTTCCGTCTACTCACCTCATCTGTATCCAGTTACCTACCTTACCTGTATCCAGTATCCAGCCTTCAGTTCCCAGCAGCACCTTGCTCCTGTTTCCAGCCTACAGTTCCCAGCAGCACCTTGTTCCTGGTTCCAGCCTACAGTTCCCAGCAGCCTCTGTATCCTGCACATTCCGGACTATCAGCCTCCTCCTAAAAGCGTACTGTAAGTACCCCGGCCGTCCGGCCATTTGTTACACCGGGATAAAGATAAAAAGTACAAGGAATAAAATACACTAAAAATTTTGGCAATCTGGAATCTTTGTAGTGGCCACAGTGCCCAGATAGATTAGTGATTACCTTAATACAGATGCCTTCTAGTGCTAAACCTTAGATTACATTCATGCATGGGTACATCTGTACAGAGTTCTACCTGTCCTATGTGGGTTTTCTATATGTGCCCCGCTATCTCAATAGATTATGTATGATAGAAAACTCTAATTTTAAGGCCATCTTTCAGTGGTAGTGTGAACCTTAGTGTGATAAAGGAAAATAAATGCAATAAAATGTGGCTATTCTGAAATCACAATATATATATTATATATATAATGCAAATAAATCTATATATTAACCCATCTGCACGTGTGACTTTTACAGCCCTATACACCATTTCTCCAGCCAGTATTCCCTGTAACCATATATAATAATGGTTACTAATGTGGATTTTGCAATTAGGAATCTGATTTCATATCCCACACAACCTATTTCATATCAAAGCATTTCTATCTAGCATTTCATCATTGCTATATTCCATACATATATTTCATTATGATTAAAGGGTATCTCAACCTTCCAGACAAACTTTTTCCATAGTGCAGGGCACTAAAAAAACAGAAAAATGTTTTATAGGTAGGGCACCAGGCAGCAAAGAGGGATCTAGACTCCAGAGGGATCTAGACTCCGGACTCCTGCTCTTCACTTTCCTGGACTTTGGACAGACATTACAGGAGAACCATTTGGAGCAGAGAGGCTCAATAATACATAAGAGGCTCAAATTATAATGGGAGACGCAGTGGAATGCCCTTATTATAGTGACTCAGCTATGTCACTGAGTGACAAATTTTATAAGAAAATGTTCCACTGCAGCTCCCTTACCTTTGAGGTCATTCACTGTTCCAAGGTCATAATCTTTTTTTAAAAAAACAATATTTAAAAAAACAAAGTTTTTACCTGGGTGATGCAAATAGAGAGAGAGAGAGGATGTCTTTCCTATGGGTCATAGGGACACGTTCTCTGCTCTCAGCATGCAGACTGAATCATGGGTAAATACGATTGCTGAGTTAGCGAGGATTGATCCTGGTTGACCTGAGGCTGGGAAAAGAAAGTGAATCATGGTCAGTTTCTTCTACTTTTATAATGACAGCATTATAACGGTACTGCAGACATAACCATTTTTAAAGCTGTACACATAAGTCCCCTCGGAGTTCCCTTCCCTGTATAAAAGCACTCGGCCTGCAGCTGAATGCTTTTATATGGTCATGGAACTCCTCAATGACGTTGATTCCTTATATTATACTGTAAGCGGCATATTAATCCTTATAATATAATCAATAAAACCAGAGGACACTCCTTTACATATTAAAGGGCATGTCCACTCTGGAAATGAACTTTTGATAGAAGGTTGGTAGCAGCTGCCACACTGCCATAATATAACTTTTAAAATATGCCCAGATCTTTAGTTACAGCCCCTTCTCTCCCGCGATGTCTCCTATCCAGCTCCCTGCTTGCGGAAGTTGCAAGCAGGGGCTGGTCTGCCATCCACATCTGTGATTGGCTAAGACACGGCCAATCGAAGACGCCGCGGGAGAGATAGGTCCGTAAGTACCCTTCTCTCCCGCGTAAGTATGAGAGCATTTTTTTTAGAAATATTATGGCGGTTGGGGTTAGGCGGCTGTTACTTACCTTATGTTAAGAGCTTGTGAAGGTTCTCATTCATCCAGGTCATGGAGTTCATCCGACTGGCTTTCTCAATTCAGAATGTTCTCCAGTCTGAATTGAGAAAGCCAGTCGGATGACTAGCAAAACTTCTTCAAGAACTAAACTTCAAGTCCAGTTGATCTAATTGAATACAACAGATATACTTATGTAAAGAGGATTTCACGCTAGGTACCACGGCCTCAGAGGATGGAGGAACCATTGGAACAGAGATGTAAGGTAAGGATTTTTTTAAACTACAGAGTGTGGCCAATATGGGGGTAAATTTCAGTTTTGGGGGTGGACATGCCCTTTAAGGCTTATTTAATCAGAGATGCAGTTTCCCTGTGTTGTTAATTTGCCTCAGCTAATCAGATGATAACGTCTTATTGGTCTGTTGCCGTTAGAAAATATTTGATAACATCTGGTTGGTTTCTACAAATTAATAGCGCATGCAAAATGTTGCACCTGTATATAAATAAGACCCAAACTGGTGTTTACTCCATTCTCTTCTTACTTACAAATCTATATAAATTATAAATCTGAAATCTTGGGGGTTCCTTTAAAAAAGCAAAAACAAATGTGATCAGTATTATGGTTGATTAAACAATTGTAATTTATATATAGAAAAATAATCTCATTACTTTTAGATGACTATTATACTATTAATTATCGCTATAACAATTATATTCTAATAGCAATATTAATATTGTATTATTGGGGGGGGGTTAAAGTTTCCCTTTAAACTCTTCAACCTATCACAAGTCACCATAGAAATAGCAATCCTAATAGACCAGAATTCAATTCACATTCACATGTCTGTATCTTCTGTATCCTAATCATGTCTGGTTTTGCTTGTTTATCCTTGAATGCTCTTGTTCAGTGCATTTAATTTCAGTGGCTTGTGACACTATCAGCATATTCATACATTATCCTCCTAGGGTCAAAATGCTTGCACACTGATAACGTGTCCTTAATTAAGATTATCCCTGAGCAGTGGGTGTCCCCACTAAAACTATGTATTGCTTTTATAACCGTTAACGTTTTCTTATCTGATGGATAATTTCCAAAAAGCAACAATAAAATAATAAAAAGTCATAACCCAGTTGTGCACATTCTTAGTTCACTCACAGTTCTGTGTCTGATAGACAAAATGTAAAGGTTTATTATAAACTTTTACAAAACTGAGTTTACTGGTCCTTTAACATATGGCAGTATAATGATCCAAAGTAGATATCTCAGTGTTGATTTACTGTAGGGAGCAGCCACCATTAATTTATATTAATAAAGACTTAGTATAGTAAAGTATAGTATTTGAGGTTGAATAAAGACATACGTCCATCCAGTACAACCCATCTAGCAATATCCTCATTTCCTGCCTAACTGTTGATCCAGAGGAAGGCAAATAAAAACACCAAATATATAATGGGGAAAAAATTCCTTCCTGACTTCAAGTGGCAATTGGAAATTTCCTGGAACAACTCTACTTTATGTATCAATACCAGTAACTTGTAACATTCCTTGTTTGCAGAAACTCATACAGCTTTTTTTTTTAACTGACCAATGACATAACAAAGTCCACTGGAAGACCACTCTCACATTGAAAAACCCTTTCCGAACTTGAAGCCTAAACCTTTTTTCTTGAAGTCTTAAGGGATGTCCTTGTGTCCTCTGACATGTTCTATTGGTGAACAATGCCCCAGATAGTTTATTGTATGGCCCGTTAATGTATTTATAAACAGTAATCATATCCCCATGCAAGCGCCTTTTCTCCAGCATACATAATTGTAACTTTTCCAGTCTCTCTTCATATTGAAGCTCCCCCAATCCCCTTATTAATTTAGTTGTCCTTCTCTGAACCCTTTCCATTTCAAAGATGTCCTTCTTGTACACAGGATTCCAAAATTGCACTGCATATTCCAAATGAGGCCCTACCAATGCTTTGTAAAGAGGGAGAATAACATTTTCCTCCCTTTAATCCATACCTCTCTTTATACAAGACAATACCATGCGGGCTCTGGCTGTTGCCACCTGGCACTGCTTGCTTACTTTAAGTTTGTTATCCACCAAAACTCCAAGATCCCCTTCCAACAGGGATTCACTTAACACAGAGCCATTTATAGTATAAGCTGCACAAGGATTTTTAAGTCCAAAATGCATCACCATACATTTATCAACATTGAATCTCATCTGCCATTTAGCAGCCCAATGGGACAATCTAGATCCCCCTGCAACGATTGCACATCCTCTGAAGTTTTTAATGATCGACAAAGTTTTGTGTCGTCAGCAAACACATAATAAATAGATTAAATAGAAGCGTCCCCAACACAGAACCCTGTGGCACCCCACTTATCACTTTAGTCCATAATGATGAAGCCCCATTAACTACTCTCTGCATCCTATTCATTAACCAATTTTCTATCCATGTACAAATGTGCCTCCCCAGACCAACAGATCTTAGCTTATACATTAGTTGCCTATGGGTGACTGTATCAAAAGCCTTTGCAAAATCCAAGTAAACTACATCTATTGCTATGCCAGAGTCTAAATTTTTACTCACTTCCTCATAAAAGCCAAGCAAGTTAGTTTGACAAGGTCTATTCCTCCTGAATCCATGCTGGTTACTATTTATAATGTCAGTCCTTGAAACATACTCTAGAACGTTACCTTAAACTTTCCAGTATCTTGTGCTGTACTTGGATCTTCTATAGTGTATACAGAGGGGAAAAAAATATTCAAGACATCCTCTGTAACTAACTTATCCCCATTAATTAATGGTGCCACATTCTCGGTCCTCATCTTAAAAAAAAATGTTTAGGTTTAGTGATGCTTTGTTCAATTTTTTTTTACATAATTTTAGCTAGTTTGATTGCTTTCTTATACTCCTTGTTACAGTTTTTATAATCCCTAAATGCCCTTTCCGTTCCCTCTGACTTAAAGGTTTTAAATGCCTTTTTCTTCCTTTCCATTTGCCTCTTTACATCAGAATTCAGCCACATGGGCGCGGATTTATTTTTTTTACATTTATTTCCCAAGGGTATAAATTTAGGTGTGAACTGGCTTAAAATCCCCCTGAACACAGTCCACTTCTGTTCAGTACCTTTTCTTGATAATTCCTTATACTAGTTGACATTCTAAAGAGCTACTTTTAACCTGGGAAAATTTGCCTTCCCGAAATTAAGTCTTTGTTAACCCAGCGCACTTTTCCTTTCAATAACATAGTCCAAATGACACTATTTCATGGTCACTATTCCCTAAGCCTCCAGGTACCTTTATATCTATAATGCGCTCCTCAATGTTAGATATTACCATATCCAACAGAGCTACTTTTCTAGTAGGAACTTCAAACACCTGTGAGAGAAAATTATCCTGCAGCAAATTCAGGAAATCATCGCCCTTTTCTGTGATGGCAGTTCCACTACACCAATCAATGTCAGGGTAATTAAAGTCCCCCATAATGAGCACACTCCCCAAACTTGCAGCCCTTGCCAACTGCATACAAAGCTGACTCGCTTCCTGTTAGCATTTGGCGGCTTATAGCAGACACCAACAATGACATTACCCCCTTTCCTGTTGCCTAATTCCACCCATATTTCCACCGCTTTAACATCCATATGACCAGTTATCTCTTCTTTTAAATTTGGCTTTAATTCTTTTTTAACATAAACACCTACTCCTCCCCCTTTCCTTTTTTCTCTGTCCTGCCTAAACAAGGCTTATACTTCTAAATTTACAGCCCAGTCGTGAGAACTGTTCAACCACGTTTGTGCTATACCTATTACATGATACTTTTCATTCAACGCCATAATTTCCAATTCACCCATTTTGTCAGCCAGGCTTTTCGCATTTGCAAACATACATTTTAGATAATGATCCTGTAATTTATTTATACACTTTAATACACCTGCCTCCCTATCCCCTATGCTAGCCCCACCCCCCTTTCCACCCACCACTGGCCTATCTACACCCTGCTTTCCTCCTGGGCTATCCATCCCAGTGAGACTGCTAATGCCCTCCCCCCCGCAAACCTATTTAAACTCCTCCATCCCTCTGGCCATCTTCTACCCTAAAACAGCTGCACCACCATCAGTGAGATGCAAACCATCCCTACTAAAGAGCCTGTAGCCGACAGCAAAGTCTGCCCAGTTCTCTATAAACCCAAGCCCTTCTTCCTTACACAACCCTCTTAGCCATGCATTAATGCTCCTAAGATCCAGCTGTCTCCCTGGCTTAGCACGTGGCTGCGGTAGTATTTCTGAAAACACTACCCTGGAGGTCCTTGCTTTTAACTTGGCCCCTAGCTCTCGGAAATCATGTTTAAGGACCTCACCTCCTCCTCTAACATTGTCATTGGCACCAATGTGAACCAAGGCCGCCGAGTCACACCCGGCCCCACCAAATAATCTGTCTACACGATCCACCACATGCCGAACCCTAGCAACAGGCAGTTCGGCATGTAACACAGTTCGGCATGTAGGATCTTGGCAGAAGATTACCCTATCTACCTTCCTTATAATGGAGTCCCCTACCACTACCACCTGCCTAGTATTTCTGCTTTTCTGCTTAGTTTTTCTTCCTGTTTTCAAATAGCTCATGTCAATCATATAATAATAAGTAGTAAAGGTTAAAGTAAAATTAAAGCACAAAATCATTCGCATTGTGCAGAATTAAACAGTAACTCGGTATGCGTTTTGGTCTGTTCCTGAATTCTGTAGCTTGTCTTTGTATTGATTTGTTAGGTTGACTGTTCAGCTATGTTTAGACAAAGGTCATGGGCAAGTCACCTAGAAGTGAGTGGAAAGTTCCATTAAGGGGGAGAGAGAAGGGGGTGATAGATTGGTTCTATCCATTGCATGTGCTACTAATTTTGGAATGTCTGGCCCAGATAATCATATTATTTTACTGTCTTTCCTATGATTTCACAATATGGAAATGTTAGAATACCACACTTCAATAAGGAACAAAAAAAAAAGGCATTAAGGAAGTAACTTGAATATTATCTAGATCGGGTTAATGGATCTCAAATGATTAGTTATCTTTATTGTTCTGCTTGTAAACAAGACAAGGTAAACAATTTTATACCCAGAGGTTTAAAGATCAGAAAGCATGCAAATTCTCTTGGCAAACAAGGTAGAAATCAGACACAAATATTCACATATGCCAAAGTAATTCAGCAATAATGTTATTTTCATTATTTTATGCACAAACATGGGCGCAATCAGAAGTAGTAGCAACAGCATTAGTAAGGATCATTGAAAGGGAGAATTTGTTCATATTTCTGCAAAAGGGCATTTGTTTTGTAATTCATAATAAATGATAAGAAGTGAAAAACTGGTTAATGTCACTAGTAGAGATGGGCGAACTTCCTGAAGCAAAAATTGGATGATACATTCAAAGGTTAAACATTACATTTGAGGGTTAGCAAATTCGAATGCTATATTGGAGATTGGAGGGTTTTCGAATGTTACATTTGAGTGTTACTGAAATCGACACAATACCAATACAGGGAAGGTAAAAACTGTGAAAGTGCGGTACTCTGATTGTAGCCTTATAGCGCTATGCTATGTATACATCAATGTATGCTATTCATGTATGTACTTACTTCATATCCTGGTTGGTCCGGGTGCATATACCCCGAACCCCTCGCTTCTCTGAAGTCTGCAAAGTAAATCTTGTGCATATATTCACTTAGCATACAGATAAACTGTAGGTAAAAGCAGAAGCAGTGTAGCAAAAGTAACTCACCACTTCTTGATTGTGGACCATAAAGGAAGGACGCCACCTCGGTAACCTTGCGGTTAAAAACTTCTTTATTCAACAGTCCATTCACGGTACTATAGTAAAACACAGAAAACGACCACTACATTCGAGGGTTACTGAACGATACATTTGAGGGTTACTGAAATTGACCTCTACATTCGAGGGTTACTGAATGATACATTTGATGGTTCTCGAAATCGACCGCTACATTCGAGGATTACAGAATGATACATTGGAGGGTTATCGAACATTATATTTGAGGGTTCCCGAAATCGACCGCTACATTCGAGGATTACAGAATGATACATTGGAGGGTTATCGAACAATACATTTGAGGGTTACCAAAATTGAAGGCTACATTCGAGGGTTACCGAACGATACATTCGAGGGTTACCGAACGATACATTTGAGGGTTACCAAAATGGACAATACATTCTAGGGTTATAAAAATCGAAGGCTTCATTTCAGGACTACTGAAATCTAAGGATACATTCGAGGGTTACCGAATTCAAACATTACATTCGAGGGTTACCGATTCGAGAATTTTTCAATAATTATCGAAAATAAGTGTGTGAGTTTGCATAACCCGAACTAGTTTGAAGTTTGGATAGTTCGAGTTCATTCGAACCCATAAAGTTGGGCCCGAACTCAGTAACTTGGTAATAAGATTTTTATCATTGAATAATAAAGAAACAAATAAGAAAGACATAAAAAAACAACTCCATCATATGTAATTTAGAGCTATTTTTACTTTATTTTCTTATGCCCCTCTGTGTTTATAAAATGGGGGTTGCAATTAGACCTTTTTTGACTAGTAGCTGAGGCTATAGTTACTTTAACTTTGACCTTTGTATTTTTAAAAGGAACTAAGATTTAATAGCTTCAAATAAAGCACATGATGTGGACATCACTAGAAGCAGTGGGATGAAGAAATTGGCTGTACACTGGATGGAAGTTAGAAAAGAATATCAAGCAGAGTAGAAATATTATGTGTTGACGTTCCTGATTTATTCCCCCAATGACTTTATTATTTACATTCAACATTAAGAGCATATCTATGGCAATATGATTGGACTTACCAGAATCTAGGGGGAAAGTACAGCCAGCATAACAGAGCGTTTCTAGGTTTCCTTAAATCTAGGATCACAGGAACAATACAAGGATGATACATTACAAAAATGAATCTGTCTGGTACGTAGTTCCCTATGATTAATGAGACTTTAGCCACCGTGTATGGCTATTTTCTGTAGCTCTTGAAGGGTAAATTAATTCTACAACACAATAATACATCATATTCCATTTACTTTCTGCGTACTGTACTCAAACAGAAACTTAAGTTCCAACCTCCCATACCATTATTTTCTACCCAGGGTGTACAAAAACACTAGTTCCTCATCTTTGGGAGTACATTAGTTTGGGGATCCCACTTACCTGAATTGCTGCTTCCTGGTCCACTCCAGACTTCCCCTTTCAATGGGTAGACAGGCCAGCCAGCAGCACATGCCTTGATTTGCCAGCCCAGAGGGAGGGGGCAGGGCAGGAGTGGATCAGGAAGTAGGAGCTTAGGTGAGGCTTAGCATTTGAGGCCCTCACTATGAGTATAATATAAAGGGAGGGAAATGATTTGGGACATTAGTTCCCCTAATGCATGTTATTAAAGACATGAGCCAAATCCCAAAGTATCTTCCCCAAGTTATGATAGAAGAGACAATATTTAATGGCCCTATATATATGGCTCTATATATTTATATAGAGGGTCTTAAACTAGGACAGCAATAAAAACTATATATAAAATTAAATAAAATTGTTTTTATTCCTCCTCCTCCTCTCTGCCCTTTCGTAAACTTTTGTCTGACCTTCCTGTAGCCTCTATACAATCATAACTGAGCAGTTAGAAAACCAATCACAACGCGCTAGGAAGGAGGTTGCGGAAATCAGAAAATGGAAGAAATCTATAGAATTTCCCTACTGATTTCAGAGGGGAGGGTTGTAGGTATCAGCTAGTTACGAATTATAACATTCATCAGGTGTTATTTTTATTTTAGGTTTAAGTTTCCTTTAAGCATTATTTGGAGTTTATATTTTTATATGAAATAAGTTACACAGCTGTAATTGATACACAGTTTATCGAACAGCAGCAGCAGCTGTGGGGATATGTCTTGCCTGAGATTAACTGGATGTGGACTATGCTAAGCACCTGTCTTCCTTCACTGGCTACAGATATAACCATGTTTCTTGGTTGACCTTGTGCTTGTAGTGTTAAATCATTGAACAACATTGCAACAGCTTCACAGTCTAGCCTGGACCTCTAAAAAGAAGATCCTTTGTACTCAGCATTTTTCAACCAGCCGCTACACATCTGAAAATTCTCTAACACTTCTGTTGGGAGAACAAGTGGCTTCCCTTCCTACCCATGTGTGTGGTTACAGTCCCGGATATGAGATCTAGCAAAATGTGAGATGTGGCCTAACACAAATGGCTGTAAACCAATACAGCTGTCATTGCACCATATGAGAGTTTACAGTCTGCACATTAATGGTTTTTAAGCAGCAACGCTCCTTGATCTCATATTAAATATATGTTTTTTGCTTAAACAGAGCCCTTCACACATACAGCGCCCTTCACACATACAGCGCCCTTCACACATACAGCGCCCTTCACACATACAGCGCCCTTCACACATACAGTGCCCTTCACACATACAGCACCCTTCACACATACAGCGCCCTTCACACATCAGCGCCCTTCACACATACAGCGCCCTTCACACATACAGCGCCCATCACACATACAGCGCCCTTCACACATACAGCGCCCTTCACACATACAGGGCCCTTCACACATACAGCACCCTTGACACATACAGCAGCTTTCACACATACAGCACCCTTCACACATACACAGACATCCCACCCTGCCGAATCTGGCTTCGGGGCAGGGTGGGGAGAAGGGGGCTGAGCTGACTGACGTGGCGTCAATGACGTCACAAAGGGGGTGGAGATAGGGCGGACAGACGTCAATGATGTCACAAAGGGGGCCGGGTTATGGGCAGGCCACTACATGTGACGTAATTTACATCACAGAAGAGGCGTTGTTAGGGGCGTGACTTAAATTATGTCAGAGAAGAGGCAAAAGGCCAGGTAAGTTCGGGTCGCGGGAGTTTGGGGTGGTCTCGCGGGTGTGCGGGAGACCAGCAGGTGTGCGGGAGATGCCTGCATACAGCACCTTTCACACATACAGTACCCTTCACACATACAGTACACTGATGATGTGCTGCATTTCCCTAACACACAAAAATCAATCTGTGTATTGTCAATTTAATTACAATCAATTTAAAAAGGACAACTAAACCCACGTTCTTCCTTTAAAACACGATTTTACTACTGATTTGTCGTTCTGGTCGGATTGCCATCAAATTGGTGGGACGTTGAGTATATATGAGCAAGTATATGGTCAGTATTACCACTAATTTTTGGTTCAGCTCTATCCCCGGTATTCACCATTAACAAAAGCGTATGCATGGCCTAAAAACTGGAGCTGCACACCTGTATATCTTGACTAACCAATAATATATCTAGCTGATCATTGATTTGTTCATCATGATCTACGCTGCAGTGTCCATCAGAGCTGATAAGTGATTAGGACTGGGATATTGGTGCGTATTGCAGACATACATTTCTTCTGCACAATCAGAGTTGGATTAAGGGCAAATAGGGCCTGTCAGGAAAGTGTGACTTGGCAAGAATGGGTTAACTATTGGTATTAGTTCTTGCAAAGGATCAATAAAAATGCCATTCCACCCTGGAAACAGTCCCCAGTGTTATATTAGGGTTATTGAAGCATGGAACCAGATCTTCTTTTCCAGACAATGTGGGGCCAAACTGTGTATCTGGAATTCTCTACAGCTAGGGGTCTGGTGGATACAGGTCACTTCAAGGACATACATGTAAAAAAAAAATTATTTTGGTATTGGAATATGTGAGACGGAAGCCAATAATATATTTGTGAATGGGAAGATAAGCCCATTAAAATGATACCCAACATGGAGACCTTATTCCCTTGCCAAGGCAAGTTATTAATATCTTGGGAAATATGGATTACACACAGGTCATGTTTGACATTGTAAGAATTGATAATACATGAGAGGAATATGTGGTCTATATCCCAGTACAATGTACATATCTAAAGTTATATGAATTCTGCCAAACTGAGGGGGAATGAAGGATTGTGACAAGTCGTAAATCTGGACATTCCTGAACGCTCCAACCTCATGCATAGCTAAGTAGGGGGATGGTTCATCAATGGGCTTAAAAATCCACTGTAGCCCCTATAACTTTGTTTATACTGAGGGGACATACTAAATGTGTATGGATCATATTTCCTTCTCGCCCCGAGACACAGGACTTTTAGTGAGTAGGGTCTGTGAATATTTTTATCCTTTTTATTTTATATAACTGTTGTACCTATTGTATATCATTTTATTGTAACACCAGTTTCTTCTATTTTTGTATTATATGCACTGTCCACCTTTTGGAATATTAAATCTAAAATTTAATAAGTTTTGTCTTTGGTGCTGTAAAAGAACTCAGTTAGCATCTGATAAGTTTGTATGTGTTTGGATATAATGCTTGGCTAGTGTAAATGCTAATTAACACTGTGACTGTTGTGAAGGACTGATGCTAATTAACCAGTTAGTTGCTGGAGTGAATGGTGTAGTGTTAACCATTTAGCTGGCAGGACAGGGGTGGGCATAGTCAGGGAGAGTCAAAAGTGAGTGTTCAGCTTCTGTGCAGCTGGGAAAACGCACAGTGGTGGCAGCTTTTACCGATTGATTGGTCAGATCACGTGCCCAACAAACTGGCGTTCGTGACAGGGCCCTAGACAAATGATGAGTTTTGGGGGACCCTTTATTCAAAATGTTATAATCACCAATCAATCATTTCCCTTAAAAAAGAAAAAGGCCATGCCCCATTCAGTTCCCCTAAAACAAATAAAGTTTAGATCTCCCATATTATTAATTTCATATTGTACTCACCTCACTGCTTAAATGTGGTTATATACTACACCCACGATTCTTAATTGGTTTAATATATCCGGTATAGCGGAAACTGGTGGTGTAAAGCATACCGTATATGATATTGCTTCTTCCTGTATAGAACTCAAGATAGAAACTAACTGCTGTAACAGGCAAAATAGTGAAGCAGCAAACAAGATGGAAACCCACAGGAACCAATAGAATAGGATAGCAGAATCTGATAAGTGTGCCACGACAAATAAGGCAGTGCAAAAGGCAATAGAGCTCCTTCATCAGGGTATTCAAGCAGAACCTCCCTCCAGCCACACTGCAAGACGGAGGAAAGCAGCAGGAGCGAGGTACCGGCCTTTGCTTGCCTTTGTTCTCGCCTTACCCCCCACTCTATTAATCCTTTTCGCATCCTTTCCAAATTCTCCAGCTAATGCTGCTGAGCTGCTGTGGAATACGTGTGCTGTTGTGTCTTAATTCGACTCTTTTGGATGCTAAACACTCCTACTTTAGCATGTTCATAACCAATAGCAAAGAAACCCACGTCATCTGTTTTCACTATTAAGCACTCTTTTTGCAGGCCTTATCTACTTACCCTTTTACTTCCTTCCATGCTCCTCAGGATTTTTCTGACTACTTTAGCACTAAATCAGAAAATATCCGCATGCAAATCTATTCACCCCTGGACAACTCACACTTCCTTCTTTCTGCCCCACCACATGCAACTTTTACCCCTGTCACAAATTCTGAAGTCTCAGACCTTCTGTTGTCCTCGCCCCTTACAACATGTACCCTTGATCCCATGCCTTCCTTCTTACTGAAGCACTGCTCTAAAATCCTTATTCCATAGAAAGTCTAGTCTTTATGCATATTACTAACCACTTCCATGTAAATAACCTATTGCAATCAGGATTTCGACTGGGTCAATCAACTGAAACATCCCAATGCAAGGTTACTAATAATCTAAAAACTGCCAAATCCAAGGGCCAATTTTCTATCCTCGTTCTCCTGGATTTATCATCTGCCTTTGATACTGTGGACCATTCCCTTCTCATGTAAATTCTGCATTCTCTCGGCATTCGAAATCTAGCTGCTTCATGGTTATCTTTCTAACAGATCTTTCTCGGTCTCCTGTGCTAATGAGACATTAAGACTATTCCGCTTAGTGTGGGGGTCCCCCAGGGCACTGTCTTTGAACCATTACTGTTCTCCCTCAACACTATCTATTTGGGAGATATAATCAGTTCATTTGGCTTGGGTACATACAAAGGGACTATTGGTCCTGACCGAGAGCTCGCATAGTTGGTCGCGGCAAATTCGAGCGTGCCGAAAATGCGAACGATCGATCCCATAGGGAACCGCACGATCGATTGGAATTTACCAACATGTCCGATCATCTATTTGTCTGATCCGGACGAACGGACGATCGAGGTCGGTCTCTGGGCCGGCCGCCCCACACCAGCAGATATTTTTGGCCGACTGACCGATTCACGGCCGAAAATATCTGCTGGTGTGTACCCAGCCTAAATATCACCTATACACTGGTGATACCCAAATCTATGTGTCCACCCCTGCAATAAGCCCTCAAGTTTAATCCTAAATCACTAAATGTTCCTCCTGGATGGTGCACTGCCGCCTGAAACTTAATCTGTCCAAAACTGAACTTACTATTTCTCCCCTAAACCTGGACCTAGCCAACCCTTCTCTATTTCTATTGATAATGTGGTCATTAACCCTGTTGAAACTGCTCACTGTTTTGGAGTAATCTTTGACTCCTCTCTCCCCCCTTTTGACACCAAGACATGTCGTTTTGTCCTTCACAATATTGCCAAGATCCACCCTTTCCTCTCCCCTAATCCACTGCTAAAATGCTCACATATGAGCTTATACTCTCCCGTATTGACTACTGTAACCTTTTTTTGACTTGGTCTCCTAGCCTGTCATTTGTCCCCTCTCCAGTTAATCCTGAACTCAGCAGTTCAGATCATTTCTCTTTCCTCTAAGAGAGAACCCGTAACCCTGCAGTCTATGGAGTATCTTACCAGCAAACAAAGAATAATTTTCAATACTCTTCTTTTGGCCTTTAAATCCCTTCATTCTGCATCTACCTATCTTCTCTCTTGGCCCCATATGCCCAGGACCGTGCCCTGCCAAGGCAATCTTCTCCACAAACCCCCTACGAACACTGCCTCTTTCCACCTTAAACCATTCTCTCTTGCTGCTCCCTACCATTGGAACTCTCTCCTTCTCTGGCTTAGCCTGGTGGCATCCATTAATACTTCTAAATCTAAACTTTTATCCTACCTTTCTTGGCACCAGCACAATAAATGATTTATTTTGTTAACCATCTCTAGCACTTTGTCCCCATCCCCCCATCTGTATCTGTATGTTGTCCCACCCACTTAGATTATAAGGCACACCACACATATCAATTTACTTATAATTTATATATATGTATTGTTAACCTATGTATGAAACTTCATTTAATTTTTATTTTTTATCTGTATAGTTGCTTGGACTTATCCCCATTTGTATACTCATGTATAGTGCTGCGTACCCAAGTGGTGCTTTATAAATAAAATCATAGATACTTATATTTATACATATGTGTGTTTTCTTTTTCCAAGGGATTATAGGTAAAAATGTACCAAACAAAATGCATGGCCAATGTGTAGCGCTTCCATAGATTTGTGCTTGTGTAGCGCTTCCATAGATTTGGCTGGGTAGCGATTCATAGAGTGTGCTTGGTAGCGCTCCATAGATTTGTGCTTGTGTAGCGAGTCCATAGAGTTGTGCTTGTGTAGCGCTTCCATAGATTTGTGCTGTGTAGCGCTTCCATAGATTTGGTGCTGTGTAGCGATTCCATAGATTTGTTGTTTGTGTAGCGCTTCCATAGATTTGTGCTTGTGTAGCGTTCCATAGAAGTTGTGCTTGTGTAGCGCTTCCATAGATTTGTGCTTGTGTAGCGTTCCATGAGTTGTGCTTGTGTAGCGCTTCCAAAATTTGTGCTGTGTAGCGGCTTCCATAGATTTGTGCTTGTGTAGCGCTTCCATAGATTGTGGCTTGTGTAGCGCTTCCATAGATTGTGCTTGTGTAGCGCTTCCTAAAGATTTGTGCTTGTGTAGCGCTTCCATAGATTTGTGCTTGTGTAGCGCTTCCAAAGATTTGTGCTTGTGTAGCGCTTCCATAGATTTGTGCTTGTGTAGTGCTTCCATAGATTTGTGCTTGTGTAGTGCTTCCAAAGATTTGTGCTTGTGTAGCGCTTCCATAGATTTGTGCTTGTGTAGCGCTTCCATAGATTTGTGCTTGTGTAGCGGTTCCATAGATTTGTGCTTGTGTAGCGCTTCCATAGATTTGTGCTTGTGTAGCGATTCCATAGATTTGTGTTTGTGTAGCGCTTCCATAGATTTGTGCTTGTGTAGCGATTCCATAGAGTTGTGCTTGTGTAGCGCTTCCATAGATTTGTGCTTGTGTAGCGATTCCATAGAGTTGTGCTTGTGTAGCGCTTCCATAAATTTGTGCTTGTGTAGCGCTTCCATAGATTTGTGCTTGTGTAGCGCTTCCATAGATTTGTGCTTGTGTAGCGCTTCCATAGATTTGTGCTTGTGTAGCGCTTCCAAAGATTTGTGCTTGTGTAGCGCTTCCATAGATTTGTGCTTGTGTAGTCTGTTCCATAATTTGTGCTTGTGTAGGCTTCCAAAGATTTTTGCTTGTGTAGCGCTTCCATAGATTTGTGCTTGTGTAGCGCTTCCATAGATTTGTGCTTGTGTAGCGGTTCCATAGATTTGGTGCTTGTGTAGCGCTTCCATAGTTTGTGCTTGTGTAGCGCTTCCATAGATTTGTGTGCTTGTGTAGCGCTTCCATAGATTTGTGCTTGTGTAGCGCTTCCATAGATTTGTGTGCTTTGTTAGTCTTCCATAGATTTGTGCTTGTGTAGCGCTTCCATAGATTTGTGCTTGTGTAGTGCTTCCCAAAGATTTGTGCTTGTGTATGCTTCCATAGATTTGTGCTGTGTAGCGCTTCCAAAGATTGTGGCTGTGTGTAGTGCTTCCATAGATTTGTGCTTGTGTAGCGCTTCCATAGATTTGTGCTTGTGTAGCGCTTCCATAGATTTGTGCTTGTGTAGCGCTTCCATAGATTTGTGCTTGTGTAGCGCTTCCAAAGATTTGTGCTTGTGTAGCGCTTCCAAAGACTTGTATTACATTAGATCTGGACAAAAGAATACATGCATTAAAAAAAGAAATGTATTACAGCGCAAAGTGGGGCCCCATTCCCACAAGTTCCATTATTAACAGGGTACAGTGTTACAAATGGACATGGAAATAGAAGAATATAGCACAAAGCAAAGAGCTCCTAGTGGCCTTAGCGTCTTCTGCGAATGTAAAGGCAGATGCATAACTAGATGCAAATAGGAAAACTGTATCTAAAAAATCATAAGGCTAGTTACGTTTCCAGGACTCCGTTCTGACATTATGAATTAATTTAAACTCAAAGCCTTGGGTCTCAGACTTATCATATGATGGGGCTGCTGTTTTGTAATAAAGAGAAAGTCACATGGCAGAGAAAATGGTTCTTTGTTTAAGCAGATCAGAAATGATTATAATATTTTTTCCCTAAGACAGCTCTTTTTTCTTTTACATTACAACGGCTTTTAGACTCCAAGACATCTTAATAGACAAAGTAACTGGTGACTTTGTGTGGGCAGCCAAACAGAAATATACCTTGAATATAGCGTTACACAATGCATATTACACAACAAGTATAAAAGCGAATAATGTGTACACAAGCCAAGAGAATAAGCTAAAAAGATAATGATAAAAACGTGAAAGGTTAAAGTCATTTGAAAATGTTTTACCAATTTTTTTTGTCTTATATATTCTCACCTTGAATACATTTTTGTGTAAAAGTGTGCGGATAGATAATTATATAAGTGAGTTTTTTTGGGGGGTTGGCATTCATGCAGGGGCGTAACTACCAGGGGTGCAGGGGGAGCAACCGCAGGGGGCCTGGGAAACTCATCCTCTTTCACTATTGGGTGCTGGTCTAATCAAAGTAGCATTAGGCTCAAGTATATGACTGGCTAATTGTTGCTATTCTTGGAAAACATTTGCAAGATAACCAACAAATTCCCTTTTCTATTTTCACAACTAAAGCTGGGTACACACAGAGAAAAGATCATTAAAAAATGAAAGACAAAATCTGTAAGATTATCTGTCTGTCATTGTTCAAAGATCCCCCTACACTCAGTTCCGAGTGCTCTCCCTATGTTAAGATGAGTACACACAGTACCAATTTCTCAAAGATGACAGAGAGACTCTGTGGCTACACAAAGCCACGATTGTTCTCCCTATTGGGGGGGGTTACTGCTCTCCAGTTGGTACCGATTGGTTCGAAGTCAAGGACGAAGTCAAGGACCCAGACTAATATTCCAAAATAGGTTCTTGAAGACATTTCGCTAGTCATCCGACTGGCTTTCTCTTGAGAAAGCCAGTCGGATGACTAGCGAAACGTCTTCAAGAACTAAACTTCAAGTCCAGTTGATCTAATTGAGTACAACAGATATACCATGACCTGGATGAATGAGAACCTTCACAAGCACATTCCAAAATAGGGTTTTGTCCGTTTTTCTTTCACCAAACAACAAAATCACAGTACATAGTTTCTTGTGTAAAACAAGGGAAACATAAACAGAAAGTTCTTCTTTCAACAACAATGCACTGAGTTAAACAAAAGTCTTTCCAACCCAGAAGTAAACAATAATACCGCCAATAAAGGTCCGTACACGCGTACGATTTTGAACCGAGCCACGATCCCCGCCAGGCGGATTGTGAAACGATCCCCCGACTAAACGCATACACACACGTGTGATGCTTGGCCGAAGCTCCTGTTCCTCGCAGGAATACGTTGTGGTCGAGGGTTGTGCCTCGGTGCACACATTGTACATGTATACGAACTTTAAAGTTTTTTTTTCAGAGCAGCTCTTCCAGAGACACCAACAACCATCAACATCCCCTCCCCCAGCACTAAGGCAGCTGGGCTAATAATCATGAGGACTGAAGGCTGGTAAATGTACCGAACGCAATTCAATATCGCATTTGCGACTGTGGGTAAATCCTGAACGGATTTGCTCAGAACAGGATTTTAGTGCCAGCAATAAACTTTAAAACCCAGCACTAAAAGTAGCACAAACCTGATATTGGATCACGTGAGCCGGACACGCTGGTGTCTTTTGGGAAATCATCCGGCTCTAATATGGAGTTAAAGTCTTGCTAACCAATAGCAAACCGGTAAGTGCAACTTTAACATCATATTATTGTCAAATCACAAAGGAAACTGCATTAGGGCACTGAATAAGTAAAACCTGTGTAGGGAGGTGCTAGATTCAGAAGATGAACATTATAGAGAGATAGAAAAAGAGATCTGATCTGCAACACTCAATAATACAAAAGATATTTGTAATAGTGAAAGGCTAAAAATCCTTTATTTCTATTTGACAGGGATATACATTAAAAAACAATTAAAAAACCACTAAACTCCTCAAAATCTATAGTGAATGTGAATAATGTTATGTGAATATATCCACACACAGAGTCTATAAGTCACCAATAGTTAGTCATATAGTCACATAGTCATAATTGTTCCAAACCATAAGCATCATCGGGGTTACCCTACTTACGACCTGGAGTACAGTGCAAAGGAGAGAAGAGGGAATAAAAAAAAAATCAATCACATGGTAGGACGCGTTTCGCTCCACCCCAAACACACACGGGAGCTTTTTCAACTGTAAGCCATCACTGTCTCTCGTCCCTTCTTTAATAGCGTAGCGCCGTATGCGTGTGACGTCACAATCTCGCGAGATCTCGCGAGATGCGCTCTAAACTTTCGGGCACAATGATAGGCTTACTAACTCATGTGATTCCCACAAGATTAACCCCATACATCCCTGCCCGTGAGTCACTGTCATAGTCAAAATTTAAAACAGTAAATAAACATCACAGCTGTGTACACCTAAATCATTCAAGGTTATATAATTTGGTATATTCATTTGAGTCCATATCGCTCATCGATAAGGAGAACTCTGTACCTGTCTTCACGAGTGGACTGAATAAAATATCTGCAATCCATCAAGGTAAGTATCATGTTCAAATATGCATAATTTATCCAGATAGATATTTGCCCACCAATGAAGATATTTATCTTTTTCAACCAAAGGGATGTATATGTATTGACAAACTGTATTCCATCCATACAGAAGAAATCATTCCAAGCGATATAAGACATATCAAGTAGTGTATATAAATATAAAATATGAAAATAGATGAAAATAGAAGTAGAAGCAGAAGAGGGATGATAATATCCGATCTTCTGTAAAAATCTCTCGATCCTCGTTTTTCGATGTACAAGCTTCCTATTCGCAAACATTCATAGATATCCAGATGAAAACGGCTATATATCTAGACTCAGCAGTCTGTTGTTCCGATGGCCCCACAGGTACTTTGATCCACCTTGAAAGTTCTCCCAAGTGGGTATATGATCCAAAATGAAATAAAGATGAAGGAAGTGCAGCATCCGTAGGGGTGGTCCAAGGCTCTCATCCAATTGCACACTGAAGAGTGAATGCAGAGTCTATAAAATACAAGGTATCAAATAAACATTGTGTAGTCAATTTCCTGATTTAATCCTCTAGGGGTTAAGGTCTTTAATCTAAAGATCCACTCTGTTTCTCTTTGTAGTAGTTTCTGTTCTAGATCACCCCCTCTGAAATGCTGTTTAAGCACGTCTATTCCAAAGCACTGTACCCCTTGGTCTGACCCCATGATGTAAAAGAAAGTGTTCAGCTACGGAGGTTAAGGTCTTATTAGCCTGTTGGTTCTATTGGCCAGTCTGATGTGTGATAAGTGCCTGGAGAGTCTTTGCGTAATTGCTGTGGTCGTTTCACCAATATATAGCATAGACAAGGGCATTTTATGCAATAAATCACATTTTGTCTACAGTTAATAAACTGTTTAATATCGTACCTTTTCCGATTTTCACTGTCCCATATGTGATCTGTCCGAGTTATATGGGTGCAGAAACTGCAGTCTCCACATGGGTACGTCCCTCTTAATTTCGTGCCTGTACCTATCCGGTTAACCGGTCTCTGGTTAATCCAGAAAATACATCTTCTACAATTCAAAATTCTTTTAAGAATTTAAAGCACCTACATTCAAGGTATGCTAAATGTTGGTGGAATATCAACAGTCTTATAGTTCAGGTAAAAAAGAAAAAATTAGAACGAGACATTAGAGACTTTGAACAGGACTCAGCGTACAGGTGGAGACACTTTGCAAATAAGAGAAGGAGGGCACCAAATAGAAAACCTCACTCCTCCCCAGATATTAGACGTAGAAAACGTCACAATCAGACTAATTCCTCTTACAGTGAAGGAGAATCTTTTTTAGGAGGAGACTCCACCACCGAATCAGAAGAGGAAGGGGGAGGTCAAAAGCGAAACAAGAGACAAGGACAAATCAGGCAGTATTTCACGAGACAGAGGACTTAATTACATCTATAAACAGTCCTCAAAACCTAAACATCATTAACCTCTCTGCACACACTCTCACTCCAACTCAACATAAGGTACTAAGTAAAGGCCTTCTTTTTGTCCTACTACACATATGGACGACTTTACTTTATCTAAAGATTTATTTTTGTTCTGCAGAAGGATCGCTCTTAAGACATATTTCTCCAAAGAAAAAACTGAGGAATTGAACTCAGGCCAAGTTGTCACCAGCATGGACCATAGGGTATTCAAACCTAAATCCACCTTTACACCACCTTTGTCGGATTTCCCTGCCATTGAAATATTTTATAATTGTATGCTTAAAGAGTTTAATAACCTGAAAGGTCTAATCACCTTACCAAATAATATTACCTCTCAGGAACGTAAAGCTATAAAAGAACTCAAGAATCTGACTGATGTGGTATTTAAGAGATCCGACAAGGGTGGCAATATAGTGATTTGGCCTATGAATTTACATAGAGGAGGCTAATAAACACACAGATTTTTACAGAATCAGAGACTGTACACCAACCCTACAGAATTTTTAAGAAAAACTGGATAGGATCATTTTTAAAGCAAGGATGATGGCATTATCAACAAGCAGGAGGCAGAATTTTTGTCGGTGGAGATCCCATCTTACCGACTTTCTATATGTTACCTAAGGTACATAAAAAATTGGATAAACCTCCGGGCAGACCGATCATTTCGGGTATCGGTAGTTTACTTGAGCCATCCTGTATGTTTATAGATGCACACCTGCAACCATTTGTACAGAATCTAGACTCATACCTCAGAGACACCACAGACTTATAGAAAATACAAGATATTGAGGTTTCAGATCATGTTTATTGGCCACCATCGATGTTGAGTCTTTATACACTAGTATTAATCACGATAAAGGTTTGCAGGCTGTCAGTTATTTCCTGAGTGAAGATAGCATCATACATAAAAAGAGACATACATTGATACTTGAGTTATTGGATTTTGTATTGAGGCAAAATGCTTTTACCTTTGATAAAAATTACTACAAACAGATTAAAGGCACTGCCATGGGTGCCAAGTGCGCGCCCTCCTACGCTAACCTTTTTCTGGGGTGGTGGGAGAGGGAGTGCGTATTCACTGGACCCATGGCAGTGTACACTAAACACATTCTCTTATGGCTGAGGTTCATAGATGATATTTTATTTTGTGGCAGGGGGATAGAGCAGAATTGAATGCCTTTCTAGTCAGCTCAACGTGAATGTTTGAATATCTTCCTTACGAGAGAGATATCTGATATGGAAGTAAATTTTCTTGATGTGGAGTGTATCCTTCACTAATACAAACTATGTACTAAGCTTTATCGTAAGAAAACTGCTACTAACTCCCTATTGCACTTCCAGAGCGCACACCCAAGGGAACTGCTCAACGGTATACCCAAAGGGCAGTTCCTGAGGGTGAGGAGGAACTGCACAGAAGAATATGACTTTAGAAGAGAAGCAGAGGATCTTTTCGGGAGATTCAGGGAAAGAGGTTATCCCAAGAATCTTTATTCAACACGTTATATGCACTTAGGCAATCCCAACAGTCATACTGAAAACAAAAAGAAGGGACAGAGACAATAGGGTAAGATTTATAACTACCTTTAATCAAGAATGGGGAGGTATTAAAAGGGCATTACAGCGTAACTGGCAGATCCTCACCTCAGACCCTATTGTTTCACAGTTCATTCCTTCACAACCACAATTAACAGCAAAAAGATCTAGAAATTTAAAAAAAAAAAGTCACTTCGAGAGACCGGTTAACCGGATAGGTACAGGCACGAAATTAAGAGGGACGTACCCATGTGGAGACTGCAGTTTCTGCACCCATATAACTCGGACAGATCACATATGGGACAGTGAAAATCGGAAAAGGTACGATATTAAACAGTTTAACTGTAAGACAAAAAATGTGATTATTGCATAAAATGCCTTGTTCTATGCTATATATATGGTGAAACGACACAGCAATTACGGCAAAGACTCTCCAGGCACTTATCACACTCAGACTGGCCAATAGAGACCAACAGGCTAATAAGACCTTAACCTCGTAGCTGAACACTTTCTTTTACATCATGGGGGTCAGACAAGGGGTACAGTGCTTTGGAATAGACGTGCTTAAACAGCATTTCAGAGGGGGTGATCTAGAACAGAAACTACTACAAAGAGAACAGAGTGGATCTTTAGATTAAAGACCTTAACCCCTAGAGGATTAAATCAGGAAATTGCTACACAATGTTTATTTGATACCTTGATTTTATAGACTCTGCATTCACTCTTCAGTGTGCAATTGGATGAGAGCCTTGGACCACCCCTACGGATGCTGCACTTCCTTCATCTTTATTTCATTTTGGATCATATACCCACTTGGGAGAAACTTTCAAGGTGGATCAAAGTACCCGTGGGGCCATCGGAACAACAGACTGCTGAGTCTAGATATATAGCGTTTTCATCTGGATATCTATGAATGTTTGCGAATAGGAGTGTTTACATCGAAAAACGAGGATCGAGAGATTTTTACAGAAGATCGGATATTATCATCCCTCTTCTGCTTCTACTTCTATTTCATCTATTTTCATATTTTATATTATATACACTACTTGATATGTCTTATACGCTTGGAATGATTCTTCGTATGGATGGAATACAGTTTGTCAATACAATACATCCCTTGGTTGAAAAAGATAAATATCTTCATGGTGGGCAAATATATCTGGATAATTATGCATATTTGAACATGATACTTACCTTGATGGATTGCAGATATTTTTATTCAGTCCACTCGTGAAGACAGGTACAGAGTTCTCCTTATCGTGAGCGATATGGACTCAAATGAATATACCAAATTATATTACCTGAATGATTTAGGTGTACACAGCTGTGATGTTTATTTACTGTTTTAAATTTTGACTATGACAGTGACTACGGGCAGGGATGTATGGGGTTCTTGTGGGAATCACATGAGTTAGTAAGCCTATCATTGTGCCCGAAAGTTTAGAGCGATCTCGCGAGATCTCGCGAGTTGTGACGTCACACGCATACGGCGCTACGCTATTAAAGAAGGGACGAGAGCAGTGATGGCTACAGTTGAAAAAGCTCCCGTGTGTGAGTGAAACGCGTCCTACCATGTGATGGATTGTTTTATCCCTCTTCTCTCCTTTGCACTGTACTCCAGGTCGTAAGTAGGGTAACCCCCATGATGCTATGGTTTGGACCAATTATGACTATGTGACTATATGACTAACTATTGGTGACTTATAGCTCTGTGTGTGGATATATTACATAACATTATTCACTCACTATAGATTTTGAGGAGTTTAGTGGTTTTTAATTGTTTTTTAGTATCTCCTGCAAATAGAATAAAGGATTTTTAGCCTTTCACTATTACAAATAGCTTTTGTATTATTGAGTGTTGCAGATCAGATCTCTTTTTCTATCTCTCTATAATATTATTGTCAAATGGCTCTGAGTTAATGAGCCGGTATCCGTGGATAGAAACTGTAGAAGCTTTTAAGATCTGGTGTAAAGCTGAAGCTCAAGCTAAGGGAGAAAATGACCTTGAGGAACACAGACCATGGTCAGGAACATAAAGGGCCAATGGGGGGGCACATAGGCAGTGCACCAGAGTGAATGGGTTTGAAAATCAAAAGAAGGGTTTTGAAGATTAACAAGGAAGTGGGAACAAGTGATCCTACCTCCCTGAATTATAGATCCAGCTGGAGCTAAATTAGATTAATCCCTTTAGAGTCCCTTTAAAAACACTATGAACAATTAGTTTGGCAAATGTTCCTATTTCCAGACTGCTTATGTTTACACAATATGACTATATAACCAAAGCGCATAACATTAGCCTAACTTGATGTTAAACAGATTAATGAATCCTTGGCTGATAACCACAACTTGGTTCATTTAAGGATATTTTGATATTGTGCCATGAACAGACTATTAGATTATCAGACTTGGGGCGTGACCAGCAGAATATTAGGCCAAGGTCAAGCCTGGAGGTTAAAACAAAGGAGCTAGGATTTGATGTTAGAAGTAGGGGCAAGTCAAGGGAACAGACTATAAACAGAACTAGAGAAGACACAGAACCATGAAATAGACCTGGGGCCAGGCTAGGACAGAAAAGCAGTAGCAATGAATCCCATTTTTGAACTGATCCTGGTTTTGAGATAGAACTCTGCATTTCGTTCATTTCTAGAAAAAGCTGCAGTAGGACTAGTTAAACAGAATTTTAACAGAACTATAACTAAATTATAATAGAACTATAACAGAACTACAACTGAACTATACAGAACTACAACTGAACTATAACAGAACTACAACTGAACTATAACAGAACTACAACTGAACTATAACAGAACTACAACTGAACTATAACAGAACTACAATATAACAGAACTACAATATAACAGAACTACAACAGAACTTTAAAGGGCATGTCCAGCCTAAAATAAAGTTATCCCCCCCAAACCCTGGTTTCACATTATTCATGCCTTCCAAAGATGCCCCTGCAGTGTCTTACCTAACCTGGCCCCTCACCACTCCTCCTCTGCTCTGCAGCTGACAGTCGCTCTACTTCCTGGTCGCGGCTGTCAGTTAAGGCACAAAGTGAGTTCACGTCCAATAACCACTACCAGGAAATATATTGGCTTTTATTTCAGAGCCGCATTGCTCCTGCTCGAAACAGGAGCAGGGGTTGGCACCCAGGCTAGCGATGGACCGGGTTAGGTAAGCCACATTAGTGGCATCTTTGGAAGTTAAGACCATTTCTAGGGAAAAAAAATTTCAGGGTAGACATGCCCTTTAACTGAACAATAACAGAATTCTAAAAGAACAAAAAAAAACTATATTTGATCTCTAACAACTATAACTAAAGTATAACTGAGCTATTACAAAATGATGAGAACTACAGTATAGCAAAACTATAACTGAACTATAACAGAACTTTAACTGAACTATAACAGAACTATTACAAAATGATAAGAGAACTATAACAAAACTATAACTGAACTATAACAGAACTTTAACTAAACTATAACAGAACTATATTTGTACTAAAACTAAACTATAAAAGAACTATAACAGAACTATATCTAGACTATTACAAAATGAACTATAGCAGAACTTTAACTTAACTATAACAGAACTATATTTGAACTATAAAGGAACTATATTTGAACTATAACTAAACTATAAAAAAACTATAACTATGTGCAATCTGTCTCTGTAGTACAAGGTTTGAGCTACAGAGGATTTAATGTTCTTGAAATCTGGACATGACAGGTAGAGCAGGTGTACGTTACTGTAACATTAAGAGGCCTGTCATGGCCTGTGAATCAACGTTATAAATTTCAGCGTATGTGAAATACTTATCCAATCAGAAGCCTCTGTGAACCAGTTCCCACCACTTGCAGCTTGGCACTGAAAAGTATAAACAACTCATCCTCGTTCTCTCATGGTTTAATCACCATCTGCCAGCTGTCCTGAACTTCTGTACTGGCACCTTGCTGTGAACTGGCAACTGATCTTCTGACTATGGTACATTGTAATCTAAACTGATTTGATCATTTCCCAGTCACATGGATGATGGCCACCGGTATAGTGCTGGAGGACTAATGCCAGAGGCCAAGCAGAGAAAGTGGCTGCAGAGAAATTCTGTTTACTCTCAATATCCTCACACAGGACACATCAGGCATTGGTATGTCCAAAGAAAAAAATGGGCCACTGGCCCTGATAGACCTGAACTTAGCAAATAAAGGAAACCAAACACTAACTAGAAAGGGAAAGTTTAAGTATAAACTTTGAATATGGCTTGAAGGGCCACATTTTGGAAGGGAATGTGTGTGTTTGTGCAGCAGATTTTAAAACTCAATAAAGGCAATGATGAGGACATTGTTGCATTTTACTTACCCTTTAAATATGACTCTCACATGAATGAATGGGTAGGCAGTTGGTGTGTGTACTCGTGTCTGATTGGAGATAAAAGACTAACTTTTTTGATAATTGGTAAAAATGTGTTTTTTGACTATACTTACCCTTTAAATATGGTTGCCACGAATGAATGGGTAGGTCAGTATGTGCGTGTACCTGTGTCCGGTTGGGGGTTAAAAAAACAAACTTTTTTGATGACTGGTCAAAAATTGTTTTTTTTTATTTTAGTTACCTTTTAAGTATGGCTGCCTTAGTAATGTAGGTGTGTGTACCTGTGTCAGGTTGGGGGTTAAAGAAAACTAACTTTTTTGATATTTGGTCAAAATTAGTTTTTTGACTATAGTTACACTGAAGTATTCTGCCATGTAAATGGAAAGGTTGGTCAGTAGGTGTGTGTACCTGTTGGGGGTTAAAAAAAAACAAACTTTGTTGATGATTAGTCAAAATTGTTTTATTTACTATAGTTACCCTTTAAATATGGCTGCCATGGAAATGGAAGAGTAGGTTTGTGTACCTGGGTCAGGTTGGAAGTTTAAAAAATGAACTTTTTTGATGATTGGTCAAAATTAGTTTTTTGATTATAGTTACCCTTTAAGTATGGCTGCAACAGTAATGGAGGGGTAAGTCAGTAGGTGTGTGTACCTGTGTCAGGTTGTGGGTTAAAAAAAATTTTTTTTAATGATTAGTCAAAATTTGTTTTTTGAATATAGTTACCCTTTAAGTAAGGCTGCCACGGAAATGGGAGGGTAGGCCAGTAGGTGTGTGTATCTGGGTCTGGTTGAGGGGGTATGTCTTTAAAGGACAATTATACTCACCTCCCCCTCGTTCCTTTCCCCCCACTCCTGCAAAGTACACAGGGTGAGGACCTAAAACGCTAAGTCCTCACCTCTGGGTACTTTACAAAAGTCCTGCACTACTTACTTGTAATCTCCCTCATCGCTCCGGTCCGATCCTCCCCACTGGCAGTTTGAGTGACAGGTTGCGAGGCAGCCAATGGGAAGACGTGTTCTGCAAGGAGGCGTGTCTTCCCATGGGCTGCCTCCCGGACTGTCACTGACAGTGCCAGTGGCGACGAGGGAGATTACAAGTAAGTAGTGCAGGACTTTTGTAAAGTACCCAGAGGTGTGGACTTTAGGTCCTCACCCTGGGTACTTTGCAGGAACGGATTGGGGAAATGGTAAGTATAATTGTCCTTTATTGTGTTTACAACCATAAAACCTGTGTACCTGTGTGGGGGGGGGGGTTGGGGGTATCAGTGTTTGTGTTTATGAACATGAAACAAACTGTTTTTATCTCATGACCCTTAAACCTCGAAATATCCACATTTGAGGATTGCAACCAATATATTCTATGGGAAGAAATGGCCCGAAATGTGGATTCCTTAGCTAGGTAATAGCACCTTCTCCTATATGCCCCGCACGTCTGTACCGAATTTCATGTCTCTAGCTCAAAAACCGTGGGAGGAGATATGGTCCAAAAAAGCGGAAGAATAAAATGGAAGAAGAAATAAAAAAAACAGTAATTTGGCTCTCCAAGCCAAATTAATAATACGGCCACCAAAATATGAATCTGTCAATGAGTAGGTCAGATGGAGTAGGTTGCTTTGTATTTCATGCAATCTGAACAGAGAAATTAATCCATTGTGTGTTAGTAACAGTTTAAAAGGGAAAATAGCATGTCACAGACTGAGAGGAGCATAAATAAACTCAATGTCCATGGACTACTTGCCCAGTTATAACTTTATCCTTCCCCAACCGTTGTATCCTAGGACTAATATCCTCGCATTTATAATATTAAATGTCCATAGACTACCTGTCCAGTTATACCCTTATCTCCCCCTACCGTTATATCCTATGGCTATACCCATTTATATTTATAATAATACTGTCCATAGACTACCTTTCCAGTTACACCCTTATCCCTCCTCAACTATTTATATGCCCCGTATTGATGTCTTGTTATACCGTTATATCCTAGGACTAAACCCCTTTATATTCTTCATATGCTGCATTTTCCTTATTTTTGTTTGCTTGGGCAATGTCAACATGTAACTTGATCCTGCCAATAAAGCTCTTTTGATTTGATTAAGAGAGAGAGAGCGATAATAGAATGATAATATAGAGATAGATAGATAATAGAAATATGGACAGACAGACAGATAGATGGATAGATAGATAGATAATAGAGATAGATAGATAGATAGATAGATAGATAGATAGATAGATAGAGAGAGTGATAGAAAGATAGAGTGAGATAGATAATAGAAAGATAATAGAGCTAGATAGATAGATAGATAGACAGACAGACAGACAGACAGACAGATAGATAGATAGATAGATAATAGAAAGACAGATAGATAATAGAAAGATAATAGAGTTGGAAACGATTGTCGTACAATCCGACATAAACGAACAAGATAAAATTGTTGCCATTTGCTGTGCACAATCTGGCATTAATAGGCAGATATTATTGTGTAAGATGTAAATTGTTGCAGAATAGAATGTGCCACTAGAAAACCAATTCACCATATATGGGCAGATTTCATCGTTGCCGATAGTGTGGCGGAAATGACAAACGTACAAAGCACATTTTGGGGTCGAGGTCTCGAATGGTAATGAAGAATGAAGTAATTTGCGATAGTGTTGAAAAAATATGATTTTTCTTTCATATTATATTTGCTAACGAATCTCGCTGTGTGTTCGTACATCAATTAATGCACCTGTTGTTGTCAGGTGTACTGCATCACACATTGCCATCATGAACCAAAGATACACTCTATGGTCTCACACCTTCAGACTGGGAGCTCTGCTTTTTCCAGAAAGTTGTTTATTTGAGACTCCAGGATCGAGTTGGAAGACATTTGTTGGACAATCATCCATACACATAAACAATTTCGTTGTAGCAGATAAAAATTTTCCGTCCTGACTGATCACCTTCACATTCAATCAGATCTTATCAATTTAATCGCACCAGACTTTATCTATACCATTAACGATACAATTGTGGAGTTCGTACGACAATCGTACAACAAAATTGCACTGTGTATGGGCCCTTTTGGATGAAGAGAGAAAACTCTATATCCTGCTGGGAGAGGAGGAAGCCACATCAAATAATGGGGCACACTATGTAACGGCATGTCACAGACTGAGAGGAGCATAAATTAACTCAATGCCCATTAACCCCAATATATACCTTATATTACTTTCCATTGATACCCATTACCCTCTACCGTGAACCTCTCTATATTTCCCATACTAACATGTTTCCTTATTTTTGTTTGCTTTGGCAATGTCAACATGTAACTTGATCCTGCCAATAAAGCTATTTTTTATTTTATATTTTATTTGAGATAAATAGATAGATAGATAATAGAAATATAATATAGAGATAGATAGATAGATAGATAAATAATAGAAATAAAATATAGAGATAGATAGATAGATAGATAAATAATAGAAATAAAATATAGAGATAGATAGACTGATATATAAGATAGATAGATAATAGAGATATAATAGATAAATAGAGATAGATAGATAGATAGATAGATAGATAGATAATAGAGATATCATAGATAAATAGAGATAGATAGATAGATAGATAGATAGATAGATAGATAGATAGATAGATAGATAGATAGATAGATAGATAGATAGATTGATATAGAGAGAGAGAGAGAGAGAGAGATAGAGATAGATAGACTGATATATAAGATAGATAGATAATGGAGATATAGATAAATAGAGATAGATAGATAGATAGAGAGAGAGAGAGAGATAGAGATAGACAGATAGATAGAGAGAGATAGAGATAGATAGATTGATAGATTAATAGAGAGAGAGAGAGAGAGAGAGAGATAGAGATAGATAGATAGAGATAGATAGTTAGATAGATAGATAGATAGAGAGAGAGAGAGAGAGATAGAGATAGATAGATAGATAGATTAAGAGAGAGAGAGAGAGAGAGAGAGAGAGAGAGAGATAGAGATAGATAGATAGATAGAGAGAGAGAGAGAGAGAGAGAGAGAGAGAGAGAGACCTGCAGATTGTTAGATCTGTTATTGCACAAGAAATGCTCTAAGGTAAATAAATATAAACAGACGTCCTTGGCCAATTTTTCTATCTGTGTAAATCACGTTAAATAGTAAGACATAGTAAAGTGAGAGAAAAAAATATAAGAACGATTGGTTGACAACAGTGTTCACCCTCCTCTTTGCACCAATCCTGGCAGTGTTCAGTGATATGAAAGGACACGTTGTATCTGTTTGTACGGACTAATTTCTTAGAAACCAGTGTTGTCATTCCTTTACAAACCAAAAAAATTCACGTCCAAGGGCATCTGTTATGCAAACAGAGAAAAATAGACAATTGTTACATTTCTGCTTTCGCTATCATATTTTTTTTGAGTTCTACCGCATGTAAAATCCTGCAGAGTTGTTCATTTATAAGAACCCAGTGTAACATTAAAGAAGAATGAAAAACAATTGTTAAATTTTGGAAAAAGTTAAAGGGGAACTGTGCTCTCCAAACAAGTTATTTTTAAATGAAAGGCCAGATACCTTCCTTTAAAATGAGTCATCAATCACTTTTCTGTGTGCTGCACAGCCCAAGATATGAAGAAATCACTGATCAGAAAGATAGGGGGTGGGAGGTTCTGAATCTGTAGTCACAAATACTCTTCCTCCTTCTAATCTGTGGTTGGCACATGCTCAGTGCAGGAGAAAACAGAAGAAACCAGGAGGAGATCGAGTTACAGTGACTGAAGGAGCACAGCACAGCCCACAAAGGGGAGTGTGTTAAGTCTGTACATTTTAACTTTACTGTCACAGGGACTGTCACGTGGCTTCAGAGCAGGAAGTGCAGGGGATCTGGTGATGCTGCTACCACATCACACATAAAAATGTAAATATCTTCAAAACTATGTAAAAAATAATGAAATTGCAAAAAACTCAGAAAAGCAATTCCTGTCAATTTACCTTAAGTCATTTATGGAACACAGTTACCCTTTAGGGCCATACTACAGCACCTCCTGTTTTTGGTTTGTCGGTGCATCCCTGCAGGAGTTAAAGCCAGTGGAACCTGATCTGTGCACACCCTGGATGGATGGTGGACCGCTGACTGGAGGCATGGGACTCCTTATGTCCTCTTTTATGCCTTGGTAAATATTAACCAATTCTGGGAGCTGGATTACTCTTATCTTAATGCAAAATGTTGATATTATGTTTAGATACAGAGAGTCCTGACCTTTTATATGGGTAAAGGATAGACCATAGTGTCCTTGTGCACCTTAAACAAAGAAATAGCATTTCACACTATACATTCATATGCAGGGAGATAGTGGATGGTCTGGTACACATGGGTCGATATTTTGACCCCATCTACTGTCCGGTACATTGTTATAGTCCGTTTGAAATATAAATTCAATAGGCCACAAAATTGTTCATGCCAAAATATTGGTGGCGCTGTTTAACAATTGGTTTGTTGATCAATAGTGTTATGGTCTAATGTACCAGGCAACTGATTACTAGTCTGACAGTCTAATGTACCAGGCAACTGATTACTAGTCTGACAGTCTAATGTACCAGGCCAGTGATCACTAGTTTGAAGGTCGGATATACCAGGCCAGTGATCACTAGTCTAAAGGTCTAATGTACCAGGCTTGTGATTACTAGTTTAACAGTCTAATGTACCAGGCCAGTGATCACTAGTCTAAAGGTCTAATGTACCAGGCCAGTGAACATTAGTCTGACAGTCTAATATACCAGGCCAGTTATCACTAGTCTGACAGTCTAATGTACCAGGCCAGTCATCACTAGTCTGACAGTCTAATGTACCAGGCCAGTGATCACTATTCTGAAAATCTAATGTACCAGGCCAGTGATCACTAGTCTGAAAATCTAATGTACCAGGCCAGTGATCACTAGTCTGAAAATCTAATGTACCAGGCCAGTCATCACTAGTCTGATAGTCTAATGTACCAGGCCAGTGATCACTAGTCTGACAGTCTAATGTACCAGGCCAGTGATCACTAGTCTGAAAATCTAATGTACCAGGCCAGTGATCACTAGTCTGACAGTCTAATGTACCAGGCCAGTCATCACTAGTCTGACAGTCTAATGTACCAGGCCAGTGATCACTAGTCTGAAAACTAATGTACCAGGCCAGTGATCATAGTCTGACAGTCTAATTACCAGGCCAGTCATATAGTCTGACAGTCTAATGTACAGGCCAGTGATCACTAGTCTGAAAATCTAATGTACCAGGCCAGTGATCACTAGTCTGACAGTCTAATGCACCAGGCCAGTCATCACTAGTCTGACAGTCTAATGTACCAGGCCAGTGATCACATAGTCTGAAAATCTAATGTACCAGGCCAGTGATCACTAGTCTGAAAATCAATGTACCAGGCCAGTGATCAATATCTGAAGTCTAATGTACCAGGCCAGTGATCACTAGTTGCAGTCTAATGTACCAGGCCAGTTCACTAGTCTGACAGTCTAATGTACCAGGCCAGTGATCACTAGTCTGACAACTAATGACCAGGCCAGTGATCACTAGTCTGAAAAATCCAATGTACCAGGCCAGTGATCACTAGTCTGACAGTCTAATGTACCCGGCAGTGATCATAGTCTGAATCTAAAACAAGTACAGGCAGTGATCACTAGTCTGACAGTCTAATGTACCAGGCCAGTCCACTAGGCTACAGTCTAATGTACCAGGCCAGTGTCACTAGTCTGAAAATCTAATGTACCAGGCCAGTGATCACTAGTCTGACAGTCTAATGTCCAGGCCAGTCATCAATAGTCTGACAGTCTAATGTACCAGGCCAGTGATCACTAGTCTGACAGTCAATGTACCAGGCCAGTGATCACTAGTCTGAAAATCTAATGTACCAGGCCAGTGATCACTAGTCGGACAGTCTAATGTACCAGGCCAGTGATCACTAGTCTGAAAATCTAATGTACCAGGCCAGTGATCATAGTCTGAAAATCTAATGTACCAGGCCAGTGATCACTAGTCTGACAGTCTAATGTACCAGGCCAGTCATCACTAGTCTGACAGTCTAATGTACCAGGCCAGTGATCACTAGTCTGACAGTTAATGTACCAGGCCAGTGATCACTAGTCTGAAAATCTAATGTACCAGGCCAGTGATCACTAGTCTGACAGTCTAATGTACCAGGCCATCATCACAGTGAAACTATGTACCAGGCCAGTGATCACTAGTCTGAAAATCAATGTACCAGGCCAGTGATCACTAGTCTGACAGTCTAATGTACCAGGCCAGTCATCACTAGTCTGACAGTCTAATGTACCAGGCCAGTGATCACTAGTCTGAAAATCTAATGTACCAGGCCAGTGATCACTAGTCTGAAAATCCAATGTACCAGGCCCGTGATCACTAGTCTGACAGTCTAATGTACCAGGCCAGTGATCACTAGTTGGCAGTCTATGTACCAGGCCAGTCATCACTAGTCTGACAGTCTAATGTACCAGGCCAGTGATCACTAGTCTGAAAATCCAATGTACCAGGCCAGTGATCACTAGTCTGAAAAATCCAATGTACCAGGCCAGTGATCACTAGTCTGACAGTCTAATGTACCAGGCCAGTGATCACTAGTCTGAAATATAAGTACCAGGCCAGTGATCACTAGTCTGACAGTCTAATGTACCAGGCAGTCATCACTAGTCTGACAGTCAATGTACCAGGCCAGTGATCACTAGTCTGAAAATCTAATGTACCAGCCCAGTGATCCCTAGTTGAAAAATAATGTACCAGGCCAGTGATCACTAGTCTGAAAATCTAATGTACCAGGCCAGTGATCACTAGTCTGACAGTCTAATGTACCAGGCCAGTGATCACTAGTCTGACAGTCTAATGTACCAGGCCAGTCATCACTAGTTGACAGTCTAATGTACCAGGCCAGTGATCACTAGTCTGAAAATCTAATGTACCAGGCCAGTGATCACTAGTCTGAAAATCTAATGTACCAGGCCAGTGATCACTAGTCTGAAAATCTAATGTACCAGGCCAGTGACACTAGTCTGACAGTCTAATGTACCAGGCCAGTGATCACTAGTCTGAAAATCTAATGTACCAGGCCAGTGATCACTAGTCTGAAAATCCAATGTACCAGGCCAGTGATCACTAGTCTGACAGTCAATGTACCGGCCAGTGATCACTAGCTGACAGTCTAATGTACCAGGCCAGTGATCACTAGTCTGGCAGTCTAATGTACCAGGCCAGTGATCACTAGTCTGAAGGTCTAATGTTCCTCGCCAGTGATTATTAGTCAGACGGTCTAATGTACGGGCCTGTCTTCAAAACTAGGTAAAAAAATATATCTTTAAAACGCTTAAAATATTTTTTTTTAAAAATGTTTAGATCAATATTTACAGCCACTTCTCTTGCACCATCTCCATTGAAAGCAGCAATGGGTCCGGCCCGTTTGCGATTTCCTCCAAACAGGGAGCCCGAAGGAGACGCCGCAGGAGTATAAGGGCTGTAAGTATTGATTATACATTTTTTGAATGAAATATATTGGCGGTTTGTGAAGGTTCTCATTCATCCAGGTCATGGTATATCTGTTGTATTCAATTAGATCAACTGGATGAATGTAGTTTCTGAAGACGTTTCGCTAGGTGCAGGTACATGGTAGAAAAACAGGCGCTTAATACCTTTAAGGGCATAGCACCCAGCCACCGGTCAGATATGTTGATGACACTGGGTTAAAATCCACCAGAAGGAAGTACAAGCTTTCACAGAACACATAATGCGGTAGACCAAAACATTAAATTCACCAGGGAAGAGGTACAAAACAACAAACTGGCTTTCTTGGACTGCTTGGTAGGAGTTAAGGAAAATGGTAAACTGGAAGTAGAGGTTTACAGAAAAACCAACACACACAGATCAGTATTTGATGTTGACTCCCACCACCCTTTAGATCACAAGCTGGGGGTCATCAGAACCCTGCACACAGAGCCGAGAACATCCCCAATAGCACAGAGGCGAAGGCTAAAGAAATGAAACATCTCAGAGGAGCCCTTAAAACTTGTGGATATCCAGACTGGGCCTTTGTCAAAAGAAGTAGAAGGAAAGAAAAGAACACAAATATCAACAGTGAAGGGGAAAAGCAAGACAGGAGGAAGAACATGGTCATCCCATATGTAGCAGGGGTCTCCGAGAAATTAAGAAGAATTTTCAAAAAACATCGTATCCCTGTCTGCTTTAAACCGAACAACACACTGAGGCAGCAATTGGTACATCCGAAAGACCCAATACCTAAACACAAGAAAAGCGACATCATATATGCAGTGCAGTGCAGTGAAGAATGCTCTGATTTATGTGGGGGAGACCAAACAGCAACTGCATCAACGTATGGCCCAGCACAGAAGAGCCAATTCCTCGGGTCAGGACTCAGCCGTGTTCTGCATCTTAAGGATAAAGGACATACCTTTGAAGATTGTAATGTTAAATTACTGGCGAAGGAACGTGACTGGTTCAAGAGAGGTGTTAAGGAGGCCATTTATGTGAAAATAAG
Organism: Hymenochirus boettgeri; assembly: GCA_019447015.1. Taxonomy (NCBI): domain Eukaryota; kingdom Metazoa; phylum Chordata; class Amphibia; order Anura; family Pipidae; genus Hymenochirus; species Hymenochirus boettgeri. The sequence goes on along the minus strand of CM033469.1, from coordinate 361,899,268 downwards.
AAACCAAGCCTAAATAGAGGGTGGGGGGTTCGACACCAACTGTCTGCCATGTACAATGCTGTTTTAACACCTTACTCTGGGCGTTCCTATAACACCTCTTAGCCACTATCCAATCACACCCTTAAACACCTGGCTGGATATGCTAATTGGGATTTTCCAGGGTACATAATGCCACAGATTCTTGTACAAGTCATTCTGAATGAGAAAGCCAGTCGGAGACTAGCGAAACGTCTTCAAGAACTACATTTCAAGTCCAGTTGATCTAATTGAATACAACAGAATATGGCGGTTGCGGGTGGCAGGGGGTACCTACCTAATCCTAAAAGTTTATTTTACAGTGTATATACCCTTAAGTGCTTAGATTGTAAGCTCTTCGGGCAGGGCCAGATGATTGTATGAATGTAATTGTAAAGCGCTACAGAAGATGTTGGTGCTATATAAATCCATAGATTGTGAGGTTGAAAAAAAATGTGTTTCATGTCAAAGTTTATATTGTGCAGCAGTTATGTCATTCTTATATTATTACAGCAGTATCCTGCTTTTTATTAGCTTTGAATTAAAAAATTTTTAATCAAACTGTAAATTAGTTTCTTATTTTCATTGCTGAACCATAAGCAACTCAATTTCTCCTGCAATGCAAAAGATGGTTTCTCAACAGAGAAGACTTTTTATAGTTTATGAGCACTAAATTAGATCTAAGGATTTGCAGTAGGGGATACACTGCTGTCTGCCACGGGCTTTAGAATTACCCAGATTCACTTCTACTCAAATAGCTGTAGACTTACATCAATCCTCACATTAAGAAAACATTGGATTCATTTAACAATGTAACCGAAGATGCAGTTTGGATTTGACCAAAAGTCAAAACCAAAGATCAGGAGCTGCAGAATTGATAATGAGAATTTCTACCAATATTAATATATGACCAATTAGCAAACAGTGTGCACTCTACCTTCAAGTAATACTATGCCCAGGTGCTACTGTTACTGCTACTGCAGGGTAACAAGTACCCTATGGAGTTGCAAGCATATCCCTGGGATAGGTAGTATTATCATCATCATAATTTATTAATCTTCTATAGGCTGGGGTTGAGGATCTTGTTTATTTATAAGATTTATGAAATATTATGGATAGTTGTGATGTAAGTTGTGGTTTGATAAGGAAGGTTTTAGTCTTAGCTTTTATATTATATATTGTATGCACTTTTAAGAGGAATGCACTCTGTGATACACACTGCACATGGACATTTATATTGTTTAGCACATGTTTCAGACATATGCATTAGGTGCATCTCTTTAGCACTTTTTGCAACATGTTTTAAGGCTTGCAATTGAGCCTATAGAATGCTACAATAAGCACTTTAATAGGCACTTAACTGTGTAGATAATATGCTCTTTAAGGAAATGTGTTGTGTATGTTTTTATTACAATTATATGCTTTTTAATGATAAGGCACTGGTTTTTTGAATATGCACCTGTATGTGAATGGTTAATATGTTTTTACGCTTATATCTGTGATGTCAATATTGGGGGAGGGGTATATGTTATATGAGTCGGTTGTTGCACCTGCAGAACTATGGCTTGAGAGGTCTGAGACAAAGACAGAAACATCGCTATCTGTTTGCTGCTTATGGAATAAAAGTAAAAGATTTTTGAACAAGTCCTGAGAGTGCTCTACATGTTACTATGGTTGAATATTAATATATGATCAGTTTTTCTTAAACCTTTTATCCAGGGCAACCAATATCTATGGCTTAAACAACTACAGCCCCTAAATAGTGTCCCTATAAGTGGGTCAACCATAATATTTGAAGTGTTCTAACGCTGGCCAAACGCCGGCCGTTGTTCCTCCAATCGTATTTCCGATCAAGTGCAAACAGTTCTACAATCAGATTCCGATTGAGTGCAAAGAATTCTTGCAATCAGATTTCCAATCGAGTGCAAACAGTTCTTACAATCAGATTTCCGATTGAGTGCAAACAGTTCTTACAATCAGATTTCTGATTGAGTGCAAAAAGTTCTTACAATCAAATTTCTGATGAGTGCATATTGAGGCTCCGATCTTTCCTCAGATTTCCACTTTAAATCTTTAGAGAGATGGGGACTGAAGATGGGGTTTGCAGAAAATCTTTCACCTGGATGATTTTTTAGTTTTTCCGATAAACCGCTCGACAATAACAATTGTAAAAATAGAAGACGGTTTTCGATTTGAATGATCCAATCGAATTTATCCTATCGATTAAATGTCAACCCTATGTTTGGGGAGCTTAAGTCAATTGACTATATTATGAATACACTAAATGTCATATTTCATAAGTGCAATTGAGGACACCAGTATATTTTGCACCATTACTTATTAACTAGATAGCTCGAAGGTTATGTCAAAAAAAAGAAATACACACATATAAAGATTTACTGTGCAAAGATATTCAAGTTTGAAGTGTATTACATGTCATAAATTTTCATAAAGTATTTGATAGTAACAACAAGTAACAAGTACGATCACATTACACAACCAAATTCATGATTCCTTAGTAAGGTGCTTTTAAAAAGACAAATATTGCCTGAAGATATTAAGTAGCGAGTATTATTATTTTAAAAAAATGAGTTAAAGAAAAATAGTTCTATGTTCGTAGCTAATGGAGGATAGTCATTCTATTCTATTCTAAGGCTGGGTACACACCAGCATATGTTTCCGGCCGGATAATAGTGCCGTGGATAGGTCAGTCGGCCAAATTTATCTGATGGTGTGGGCGGCCAGCCACAACCGAGCCTGGTCGCCCAGACACCCGTTCATCCGATTTCGGACAACTTTCCAAATTAGTTTTCCAAACTCGTGGACATGTTTTTGTTAATTATGAAAATTTGTTAATTATCAAATTAACTCCTCTTAGCCTTGATGTAATCCTGCCTTTCATTCAGAAGATCCTTAACACCTTGCTGTATGTAATTGTATTGGGATTTCCGAGTACATAATTGCAGATTCTTGTACAGGTCATTCTGAATTGAGAAAGCCAGTCGGATGACTAGCGAAACGTCTTCCGGAACTAAATTTCAAGTCCAGTTGAACTAACTGAATACAATGATTTCATCTCTAATGATTATATTGTGTAAGAAATAGAGATGTAATGTGGATTCGAATAGAACCCCGTTTAGAATCGAACTGGGGTTTCGAAGTCCCGATGAAACTTTCAGAACTCCCGAATTTCACGGAACCCGGATTTTTAGAATTTTCTTTTATCGAAAATCAAAAGTAGACATATCGAAAATCGAAAGTAGATGATTTTCGAAAATCAAAAGTAGACAATTTTCAAAATGGAAGTAGACAATTTTCTAAAATAAGACGATTTTCGAAAATAGACGATTTTCGAAAATTGAAAGTAGACAATTTTCGTAAAAACAAATCAAAGTAGATGATTTTCGAAAATCGAAAGTAGACGGTTTTCAAAACTCGAACTAACTCAACAGTTCGAAACTCGAACTCAACAGTTTCGACATCTCTAGTAAGAAATGGCAGGTATTAATTTAAGAATCTTTACTTTTGTGATCGAGGACTTAGAGAGGCAACTTTACTGGAGGGGTTGAAAATCTTTGAAAAGTTTGGGAACCCTGCATTTTACTGTGAAATCCATTAAGGTCAATCAGAGTCAAACTTATTCAGTGTGTTTATATTGAAGGATAATTATCCATTCTCCTGTTAACCAAAGAGCGTGGGATGTCGGGGATTCAGGCACAAATGAAGACGAATTTGGAAAGTAGCCAAACGTACCCCCAGTAACAACAAGTAGTTGCAGTGGCATAACAAGAATTATCCCTGCTAAACCTGTCTGCCTGTTGGTTTACAATATAAAGGTGTGTAGATGGCCACACACAAGGACATAAAATCTATTCTTCATATCACATTTGCTTGTTTGTTACAAAACAGATTTTTCCAGAGAAGCTTTTTCATGGACGTCAGCCATTTTGCAGATCAGGCAGGTTTAGTCATTTTTTTTCTGGGAAAATAAGATTACAGGAACGATAGGCAGTAAAGGATTGACCACCTGTCTAGTGGACACCAAGACAAAGTTCTATCACCCTGTGGTGCCTTCAACTATAAACTCCCCTGAGTAAAGGAGGCCCAAAAGATCTATCCAGGGCCATGCCAGCACCAATGTCAAGAAAATAATGTCCTTCTCAGTAGAGGCCTTCCAAACTCTCCCCCATAGAGTTAACTGTAAAGTAGTAAATTGCTGTGTAGTTTAGTTTCATGTTGGTACAAGTTTTTGAGCTTTAAAAGTAAATATGTGCACACAACAGGAGCTCTAGGAGAACATTAACGTTTTACAGTAAAAGAATAAACTGCAGATCTACTGTGGGCTCCGTGTCCTGTATAAAAACACCCTCTGCAGCTTTATATGCTTCATTTCCTCATAAACATTGACTCGTTTTGTATTGATATTTTTGACTAACACTTGCGGTCAAAAATATTCATTGCAATATTTTAAATATATCAAAGAAAAATAACGATGTCAATATTACGCAAACAGTCGCAGACATGAATTGCAAAATATCTCTCATTAATGTTAAATTTCCATTGATTTACGTGGTGCCTTCCAGGAAGATATAAAGTATTCCTGTAACATTAATCTTTTCCATTTTATAAGCTATGCATAGATATAATATAGAACGTACAAAGTTAAATAAACCTGTCACTGGTTTTCTGAAGATTTATTGTGGAGGGGTTTGCATGTCCAGTAATCATTCCATGTAAGCTTTATATTTTATCCCACCTTTTACATCAAAAAATTATTTGTACCGGTACAGAAATGGTGCCTTATTAAAAATTTTCATTTGTATTTTTAAAAATTTGTATTGACCGAAAGTGATAATAGGTAACAGTGAAACCCACAATTAATCTCTTTAGGCAACTTCTATTGATCTTTCTGGACAGTCCCATTATAATGGATAAAGGGAGAAGAGACTGCTGGGTAATTTCAAGTTCCATGGTAGCCTTGAGCAAATGTGATAACTTCGACAAGGCTTTTATCAGCACTGCATGAGCTAAGAGGAATCAACTAGAACATGGATAGGAATTTTCCAATTCTCCAATGAGACATTGCAACTAGTGATAAGTCCTGGTTTCAATAGGAACCTGGTTTTGGCCACTACCTCCTGCACACAGGACTAACCATTGGTTAGGAATCAGAAAGGCAGGTTCTGTGCCATTATTCAGGGGGGGGTGGTGAATTACATCATAGTTCTTCTTTAAAAATACTGTAAAATATTTTATTTCTTATTTCTAATAAATACTTGGACTTCGAGGTCTGTTTATTTTATGTTGGGAATAGCAAACATAACATTTTGTTATAAATGTCCAACTACATAGGGACAGAAGTCTTAAAGGGCAACTATAATGAAAAAAAAATACTTTTCCTCATCTTAATCTATAAATAAATAACAGTATGTGTAATAAGCATGTGAATGTGTGTGGTTGCTGCTTGCCTTCAATTCAGTACTAGTTTTTCTCAGGCTCAGTATCTTCCCTATCCTCTTTTTTTAACAACTCCCCCTTCCATCTCACCAGACTTTTTTAAGGGCAAGCACGCTTTGTAATATGTTCAAGGCAACACTGGGAGAGGAATTTCCACATTTCAAGTGGAAAAAACTGTCACCATTCTAGTTACAGCAAAACTCTTACAAGCAGATGAAATCATTAACAGATGAAATGTAAGATGGTTCCAATTGGGGTAGGTGAACAAAAAAATATACAGTGGAGGTTGGAAAGAATTATAGTTCCATATTTTTCAGTATAGATGTCCTTTAAAGCAAGAAGTAGTAAAACAATGCAGCAAATAATCGTGAATATTTCAGATTTGAAAATGTTGCCTGAGGAGGGATAGGAGCAAATATATGTGAAAGACGTCAAGCAAGGTGGGCCTGGTCTAAAGTAAACTCGGGTTTCCTGCTTTTTAAAAGATTGTATTGCAAGTCAAAACAATAAAAGCACAAGACAGAAGGTGGAAAAAGGATTTATAAACAGCAGCACATTTAAATGTAAGAATTTACAAGAGGTTTAGTTGCCTTATTCATCATGTATGAATCCCACAGGGCTAGACTGCATGGCAATGTGCTATTGAGCTGTATCTTTGTACATTACATCAAAATGAAGGAAGACTCACAATGTTTGTGGGTGATCACCTTGTAGAATTAGAGCTTTATTAATACCCCAATAAAGTTCCTGTTACATGGGCAATCACCTTAGGGAAACTATACTAAGTTTCAAATCATTCTATATTTCCTGGCACTGTTAAAGAAGCGCATGACGAAGAGCAAGTTAATTTTTTTGCTACAGTAAACTACAGTAGTGCTACTCACAGCCTTATCAATGATCTCTTATTAACGTAAAAGCACATTTTCATCATTATATAAAGGGGATGTTGAATCTAAACACAGTGCCAATATAGTGGTTAAACTGATATACCAATTGGTTTTTCAGCTATAACTGAAAGGAGAATTAACTAAATTTTTAAAAAATCCTAATGTGAAAGTTTTTCTCAGCTAGAACATTATATGTACATTGTAAGATGCTTCTCTGTAAGTTGTATTTAGTTCATATAAGAAATATGTAAGTAAGAAGGCTTCCAGTTGTTGCCAGTACAACATACAGCCTACGTAGTCATCAAAGAACCTTGTGAGCATCTTCACTTATTAGCCACACACCTTGACCCAGTATTTACTATCTCTATGCACATTTGCAGTAATTTACAGACATATGGAAGTCCCTGGTAGGACTTTGAAGTGCTTGTTAGCTGCAGTTTGTTTACCAGCCAGCATGGTAAAGCTTCTAAAGTAGCTGTATTGTTGCAAATGGGTTCAAATCCCCAGATTTAATTTTTTTTTTTGTTTACATTATGTTCCTGGCAACAGATACATTGCCTACATTTAACAATACCTATATGCTATATCCTAACTAGATGTAAGCTCTATGGGGGAGGGACCTCATTACCTCTTGTGGTAAAGCTCTAGCATTCTATTTTATAATATATTAATTATGTACTGAACTATTATGTATTATCCCCCTTGTGTGACTTTATTGTATTTTATAATGGACAGTGCTGCGTCCCCAAGTGGCGCTATATAAATAAACTATACACCCATACATACATATGCTAGCTATTAGAATAGTGGTATATATGTATAATGTTAATATTTGTGCCCTTAAATTTATGCTGTTTAACAAATACACTGCAAAGAACTTAAAACTGTGCGAGGGGCTGCTGGGAAGGGCTGTGTCGCAGAGGGGGGTGCTACCATGGGTCAGCGCCGTTGGGGGGGTGCTTGCATCGCGGGTGTGAGGGGCATGCTGGATAGAGGGTTATGTTCCAACAGTGGCACTTGGGGGGTGCTCCTAGCAGGGGGTGCCTCACCACCTCCACAAGCAGGGACCTAATAAGAGCCTTTTGGGGCCTTGGGGCACTTAGAAGTGCCCTTGTGGCACTGTCAAGAGCCTTTTGGGGCTTGAGTGGTCCCGCAGATCGAAACTGGGACCCCCTTCCAGCACTTAGAAGTGCTCTGACGCAATGACAAGTGCCTTTGTTAGCTCTTAAAGAGACATTGTGGCTCTAATAAGACTTTCTAAAAAGGGGTCCCGCAGCTCAAAACCGGGACCACCCTTGGTCATAAAAGGACCTTTTCAGGTCTCCGCCATTTTTTTGACGATGTAACCGCCGCCATCAACCTGTCTTATCCAGAAATCTTTGTCATCAATTGATGAGTTCCAGTAGGTTTAAACCTCTAATATAGGATTTCTGATGGACCAAATACATTGTGATTGCTTAAATTTCAATACTAGCAATCTAACCAATCATATTTTATATTATTAAAATTGGTTAATGTCGGACCTTAAGTACATTATCGTGGCTAAAGAGAAAAACACTATGACCACAGCGAAATTTTCGCTGCAAAACCAATGAGTTTCATAAATACGCCAATAACAACAAATGTTTGGAGGTGAAATGAAATCGATGTTAGCAATTGTTGTGAGACACAGCTTGTTGTTGTTAGTGAATGTGCTCTGTCTTTTGGGACAATGTTTTCTGGAGACTTAAGTTCTCCTTAATCAAAGATAATTCTGTGGAGGTAAGGTTTATTTCTTTTAAGACACTTTTCATATAATGAATTGCCTTATAGTATTGGTCACTAAATCGAGCTATACATAAATCAAGTTGTGTTCAATTCTTCTGGAATAACATTGAGTAGTTTGTCCATCTCTACTGCTTGGTAATGATGTACACCACTGCTAGAAAATCTATTCTAAAAGTCACTAGGCTGATATGAAGTAGACTGTAGGCATCAATCCCTCATTCATCTAAGTAAACCTACACTTTAAAGGGATCGTTCAGGCACAGAAGGGAGGCACTACGATCAATCAAGAAACAAATTCCTTGTGGTGCGTCTACATCCGGTAAGATGCCTCGCAGAGCAAGGCAGATAATGATACAATCGAAAAGTGGAATAGCACGTTGAATAGGGAACTCAGGGGCACAATTTTTCTTGTTCTTTGAGTGCATATCCATGGTTTTAGGTATGTATCAATAAATGAAAGTTTTACCAATCCCGTGAGTAGCGCATTCTATTCCACTTTTCGATTGTACAGAGAGTGCTTTAAAAATACAGATTTTCTGTGTCTGAATCTGCTTATGAGGTTTACATAGCCAGTTCCAATAACAATCCATTTTATTTAAACAAATCAGCTTAAAGGGTTTTAATAATATGTTTTCATAAAAATGTAGAGTGGCGTGCACTAGAGGCTGCAAATACACTGTAAACATGACATTATTCTAGGTTGTGTGAGACTGTTCTATTACTTTTTTGCCCAAACATGTATTATATGTGAACACTCAAGGGCTGCCAGAAGAACTTACATTGCTGAACAAGCTTTAACATTAAAAATATACAGTATAAATCAGCATGTTACATTGTAATTTCAATATAAAGGTCTATTTGTATATTTTTCATGATTTTTTTTCTATGAAAAGTAAAACCAGATAAAGAAACATTTTAAAGAACTAGAGCTGAAAACAAGACAGCAATTCAACCATGAATCGTCACCCTATTTTTCTACAAGAACCTCCTTGGACCCACACTCTCTTCCCATGCTTGTCTAAGGGAGTTGGAGCATGCACAGAGCAGTCTCCCTGGCTGCTGAAAACCATAATGCAGAACAGTAAATAATATAAAAAGTGATTAGTTGCAGACTAATAGCACAGGCACATATTTGACAGTCTTTTTAAAAGGTTAGTTTACTGTAAAACTTTGCTTTTAAAGCATTAAGTGAATACCTGTCAGGAGACAGTGGTGGATCGTGCTGGCAGTAATTCTGATTTCTCTATACCTGTATACAGTAAATTCTGTATACCTCCCATAAGTGAAGTATGGAGGTAGACATAGCTGCTTATTCTCCCATACTTCACTTAATGCTTTAAAAGTAAAGTTCACTTTTACAGTAAATTATTCCTTTAAGTAGGGTAAATGGTCAAAAAATGACTTTAGGTAAATTGACAGGAATTGCTTTCCTGAGTATTTTTACATTTACTTTCATTATTTTTTTTTAATAGTTTTGAAGATATTTACATTTTTATGTGTGAAATGGTAGCAGCATACCAGATCCCCTGCACTTCCTGCTCTGAAACCATGTGACATCCTTAGTTTCTTCTGCCTTTCTCCTGCACTGAGTATGCGCCAACCGCAGATTAGGAGGAACTACTTTTTGTGACCCAGATTCACAACCTTCCACCCATTAACTCTCCGGTCAGAGATTTCTTAATATCTTAGGCTGTGCAGCATGTAGAGGTTGTTGATGAACATGGCCTTTCATTTAAAATCATTGTTTGGAGACCACAATTACCTTTAATTCATTTGTAGAGTTCTAAAGAAACACAATATTTTTTATGGTCATCTTTAAAACAAAATACATAAATAATTCAAACCAAATGTACCCAAATTCATCCAAGGGTAGAACCGTACAGTTCCTGACACTAGAGTTTTGAAACACATAGTAACTACTCAAGGAGCCCTAGGTTCCACGAAAACCAGTTGGGTAAAGCTGCTGTAGACAGAATTCTAATTATCCCCAATGCATAATCATCAATATAAATGATTACATATCTTTTCTATCATGTATCAAACTAACAGGCCTACAATTACCAGACCCAATGTCAGTCTCCTTCTGAAAACAGAATTAACACATGCTTCTTTCTAATCCATTGGTACATTCTCCACATGCAAATGTGGAGAAGAAGAAAAAAACGCCAAGCTCTCCAAGCTAAGCTAAACTCTCCAATGACTCTTGTTGGATTTCACCATGTTCTGAAGCTTTATTGATGTTGCAGTTTTGTATAAAGGAAGTTTATGAAAACCACACATAATGCAACAATGTTCTGGGGAAACTTCCCTGTTCATCACCAGAGGAATGTTGCGGTGCTGTTATCCTTGGGCAGAGGACAAGATATAAATGTGCACTGCCTTTTGACGGTTTTGGTATTATTAGAAATCTTTACTGATGGTCGTTTAAGAAGTTCAGACTTAAACAAGGGCTGGCTAAAATGACACATTATATACAACTATACACATGTTATCTCAGTAAAATCTTACTTTACTACAAGTGCTCTAATTACTGACTCACCCCCCCCTTCACTGACCAGTGGTTACAGACATGTCATTGTGCTTCACCTAGGGAAAGATGACCTTATAAAGAGCTACTCTGGATCCCCATATACAAATGGGGAGAAAGGAAATAACTGCAGAGCTAGTCATAGGGAAAGAGTTTATGACTTCACATAAGTTATATCTTCATGGGGAATTACCCACATTTTTATACTCCAGAATCTGAAAACAACCCCAAAAAACTGTAAAATACCACTCAGTAAATTGCTTTAAATTACATGTAAGGCTCTGAAGAACTAGATGAAGTACCTGTATGTACATGCCAGTGTGTGGCCACACCACCTGACCTAAGTACATGCTCCCTTGCTTAAAGGGCATGTACACCCCTTTTACAAAAATGTAGTATCTAATAAACAACCCCCAAAAGCTAAGACGTTTTACTTACAGTTGGAAATATGTTCCCCCGCTGTGTAAGAAGCCTTACAAACCACTGATCCAGCGCCGCAGCTCACCGCTTCTTCCTGGTATCAGCCATCAGTCGTGACGGTGACGCATGCCAATGGTTGATGACCAATAACGAAGGAGCCTCTGCTGCAGCAGAGGCGTGGGCTAAGAAGCACTGGATCAGTGGTTTGTAAAGCTTCTTACACAGCGGGGGAACATCTTTCCAAACTGTAAGTAAAATGGATCTTAGCTTTGGGGAGTGTTCTATAGATACTAAATTTTTGTAAGAGGGGTGTACATGCCCTTTAATCTGTCATGTATAAGGATTGGCTACAGACCTATAGTGGGTGTGACCAACTGTAACAAGTTTCTACCATAACTTCAGACTGAGCATGTGTAAAGAACATAATGGTCGTTGACCAACCTGTGTGATACTGGAATGTTGGGAAGAAAACACAAACCACATTTTAGTAAAGAAAATTTCCCAGCAACCACATCAAAATGAGCTGTAAGACACAGATTACAGAGTTTATGTCAAGGTGGTCTGCTTTCTGCTTTCAGTGTTGTTCTTAGGCTTTAGTTGTCAAATGGGGGAGAAAGGAAATAACTGCAGAGCTAGTCATAGGGAAAGAGTTTATTGACTTCACATAAGTTATATCTTCATTGGGAATTACCCACATTTTTATACTCCAGAATCTAAAACATCCCCACACAAAACTGTAAAATCCCCCTCAGTAAATTGCTTTAAATTACATGTAAGGCTCTGAAGAACTGGATGAAGTACCTGTAAGTACATGCAGTGTGTGCCACCACACCTGACCTAAGTCACATGCTCCCTTGCTTAAAGGGCATGTACACCCTTTTACAAAATGTAGTATCTAATATAACAACCCCCAAAAGCTAAGATCCGTTTTACTTACAGTTTGGAAGAGTTCCCCGCTGTGTAAGAAGCCTTACAAAACCACTGATCAGCGCCGCAGCTCACCGCTTCTTCCTGGTATCAGCCGTCAGTCGTTACGGTGACGTCACGGCAATGGTTGATGACCAATAACGAAGGAGCCTCTTGCTGCAGCAGAGGCGTGGGCTAAGCAGCACAGGATCCGTGGTTTGTAAAGCTTCTTACACAGCGGGGGAACATTTTCCAAACTGTAAGTAAAATGGATCTTAGCTTTGGGGAGTGGTTCATTAGATACTAAATTTTTGTAAGAGGGGTTACATGCCTTTAATCTGTCATGTAAAAGGATTGGCTACAGACTAATAGTGGGGTGTGACCACCTGTAACAAGTTTTCTACCGTAACTTCAGACTGAGCATGTGTAAAGAACATAATGGTCGTTGACCAAACTGTGTGATACTGGAATGTTGGGAAGTAAAACAAAAACCACATTTAGTAAAGAAAATTTCCCAGCAACCACATCAAAATGAGCAGTAAGACACAGACAGATTTTATGTCAAGGTGGTCTGCTTTCTGCTTTCAGTGTTGTTCTAGGCTTTAGTTGTCTTTTAATTTTTTGTGTGTGTCAACCGAAGTTAATTTGTGGAAATCTATCTTACCACTGTAAATAAGTTGAAAATAAATAGTGAGTTATTTATAAGAGGTGCAAATGTTTTCTGCAGTAGACCAATAAAAAGGTATTTGATTGGATGTTGCAAATTACTAGCAAGTGCACTTTTTAATAGTTTTCTTAGTATCTTTTGTTAGTATCATAACTTTTTATAGACCAGCACATTTCATCATTTTACTCCCAGTGAAATGATTTCCTATGTGCTTTTTTGTTCCACATAAATTTTAGATTTTAATTCATTTTTTCTTTCTCTTAATAACTGTGGCCTTATATTTGTCCCCTGTGGGAATATATTCAGAATGTGCCATTTAATAGTTTATGTTCAAATGAGAAATCCGCATTTGAGTGTATCTTAAGGCCTATTCTTAGAAATGTCAAATGTAGGTGTTTTGGCTAAACCAGTGTTATATTAATATACAGTATTATATGATTATACTTCATCCACCAGAAAACAACTCTTCTAGTTGGAGATGATTCAGCTTTTTCCTAAAAATAACTACAGGAATCAAATAGCATACAGACATAAACCTCCTTTTTTTTTTGCTACGTGAACAACAAATGATTTTCATATTCTTCATTAAACAGAATTAATTCCACATCTAATAAAATTGCATGTGTTACCAGTTTATTACAGCATTGTAACCAGGTATCCGCCTCCTCCCTCTGATCAATGAGCTTTTTATATAATCTTAAGCATGTGCAGTGAAGGCAGCAGGGGAAACAGCAGTCAATCATTGGTTGTGTCAGCAGTCACAGCCTTGATTGACTGCATTGAGGGAGGAGCCAATTACTCTGCCTGAATGGAAGCAATAATTATACTTAAATATCTAATAATTAATACACATAAAAATGTATGATATATCAGTGGGGTTGGGGACAGGTAACCGACATTAACCATTTTTTTCTTAAGGGTTGAAATGTTCTTTAACAAAAATCTAAAGATGTATAAACATATCAAGGTATTCCTGTATGGAGGGACCTAACAAACTTAGCTCTGGTGTTCTATTGGCTGGATTTTCTTATGATATCCGTACACTAATAAGATATTAGATAGATTTAATTTTTAAATGTCTAATCTATGTTATATCTAAAAACACTGGTTTAATATCTGGGGTTCTCATTTCCGGCATTTCATTTTGGGACTGAGTAACAATTGTAAAAATGATCATTACAGGTGGTTGGAGTGGAACTTTTTCTATGCCAGATTTTAGTTTGTATCACAATAATGATCACTACAGGCAATTGAGAATGTAACAGTAAACTACTAGAAGTTGACTGATGTATAGGTACCTTTAATTTCATCATATGGCAAACATAGGATAGGCTCTCCCAATCACTGCAATCTACTCTACTGAATACAGATAGACTTGCAATGTACCGAGAGCTGTTATAGCAGGTATGTTTTAAAATTCTATAACGTGTTAACAGGGATTTCTTTAGACGTTATTCATCATGCTTGACACACTCATTTTTAGCGCATCTAGACAGCGCAAGCAATGTACCAAATGTTACATCAGAAATGCTTGATTGTAACATGATTTTGTGATTATTTTTAGACACCCAAATTGATAGTCTTAAGCGGACGTAAAAGGAAATCTCATCACTTGATTGGGAATGTGCTGTGATCATGTGATCGGAAATTCAATAGTCTGGTGCCATTTTACAGGGTACAATTATCTTTTATTTGTATCTATATTTTACCCTCCTAATTAGATCTACGGGGAAGGACCTTCTTTCCTTTGTGGCAAGGCTCTGTCAGACTTATATAGTATATTTATATCATTTATATATTTATGTATTGAACTATCATGTTTTTGTTCCCCTTGTATGACTTCATTGATGTTTTTTATATGATAAAGGGGATACATGTAGTTTCAATAACAAACATTACAAATCTCAGTATATAATTATATAGAGAATAGACCCGTAAATATGCTGCTGGGTGTTGAAATTTAAGCACAGCAGGCATAGACAACCTGTTTAAGTTGCTATTATAGATATATATGACATAACTTTCATGTAAATAAATGATGCTGTAAAAATACATGTATAAAAACATGCACAGTTATAACACTAAAGCCACGTGAAGTTTTTAATGCCATTAGGTGCCATTTCTCTCGCAAACCCCTTATTGAATACGAAAGCAGATGTAACTTTAGCACATTCTATACGATAGCAACTCACATTGTTCCACCCCCGGGTAAAGCAAGATTGCTTTCCTAGTAGCAAAAAGGAGGGGAGTGAAACAAGGGACTGGGCGACTTGTGTTTTATAAAGGAATAAATCTCCCACTAGAGAGCTTAGTTTAGTGTGCATTATTGTACCCTGTTCCTTAAAGGACAATTATATCCCTCTTCCCTGATCCAATCCTGGAGGAGGACCTGAACTGATAGGTCCTTATCCCTGAATTCACTCTAGATGACCCACACCAAGCTGTCAAAGTTGGGCTCAAACTGCGGTCTAGCCCCATTCCCCTTCCACAGTCGAGACTATTGAACTTTGGACGTGTGGTGAGATCAGCATTATAGCCTGTAAGAAGGAATATTGCTGAAGAAGTTAACACTTAGTAGCTTGAGTGGCATCACCTGAACCTCTGCAACTGGAAGTACCTGATTTATATGTATGTAAATGTATATATATAAAATGTATCTGTTGTCTCATTTATCGTCTGTTACGTTTATCTCTCGTTGATCATATCGTCTATAGGATATCTTCTCATCTAACATCTCGTCTATTCCTCTATTGTCTCGTGAGTGTATATATATATATAATATAAACACACAAAACATATACTTGCCCAAGTGCAGTACAGTTCCAATAGATAATTGAATTGTTGTTGAGAGTGCGCCATCTTGGTGGCCATCTCTGGATCAAGATGGCTGAAAAGTTGATCTTTCCACTACAATAAAGTGTGTCAAAGAAATCTAGATGAGTGCACCGTCCTATATCTCTTTATTTGATTTTGACCGGTCTCCACCCTGGTACTATATAGGATAGCTGGCCTTTTTACTGAATAAGAACATGTTTTACTATGTGGCTGCTGCTGTTACTGTTAAACAATTAGCCATTGAAATGTAATTTACCTGTTTTATAGCTTCTTTACGCTGAACATTATATGGCATATCACTAGACAATAATTGCGTGCTAAATGTGCTTTTGGATGAGGATTGTTCCCTGAAGATAAACTGCCTTGTGAAACATTTCAAAACCAATTAATTTGGCATGCAGCAATACTGGCAGACATGGTGGGTCCCCTGCCCAGAAACAGATAACCAAGAGCCAGATAAAACTGGAACATTCAGAAACATTTATTAGTACTTAACTGGAATAGCAAAAGGTAAATCTTAGCAGGACATCCAAAAAAAGACCACACCGCGTACAAGATACACAGCTTGAAAGGGAAAGGGGGGTTAACCAGACCCTCATCGCATTTTTTATTAACAAATAGTTAGCATGACTTTAGGAGGGAATTGAATTGGCTGTGTGAGTTTCGCAAAATCACCATCACAAACAATTCGATATATACATTTTTTAGCGTGAATTTTTAATGCAAGTAAAAAGTTGCCATTGATTCATGCAATGGTTACATCTGATTGGAATTTCAGCTTAAAAATTGCTGATGGGATCATCTGAACATTTACGGTCACAGACATCTCCACCCTGCCAAATGGGCTTCCGGGCAGGGTGGAGGGAAGGGGCATGGTGGGGGTGTAGAAGGGGAGGGCAGCCGTATAGGGGCGGGGGTGGAGGCAGAGTAAGGGGCATCTGGTGGTGGAGGTTGCCGGTCCTTGCAATCGCTGGAGTTTTGGGTGGTCTCAACGGAGACCACCCCAGAATCCGACTGACTCTTGCTGGGAGCGGTGGGATACCAATCAACGCTTATCTGTCTATCGTCTCATCCATCGATTCATTTAAGTTGTCCATCGTCTATCATCTGCCTCACACACAGGCACCAACTTACACATTCTCTCTCATACAAAGGCACTTTAACAAATACAGACAGACCAACACATATCTCCTTTGGCACTGACAGTAACTTGCTTATTTTTTCCCACCATTCTTTACTTGCCAATCAGACTGAACCCGCCCCCTGCTCTACCATCTCCCCAATAATTGGTTTCTGTGTCTTTGCTTAGCTTCCCTAGCCAGCCAATCAGTGCATCTCTCCTTTCCAGCACTGCTCTGGAGCAGACTTAAAGGTTAGGCGGGTACGCACCATGCTATTTGTGGGGGCGATCAACGATTTGCTGTTTATTGGTCGGACAAATTAACGCACAACGGTCGGGGCTAATGGTCGGCAGAGACAGAGAATCTTCTTGTGTGTACCCAGCTTTAAGAGCATCCAGACAGCCAATCTATAATAATAAACTAGGGCAATGGGCAGTCCTTGTACCGTAGAAATTTGTTAGGTGTCTAACCCTAGAAACAGCCCTGCTAGAAGTTATTTTCCTCTTTAAAGGGAACAGTTCAGTGGAAATTATCATATTTGGTAAGTTGCTAGTTTGTGTAACGCCTGCTTAGTTATTCTACATATTCTCTCCCATTTTGAAAAATCAGTTGATTTCATACCCTTTGTGTTCCCTGCTGTTGACATTAGTGAGCTGACATTTCAGGTTCTAACAGTCCTTCTTCTTCCCAGAATGCACCACATCCGGAATGTTCCTAACAGTTATTACTATTGATTGGCTGTGGATGGGTCAAAACATGCCGATCTCTACAGAGCAACTGAATCAACCCTGGCTCAAGGGCAAGACCATAATGGTCTCTGTTAGGGGTCTGCAAACAGGAAGTCAGTATTTCGGTTGCATTTATTTTACAAACAAAAATGCTGAATTAGCAGATTAGGGTCATTGGGATGAAAAAAACTGTCTTTTTTCTAAAAAGCATATGTATTTGCACTGAACTTCCCCTTTAAGGCTGAGGCCTCTGCAACAGACAAAAAAGCGAATAGCATTATGTGCGCTTTAGCCATGCGCTTGTATCCGCTTTACAAGCATCTGCGCTGTTTCCCAGGGGATCATGGGTAGAAGTTCAGCACTTTTTCACGCATTTCCATAGACTTATGCAATTTTGAAAAAACAGAACCTATACTGTATGAAGTGGTCCCTGGAGAATAAAGATCCATCGTTCTTACTGGTGTTTTATAGATGATGGTTACCATTCTCTTTAAGAACTAAAGCATGGTAAAAACCTAAACTAGAATGACAAACTGATGTACGTATGTAGTTTACCAGCTTATCTATAAGCATAATTGTAACAGTTGTTCTGGGGTGTCACCATCTTTTAAAGAGCTAAATTAGATTAATCCCTTTAGAGTCCTTTAAAAACACTATGAACAAGTAGTTGGCAAATGTTCCTATTTCCAGAATGCTTATGTTTACACAATATGACTATATAACCAAAGCGCATAACATTAGCCTAACTTGATGTTAAACAGATTAAAGAATCCTTGGCTGATAACCACAACTTGGTTCATTTAAGGATATTTTGATATGTGCCATGAACAGACTATAGATTATCAGACTTGGGCGTGACAGCAGAATATTAGGCCAAGGTCAAGCCTGGAGGTTAAAACAGGAGCTAGGATTTGATGTTAGAAGTAGGGGCAAGTCAGGGAACAGACTATAACAGAACTAGAGAAGACACAGAACACGAAATAGACCTGGGCCAGGCTAGGACAGAAAAGCAGTAGATGAATCCCATTTTTGAACTGATCCTGGTTTTGAGATAGAACTCTGCATTTCGTTCATTTCTAGAAAAAGCTGCAGTAGGACTATTAACAGAATTTTACAGACATAACTAATTATAATAGAACTATAACAGAACTAAACTGACATAAGAACTACAACGAACTATAACAGAACTACAACTGAACTATAACAGAACTACAACTGAACTAACGAAGAACTACAACTGAACTATAACAGAACTACAATATAACAGAAAACAATATAACAGAACTACAACAGAACTTTAAGGCATGTCCAGCCTAAAATAAAGTTATCCCCCCCAAACCCTGGTTTCACATTATCATGCTTCCAAAGATGCCCCTGCAGTGTCTTACCTAACCTGGCCCCTCACCATTCCTCTGCTCTGCAGCTGACAGTCGCTCACTTTCCTGGTCGCGGCTGTCAGTTAAGGCACAAAGTGAGTTCACGTCCAATAACCACTACCAGGAAATATATTGGCTTTTATTTCAGAGCCGCATTGCTCCTGCTCGAAACAGGAGCAGGGTTGGCACCCAGGCTAGCGATGGACCGGGTTAGGTAAGCCACATTAGTGGCATCTTTGGAAGTAAGACCATTTTAGGGAAAAAAAAATTTCAGGGTAGACATGCCCTTTAACTGAACAATAAGAATTCTAAAGAACAAAAAAAAATCATATTTGATCTCTAACAACTATAACTAAAGTATAACTGAGCTATTCAAAATGATGAGAACTACAGTATAGCAAAACTATAACTGAACTAATAACAGAACTTTAACTGAACTATAACAGAACTATTCAAAATGATAGAGAACTATAACAAAACTATAACTGAACTATAACAGAACTTTAACTATAACTATAACAGAACTATATTTGTACTAAAACTAAACTATAAAAGAATATAACAGAACTAATCTAGACTATTACAAAATGAACTATAGCAGAACTTTAACTTAACATAACAGAACATATTTGAACTATAAAGGAACTATATTTGAAATATACCTAAACTATAAAAAAACTATAACTATGTGCAATCTGTCTCTGTAGTACAAGGTTTGAGCTACAGAGGATTTAATGTTCTTGAAATCTGGACATGACAGGTAGAGCAGGTGTACGTTACTGTAACATTAGAGGCCTGTCATGCCTGTGAATCAACGTTATAAATTTCAGCGTATGTGAAATACTTATCCAATCAGAAGCCTCTGTGAACCAGTTCCCACCACTTGCAGCTGGCACTGAAAAGTGATAAACAACTCATCCTCGTTCTCTCATGGTTTAATCACCATTGCCAGCTGTCCTGACTTCTGTACTGGCACCTTGCTGTGAACTGGCAACTGATCTTTTGACTATGGTACATTGTAATCTAAACTGATTTGATCATTTCCCAGTCCCATGGATGATGGCCACCGGTATAGTGCTGGAGGACTAATGCCAGAGGCCAAGCAGAGAAAGTGGCTGCAGAGAAATTCTGTTTACTCTCAATATCCTCACACAGGACACATCAGGCATTGGTATGTCCAAAGAAAAAAATGGGCCACTGGCCCTGATAGACCTGAACTATAGCAAATAAAGGAAACCAAACACTAACTAGAAAGGGAAAGTTAAGTATAAACTTTGAATATGGCTTGAAGGCCACATTTTGGAAGGGAATGTGTGTGTTGTGCAGCAGATTTTAAAAATCAATAAAGGCAATGATGAGGACATTGTTGCATTTTACTTACCCTTTAAATATGACTCTCACATGAATGAATGGGTAGGCAGTTGGTGGTTGTGTACCGTGTCTGATTGGAGATAAAAGACTAACTTTTTGATAATGGTAAAAATGTGTTTTTTGACTATACTTACCCTTTAAATATGGTTGCCACGAATGAATGGGTAGGTCAGTAGTCTGTGATGTGCTGTACCTGTGTCCGGTTGGGGGTTTTAAAAAACAAACTTTTTGATGACTGGTCAAAAATTGTTTTTTTTTATTTTAGTTACCTTTTAAGTATGGCTGCCTTAGTAATGTAGGTGTGTGTACCTGTGTCAGGTTGGGGTGTAAAGAAAACTAACTTTTTTGATATTTGGTCAAAATTAGTTTTTTGACTATAGTTACACTGAAGTATTCGCCATGTAAATGGAAAGGTTGGTCAGTAGGTGTGTGTACCTGTTGGGGGTTAAAAAAAAAACAAACTTTGTTGATGATTAGTCAAATTGTTTTATTACTATAGTTACCTTTAAATATGGCTGCCATGAAATGGAAGAGTAGGTTTGTGTACCTGGGTCAGGTTGGAAGTTTAAAAAATGAACTTTTTTGATGATTGGTCAAAATTAGTTTTTTGATTATAGTTCCCTTAAGTATGGCTGCAACAGTTAATGGAGGGGTAAGTCAGTAGGTGTGTGTACCTGTGTCAGGTTGTGGGTTAAAAAAAATTTTTTTAATGATTAGTCAAATTTGTTTTTTTGAATATAGTTACCCTTAAGTAAGGCTGCCACGGAAATGGGAGGGGTAGGCCAGTAGGTGTGTGTGATCGGGCTGGTGGTGAGGGGGTATGTCTTTAAAGGACAATTATACTCACCTCCCCCTCGTTCCTTTCCCCCACTCCTGCAAAGTACACAGGGTGAGGACACTAAAACGCAAGTCCTCACCTCTGGGTACTTTACAAAAGTCCTGCACTCATTACTTGTAATCTCCCTCATCGCTCCGGTCCGATCCTCCCACTGGCAGTTTGAGTGACAGGTTGCGAGGCAGCCAATGGGAGACGTGTTTGCAAGGAGGCGTGTCTTCCCATGGGCTGCCTCCCGGACTGTCACTGACAGTGCCAGTGGCGAAGAGGGAGATTACAAGTAAGTAGTGCAGGACTTTTGTAAAGTACCCAGAGGTGTGGACTTTAGGTCCTCACCTGGGTACTTTGCAGAGAACGGATTGGGGAAATGGTAAGTATAATTGTCCTTTATTGTGTTTACAACCATAAAACCTGTGTACCTGTGTGGGGGGGGGGGTTGGGGGGTATCAGTGTTTGTTGTTATGAACATGAAACAAACTGTTTTTATCTCATGACCCTAAACCTCGAAATATCCACATTTGAGGATTGCAACCAATATATTCTATGGGAGAAATGGCCCGAAATGTGGATTCTTAGCTAGGTAATAGCACCTTCTCCTATATGCCCCGCACGTCTGTAACGAATTTCATGTCTCTAGCTCAAAAACCGTGGGAGGAGATATGGTCCAAAAAAGCGGAAGAATAAATGGAAGAAGAAATAAAAAAAACAGTATTTGGCTCTCAAGCCAAATTAATAATACGGCCACCAAAATATGAATCTGTCAATGAGTAGGTCAGATGGAGTAGGTTGCTTTGTATTTCATGCAATCTGAACAGAGAGAAATTAATCCATTGTGTGTTAGTAACAGTTTTTTAAAGGGAAAATAGCATGTCACAGACTGAGAGGAGCATAAATAAACTCAATGTCCATGGACTAATTGCCCAGTTATAACTTTATCCTTCCCAACCGTTGTATCCTAGGACTAAATCTCGCATTTATAATATTAAATGTCCATAGACTACCTGTCCAGTTATACACCTTACTCCCCCCTACCGTTATATACCTATGGCTATACCCATTTTATATATAATAATACTGCATAGACTACCTTTCAGTTACACCTTATCCCTCCTCAACTATTTATATGCCCCGTATTGATGTCTTGTTATACCGTTATATCCTAGGACTAAACCCCTTTTATTCTTCATATGCTGCATTTTCCTTATTTTTGTTTGCTTGGGCAATGTCAACATGTAACTTGATCCTGCCAATAAAGCTCTTTTGATTTGATTAAGAGAGAGAGAGCGATAATAGAATGATAATATAGAGATAGATAGATATAGAAATATGCGACGACAGACAGATAGATGGATAGATAGATAGATAATAGAGATAGATAGATAGATAGATAGATAGATAGATAGATAGATAGAGAGAGTGATAGAAGATAGAGTGAGAAGATAATAGAAAGATAATAGAGCTAGATAGATAGATAGATAGACAGACAGACAGACAGACAGACAGATAGATAGATAGATAGATAATAGAAAGACAGATAGATAATAGAAAGATATAGAGTTGGAAACGATTGTCGTACAATCCGACATAAACGAACAAGATAAAATGTTGCCATTGCTGTGCACAATCTGGCATTAATAGGCAGATATTATTGTGTAAGATAGTAAATTGTTGCAGAATAGAATGGCCACTAAGAAAACCAATTCACCATATATGGGCAGATTTCATCGTTGCCGATAGTGTGGCGGAATGACAAACGTACAAAGCACATTTGGGGTCGAGGTCTCGAATGGTAATGAAGAATGAAGTAAATTGCGATAGTGTTGAAAAAATATGATTTTTCTTTCATATATATTGCTAACGAATCTGCTGTGTGTTCGTACATCAATTAATGCACCTGTTGTTGTCAGGTGTACTGCATCCACATTGCATCATGAACCAAAGATACACTCTATGGTCTCACACCTTCAGACTGGGAGCTCTGCTTTTTCCAGAAAGTTGTTTTATTTGAGACCCAGGATGCGGTTGGAAGACATTTGTTGGACAATCATCCATACACATAAACAATTTCGTTGTAGCAGATAAAAATTTTCCGTCTGACTGATCACCTTCACATTCAATCAGTCTTATCAATTTATCGCACCAGACTTTATCTATACCATTAACGATACAATTGTGGAGTTCGTACGACAATCGTACAACAAAATTGCACGTGTATGGGCCCTTTTGGATAGAGAGAGAAAACTCTATATCCTGCTGGGAGAGGAGGAAGCCACATCAAATAATGGGGCACACTAGTAACGGCATGTCACAGACTGAGAGGAGCATAAATAACTCAATGCCCATTAACCCCAATATATACCTTATATTACTTTCCATTGATACCCATTACCCTCTACCGTGAACCTCTCTATATTTCCCATACTAACATGTTTTCCTTATTTGTTTGCTTTGGCAATGTCAACAGTAACTTGATCCTGCCAATAAAGCTATTTTTATTTTATATTTTATTTGAGATAAATAGATAGATAGATAATAGAAATATAATATAGAGATAGAAGATAGATAGATAAATAATAGAAATAAAATATAGAGATAGATAGATAGATAGATAAATAATAGAAATAAAATATAGAGATAGATAGACTGATAATAAGATAGATAGATAATAGAGATATAATAGATAAATAGAGATAGATAGATAGATAGATAGATAGATAGATAATAGAGAGATCATAGATAAATAGAGATAGATAGAAGATAGATAGATAGATAGATAGATAGATGATAGATAGATAGATAGATAGATAGATAGATAGATTGATATGAGAGAGAGAGAGAGAGAGATAGAGAGATAGACGAATGATATATAGATAGATAGATAATGGGATATAGATAAATAAGTAGATAGATAGATAGAGAGAGAGAGAGAGAGAGAGATAGAGATAGAAGATAGATAGAGAGAGATAGAGATAGATAGATTGATAGATTATAGAGAGAGAGAGAGAGAGAGAGAGAGAGTAGAGATAGAGATAGATGTTGATAGTAGATAGATAGCGAGAGAGAGAGAGAGATAGAGATAGATAGATAGATAGAGAGTAGAGAGAGAGAGAGAGAGAGAGGAGGAGAGAACGAGAGAGAGATAGAGATAGATAGATAGATAGAGAGAAGAGAGAGAGAGAGTAGGAGAGGAGAGAGGAGAGAGAAGAGAGAGACCTGCAGATGTTAGATCTGTTATTGCACAAGAATAGCTCTAGGTAAATAATATAACAGACGTCCTTGGCCAATTTTTTATCTGTGTAAATCACGTTAAATAGTAAGACATAGTAAATGAGAGAAAAAAAATAAAGAACGATTGGTTGACAACAGTGTTCACCCTCCTCTTTGCACCAATCCTGGCAGTGTTCAGTGATATGAAAGGACCGTTGATATCGTTGTACGGACTAATTTCTTAGAAACCAGTGTTGTCATTCCTTTACAAACCAAAAATCACGTCCAAGGGCATCTGTTATGCAAACAGAGAAAAATAGACAATTGTTACATTTCTTGCTTTCGCTATATCAATTTTTTTTGAGTTCTACCGCATGTAAAATCCTGCCAGAGTTGCATTTATAAGAAACCAGTGTAACATTAAAGAAGAATGAAAAACAATTGTTAAATTTTGGAAAAAGTTAAGAGGGAACTGTGCTCTCCAAACAAGTTATTTTTAAATGAAAGGCCAGATACCTTCCTTTAAAATGAGTCATCAATCACTTTTCTGGTGCTGCACAGCCCAAGATATGAAGAAGAACATGATCAGAAAGATAGGGGGTGGGAGGTTCTGAATCTGTAGTCACAAATACTCTTCTCCTTCTAATCTGGTTGGCACATGCTCAGTGCAGGAGAAAACGAGAAGAAACCAGGAGGAGATCGAGTTACAGCTGACTGAAGGAGCACAGCACAGCCCACAAAGGGAGTGTGTTAAGTTGGACATTTTAACTTTACTGTCACAGGACTGTCACGTGGCTTCAGAGCAGAAGTGCAGGGATCTGGTGATGCTGCTACCACATCACACATAAAAATGGAAATATCTTCAAAACTATGTAAAAAATAATGAAATTGCAAAAAACTCAGAAAAGCAATTCCTGTCAATTTACCTTAAGTCATTATGGAACACAATGTACCTTAGGGCCATACTACAGCACCTCCTGTTTTGGTTTGTCGTGTGCATCCCTGCAGGAGTTAAAGCAGTGGAACCTGATCTGTGCACACCCTGGATGGATGGAGTGGACCTGATGGAGGCATGGGACTCCTTATGTCCTCTTTTATGCCTTGGTAAATATTAACCAATTTGGGAGCTGGATTACTCTTATCTTAATGCAAAATGTTGAATTTTGTTAGATACAGAGAGTCCTGACCTTTTATAGGGTAAAGGATAGAACATAGTGTCCTTGTGCACCTTAAACAAAGAAATAGCATTTCACACTATACATTCATATGCAGGGAGATAGTGGATGGTCTGGTACACATGGGTCGATATTTTGACCCCATCTACTGTCCGGTACATTGTTATAGTCCGTTTGAAATATAAATTCAATAGGCCACAAAATTGTTCAGCCAAATATATGGTGGCTGCCTGTTTAACAATTGGTTGTTGATCAATAGTGTTATGGTCTAATGTACCAGGCAACTGATTACTAGTCTGACAGTCTAATGTACCAGGCAGATACTAGTCTGACAGTCTATGTACCAGGCCAGTGATCACTAGTTGAAGTCTCGGAGTATATCCAGCCAGTGATCACTAGTCTAAGTCTAATGTACCAGCTTGTGATTACTAGTTAACAGTCTATGTCCAGGCAGTGATCACTAGTCTCAAAGGTCTATGTACCAGCGCACGTGAACATTAGTTGACAGTCTAATATACCAGGCCAGTGATCACTAGTCTAAGTCTAATAGCTCGCAGTATCAGTCTGACAGTCTAATGTACCAGCGCAGTGCATCACATACTGAAAATTAATGTACCAGGCCAGTATCACTAGTCTGAAATCTAATGTACCACAGCCAGTGATCACTAGTCTGAAATCTAATGTACCAGGCCATGTCATCACTAGTCTGATAGTCTATAGTACCAGGCCAGTGATCACTAGTCTGAACAGTCTAATGTACCAGGCCAGTGATCAATAGTCTGAAAATCTAATGTACCAGGCCAGTGATCACTAGTCTGAAGTTAATGTACCGAGCCAGTACACTAGTCTGACAGTCTAATGTACCAGGCCAGTGATCACTAGTCTGAAAATCTAATGTACCAGGCAGGCAGTGATCACTAGTCGACAGTCTAATGTACCAGGCCAGTCATCACTAGTCTGACAGTCTAATGTACCAGGCCAGTGATCACTAGTCTGAAAATCTAATGTACCAGGCCAGTGATCACTAGTCTAGACAGTCTAATGCACCAGGCCAGTCACACTAGTCTGACAGTTAATGTACCAGGCCGAGCATGCACTAGATCTGAAAATCTAATGTACCAGGCCAGTGATCACTAGTCTGAAAATCCAATGTACCAGGCCAGTGATCACTATTCTGACAGTCTAATGTACCAGGCCAGTGATCACTAGTCTGGCAGTCTAATGTACCAGGCCAGTCATCACTAGTCTGACAGTCTAAGTACCAGGCCAGTGATCACTAGTCTAGAAATCTAATGTACCAGGCCAGTGATCACTAGTCTGAAAATCCATATGTACCAGGCCAGTGATCTAGTCTGACAGTCTAATGTACCAGCGCAGTGATCACTAGTCTGAAAATCTAATGTACCAGGCCAGTGATCACTAGTCTGAAATCTATGTACCAGGCCAGTCATCACTAGTCTGACAGTCTAATGTACCAGCCATGATCACTAGTCTGAAAATCTAATGTACCAGGCCAGTGATCACTAGTCTGACATATACTAATGTACCAGGCAGTCATCACTAGTCTGACAGTCTAATGTACCAGGCCAGTGATCACTAGTCTGACAGTCAATGTACCAGCGCCAGTGATCACTAGTCTGAAAATCTAATGTACCAGGCCAGTGATCACTAGTCTGAGACTAGATCTAAAAGCTACCAGGCCAGTGATCACTAGTCTGAAAATCTAATGTACCAGGCCAGTGATCACTAGTCTGAAAATCTAATGACCAGCGCAGTGATCACTAGTCTGACAGTTAATGTACAGGCCAGTATCACTATCTGACAGTCAATGTACCAGGCAGTGATCACTAGTCTGACAGTCTAATGTACCAGGCCAGTGATCACTAGTCTGAAAATCTAATGTACCAGGCCAGTGATCACTAGTCTGACAGTCTATAAGTACCAGGCCAGTCATCACTAGTCTGACAGTCTAATGTAACAGGCCAGTGATCAACTAGTCTGAAAATCTAATGTACCAGGCCAGTGATCACTAGTCTGAACAGTCTAATGTACCAGAGCCAGTCATCAATATCTGACAGTCTAATGACCAGGCCATGATCACAGTCTGAAAATCTAATGTACCAGGCCAGTGTCACTAGTCTGAAAATCCAATGTACCAGGCCAGTGATCACAGTCTGACAGTCTAATGTACCAGGCCAGTGATCACTAGTCTAGGCAGTCTAATGTACCAGGCCAGTATACACTAGTCTGACAGTCTAATGTACCGGCCAGTGATCACTAGTCTGAAATCAATGTACCAGGCCAGTGATCACTAGTCTGAAAATCCAATGTACCAGGCCAGTGATCACTAGTTGACAGTCTAATGTACCAGGCCAGTGAATCACTAGTCTGAAAATCTAATGTACCAGGCCAGTGATCACTAGTCTGACAGTCTAATGTACCAGGCAGTCATCATAGCTGACAGTCTAATAGTACCAGGCCAGTGATCACTAGTCTGAAAATCTAATGTACCAGGCCAGTGATCACTAGTCTGAAAATCTAATGTACAGGCCAGTGATCACTAGTCTGAAAATCTAATTGACAAGCGCCAGTGATCACATAGTCTGACAGTATACATGTACCAGGCCAGTGATCACTAGTTGACAGTCTAATGTACCAGGCCAGGATCACTAGTCTGACAACTAATGTACCAGGCCAGTGATCACTAGTCTGAAATCTAATGTACCAGGCCAGTGATCACTAGTCTGAAAATCTAATGTACCAGGCCAGTGATCACTAGTCTGAAACTATAATGTACCAGGCCAGTGATCACTAGTCTGACAGTCTAATGTACCAGGCCAGTGATCACTAGTCTGAAGAAATCTTAATCTGTAACAAGGCCAGTGATACATAGTCTGAAAAATCCAAGAGTCTAATGTACCAGGCCAGTGATCACTAGTCTGACAGTCTAATGTACCAGGCCAGTGATCACTAGTCTGACAGTCTAATGTACCAGGCCAGTGATCACTAGTCTGACAGTCTAATGTACCAGGCCAGTGATCACTAGTCTGAAGGTCTAATGTTCCTCGCCAGTGATTATTAGTCAGACGGTCTAATGTACCGGGCCTGTCTTCAAAACTAGGTAAAAAATATATCTTTAAAACGCTTAAAATATTTTTTTAAAAAATGTTTAGATCAATATTTACAGCCACTTCTCTTGCACCATCTCCATTGAAAGCAGCAATGGGTCCGGCCCGTTTGCGATTTCCTCCAAACAGGGAGCCCGAAGGAGACGCCGCAGGAGTATAAGGGCTGTAAGTATTGATCTATACATTTTTTGAATGAAATATATTGGCGGTTTGTGAAGGTTCTCATTCATCCAGGTCATGGTATATCTGTTGTATTCAATTAGATCAACTGGACTTGAAATGTAGTTCTTGAAGACGTTTCGCTAGGTGCAGGTACATGGTAGAAAAACAGGCGCTTAATACCTTTAAGGGCATAGCACCCAGCCACCGGTTCAGATATGTTGATGACACCTGGGTTAAAATCCACCAGAAGGAAGTACAAGCTTTCACAGAACACATTAATGCGGTAGACCAAAACATTAAATTCACAAGGGAAGAGGTACAAAACAACAAACTGGCTTTCTTGGACTGCTTGGTAGAAGTTAAGGAAAATGGTAAACTGGAATAGAGGTTTACAGAAAACCAACACACACAGATCAGTTTGATGTTTGACTCCCACCACCCTTTAGATCACAACTGGGGGTCATCAGAACCCTGCAACACAGAGCCGAGAACATCCCCACTAGCACAGAGGCGAAGGCTAAGAAATGAAACATCTCAGGAGCCCTTAAAACTTGTGGATATCCAGACTGGGCCTTTGTCAAAAGAAGTAGAAGGAAAGAAAGAACACAAATATCAACAGTGAAGGGGAAAAGCAAGACAGGAGGAAGAACACTGGTCATCCCATTATAGCAGGGGTCTCCAGAAATAAGAAGAATTTTCAAAAAACATCGATCCCTGTCTTCTTAAACCGAACAACACACTGAGGCAGCAATTGGTACATCCGAAAGACCCAATACCTAAACACAGAAAAGCGACATCATATGCAGTGCAGTGCAGTGAAGAATGCTCTGATTTGTTGTGGGGAGACCAACAGCAACTGCATCAACGTAGTGCCCAGCACAGAAGACCAATTCCTCGGGTCAGGACTCAGCCGTGTATCTGCATCTTAAGGATAAAGGACATACCTTTGAAGATTGTAATGTTAATATACTGGCGAAGGAACGTGACTGGTCAAGAGGGTGAAGGGGCCATTTATGTGAAAATAAGAAACCAAGCCTAATAGAGGTGGGGGGGTTCGACACCAACTGTCTGCCATGTACAATGCTGTTTTAACACCTTACTCTGGGCGTTCCTATAACACCTCTTAGCCACTATCCAATCACACCCTTAACACCTGGCTGTGAATGCTAATTGGGATTTCCAGGGTACATAATTGCCCACAGATTCTTGTACAAGTCATTCTGAATTGAGAAAGCCAGTCGGATGACTAGCGAAACGTCTTCAAGAACTACATTTCAAGTCCAGTTGATCTAATTGAATACAACAGATATATTGGCGGTTGCGGGTGGCCAGGGGGTACCTACCTAATCCTAAAAGTTTATTTTCACAGTGTATATACCCTTTAAGTGCTTAGATTGTAAGCTCTTCAGGGCAGGGCCAGATGATTGTATGAATGTAATTGTAAAGCGCTACAGAAGATGTTGGTGCTATATAAATCCATAGATTGTGAGGTTGAAAAAAATGTGTTTCATGTCAAAGTTTAATATTGTGCAGCAGTTATGTCATTCTTATATTATTACAGCAGTAATCCTGCTTTTTATTAGCTTTGAATTAAAAATATTTTTTAATCAAACTGTAAATTAGTTTCTTATTTTCATTGCTGAACCATAAGCAACTCAATTTCTCCTGCAATGCAAAAGATGGTTTCTCAACAGAGAAGACTTTTTATAGTTTATGAGCACTAAATTAGATCTAAGGATTTGCAGTAGGGGATACACTGCTGTCTGCCACGGGCTTTAGAATTACCCAGATTCACTTCTACTCAAATAGCTGTAGACTTACATCAATCCTCACATTAAGAAAAACATTGGATTCATTTAACAATGTAACCGAAGATGCAGTTTGGATTTGACCAAAAGTCAAAACCAAAGATCAGGAGCTGCAGAATTGATAATGAGAATTTCTACCAATATTAATATATGACCAATTAGCAAACAGTGTGCACTCTACCTTCAAGTAATACTATGCCCAGGTGCTACTGTTACTGCTACTGCAGGGTAACAAGTACCCTATGGAGTTGCAAGCATATCCCTGGGATAGGTAGTATTATCATCATCATTAATTTATTAATCTTCTATAGGCTGGGGTTGAGGATCTTGTTTATTTATAAGATTTATGAAATATTATGTATAAGTTGTGATGTAAGTTGTGGTTTGATAAGGAAGGTTTTAGTCTTAGCTTTTATATTATATATTGTATGCACTTTTAAGAGGAATGCACTCTGTGATACACACTGCACATGGCACTTTATATTGTTTAGCACATGTTTCAGACATATGCACTTTAGGTGCATCTCTTTAGCACTTTTTGCAACATGTTTTAAGGCTTGCAATTGAGCCTATAGAATGCTACAATAAGCACTTTAATAGGCACTTAACTGTGTAGATAATATGCTCTTTAAGGAAATGTCATGTTGTGTATGTTTTTATTACAATTATATGCTTTTTAATGATAAGGCACTGGTTTTTTGAATATGCACCTGTATGTGAATGGTTAATATGTTTTTACGCTTATATCTGTGATGTCACTATTGGGGGAGGGGTATATGTTATATGAGTCGGTTGTTTGCACCTGCAGAACTATGGCTTGAGAGGTCTGAGACAAAGACAGAAACATCGCTATCTGTTTGCTGCTTATGGAATAAAAGTTAAAAGATTTTTTGAACAAGTCCTGAGAGTGCTCTACATGTTACTATGGTTGAATATTAATATATGATCAGTTTTTCTTAAACCTTTTATCCAGGGCAACCATATATCTATGGCTTAAACAACTACAGCCCCTAAATAGTGTCCCTATAAGTGGGTCAACCATAATATTTGAAGTGTTCTAACGCTGGCCAAACGCCGGCAGTTGTTCCTCCAATCGTATTTCCGATCAAGTGCAAACAGTTCTTACAATCAGATTTCCGATTGAGTGCAAAGAATTCTTGCAATCAGATTTCCAATCGAGTGCAAACAGTTCTTACAATCAGATTTCCGATTGAGTGCAAACAGTTCTTACAATCAGATTTCTGATTGAGTGCAAACAGTTCTTACAATCAAATTTCTGATCGAGTGCATATTGAGGCTCCGATCTTTCCTCAGATTTCCACTTTAAATCTTTAGAGAGATGGGGACTGAAGATGGGGTTTGCAGAAAATCTTTCACCTGGATGATTTTTTTAGTTTTTCCGATAAACCGCTCGACAATAACAATTGTAAAAATAGAAGACGGTTTTCGATATTTTGAATGATCCAATCGAATTTATCCTATCGATTAAAATGTCAACCCTATGTTTGGGGAGCTTAAGTCAATTGACTATATTATGAATACACTAAATGTCATATTCTCATAAGTGCAATCTGAGGACACCCAGTATATTTTGCACCATTACTTATTAACTAGATAGCTCGAAGGTTATGTCAAAAAAAAAGAAATACACACATATAAAGATTTACTGTGCAAAGATATTCAAGTTTGAATGTGTATTACATGTCATAAATTATTTCATAAAGTATTTGAAATAGTATCCAACAAGTAGTACAAGTACCGATCACATTACACAACCAAATTCATGATTCCTTAGTAAGGTGCTTTTAAAAATGACAAATATTGCCTGAAGATATATTAAGTAGCGAGTATTTATTATTTTATAAAAAATGAGTTAAAGTAAAAATAGTTCTATGTTCGTAGCTAATGGAAGGATAGTCATTCTATTCTATTCTAAGGCTGGGTACACACCAGCATATGTTTCCGGCCGGATAATAGTGCCGTGGATAGGTCAGTCGGCCAAATTTATCTGATGGTGTGGGGCGGCCAGCCACAACCGAGCCTGGTCGCCCAGACACCCGTTCATCCGATTTCGGACAAACTTTCCAAATTAGTTTTCCAAACTCGTGGACATGTTTTTGTTAATTATTGAAAATTTGTTAATTATCAAATTAACTCCTCTTAGCCTTGATGTAATCCTGCCTTTCATTCAGAAGATCCTTAACACCTTGCTGTGATATGCTAATTGGGACTTTCCGAGTACATAATTGCAGATTCTTGTACAGGTCATTCTGAATTGAGAAAGCCAGTCGGATGACTAGCGAAACGTCTTCAGGAACTAAATTTCAAGTCCAGTTGAACTAACTGAATACAATAGATATTCATCTCTAATGATTATATTGTGTAAGAAATAGAGATGTAATGTGGATTCGAATAGAACCCAGTTTAGAATCGAATCTGAGGGTTTCGAAGTCCCGATGAAACTTTCAGAACTCCCGAATTTCACGGAACCCGGATTTTTAGAATTTTCTTTTTTTATCGAAAATCAAAAGTAGACAATTATCGAAAATCGAAAGTAGATGATTTTCGAAAATCAAAAGTAGACAATTTTCAAAATCGGAAGTAGACAATTTTCTAAAATAAGACGATTTTCGAAAATAGACGATTTTCGAAAATTGAAAGTAGACAATTTTCGTAAAAACAAAAATCAAAAGTAGATGATTTTCGAAAATCGAAAGTAGACGGTTTTCAAAACTCGAACTTAACTCAACAGTTCGAAACTCGAACTCAACAGTTTCGAACATCTCTAGTAAGAAATGGCAGGTATTAATTTTAAGAATCTTTACTTTTGTGATCGATGGACTTCGAAGAGGCAACTTTACTGGAGGGTTTGAAAATCTTTGAAAAGTTTGGGAACCCTGCATTTTACTGTGAAATCCATTAAGGTCAATCAGAGTCAAACTTTATTCAGTGTGTTTTATATTGAAGGATAATTATCCATTCTCCTGTTAACCAAAGAGCGTGGGATGTCGGGGATTCAGGCACAAATGAAGACGAATTTGGAAAGTAGCCCTAAACGTACCCCCAAGTAACAACAAGTAGTTGCAGTGGCATAACTAAGAATCATCCCTGCTAAACCTGTCTGCCTGTTTGGTTTACAATATAAAGGTGTGTAGATGGCCACACACAAGGACATAAAATCTATTCTTCATATCACATTTTGCTTGTTTGTTACAAAACAGATTTTTCCAGAGAATGCTTTTTCCATGGACGTCAGCCATTTTGCAGATCAGGCAGGTTTAGTCATTTTTTTTCTGGGAAAATAAGATTACAGGAACGATAGGCAGTAAAGGATTGACCACCTGTCTAGTGGACACACAAGACAAAGTTCTATCACACCCCTGTGGTGCCTTCAACTATAAACTCCCCTGAGTAAAGGAAGGGCCCCAAAAGATCTATCCAGGGCCATGCCAGCACCAATGTCAAGAAAATAATGTCCTTCTCAGTAGAGGCCTTTCCAAACTCTCCCCCATAGAGTTAACTGTGTAAAGTAGTAAATTGCTGTGTAGTTTAGTTTCATGTTGGTACAAGTTTTTGAGCTTTAAAAGTAAATATGTGCACACAACAGGAGCTCTAGGAGAACATTAACGTTTTACAGTAAAAGAATAAACTGCAGATCTACTGTGGTCCTCCGTGTCCTGTATAAAAACACCCTCTGCAGCTTTATATGCTTCATTTCCTCATAAACATTGACTTCGTTTTGTATTTGATATTTTTGACTAACACTTGCGGTCAAAAATATTCATTGCAATATTCTAAATATATCAAAGAAAAATAACGATGTCAATATTACGCAAACAGTCGCAGACATGAATTGCAAAATATCTCTCTATTAATGTTAAATTTCCATTGATTTACGTTGGTGCCTTCCAGGAAGATATAAAAGTTATTCCTGTAACATTAATCTTTTCCATTTTATAAGCTATGCATAGATAATTATAGAACGTACAAAGTTAAATAAACCTGTCACTGGTTTTCTGAAGATTTATTGTGGAGGGGTTTGCATGTCCAGTAATCATTCCATGTAAGCTTTATATTTTTATCCCACCTTTTACATCAAAAATTATTTGTACCGGTACAGAAATGGTGCCTTATTAAAAATTTTCATTTGTTATTTTTAAAAATTTGTATTGACCGTAAAGTGATAATAGGTAACAGTGAAACCCACATTATTAATCTCTTTAGGCAACTTCTATTGATCTTTCTGGACAGTCCCATTATAATGGATAAAGGGAGAAGAGACTGCTGGGTAATTTCAATGTTTCCATGGTAGCCCTTGAGCAAATGTGATAACTTCGACAAGGCTTTTATCAGCACTGCATGAGCTAAGAGGAATCAACTAGAACATGGATAGGAATTTTCCAATTCTCCAATGAGACATTGCAACTAGTGATAAGTCCTGGTTTCAATAGGAACCTGGTTTTGAGCCACTACCTCCTGCACACAGGTACTATACCATTGGTTAGGAATCAGAAAGGCAGGTTCTGTGCCATTATTCAGGGGGGGGGTGTGAATTTTACATCATAGTTCTTCTTTAAAAATACTGTAAAATATTTTATTTCTTATTTCTAATAAATACTTTGGACTTCGAGGTCTGTTTATTTTATGTTGGGAATAGCAAACATAACATTTTGTTATAAAATGTCCAACTACATAGGGACAGAAGTCTTAAAGGGCAACTATAATGAAAAAAAATACTTTTCCTCATCTTAATCTATAAATAAATACAGTATGTGTAATAAGCACTGTGAATTGTGTGTGTTGCTGCTTGCCTTCAATTCAGTACTAGTTTTTCTCAGGCTCAGTATCTTCCCTATCCTCTTTTTTTAACAACTCCCCCTTCCATCTCACCAGACTTTTTTTAAGGGCAAGCACGCTTTGTAATATGTTCAAGGCAACACTGGGAGAGGGAATTTCCACATTTCAAGTGGAAAAAACTGTCACCATTCTAGTTACAGCAAAACTCTTACAGCAGATGAAATCATTAACAGATGAAATGTAAGATGGTTCCAATTGGGGTAGGTGAACAAAAAATAATACAGTGGAGGTTGGAAAGAATTATAGTTCCATATTTTTCAGTATAGATGTCCTTTAAAGCAAGAAGTAGTAAAACAATGCAGCAAATAATCGTGAATATTTCAGATTTGAAAATGTTGCCTGAGGAGGGATAGGAGCAAATATATGTGAAAGACGTCAAGCAAGGTGAGCCTGGTCTAAAGTAAACTCGGGTTTCCTGCTTTTTTAAAAGATTGTATTGCAAGTCAAAACAATAAAAGCACAAGACAGAAGGTGTAAAAAGGATTTATAAACAGCAGCACATTTAAATGTAAGAATTTACAAGAGGTTTAGTTTGCCTTATTCATCATGTATGAATCCCACAGGGCTAGACTGCATGGCAATGTGCTATTGAGCTGTATCTTTGCTACATTACATCAAAATGAAGGAAGACTCACAATGTTTTGTGGGTGATCACCTTGTAGAATTAGAGCTTTATTAATACACCAATAAAGGTTCCTGTTACATGGGCAATCACCTTAGGGAAACTATACTAAGTTTCAAATCAATTCTATATTTCCTGGCACTGTTAAAGAAGCGCATGACGAAGAGCAAGTTTAATTTTTTTGCTACAGTAAACTACAGTAGCTGCTACTCACAGCCCTTATCAATGATTTTCTCTTATTAACGTAAAAGCCACATTTTCATCATTATATAAAGGGGATGTTGAATCTAAACACAGTGCCAATATAGCTGGTTAAACTGATATACCAATTGGTTTTTCAGCTATAACTGAAAGGAGAATTAACTAAATTTTTAAAAAATCCTAATGTGAAAGTTTTTCTCAGCTAGAACATTATATGTACATTGTAAGATGCTTCTCTAGTAAGTTGTATTTAGTTCATATAAGAAATATGTAAGTAAGAAGGCTTCCATGTTGTTGCCAGTACAACATACAGCCTACGTAGTCATCAAAGAACCTTGTGAGCATCTTCACTTATTAGCCACACACCTTGACCCAGTATTTACTATCTCTATGCACATTTGCAGTAATTTACAGACATATGGAAGTCCCTGGTAGGACTTTGAAAGCTGCTTGTTAGCCTGCAGTTTGTTTACCAGCCAGCATGGTAAAGCTTCTAAAGTAGCTGTATTTGTTGCAAATGGGTTCAAATCCCCAGATTTAATTTTTTTTTTTGTTTACATTATGTTCCTGGCAACAGATACATTGCCTACATTTAACAATACCTATATGCTATATCCTAACTAGATTGTAAGCTCTATGGGGTAGGGACCTCATTACCTCTTGTGGTAAAGCTCTAGCACTTCTATTTATATAATATATATATATTTATGTACTGAACTATCTATGTATTTATCCCCCTTGTGTGACTTTATTGTATTTTATACTGTACAGTGCTGCGTCCCCAAGTGGCGCTATATAAATAAACTATACACCCATACATACATATGCTAGCTTTATTAGAATAGTGGTATATATGTATAATGTTAATATTTTGTCCCTTAAATTTATGCTGTTTAACAAATACACTGCAAAGAACTTAAAACTGTGCGAGGGGCTGCTGGGAATGGGCTGTGTCGCAGAGGGGGGTGCTACCATGGGTCAGCGCCGTTGGGGGGGTGCTTGCATCGCGGGTGTGAGGGGCATGCTGGATAGAGGGTTATGTTCCAACAGTGGCACTTGGGGGGTGCTCACTAGCAGGGGGTGCCTCCACCACCTCCACAAGCAGGGACCCTTAATAAGAGCCTTTTGGGGCCTTTGGGGCACTTAGAAGTGCCCTTGTGGCACTGTCAAGCGCCTTTTGGGGCTTGAGTGGTCCCGCAGATCGAAACTGGGACCCCCTTCCCAGCACTTAGAAGTGCTCTTGCAGCAATGACAAGTGCCTTTGTTAGCTCTTAAAAGAGACATTGTGGCTCTAATAAGAGACTTTCTAAAAAGGGGGTCCCGCAGCTCAAAACCGGGACCACCCTTGGTCCTAAAAAGGACCTTTTCAGGTCTCCGCCATCTTCTTTTTGACGATGTAACCGCCGCCATCAACATCGTCTTTATCCAGAAATCTTCTGTCATCACTTGATGAGTTCCATGTAGGTTTAAACCTCTTAATATAGGATTTCTGATGGACCAAATACAATTGTGATTGCTTTAAATTTCAATACTAGCAATCTAACCAATCATATTTTAATATTATTAAAATTGGTTAATGTCGGCACCTTAAGTACATTATCGTGGCTAAAAGAGAAAACACTATGACCACAGCGATAATTTTCGCTGCAAAACCAATGAGTTTCATAAATACGCCAATAACAACAAATGTTTGGAGGTGAAATGAAATCGATGTTAGCAATTGTTGTGAGACACAGCTTGTTGTATGTTAGTGAATGTGCTCTGTCTTTTGGGACAATGTTTTCTGGAGACTTAAGTTCTCCTTTAATCAAAGATAATTCTGTGGAGGTAAGGTTTATTTTCTTTTAAAGACACTTTTCATATAATGAATTGCCTTATAGTTATGGTCACTAAATCGAGCTATACATAAATCAAGTTGTGTTCAATTTCTCTGCTGAATTAACATTGAGTAGTTTGTCCATCTCTACTGCTTGGTAATGATGTCATCCACTGCTAGAAAATCTATTCTAAAAGTCACTAGGCTGATATGAAGTAGACTGTAGGCATCAATCCCTCATTCATCTAAGTATAACCTACACTTTAAAGGGATCGTTCAGGCACAGAAGTGGAGGCACTACGATCAATCAAGAAAACAAATTCCTTGTGGTGCGTCTACATCCGGTAAGATGCCTCGCAGAGCAAGGCAGATAATGATACAATCGAAAAGTGGAATAGCACGTTGAATAGTGGAACTCAGGGGCACAATTTTTCTTGTTCTTTGAGTGCATATCCATGGTTTTAGGTATGTATCAATAAATGAAAGTTTTACCAATCCCGTGAGTAGCGCATTCTATTCCACTTTTCGATTGTACAGAGAGTGCTTTAAAAAATACAGATTTTCTGTGTCTGAATCTGCTTAATGAGGTTTACATAGCACGTTCCAATAACAATCCATTTTATTTAA
Source organism: Hymenochirus boettgeri (assembly GCA_019447015.1). Taxonomy (NCBI): domain Eukaryota; kingdom Metazoa; phylum Chordata; class Amphibia; order Anura; family Pipidae; genus Hymenochirus; species Hymenochirus boettgeri. The sequence goes on along the minus strand of CM033469.1, from coordinate 361,860,753 downwards.
ACAAATCAGCTTAAAGGGTTTTTAATAATATGTTTTCATAAAAATGTAGAGTGGCGTGCACTAGAGGCTGCAAATACACTGTAAACATGACATTATTCTAGGTTGTGTGAGACTGTTCTATTACTTTTTTGCCCAAACATGTATTATATGTGAACACTCAAGGGCTGCCAGAAGAACTTAACATTGCTGAACAAGCTTTAACATTAAAAATATACAGTATAAATCAGCATGTTACATTGTCAATTTCAATATAAAGGTCTATTTGTATATTTTTTCATGATTTTTTTTCTATGAAAAGTAAAACCAGATAAAGAAACATTTTAAAGAACTAGAGCTGAAAACAAGACAGCAATTCAACCCATGAATCGTCACCCTATTTTTCTACAAGAACCTCCTTGGACCCACACTCTCTTCCCATGCTTGTCTAAGGGAGTTGGAGCATGCACAGAGCAGTCTCCCTGGCTGCTGATAAACCATAATGCAGAACAGTAAATAATATAAAAAGTGATTAGTTGCAGACTAATAGCACAGGCACATATTTGCACGTCTTTTTAAAAGGTTAGTTTACTGTAAAACTTTGCTTTTAAAGCATTAAGTGAAGTACCTGTCAGGAGACAGTGGTGGATCGTGCTGGCAGTAAATTCTGTATTCTCTATACCTGTATACAGTAAATTCTGTATACCTCCCATAAAGTGAAGTATGGGAGGTAAGACATAGCTGCTTTATCTCCCATACTTCACTTAATGCTTTAAAAGTAAAGTTCACTTTTACAGTAAATTATTCCTTTAAGTAGGGTAAATGGTCAAAAAATGACTTTAGGTAAATTGACAGGAATTGCTTTCCTGAGTATTTTTACATTTTACTTTCATTATTTTTTTTTTACATAGTTTTGAAGATATTTACATTTTTATGTGTGAAATGGTAGCAGCATCACCAGATCCCCTGCACTTCCTGCTCTGAAACCATGTGACATCCTGTAGTTTCTTCTGCTTTCTCCTGCACTGAGTATGCGCCAACCGCAGATTAGGAGGAACTACTTTTTGTGACCGCAGATTCACAACCTTCCACCCATTAACTCTCCGGTCAGAGATTTCTTAATATCTTAGGCTGTGCAGCATGTAGAGGTTGTTGATGAACATGGCCTTTCATTTAAAATCATTTTGTTTGGAGACCACAATTACCCTTTAATTCATTTGTAGAGTTCTAAAGAAACACAATATTTTTTATGGTCATCATTAAAACAAAATACATAAATAATTCAAACCAAATGTACCCAAATTCATCACAAGGGTAGAACCGTACAGTTCCTGACACTAGAGTTTCTGAAACACATAGTAACTACTCAAGGAGCCCTAGGGTTCCACAGAAACCAGTTGGGTAAAGCTGCTGTAGACAGAATTCTTAATTTATTCCCCAATGCATAATCATCAATATAAATGTATTACATATCTTTTCTATCATGTATGTCAAACTAACAGGCCTACAATTACCAGCACCAATGTCATGTCTCCTTCTGAAAACAGAATTAACACCTGCTTCTTTCTAATCCATTGGTACATTCTCCACATGCAAATGTGAGAAGAAGAAAAAATAACGCCAAGCTCTCCAAGCTAAGCTAAACTCTCCAATGACTCTTGGTTGGATTTCACCATGTTCTGAAGCTTTATTGATGTTGCAGTTTTGTATAAAGGAAAGTTTAATGAAAACCACACATAATGCAACAATGTTCTGGGGAAACTTCCCTGTTCATCACCAGAGGAATGTTGCTGTGCTGTTATCCTTGGGCAGAGGACAAGATATAAATGTGCACTGCCTTTTGACGGTTTTGGTATTATTAGAAATCTTTACTGATGTTCGTTTTTAAGAAGTTCAGACTTAAACAAAGGGCTGGCTAAAATGACACATTACTATACAACTATACACATGTTATCTCAGTAAAATCTTACTTTACTACAAGTGCCTCTAATTACTGACTCACCCCCTCCTTCACTGACCAGTGGTTACAGACATGTCTATTGTGCTTCACCTAGGGAAAGATGACCTTATAAAGAGCTACTCTGGATCCCCATATACAAATGGGGGAGAAAGGAAATAACTGCAGAGCTAGTCATAGGGAAAGAGTTTATTGACTTCACATAAGTTATATCTTCATGGGGAATTACCCACATTTTTATACTCCAGAATCTGAAAACAACCCCCCAAAAAACTGTAAAATACCACTCAGTAAATTGCTTTAAATTACATGTAAGGCTCTGAAGAACTAGATGAAGTACCTGTATGTACATGCAGTGTGTGGCCACACCACCTGACCTAAGTCACATGCTCCCTTGCTTAAAGGGCATGTACACCCCTTTTACAAAAATGTAGTATCTAATAGAACAACCCCCAAAAGCTAAGATCCGTTTTACTTACAGTTGGAAATATGTTCCCCCGCTGTGTAAGAAGCCTTACAAACCACTGATCCAGCGCCGCAGCTCACCGCTTCTTCCTGGTATCAGCCATCAGTCGTGACGGTGACGTCACTGCCAATGGTTGATGACCAATAACGAAGGAGCCTCTGCTGCAGCAGAGGCGTGGGCTAAGAAGCACTGGATCAGTGGTTTGTAAAGCTTCTTACACAGCGGGGGAACATCTTTCCAAACTGTAAGTAAAATGGATCTTAGCTTTTGGGGAGTGTTCTATTAGATACTAAATTTTTGTAAGAGGGGTGTACATGCCCTTTAATCTGTCATGTATAAGGATTGGCTACAGACTACTAGTGGGTGTGACCAACTGTAACAAGTTTCTACCATAACTTCAGACTGAGCATGTGTAAAGAACATAATGGTCGTTGACCAACCTGTGTGATACTGGAATGTTGGGAAGTAAAACACAAACCACATTTTAGTAAAGAAAATTTCCCAGCAACCACATCAAAATGAGCTGTAAGACACAGATTACAGAGTTTATGTCAAGGTGGTCTGCTTTCTGCTTTCAGTGTTGTTCTTAGGCTTTAGTTGTCAAATGGGGGAGAAAGGAAATAACTGCAGAGCTAGTCATAGGGAAAGAGTTTATTGACTTCACATAAGTTATATCTTCATGGGGAATTACCCACATTTTTATACTCCAGAATCTGAAAACATCCCCCCAAAAAACTGTAAAATCCCACTCAGTAAATTGCTTTAAATTACATGTAAGGCTCTGAAGAACTGGATGAAGTACCTGTAAGTACATGCAGTGTGTGGCCACACCACCTGACCTAAGTCACATGCTCCCTTGCTTAAAGGGCATGTACACCCCTTTTACAAAAATGTAGTATCTAATATAACAACCCCCAAAAGCTAAGATCCGTTTTACTTACAGTTTGGAAAGATGTTCCCCCGCTGTGTAAGAAGCCTTACAAACCACTGATCCAGCGCCGCAGCTCACCGCTTCTTCCTGGTATCAGCCGTCAGTCGTTACGGTGACGTCACGGCCAATGGTTGATGACCAATAACGAAGGAGCCTCTGCTGCAGCAGAGGCGTGGGCTAAGCAGCACAGGATCAGTGGTTTGTAAAGCTTCTTACACAGCGGGGGAACATCTTTCCAAACTGTAAGTAAAATGGATCTTAGCTTTTGGGGAGTGTTCTATTAGATACTAAATTTTTGTAAGAGGGGTTACATGCCCTTTAATCTGTCATGTAAAAGGATTGGCTACAGACTAATAGTGGGTGTGACCACCTGTAACAAGTTTCTACCGTAACTTCAGACTGAGCATGTGTAAAGAACATAATGGTCGTTGACCAAACTGTGTGATACTGGAATGTTGGGAAGTAAAACACAAACCACATTTTAGTAAAGAAAATTTCCCAGCAACCACATCAAAATGAGCAGTAAGACACAGATTACAGATTTTATGTCAAGGTGGTCTGCTTTCTGCTTTCAGTGTTGTTCTTAGGCTTTAGTTGTCTTTTAATTTTTTGTGTGTGTCAACCGAAGTTAATTTGTGGAAATCTATCTTTACCACTGTAAATAAGTTGAAAAATAAATAGTGAGTTATTTAATAAGAGGTGCAAATGTTTTCTGCAGTAGACCAATAAAAAGGTATTTGATTGGATGTTGCAAATTACTAGCAAGTGCACTTTTTTAATAGTCTTCTTAGTATCTTTTGTTAGTATCATAACTTTTTATAGACCAGCACATTTCATCATTTTACTCCCAGTGAAATGATTTCCTATGTGCCTTTTTTGTTCCACATAAATTTTAGATCTTTAATTCATTTTTTCTTTCTCCTTTAATAACTGTGGCCTTATCATTTGTCCCCTGTGGGAATATATTCAGAATGTGCCATTTTAATAGTTTATGTTCAATTGAGAAATCAGCATTTGAGTGTATCTTAAGGCACTATTCTTAGAAATGTCAAATGTAGGTGTTTTGGCTAAACCAGTGTTTATATTAAATATACAGTATTATATGATTATTACTTCATCCCACAGAACAACTCTTCTAGTTGGAGATGATTCAGCTTTTTCCTAAAAATAACTACAGGAATCAATATAGCATACAGACATAAACCTCCTTTTTTTTTTGCTACGTGAACAACAAATGATTTTCATATTCTTCATTAAACAGAATTAATTCCACATCTAATAAAATTGCATGTGTTACCAGTTTATTACATGCATTTGTAACCAGGTATCCGCCTCCTCCCTCTGATCAATGAGCTTTTTATATAATCTTAAGCATGTGCAGTGAAGGCAGCAGGGGAAACAGCAGTCAATCATTGGTTGTGATGTCAGCAGTCACAGCCTTGATTGACTGCATTGAGGGAGGAGCCAATTTACTCTGCCTGAATGGAAGCAATAATTATACTTAAATATCTAATAATTAATACACATAAAAATGTTATGAATATATCAGTTGGGGTTGGGGACAGGTAACCGACACTTAACCATTTTTTCTTTAAGGGTTGACATGTTCTTTAACAAAAATCTAAAGATGTATAAACATATCAAGGTACTTCCTGTATGGAGGGACCTAACAACTTAGCTCTGGCTGTTCTATTGGCTGGATTTTCTTATGATATCCGCTACACTAATAAGATATTAGATAGATTTAATTTTTAAATGTCTAATCTATGTTATATCTAAAAACACTGGTTTAATATCTTGGGGTTCTCATTTCCGGCATTTCATTTTGGGACTGAGTAACAATTGTAAAAATGATCATTACAGGTGGTTGGAGTGGGAACTTTTTCTATGCCAGATTTTAGTTTGTTATCACAATAATGATCACTACAGGCAATTTTGAGAATGTAACAGTAAACTACTAGAAGTTGACTGATGTATAGGTACCTTTAATTTCATAACATATGGCAAACATAGGATAGGCTTCTCCCAATCACTGCAATCTACTCTACTGAATACAGATAGACTTGCAATGTACCGAGAGCTGTTATAGCAGAGTTATGTTTTAAAATTCTATAACGTGTTAACAGGGATTTCTTTTAGACGTTATTCATCATGCTTGACACACTCATTATTTTAGCGCATCTAGACAGCGCAAGCAATGTACCAAATGTTTACATCAGAAATGCTTGATTGTAACATGATTTTTGTGATTATTTTTAAGACACCCAAATTGATAGTCTTAAGCGGACGTAAAAGGAAATCTCATCACTTGATTGGAGCATGTGCTGTGATCATGTGATCGGAAATTCAATAGTCTGGTGCCATTTTACAGGGTACAATTATCTGTTATTTGTATCTATATTTTACCCTCCTAATTAGATCTACGGGGAAGGGACCTTCTTTCCTTTTGTGGCAAGGCTCTGTCTAGCACTTATATAGTTATATTTATATCATTTATATATTTATGTATTGAACTATTCATGTTTTTGTTCCCCTTGTATGACTTCATTGTATGTTTTTTTATATGATTAAAGGGGATACATGTAGTTTCAATAACAAACATTACAATTCTCAGTATATAATTATATAGAGAATAGACCCGTAAATATGCTGCTGGTGTTGAAATTTAAGCACAGCAGGCATAGACAACCTGTTTAAGTTGCTATTATAGATATATATGACATAACTTTCATGTAAATAAATGATGCTGTAAAAATACATGTATAAAAACATGCACAGTTATACCACTAAAGCCACGTGACGTTTTTAATGCCATTAGGTGCCATTTCTCTCGCAAACCCTTTATTGAATACGAAAAGCAGATGTAACTTTAGCACATTCTATACGATAGCAACTCACATTGTTCCACCCCCTGGGTAAAGCAAGATTTGCTTTCCTAGTAGCAAAAAGGAGGGGAGTGAAACAAGTGACTGGGCGACTTGTGTTTTATAAAGGAATAAATCTCCCACTAGAGAGCTTAGTTTAGTGTGCATTATTGTACCCTGTTCCTTAAAGGACAATTATATCCCTCTTCCCTGATCCAGTATCCTGGAGGAGGACCTGAACTGATAGGTCCTTATCCCTGAATTCACTCTAGATGACCCACACCAAGCTGTCAAAGTTGGGCTCAAACTGGCGGTCTAGCCCCATTCCCCTTCCACAGTCGAGACTATTGAACTTTGGACGTGTGGTGAGATCAGCATTATAGCCTGTAAGAAGGAATATTGCTGAAGAAGTTAACACTTAGTAGCTTGAGTGGCATCACCTGAACCTCTGCACTGGAAGTACCTGTATTATATATGTATGTAAATGTATATATATAAATGTATCTGTTGTCTCATTTATCGTCTTGTTACGTTTATCTCTCGTTGATCATATCGTCTATAGGATATCTTCTCATCTAACATCTCGTCTATTCCTCTATTGTCTCGTGAGTGTATATATATATATATATATAAACACACAAAACAATATACTTGCCCAAGTGCAGTACAGTTCCAATAGATAATTGAATTTGTTGTTGAGAGTGCGCCATCTTGGTGGCCATCATCTGGATCAAGATGGCTGAAACATGTTGATCTTTCCACTACAATAAAGTGTGTCAAAGAAATCTAGATGAGTGCACCGTCCTATATTCTCTTTATTTGATTTTGACCGGTCTCCACCCTGGTACTATATAGGATAGCTGGCCTTTTTACTGAATAAGCAACATGTTTTACTATGTGGCTGCTGCTGCTTACATGTTAAACAATTAGCCATTGAAATGTAATTTACCTGTTTTATAGCTTCTTTACGCTGAACATTATATGAGCATATCACTAGACAATAATTGCGTGCTAAATGTGCTTTTGGATGAGGATTGTTCCCTGAAGATAAACTGCCTTGTGAAACATTTCAAAACCAAGCTTAATTTGGCATGCAGCAATACTGGCAGACATGGTGGGTCCCTCTGCCCAGAAACAGATAACCAAGAGCCAGATAAAACTGGAACATTCAGAAACATTTTAATTAGTACTTAACTGGAATAGCAAAAGGTAAATCTTAGCAGGACATCCAAAAAAAGCACCACACCGCGTACAAGATACACAGCTTGAAAGGGAAAGGGGGGTTAACCAGACCCTCATCGCATTTTTTATTAACAAATAGTTAGCATGACTTTAGGAGGGAATTGAATTGGCTGTGTGAGTTTCGCAAAAATCACCATCACAAACAATTCGATATATACATTTTTTAGCGTGAATTTTTAATGCAAGTAAATAGTTGCCATTGATTCATGCAATGGTTACATCTGATTGGAATTTCAGCTTAAAAATCTGCTGATGGGATCATCTGAACATTTACGGTCACAGACATCTCCACCCTGCCAAATGGGCTTCCGGGCAGGGTGGAGGGAAGGGGCATGGTGGGGTGTAGAAGGGGAGGGCAGCCGTATAGGGGCGGGGGTGGAGGCAGAGTAAGGGGCATTCTGGTGGTGGAGGTTGCCGGTCCTTGCAATCGCTGGAGTTTTGGGTGGTCTCACCGGAGACCACCCCAGAATCCGACTGACTCTTGCTGGGAGCGGTGGGATACCAATCAACGCTTATCTTGTCTATCGTCTCATCCATCGATTCATTTAAAGTCTTGTCCATCGTCTATCATCTCGCCTCACACACAGGCACCAACTTACACATTCTCTCTCATACAAAGGCACTTTAACACATACAGACAGACCAACACATATTCTCCTTTGGCACTGACAGTAACTTGCTTATTTTTTCCCCACCATTTCCTTACTTGCCAATCAGACTGAACCCGCCCCCTGCTCTACCATCTCCCCAATAATTGGTTTCTGTGTCTTTGCTTAGCTTCCCTAGCCAGCCAATCAGTGCATCTCTCCTTTCCAGCACTGCTCTGTGAGCCAGACTTAAAGGTTAGGCTGGGTACGCACCATGCTATTTGTGGGGGCGATCAACGATATTGCTGTTTATTGGTCGGACAAATTAACGCACAATCGGTCGTGGCTAATGGTCGGCAGAGACAGAGAATCTTCTTGTGTGTACCCAGCTTTAAGAGCATCCAGACAGCCAATCTATAATAATAAACTAGGGCAATGTGGCAGTCCTTGTACCGTAGAAATTTGCTTAGGTTGTCTAACCCTAGAAACAGCCCTGCTAGAAGTTATTTTCCTCTTTAAAGGGACAGTTCAGTGGAAATTATCAATATTTGGTAAGTTGCTAGTTTGTGTAACGCCTGCTTAGTTATTCTACATATTCTCTCCCATTTTGAAAAATCAGTTGATTTCATACCCTTTGCTGTTCCCTGCTGTTGACATTAGTGAGCTGACATTTCAGGTTCTAACAGTCCTTCTTCTTCCCAGAATGCACCACATCCTTGGAATGTTCCTAACAGTTATTACTATTGATTGGCTGTTGGATGGGTCAAACATGCTCAGATCTCTACAGAGCAACTGAATCAACCCTGGCTCAAGGGCAAGACCATAATGGTCTCTGTTAGGGGTCCTGCAAACAGGAAGTCAGTATTTCGGTTGCATTTATTTATACACAAACAAAATGCTGAATTAGCAGATTAGGGTCATTGGGATGAAAAAATACTGTTCTTTTTTCTAAAAAGCATATGTATTTGCACTGAACTTCCCCTTTAAGGCTGAGGCCTCACTGCAACAGACAAAAAAGCGAATAGCATTTATGTGCGCTTTAGCCATGCGCTTGTATCCGCTTTTACAAGCATCTGCGCTTGTTTCCCAGGGGATCATGGGTAGAAGTTCAGCACTTTTTCACGCATTTCCATAGACTTATGCAATTTTGACAAAAACAGACCTATACTGTATGAAGTGGTCCCTGGAGAATAAAGATCCATCGTTCTTACTGGTGTTTTTATAGATGATGGTTACCATTTCTCTTTAAGAACTAAAGCATGGTAAAAACCTAAACTAGAATGACAAACTGTATGTACTGTATGTAGTTTACCAGCTTATCTATAAAGCATAATTGTAACAGTTGTCTGCTGGGTGTCACCATCTTTTAAAGGGAACGTCTATCCAAAAAATACCCAACTATCAACCTCTTCATGAGTTTGTGTAAGCCCCAACCTCTTAAACTTTAACAATCCAAATCATCAGTAGTGCCGTAACTAGGAATCACTGGGGCCCTATGCGTGCTTCATCCAGTGTTTTTTCTGGGAGGAGGCCCAGCCCCCCCTGCAGTTGCTCCCCCTGCTCCCCTGGTAGTTACTCCCCTGATCATCAGTAGCTAGTATCAACCCAAGTTGATGCCACCTTTGTCTGCCTCTCTGACAGCTATAGAGCTCGAGCATGGGAAAATTTGAAGAAGGCTTTCAATGCAGTACACTCCAGCACACCTAAACGGCACGGCCTTTTAGTCAATAGGTGCAATCCTCCCAGCCCTCCACCTTAAGGGCCACAGCAATATGGCAAATGCAAAGAAGTTGGAGGAGCACACTATATTCGTTTCCAGTGTTTATTTCAGCAAAAACATACAACGTTTCGGGGGATACAAATTCCCCTTCCTCTGATACCTGAAGAAGGGGAATTTGTATCCCCCGAAACATTGTATGTTTTTGCTGAAATAAACACTGGAAACGAATATAGTGTGCTCCTCCAACGTCTTTGCAATTGAAAATTTGAAGAAACATTTTTGGATTGTAGAGCAGTTGGAGTAGAAGGTTGGTAGCCTTATATTTTATATGGACATGCTATGAGTTTATTAGCAATGCAGCTTTAATTATCAACTGCAGACTGTGCACATCAGTATATAAATAGGTACATATGTCAGGTTAGAAAGAAAGCCTGCCTACCTTAAATAAATTAAATTACTAGGGCTGCATTGACTGCAAATTATTTGTCTATAGTACATAAGTCTAGGGACTTATTTAGCAACAGTAAATATATTGTTATAAAAACCTCTCATCTACACAGCTAAGAGGTTTTTATAAGAATATATACCACTGTTTAACCTTTTTTTATCTGCCCACAGCCTACATAAATGAAGTGAAACGTTTTTAGTTCAGTGAATTAATTAATCACAGTAACCATTACTTTTTCCCAGACATGTTTTACTTTTAGTTACTCCGGTTCATAGACAGACGCACGCTTTCTCTTTCTCTGCTCAGTGTAGCTGGACCGGATAAACGCAGAGCACCCCCCCCCCCCAGATTGGAATATTTACACTATGTTGATGACGCCTCTCCTCTCAGTTATTTTGAGTATAGCCATCAGTTACGGTAGTAAAAGATGACATCAGGGCCAAAGATTAGCTGCTGTTCCCTAAGCCACCTCCTCTATGCAAGTAATACCTCCCAACTTTTCCGGGTGAGGAAACAATGATGTAAACAGTTCTAGCCCTGGTCCTCCAAACCGGATCTGTCCCAGAGAAACTGTAACAGTTGGGGGGTATGCGAGATTGTACATTTTTGAACAGTGATAAGGTCCATGCACATATGCAATTGCAGGTCCAGACCCGCAGAGCATAATGGTGTCCGACTATCAGTATCAGTAAGTGTATTGGTGCTTGGTGGGCCGAAACAGACATTCTTGGCATGATCATCGAGCATAATAAAGATCCCCAACGAAGCACCCATAAACTTACCAATACACGTCCAAAATGTCTGCTTGTACACCATCGTGCGTCACGGGTTGGGCCACAATCACATGTGTCAAAGCTTAAGAATTAATTTCTTGTTATTTGGGGGGGGTGGTGTAAGATAACAAAATCCCTTTAAATCATTTTTTTAATGGTGTATACTTATTAAGTCTCAGAAATAGACAGTTTTTAAATATTTTAAATATATTGGTTAATTTTGTGTTTGTATAGCCTTACAATTGAGATCTGCTTTATTTATAAAGCTAGGTACACATGATCCAATCCTTCCTCCTGATCAACCATTCGAGGCTTCCGACCATTTAGTCAGGAGGAAGGACTGGCGGTTGCAGCAAAAGCAGCATGTCCGACATTAAAGTGGAAGTTTCTGTGAAAATACATATGCTTTTCAGAAAAAAGGGCGGTATTTTTTCATCCTAATGACCTTAATCTGCCAATTCAGCATTTTGTCTGTCTATAAATAAATGCAACCGAAATACTGACTTCCTGATTGCAGGACCCCTAGTAGAGACCGTTATGGTCTGGCCCTTGACCCAGCGCCTGGGTTGATTTTCAAAATGGGAGAGAATATGTAGAATAACTAAGAAGGCATTACACAAACTAACAATTTAACAAATATTGATAATTTCCACTGAACTGTCCTTTTAACCACGACTGAGCGTGTGGTCCAAAGAGGACCACACGATCAGCCATGGTTTTCCAGCCCGTGCATTCGTCCAATTCGGATGAACAAATGGTCGGCAGTCGGTCACGGCCACAACAAGAAGCCTTGTGTACCCAGCTTTACATTTTATTATACTACAAATGAAGGTTGAATTTCAGGTTTAAAGAGGCTACTGATGACCGTGAAAGCATGCTTGCTATAGCAAAAACTGTTATGTAATGGAAGTGAATTAATAAAACATGAAATACTTCATAAACTGTAAGAAAAAAATCCTTTATTCATGGATCATTTAGTTATATAATAAACCACTTCTTCAGAGTGTCTTTGAATTTAGCAGAACTAATGTATCTTCCATGCTCTCTCCTCCATCCTCCCCCCAGTGACCTTAATGCTATAGAATTACACAACAGCCTTTCAGTCAGCCAAAAAAGTAAACCCCATTCCCTATCACTAAAAACCATTTACAGTGCTAATAAATACAGACTTATAGGAAAAAGCAGTTTGTACAGAAACCAAACCAGAAATCATTATTTATATTATGTATCTATATTACACATATCTAGGGATTTAATATATAATCTATACATTTTTATAAATCAATTGATTTCATATCCTTTGCTGTGGTCAGTAGTGAGGTGCCATTTCAGGTTCTGCAACAACACCTCTTCCCATGAAAAGTTCCTGTTGGATGGGTCAAATATGCTCAGATCTCTACTGAGCAACTGAATCTACCCAGGGCTAAGACCATAACCCCCAACCCCCCCAAGTCCGTAATACTCAAATGTCCCCCAAGTGTGAATTGAAAAATGAATTAGCTCTGGTATTCACACCAGCTACTGCACATTTCCCAGCTCCATCACTGCAGTGTCTACCTGGAGATTCCTCCTCTGCACAGGCTTCAAAGGAGAAGGATTCCAGGAACAGAGCTAACAACTTGGGGGACATGTGAGTATTGTAGACTCGAGGTTTGGGGGGGTTACCGACAAGAAAAATGTGGGTGGGGTGGACATGCCTTTTAGTAACACTATAGGCAGCCTTTTATTAATATAAAACTATAGGCAGCCTTTTATTAATATAAAACTATAGGCAGCCTTTTATTAACATAAAACTATAGGCAGCCTTTTATTAACATAAAACTATAGGCAGCCTTTTATTAACATAAAACTATAGGCAGCCTTTTATTAACATAAACTATAGGCAGCCTTTTATTAACATAAAACTATAGGCAGCCTTTTATTAACATAAAACTATAGGCAGCCTTTCATTAACATAAACTATAGGCAGCCTTTTATTAACATAAAACTATAGGCAGCCTTTTATTAACATAAAACTATAGGCAGCCTTTTATTAACATAAAACTATAGGCAGCCTTTTATTAACATAAAACAATAGGCAGCCTTTTATTAACATAAAACAATAGGCAGCCTTTTACTAACATAAAACTATAGGCAGCCTTTCATTAATATAAAACTATAGGCAGCCTTTTATTAACATAAAACAATAGGCAGCCTTTTATTAACATAAAACTATAGGCAGCCTTTCATTAATATAAAACTATAGGCAGCCTTTTATTAACATAAAACAATAGGCAGCCTTTTATTAACATAAACAATAGGCAGCCTTTTACTAACATAAAACTATAGGCAGCCTTTCATTAATATAAACTATAGGCAGCCTTTATTAATATAAAACTATAGCACCTTTCATTATAAAAACTATAGGCAGCATTTTATTAATATACCTATAGGCACCTTTTATCATATAAAACTATAGGCAGCCTTTCATTAATATAAAACTATAGGCAGCCTTTTATTAATATAAAACTATAGGCAGCCTTTTATTAATATAAACTATAGGCATCCTTTCATTAATATAAAACTATAGGCAGCCTTTCATTAAAATTAAACTATAGGCAGCATTTTATAATATAAACTATAGCAGCCTTTTATCAATATAAAACTATAGGCACCCTTTCATCAATATAAAACTATAAGGGGCAAAAACCTTTCATTAATATAAAACTATAGGCAGCCTTTCATTAATATAAAACTATAGGCAACCTTTCATTAATATAAAACTATAGGCAGCCTTTTATTAATATAAAACTATAGGCAGCCTTTTATTAATATAAAACTATAGGCAGCCTTTTATTAATATAAAACTATAGGCAGCCTTTTTATTAACATAAAACAATAGGCAGCCTTTATAACATAAAACAATAGGCAGCCTTTTACTAACATAAAACTATAGGCAGCCTTTCATTATATAAAACTATAGGCAGCTTTTATTAACATAAACAATAGGCAGCCTTTATTAACATAAACTATAGGCAGCCTTTCATTAATAATAAAACTATGGCAGCCTTTTATTCATAAACAATAGGCAGCCTTTATTAACATAAAACAATAGGCAGCCTTTTACTAACATAAAACTATAGGCAGCCTTTCATTAATATAAAACTATAGGCAGCCTTTTATTAATATAAAACTATAGGCAGCCTTTCATTAATATAAAACTATAGGCAGCATTTATTAAATATAAAACTATAGGCAGCCTTTTATCAATATAAAACTATGGCACCTTTCTTATATAAAACTATAGGCAGCCTTTTATTATAATAAATATGGCAGCCTTTTTTAATTAAACTATAGGCCTCCTTTCTTATATAAAACTATAGGCAGCCTTTCATTAATATAAAACTATAGGCAGCATTTTATTAATATAAAACTATAGGCAGCCTTTTATCAATATAAACTATAGGCAGCCTTCATCAATATAAAACTATAGGCAGCCTTTCATTAATATAAAACTATAGGCAGCCTTTCATTAATATAAAACTTAGGCAACCCTTTCATTAATATAAAACTATAGGCAGCCTTTTATTAATATAAAACTATAGGCCACCTTTTATAATATAAAACTATAGGCAGTCTTTTTATTAATATAAACATAGGCAGCCTTATAATTAAAACTATAGGCAGCCTTTTATTAATATAAAACTATAGGCAGCCTTTTATTAATATAAAACTATAGGCAGCCTTTCATTAATATAAAACTATAGGCAGCCTTTTATTAATATAAAACTATAGGCAGCCTTTTATTAATATAAAACTATAGGCAGCCTTTCATTAATATAAAACTATAGGCAGCCTTTTATCAATATAAAACTATAGGCAGCCCTTTATAAATATAAAACTATAGGCAACCTTTTATTAATAACTGAAGCTTGTTGAAGGTATTGCATAGTTTTATATTAGAAGTATTATTAATATGAATTAAAGATGAACTTTGTATTAGAAATGTGTTCTACATTCCATCCTCTTCCTCTGCTAGGAATTTGTAAGATATCAATCTAATTTAACAGTATATCAGTAGGGAGTTCAGTACACTTGCCGTCACCTTCGTTCTTTCCATTCTATTTCTCCTGTTCTATATTTAGGGCTGGTCCTACTGTGTGCTTTATTGCAATTTTGCAAAAGGACATCCGTATAGAAACACATCTATAGTTGGCACTATTGCATTGTAATGCAGTTAGTTTTCAATGTTTACAATTTTCTATCCGGATCATTAATGTTTTTTATAGGAAATGGGAAAACCAACACAGAAAAATGAATGGCAAAACAATCAAACAAAAACACAAGTTTTTGCAGCGCATTATTGTTGGGGCCTATAGACCTATCTATCTACAACGAGGGAAAGAAGTATTTGATCCCTTTGCAAAAGATGACTTAGTACTTAGTGGCAAAACCCATGCTGGCAGAGGTTAGGTGTTTCTTGTAGTTGGCCACCAGGTTTGCACATATCTCAGGAGGAATTTTGTCCCAATCCTGTTTGCAGATCCTCTGCAAGTCAGTAGGTTTTTTAAGGCAGATGTTTGGCAACTCAAACCTTTAGCTCCCTCCAAAGAATTTTTATGGGATTGTGGTCTGGAGACTAACTAGGCCACTCCAGGACTTTAATATGCTTCTTGAGGCACTTCTTTGTTGCCTTTACTGTGCTTTTTGTGTAATCCACAACCCATTTTTAATGCCCTGGCTTATGGAAGGATGTGCTCACCTGAGATTTGATGATACAGGTCTATTGTCCCTTCAATGCTGTAAAGGTGTCCTGCTCCCTTAGCAGAAGATCCCCCCAAAGCATAATGTGTACACCTCCATGCTTGCTAGTGGGGATAGTTTTTGGTGCCACAGGCAGCATTTCCTTTCCATTCTCCAATCACGGCGAGTTGATGCCAAAGACCTTGATTTTGGTCTCGTCAGACCACAACTTTTACCCAGTTCTCTTCTGGATAGTCCTTTCTACGTGCTGTCTTGAGCTGGGGGACCGTTCGGGTGATGCAAGATTTCAGTCCTTTACTGTGTAGTGTGTTACCAATTGTTTTCTTGGTGACTATGGTCCCAGCTGCCCTGAGATCATTGAAAAGTACCCACTGCTAAGTTCTGGGCTGCTTCATCACCGTTTTCATGACCCTTGCAACTTCACAGATTTAACATGGAGCCCTAGACTTAGGGAGATTGACGGTTATTTTGTATTTGCAAATTATCACAACTGTTGTCACCTTCTCAACAAGCAGCCTTGTGTAGGTCTACAATCGTGTCCCTGATATCCTTAGACAGCCTTGTCTTGGTGGCTAGTTTGGAATCTGATTGTTTCTGTGGACAAATGTCTTTTACTGTACTATAACAAGCTGGGATTAGGAGCATATCCTTACAGAGGGTACTCCTAATCTCAGTTTGTTACATGCAGAGTGAAGCCACCTGGGAGCATGAAATCTTGTTTGTTGATAGTGGATCAAATACTTTTTTCACTCATTTAAATGCACATCAATCTCTGACTTTTGTGCACTGGGTTTTTGAAAGTTTTTTTGCCTTTCACAGCTACAGTAAACCTACTTTATCAGAGGGCAAATGTCCAAAATGAGCAGAGGAACAAATTCTAATTTTATATTCACTTTATATTTCATATGCACATGTACTCAAGCCCTGATGCTGCACATATTGCAGATGAACCACTTGTGTTCCCAAGGCTTTGCTCTGTAATGCTGTTGTGCTCCCAGTCTGCTTCCCTAACATGTTAAAGGGGAAGTTCAATGCAAATACATATGCTTTTAAGAAAAAAAACAGTATTTTTTTCATCCCAGTGACCTTAATCTGCCAATTCAGCATTTTGTCTGTGTATAAATAAATGCAACCGAAATACTGACTTCCTTTTTGCAGGACCCCTAATAGAGACCGTTATGGTCTTGCCCTTGACCCAGCGCCTGGGTTGATTCAGTTGCTCAGTAGAGATCTGAGCATCTTTGACCCATCCAACAGTCAATCAGTAGAAATAACTGTTAGGAACATTCCAAGGATGTGGTGCATCCTGGGAAGAAGAAGGACCGTTAGAACCTGAAATGTCAGCTCACTAATGTCAACAGCCTGGGAACAGCAAAGGATATGAAATCAACTGATTTTTCAAAATGGGAGAGAATATGTAGAATAACTAAGTATGCAGTACACAAACTAACAATTTAACAAATATTGATAATTTCCACCGAACTGTCACTTTAAATAGCATGATTGAGGAAGGCATAGGCAATAATATGTATGAGGACTAGTCTCTTAGCAGTGCAATGGTTCTCATCTTGTTGCCCTATCTGCTTTTACTCAAGCTGGCATTGACTACCTTTCTTCTTTTGTAAGTTTACCGAGTAGTGATTAGATAGTGGGAATATTTTAAAAGACCTCTAACAAGGAAATAATACTAATTGTCTCCCAGAAGACCAATAAATAACCCTGAGAGGAGGAATGCAGTAATTTATCTCTGCATTACTATCCTGCGCGAGATCCCTTGATGTATTAAACACACTGGGAGATTAAGTATATCATGGTATTGCGCTCATGTAAGCTACAATGCTTTGGGTTTCACACCCAGATAGATTAGACTTTACTTTTCCCGCTACGAGGTAGCGCAAGACATAACCAAATGGAGGATTGGATCAAGGCACTGAGCAAAGTGAGCAGGTCCAGCAATGTGTACAATACACACTAACCCGTTAGAACATTGGGTAGCATTGGTTTTACGCTCACTTTATAACGAATTGTATTGCATCTCTCTTTAAACATTCATTACCTCAAATGGCAAAAATTCCTGTTTTTTTTTTAATTAGGACTTTTTTTTAGCAGTTATTCAGGTGGTTTCTGCAACTACTTACATTCTCTCCACAAACAAAATGTGAATTATTTTAAGTTGGGGCCTGATATCTTAAGCAAACATGGTGTCACAACCATTATTTTGCCGATATCTCCACTTGCAGGGACACTAAACCGTAATTTTAAAGTACAAGACATCTGTATTTATTTACAGGGAGGTGAGAATGCTTATTCCCACCTCCCTGTGAATAATGCGCTCGGGAGAACTGCAACACTGACCTTACCAGCGCTCCACTCATGGTTTCTTCATCGCTGATCACGCGCCTATTATTATAATAATGGATTTAAATTGTACCAACGTCTTCTATAGCGCTTTACAATTACATGTTTACATTCACATTTATTTTACACATACAACCTATCAGTATATCATTATGATTGAGGGGGATACCGGAGTGCCCTGAGGAAACCTACGCAAGCACAGTGAGAACATACAAACTCCTTGCAGATGTGTCAGCATGCCTGACAGCTGAGAAGGATCCGCAAGTGGAGCGCCGGTAAATATGTGTTGCAGTTTTCCCGGACGTTCTATTTTCACAGGTAGGTGAGGATAAGCATTTAATGTCAGATTAAAGCAGATTTTCTCTCTCTTTCTGTAGACAAATACTTTAATTCAGAGTTCGCTTTCTACCTCCTTAGGCCACACAGGTACTGTATGTACTGGGCTCCTGCACCTTTAGAAATATTTCAGAAATTTTTATAGTCTGATTCAGATCACTGAGCTAAAACGATTGTCTACATAATGAAAACAATTAAACCAATAATGAATGAAGGCATTGAAACCTGAGAGGAGAAATTTATAAAACTCTCTGGTAAACTTTTACCCATGTATCATTGTGTGCTTTCATTTTGAAACACAGTATTGAGTGTTTGTAGAAAAGGTGTATAGCTGATATTTCTTTTCAAAGACTACAGTACAATGTATGGATTGGAAGAAGATCAGGTGTTAACGCATTAATCCCTTAAGGACCAGTTCAATATCATCTTTGCAGCTGTTGTTTTATTACTTTTTTAACACCATCAAATACCTGTGATTAAAAAATTTATTAAATGTATTAGCTAAAACCCGGACATAAAAAACCTATAATTAATTTTAATGGAAAACTAACCAATGGATCTTCTGATCGATATTAAAGTTGTTCATATCTGTTGTATTCAATTAGATCAACTGGACTTGAAGTTTAGTTCTTGAAGACGTTTCACTAGTCATCCGACTGGCTTTCTTAATTCAGAATGACTTGTACAAGAATCTGTGGCAATTATGTACCCTGGAAAATCCCAATTAGCATATCACAGCCAGGGGTTAAGGGCGTGATTAGATAGTGGCTAAGAGGTGTTATAGGAACGCCCAGATTAAGGTGTCAAAACAGCATTGTACATGGCAGACAGTTGGTGTCGAACCCCCCCACCTCTATTTAGGCTTGGTTTCTTTATTTTCACATAAATGACCTCCTTGACACCTCTCTTGAACCAGTCATGTTCCTTTGCCAATATGTTAACATTACAATCTTTACATTAAAGTTGTTCACGTTTATATTTTGGCAGAATGCGTCCAGTGACTTTGCAAAACATTTTTCAAACCCAATCAGATCAATGGTAGGTCTAATAATTTTCAGTCTTTTTAGCAGACACCACTCACTGAATGTAAAGGGGTGGAATTAAGCCTTATATTTGCCTATTCGGACGAAACTTAAAGGGCATCTATAGTGAAAAAAAAGCATTGCCCCTTTGCAAAGTTAAATTCATGTACTCTGTGCTGCCTTAATCCTATCTCTGTCTGTGACTCTGTTTAACCATGGTTTCAGATCTGTGTGCAGCACTCCCCCCTTTCCCCTCCCCTGTTACCTCCTCTATGTCTCAACTCCGGCTAACCGACAAGCTTATCATGTGCAGTTGGAGTTAAAAGTTCAACATCCAGTAAGGATCTTACCTGTCGCGCTCCCTCCCCGTTCCGGGACTGGTGACATCGCCGGCGCCAGACGTCAGCGTCGTGACGTCACCACGTCCGGACGCCGATCGGCGCGAAGATTCAAATAGGCACTCACAGAGGGAGCGAGTACCTATTCGCAGTCCTCGCTACCGGACTGACTGGTTGTCAGCCTAGTAGCGCTCCCTTACCTCCTGTTCCAGCTTCTGCCTTTGTTCTGGCTCCCTGTCTTCAGCCATTGTTCCTGTTTCTTCAGTTCAGCCTCTGTATCCAGCCTTTGTTCCTGTTACTTCAATCCAGCTATTGTATCCAGCCATTGTTCCTGTTACTTCAATCCAGCTATTGTTCCTGTTACTTCAATCCAGCTTATGCATCCAGCCATTGTTCCTGCTTCATCTGTCCAGCTATTGTATCCAGCCATTGTTCCTGCTTCATCTGTCCAGCTATTGTATCCAGCCATTGTTCCTGCTTCATCTATTCATCTATTGTATCCAGCCATTGTTCCCGCTTCATCTGTTGTATCCTGCCATTGTATCCTACTTCATTGTAACGGCTCCATTGGGAAGTAATCATAGTCTCCAGTGACCTGTCTGCTCCCACTAGTTGCTCTACCCGGCCTACTGTCAGACCTCCTCCTAAAGGTACAGTGAACTTCGTTCGTTTGGGACTCAATTCCATGGCCTACGAATGGGCACGGGCACCCTTGAGCACCAGCAGAACCAACTAGCTCAATTTCTGGACTCCATTTCTGCTCAGTTATCCCCGGGCCTTGCTCCTCCTGTTCTGCCTAGAGAACTCGTTCCCCACAGAGAGCCGCGAATACCACCTCCTGTGCGGTATGAAGGGGACACTCAAGCCTGTCGGGGGTTCGTTAACCAATGCCTTATACATTTTGAGTTGCAACCTTCCCATTTTGTCTCGGACTGTGCCAAAGTCGGATATGTCATTGCCTTGTTGGGAGGCAACGCCTTGGCCTGGGCATCCCCCCTGTGGGAGAAAAATAACCCAGTGGTTAAAGATATCTCCTTATTTCTGGAAACTTTCCGAAAAATCTTTGACGCTCCAGGCAGAACTATTGCTGCTTCGGTAGGGCAGTATGCTATTGAATTCCGGACTTTGGCTGCCGAGACTGCCTGGAACAATGAGGCCCTGTTAGCAGCCTTTTGGCAGGGCCTGTCTGATCGTATCAAGGATGACTTAGTGTCCAGGGAACTTCCCACAATTTTGGTAGAAATGATTTCCATATGTATACGGGTGGATACTCGTATCAGGGAAAGGCAAGCCGAAAAATCCAATAACCGTCCTGTTCCTCCCAAATTTGTTCCTCGTTCTCAAAGGACTGGGCCTTTGACAACTGCTCCACCATCGGAGGAACCTATGCAGATTGGGGGTACACACATTTCTGCTGAAGAAAAACTTAGGAGGAGGACTCATAGGCTCTGCCTGTACTGTGCCGCCCAGGGGCACTTCACTAAAGGTTGCCCTTCCAAGCCGGGAAACTGACAACCCTAGATTTGAGTCTTTTCTAGGTAAATTCAAATCTCCTTTCCACAAGAATTCTCTCAAATCGTTTCTGCAAGCAACCCTCATTTTCAAATCTCAAACCTTCTCTACCCAAGCCTTCCTAGACTCTGGAGCAGCTGGTAATTTTATTTATGCCACCTTTGCTTCTCTTCTATACAATACAAGAATTGTGGAAGCACTCCAATTAGGCCAATTTACAACACATTAGCGGAAGTGCTACTGATTGGTCAAACATATACAAACATAGAAAGGATAATCAATGCACATTCCTAGGCCCCATACAATATCATATTATTCTGCACACTGGCATACTTTATAAACAAAGGGGTTAGATACAATTACTGTGATCACAGAATGAAAAGCCTTCCAACCAAGTCAAGGTAACCAGTCTGGAAGGTCCTAACGTCTAACCTTTTCATTCTTTTACTTCATTACGATTAGCAAACTTTTGCATTTCTCATTCTTACACACTGGATCCATATAACAGGCTCTCTCCCTTCCCCCTCAGCCCTTTGGCTTTTAAAATGAGGAAAGAGGCCATCCGTGCTTTATATTAAGGCATAGGACCTCCCATTAAAGGGGCGTGTTGGGGGTGCTATACACACATGGAGGCTTGACCAAGCCTCCCAATAATACATACAATACAGAATTGTGGAAGCACTCCAATTAGGCCAATTTACAAACTACATTTAGGGAAGTGTACTGATCTGGTCAACATTTATACAAACATAGAAAGGATAATCAATGCACATTCCTAGGCCCCATACAATATCATATTATCTGCACACTGGCATACTTTATAAACAAAGGGTTTTAGTATACATTACTGTGATCACATGAATGAAAAGCCTTCCAACCACGTCAAGGTAACCCCAGTCTGGAAGGTCCTAACGTCTAACCTTTCAATTTCTTTACTTCAATTACGATTAGCAAACTTTTGCATTTCTCATTCTACACACTGGATCCATATAACAGGCTCTTCCCTTCCCCCTCAGCCCTTTGGCTTTTTAAAATGAGGAAAGAGGCCATCCAGTGCTTTATATTAAAGGCATAGGACTCCCATTAAAGGGGCGTGTTGGGGTGCTATTACACATGGAGGCTTGACCAAGCCTCCCAATAAATACATACAATACAAGAATTGTGGAAGCACTCCAATTAGGCCAATTTACAACTACATTTAGCGGAAGTGCTAGATCTGGTCAAACATTTATACAAACATAGAAAGGATAATCAATGCACATTCCTAGGCCCCATACAATATCATATTATCTGCACACTGGCATACTTTAAACAAAAGGGGTTTTAGTATACATTACTGTGATCACATGAATGAAAAGCCTTCCAACCACGTCAAGGTAACCCCAGTCTGGAAGGTCTAACGTCTAACCTTTTCAATTTTTTACTTCAATTACGATATGCAAACTTTTGCACTTCTCATTCTTACACACTGGATCCATATAACAGGCTCTCTCCTTCCCCCAGCCCTTTGGCTTTTAAAATGAGGAAAGAGGCCATCCAGTGCTATATTAAAGGCATAGGACTCCCCATTAAAGGGGCGTGTTGGGGGTGCTATTACCACATGGAGGCTGACCAAGCCTCCCAATAAATACAACAATACAAGAATGTGTGAAGCACTCCAATTAGGCCAATTTACAACTACATTTAGCGGAAGTGACTGATCTGGTCAAACATTTATACAAACATAGAAAGGATACAATGCACATTCCTAGGCCCCATACAATATCATATTATCAGCCACTGGCATAATTTATAAACAAAGGGGTTTTAGTATACATTACTGTGATCACATGAATGAAAAGTTCCAACCACGTCAGGTAACCCCAGTTGGAAGGTCTAACGTCTAACTTTTCAATTTTTTTACTCAATTACGATTAGCAAACTTTTGCATTTCTCATTCTTACAACTGGATCCATATAACAGGCTCTCTCCCTTCCCCCTAGCCCTTTGGCTTTTTAAAATGAGGAAAGGGGCCATCAGTGCTTATATTAAGGCATAGGAACCTCCATTAAAGGGGCGTGTGGGGGGTGCTATTACCACATGGAGGCTTGACCAAGCCTCCCAATAAATACATACAATGTATTTGCGTGAGGGGAAGGGAGAGCCTGTATATGGATCCAAGTGTAAGAATGGAGAAATGCAAAAGTTTGCTAATCGTAATTGAAGTAAAAGAAATTGAAAAGGTTAGACGTTAGGACCTTCCAGACTGGGGTTACCTGACTGGTTGGAAGGCCTTTCATTCATGTGATCAAAGTAATGTATACTAAAACCCCTTTGTTTAAAGTATATGCCAGTGTGCAGATAATATGATATTGTATGGGGCCTAGGAATGTGCATTGATTATCTTCTATGTTGTATAAATGTTTGACCAGATCAGTAGCACTTCCGCTAAATGTAGTTGTAAATTGGCCTAATTGGAGGGCTTCCACAATTCTTGTATTGTATGTATTTATTGGAGGCTGGTCAGCCTCCATGTGGTATAGCCACCCCAACACGCCCCTTTAAGGGAGGTCCTATGCCTTTAATATAAAGCACTGGATGGGCTCTTTCCTTATTTAAAAGCCAAAGGGCTGAGGGGGAAGGAGAGAGAGCCTGTTATATGGATCCAGTGTGGTAAGAATGAGAAATGCAAAAGTTTGTAATCGTAATTGAAGTAAAAGAAATTGAAAAGGTTAGACGTTAGGACCTTCCAGACTGGGGTTACCTTGAAGTGGTTGGAAGGCTTTATTCATGTGATCACAGAATGTATACTAAAACCCCTTTGTTTATAAAGTAGCCAGTGTGCAGATAATATGATATTGTATGGGGCCTAGGAATGTGCATTGATTATCCTTTCTATGTTTGTATAAATGTTTGACCAGATCAGTAGCACTTCCGCTAAATGTAGTTGTAAATTGGCCTAATTGGAGTGCTTCCACATTCTTGTATTGTATGTATTTATTGGGAGGCTTGGTCAAGCCTCCATGTGGTATAGCACCCCAACACGCCCCTTTAATGGGAGGTCCTATGCCTTTAATATAAAGCACTGGATGGCTCTTTCCTCATTTTAAAAAGCCAAAGGGCTGAGGGGGAAGGGAGAGAGCCTGTTATATGGATCCAGTGTGTAAGAATGAGAAATGCAAAGTTTGCTAATCGTAATTGAAGTAAAAGAAATTGAAAGGTTAGACGTTAGGACTTCAGACTGGGGTTACCTTGAAGTGGTTGGAAGGCTTTTCATTCATGTGATCACAGTAAGTGTATACTAAAACCCCTTTGTTTTTAAAGTATGCCAGTGTGCAGATAATATGATATTGTATGGGGCCTAGGAATGTGCATTGATTATCCTTTCTATGTTTGTATAAATGTTTGACCAGATCAGTAGCACTTCCGCTAAATGTAGTTGTAAATTGGCCTAATTGGAGTGCTTCCACATTCTTGTATTGTAGTATTTATTGGGAGGCTTGGTCAAGCCTCCATGTGGTAATAGCACCCCCAACACGCCCCTTAATGGAGAGTCCTATGCCTTTAATATAAAGCACTGGATGGCCTCTTTCCTCATTTTAAAAGCCAAAGGTGAGGGGGAAGGGAGAGAGCCTGTTATATGGATCAGTGTGTAAGAATGAGAAATGCAAAAGTTTGCTAATCGTAATTGAAGTAAGAGAAATTGAAAAGGTTAGACGTTAGGACCTTCCAGACTGGGTTACCTTGACGTGGTTGGAAGGCTTTTCATTCATGTGATCACAGTAATGTATACTAAAACCCCTTTGTTTATAAAGTATGCCAGGTGCAGATAATATGATATTGTATGGGGCCTAGGAATGTGCATTGATTATCCTTTATGATGTTTGTATAAATGTTTGACCAGATCAGTAGCACTTCCGCTAAATATAGTTGTAAATTGGCCTAATTGGAGTGCTTCCACAATTCTTGTATTGTATGTATTTATTGGGAGGCTTGGTCAAGCCTCCATGTGGTAATAGCACCCCCAACACGCCCCTTTAATGGGAGGTCCTATGCCTTTAATATAAAGCACTGGATGGCCTCTTTCCTCATTTTAAAAAGCCAAAGGGCTGAGGGGGAAGGGAGAGAGCCTGTTATATGGATCCAGTGTGTAAGAATGAGAAATGCAAAAGTTTGCTAATCGTAATTGAAGTAAAAGAAATTGAAAAGGTTAGACGTTAGGACCTTCCAGACTGGGGTTACCTTGACGTGGTTGGAAGGCTTTTCATTCATGTGATCACAGTAATGTATACTAAAACCCCTTTGTTTATAAAGTATGCCAGTGTGCAGATAATATGATATTGTATGGGGCCTAGGAATGTGCATTGATTATCCTTTCTATGTTTGTATAAATGTTTGACCAGATCAGTAGCACTTCCGCTCTAAATGTAGTTGTAATTGGCCTAATTGAGTGCTTCCACAATTCTTGATTGTATGTATTTATTGGGAGGCTGGTAAGCCTCCATGTGGTATAGCACCCCCAACCACGCCCCTAATGGGGGGTCCTATGCCTTTATATAAAGCACTGGATGGCCTCTTTCCTCATTTTAAAAAGCCAAAGGGCTGAGGGGGAAGGGAGAGAGCCTGTTATATGGATCCAGTGTGTAAGAATGGAAATGCAAAGTTTGCTAATCGTAATTGAAGTAAAAGAAATGAAAAGGTTGACGTTAGGACCCTCCAGACTGGGGTTACCTTGACGTGGTTGGAAGGCTTTTCATTCATGTGATCACAGTAATGTATACTAAAACCCTTTGTTTATAAAGTATGCCAGTGTGCGAAATATGATATTGTATGGGGCCTAGGAATGTGCATTGATTATCCTTTCTAGTTTGTATAAATGTTTGACCAGATCAGTAGCCCTTCCGCTAAATGTAGTTGTAAATTGGCCTAATTGGAGTGCTTCCACAATTCTTGTATTGTAGTATTTATTGGGAGGCTTGGTCAGCCTCCATGTGGTAATAGCACCCCCAACACGCCCCTTAATGGGAGGTCCTATGCCTTTAATATAAGCACTGGATGGCCTCTTTCCTCATTTTAAAAAGCCAAAGGGCTGAGGGGGAAGGGAGAGAGCCTGTTATATGGATCCAGTGTGTGAGAGAAATGACAAGTTTGCTAATCGTTATTGAAGTAGAAATGAAAAAGGTTAGACGTTAGGACCTTCCAGACGGGGTTCCTTGACGTGGTTGGAGGCTTTTCATTCATGTGATCACAGTATGTATACTAAAAACCCTTTGTTTATAAAGTATGCCAGTGTGCAGATAATATGAATTGTATGGGGCTAGGAAGTGCATTGATTATCTTTCTATGTTTGTATAAATGTTTGACCAGATCAGTAGCACTTCGCTAAATGTAGTTGTAAATTGGCCTAATTGGAGTGCTTCCACAATTCTTGTATTGTATGTATTTATTGGGAGGCTTGGTCAAGCCTCCATGTGGTAATAGCACCCCAACACGCCCTTTAATGGGAGGTCCTATGCCTTTAATATAAAGCACTGGATGGCCTCTTTCCTCATTTTAAAAAGCCAAAGGGCTGAGGGGAAGGGAGAGAGCCTGTTATATGGATCCAGTGTGTAAGAATGAGAAATGCAAAAGTTTGCTAATCGTAATTGAAGTAAAAGAAATTGAAAGGTTAGACGTTAGGACCTCCAGACTGGGGTTACCTTGACGTGGTTGGAAGGCTTTTCATTCATGTGATCACGTAAATGTATACTAAAACCCCTTTGTTTATAAAGTATGCCAGCGTGCAGATAATATGATATTGTATGGGGCCTAGGAATGTGCATTGATTATCCTTTCTATGTTTGTATAAATGTTTGACCAGATCAGTAGCACTTCCGCTAAATGTAGTTGTAAATTGGCCTAATTGGAGTGCTTCCACAATTCTTGTATTGTATCCGGCGCCCGATAGTAGCATTAGCTACTCCTGGCTCCTTACTCACCTGCCTTGGATCCTGCTCCCCTCCTGCTCCTATACTTACCTTGCCTGCCTCCAGTGACCACCTTGCCTGTATCCAGTACTTACCTTGCCAGTATCCAGTACTTACCTTGCCAGTATCCAGTACTTACCTTGCCTGTCTCCAGTGACCACCTTGCCAGTATCCAGTACTTACCTTGCCAGTATCCAGTACTTACCCCCTCAGAAACTCTAGCCATGAAAGAGTACATTACGGAACATTTGTCTAGGGGTTTCATACGGCCTTCCACTTCCCCTGCTGGAGCTGGGTTCTTTTTTGTTGAAAAAAAAGACAGAGGTTTACGACCCTGCATCGACTACCATGGGTTAAATAAAATCACAATAAAGAATCGGTATCCTCTCCCTCTCATCTCTGAGCTGTTTGACCTGATAAAAGGGGCTAAAATATTTACCAAACTAGATCTTCGGGGGGCATACAATCTGATCCGTATACGCCAAGGTGACGAGTGGAAGACTGCCTTTAATATTAGGGACGGTCACTACAAATATCTCGTAATGCCCTTTGGCCTTTGTAATGCTCCAGCGGTGTTCCAAGAATTCGTAAATGACATTTTCCGGGATATGTTGGGTATCTCTGTAGTAGTGATCTCGATGACATTTTAATCTTTCTCAAGATCTGCCCTCACACCGCATCCAGTTAAACAGGTATTGCTACGCCTGAGAGAGAATAGCCTATATGCACCAATGGAAAAGTGTCTGTTTGAGTGTTCACAAGGCCCTTCCTAGGCTACATCGTTACTGCGCAAGGGTTCCAGATGGATCCTGTTAAAGTTTCGGCCATCCAGAGTGTCTCTCCCTATGGGAACCAAAGCTATTCAAGGTTCATTGGGTTCGCCAATTACTACAGACAATTCATTCAAGGGTTCTCTTCAATAATTTCTCGATATTAGCCCCATCAGTAAAGGTGGTAAGCCTCTTTTATGGACCCCTGCAGCCCTCAAAGCCGTCAAACGACTCAGAGGCCTTTGCTGATGCTCCTGCCCTAGTCCATCCAAGATCTTAGTCTCTCCCTTTCTACATCGAAGTTGATGCCTCGGACTTGGGCGCTGGAGCCGTCCTTTCCCAAAGACAAGGCCCTAAAAGGAAACTCCATCCCTGTGCTTATTTCTCTAAGAAGTTTCTACCCAACGAGCGAAACTATGATGTTGGAAATAGGGAACTTCTTGCCATCAAACTGTCCCTCGAGGAGTGGCGTCATATGTTGGAAGGCACATCGGTACCATCACCATCCTTACCGACCATAAAAATCTCGAATACATCCAGAATCTCAAAAGGTTAAATCCCCGTCAAGCACGGTGGTCTTTATTCTTTTCCCGATTCAACTTTGTCATCACTTACCAACCTGGTTCTAAAAACAAGAAAGCTGATGCCCTGTCCAGATTATTTGTTGCTTCCGACTGTATTAAGGAAGATAAGGGCTCCATTATTCCAACCACTAAAATCTTGGCCTCTATATCTCCTCAACTTTGTTCCAAGATCCAAGCCGCACAAGACTCTGCTCCTCCTGACACACCTTCTGGCAAAAGCTTTGTTCCTGTTTCATTTCGGAAAGCTATCCTTCTTCATACTCACTGTTCCAAGCAAGCCGGGCATCCCGGTGTTAACAAAACTTTTAATATTCTTGCCCGTTCCCTTTGGTGGCCCAAAATGAGAAAAGATGTTAAAGACTTTATTCAAGTGTGTACCAGCTGTGCTCAATCCAAGTCTTCTAGAACCCTCCCCTGTGGTCTTCTTCAACCCCTCCCCATTCCGTCCAGACCATGGTCCCATCTATCCATGGACTTTATTGTTGAACTTCCGCCTTCCAAGAAAAACACGGTTATATGGGTGACAGTGGACCGCTACAGCAAAATGGCCCATTTTGTACCGCTCCCCAAACTACCATCCTCATCGGAGTTGGCTCAACTATATATTTCCCATATCTTCCGCTTTCATGGACTCCCTTCTGAAATTGTATCTGACAGGGGTCACCAGGCCAGTCATCACTAGTCTGACAGTCTAATGTACCAGGCCAGTGATCAACTAGTCTGAAATCTTAATGTACCAGGCCAGTGATCACTAGTCTGAAAATCAATGTACCAGGCCAGTGATCAATATTGACAGTCTAATGTACCAGGCCAGTGATCACTAGTCTGCAGTCTAATGTACCAGGCCAGTTCACTAGTCTGACAGTCTAATTACCAGGCCAGTGATCACTAGTCTGACAATAATGACCAGGCCAGTGATCACTAGTCTGAAAATCCAAGTACCAGGCCAGTGATCACTAGTCTTGACAGTCTAATGTACCCGGCAGTGATCATAGTCTGAATCTAAACAACAAGTACAGGCAGTGATCACTAGTCTGACAGTCTAATGTACCAGGCCAGTCCACTAGGCTTACAGTCTAATGTACCAGGCCAGTGTCACTAGTCTGAAAATCTAATGTACCAGGCCAGTGATCACTAGTCTGACAGTCTAATGTCCAGGCCAGTCATCAATAGTCTGACAGTCTAATGTACCAGGCCAGTGATCACTAGTCTGACAGTCAATGTACCAGGCCAGTGATCACTAGTCTGAAAATCTAATGTACCAGGCCAGTGATCACTAGTCGGACAGTCTAATGTACCAGGCCAGTGATCACTAGTCTGAAAATCTAATGTACCAGGCCAGTGATCACTAGTCTGAAAATCTAATGTACCAGGCCAGTGATCACTAGTCTGACAGTCTAATGTACCAGGCCAGTCATCACTAGTCTGACAGTCTAATGTACCAGGCCAGTGATCACTAGTCTGACAGTCTAATGTACCAGGCCAGTGATCACTAGTCTGAAAATCTAATGTACCAGGCCAGTGATCACTAGTCTGACAGTCTAATGTACCAGGCCAGTCATCACAGTGACAACTATGTACCAGGCCAGTGATCACTAGTCTGAAAATCTAATGTACCAGGCCAGTGATCACTAGTCTGACAGTCTAATGTACCAGGCCAGTCATCACTAGTCTGACAGTCTAATGTACCAGGCCAGTGATCACTAGTCTGAAAATCTAATGTACCAGGCCAGTGATCACTAGTCTGAAAATCTAATGTACCAGGCCCGTGATCACTAGTCTGACCGTCTAATGTACCAGGCCAGTGATCACTAGTTGGCAGTCTATGTACCAGGCCAGTCATCACTAGTCTGACAGTCTAATGTACCAGGCCAGTGATCACTAGTCTGAAAATCCAATGTACCAGGCCAGTGATCACTAGTCTGAAAAATCCAATGTACCAGGCCAGTGATCACTAGTCTGACAGTCTAATGTACCAGGCCAGTGATCACTAGTCTGAAATATAATGTACCAGGCCAGTGATCACTAGTCTGACAGTCTAATGTACCAGGCAGTCATCACTAGTCTGACAGTCAATGTACCAGGCCAGTGATCACTAGTCTGAAAATCTAATGTACCAGCCCAGTGATCACCTAGTTGAAAAATAATGTACCAGGCCAGTGATCACTAGTCTGAAAATCTAATGTACCAGGCCAGTGATCACTAGTCTGACAGTCTAATGTACCAGGCCAGTGATCACTAGTCTGACAGTCTAATGTACCAGGCCAGTCATCACTAGTTGACAGTCTAATGTACCAGGCCAGTGATCACTAGTCTGAAAATCTAATGTACCAGGCCAGTGATCACTAGTCTGAAAATCTAATGTACCAGGCCAGTGATCACTAGTCTGAAAATCTAATGTACCAGGCCAGTGACACTAGTCTGACAGTCTAATGTACCAGGCCAGTGATCACTAGTCTGAAAATCTAATGTACCAGGCCAGTGATCACTAGTCTGAAAATCCAATGTACCAGGCCAGTGATCACTAGTCTGACAGTCAATGTACCCGGCCAGTGATCACTAGCTGACAGTCTAATGTACCAGGCCAGTGATCACTAGTCTGAGCAGTCTAATGTACCAGGCCAGTGATCACTAGTCTGAAGGTCTAATGTTCCTCGCCAGTGATTATTAGTCAGACGGTCTAATGTCGGGCCTGTCTTCAAAACTAGGTAAAAAAATATATCTTTAAAACGCTTAAAATATTTTTTTTTAAAAATGTTTAGATAATATTTACAGCCACTTCTCTTGCACCATCTCCATTGAAAGCAGCAATGGGTCCGGCCCGTTTGCGATTTCCTCCAAACAGGGAGCCCGAAGGAGACGCCGCAGGAGTATAAGGGCTGTAAGTATTGATTATACATTTTTTGAATGAAATATATTGGCGGTTTGTGAAGGTTCTCATTCATCCAGGTCATGGTATATCTGTTGTATTCAATTAGATCAACTGGAATGAATGTAGTTTCTGAAGACGTTTCGCTAGGTGCAGGTACATGGTAGAAAAACAGGCGCTTAATACCTTTAAGGGCATAGCACCCAGCCACCGGTCAGATATGTTGATGACACTGGGTTAAAATCCACCAGAAGGAAGTACAAGCTTTCACAGAACACATAATGCGGTAGACCAAAACATTAAATTCACAGGGAAGAGGTACAAAACAACAAACTGGCTTTCTTGGACTGCTTGGTAGGAGTTAAGGAAAATGGTAAACTGGAAGTAGAGGTTTACAGAAAAACCAACACACACAGATCAGTATTTGATGTTGACTCCCACCACCCTTTAGATCACAAGCTGGGGGTCATCAGAACCCTGCACACAGAGCCGAGAACATCCCCAATAGCACAGAGGCGAAGGCTAAAGAAATGAAACATCTCAGAGGAGCCCTTAAAACTTGTGGATATCCAGACTGGGCCTTTGTCAAAAGAAGTAGAAGGAAAGAAAAGAA
Source organism: Hymenochirus boettgeri (assembly GCA_019447015.1). Lineage (NCBI taxonomy): Eukaryota > Metazoa > Chordata > Amphibia > Anura > Pipidae > Hymenochirus > Hymenochirus boettgeri. The sequence continues at coordinate 361,828,699 of CM033469.1, read as the reverse complement.
CACAAATATCAACAGTGAAGGGGAAAAGCAAGACAGGAGGAAGAACATGGTCATCCCATATGTAGCAGGGGTCTCCGAGAAATTAAGAAGAATTTTCAAAAAACATCGTATCCCTGTCTGCTTTAAACCGAACAACACACTGAGGCAGCAATTGGTACATCCGAAAGACCCAATACCTAAACACAAGAAAAGCGACATCATATATGCAGTGCAGTGCAGTGAAGAATGCTCTGATTTGATGTGGGGGAGACCAAACAGCAACTGCATCAACGTATGGCCCAGCACAGAAGAGCCAATTCCTCGGGTCAGGACTCAGCCGTGTTCTGCATCTTAAGGATAAAGGACATACCTTTGAAGATTGTAATGTTAAATTACTGGCGAAGGAACGTGACTGGTTCAAGAGAGGTGTTAAGGAGGCCATTTATGTGAAAATAAGAAACCAAGCCTAAATAGAGGGTGGGGGGTTCGACACCAACTGTCTGCCATGTACAATGCTGTTTTAACACCTTACTCTGGGCGTTCCTATAACACCTCTTAGCCACTATCCAATCACACCCTTAAACACCTGGCTGGATATGCTAATTGGGATTTTCCAGGGTACATAATTGCCACAGATTCTTGTACAAGTCATTCTGAATGAGAAAGCCAGTCGGAGACTAGCGAAACGTCTTCAAGAACTACATTTCAAGTCCAGTTGATCTAATTGAATACAACAGAATATGGCGGTTGCGGGTGGCAGGGGGTACCTACCTAATCCTAAAAGTTTATTTTACAGTGTATATACCCTTAAGTGCTTAGATTGTAAGCTCTTCGGGCAGGGCCAGATGATTGTATGAATGTAATTGTAAAGCGCTACAGAAGATGTTGGTGCTATATAAATCCATAGATTGTGAAGTTGAAAAAAAATGTGTTTCATGTCAAAGTTTATATTGTGCAGCAGTTATGCATTTTATATTATTACAGCAGTATCCTGCTTTTTATTAGCTTTGAATTAAAAAATTTTTAATCAAACTGTAAATTAGTTTCTTATTTTCATTGCTGAACCATAAGCAACTCAATTTCTCCTGCAATGCAAAAGATGGTTTCTCAACAGAGAAGACTTTTTATAGTTTATGAGCACTAAATTAGATCTAAGGATTTGCAGTAGGGGATACACTGCTGTCTGCCACGGGCTTTAGAATTACCCAGATTCACTTCTACTCAAATAGCTGTAGACTTACATCAATCCTCACATTAAGAAAAACATTGGATTCATTTAACAATGTAACCGAAGATGCAGTTTGGATTTGACCAAAAGTCAAAACCAAAGATCAGGAGCTGCAGAATTGATAATGAGAATTTCTACCAATATTAATATATGACCAATTAGCAAACAGTGTGCACTCTACCTTCAAGTAATACTATGCCCAGGTGCTACTGTTACTGCTACTGCAGGGTAACAAGTACCCTATGGAGTTGCAAGCATATCCCTGGGATAGGTAGTATTATCATCATCATAATTTATTAATCTTCTATAGGCTGGGGTTGAGGATCTTGTTTATTTATAAGATTTATGAAATATTATGGATAGTTGTGATGTAAGTTGTGGTTTGATAAGGAAGGTTTTAGTCTTAGCTTTTATATTATATATTGTATGCACTTTTAAGAGGAATGCACTCTGTGATACACACTGCACATGGACATTTATATTGTTTAGCACATGTTTCAGACATATGCATTAGGTGCATCTCTTTAGCACTTTTTGCAACATGTTTTAAGGCTTGCAATTGAGCCTATAGAATGCTACAATAAGCACTTTAATAGGCACTTAACTGTGTAGATAATATGCTCTTTAAGGAAATGTGTTGTGTATGTTTTTATTACAATTATATGCTTTTTAATGATAAGGCACTGGTTTTTTGAATATGCACCTGTATGTGAATGGTTAATATGTTTTTACGCTTATATCTGTGATGTCAATATTGGGGGAGGGGTATATGTTATATGAGTCGGTTGTTGCACCTGCAGAACTATGGCTTGAGAGGTCTGAGACAAAGACAGAAACATCGCTATCTGTTTGCTGCTTATGGAATAAAAGTAAAAGATTTTTGAACAAGTCCTGAGAGTGCTCTACATGTTACTATGGTTGAATATTAATATATGATCAGTTTTTCTTAAACCTTTTATCCAGGGCAACCAATATCTATGGCTTAAACAACTACAGCCCCTAAATAGTGTCCCTATAAGTGGGTCAACCATAATATTTGAAGTGTTCTAACGCTGGCCAAACGCCGGCCGTTGTTCCTCCAATCGTATTTCCGATCAAGTGCAAACAGTTCTACAATCAGATTCCGATTGAGTGCAAAGAATTCTTGCAATCAGATTTCCAATCGAGTGCAAACAGTTCTTACAATCAGATTTCCGATTGAGTGCAAACAGTTCTTACAATCAGATTTCTGATTGAGTGCAAAAAGTTCTTACAATCAAATTTCTGATGAGTGCATATTGAGGCTCCGATCTTTCCTCAGATTTCCACTTTAAATCTTTAGAGAGATGGGGACTGAAGATGGGGTTTGCAGAAAATCTTTCACCTGGATGATTTTTTAGTTTTTCCGATAAACCGCTCGACAATAACAATTGTAAAAATAGAAGACGGTTTTCGATTTGAATGATCCAATCGAATTTATCCTATCGATTAAATGTCAACCCTATGTTTGGGGAGCTTAAGTCAATTGACTATATTATGAATACACTAAATGTCATATTTCATAAGTGCAATTGAGGACACCAGTATATTTTGCACCATTACTTATTAACTAGATAGCTCGAAGGTTATGTCAAAAAAAAGAAATACACACATATAAAGATTTACTGTGCAAAGATATTCAAGTTTGAAGTGTATTACATGTCATAAATTTTCATAAAGTATTTGATAGTAACCAACAAGTAACAAGTACGATCACATTACACAACCAAATTCATGATTCCTTAGTAAGGTGCTTTTAAAAAGACAAATATTGCCTGAAGATATTAAGTAGCGAGTATTATTATTTTAAAAAAATGAGTTAAAGAAAAATAGTTCTATGTTCGTAGCTAATGGAGGATAGTCATTCTATTCTATTCTAAGGCTGGGTACACACCAGCATATGTTTCCGGCCGGATAATAGTGCCGTGGATAGGTCAGTCGGCCAAATTTATCTGATGGTGTGGGCGGCCAGCCACAACCGAGCCTGGTCGCCCAGACACCCGTTCATCCGATTTCGGACAAACTTTCCAAATTAGTTTTCCAAACTCGTGGACATGTTTTTGTTAATTATGAAAATTTGTTAATTATCAAATTAACTCCTCTTAGCCTTGATGTAATCCTGCCTTTCATTCAGAAGATCCTTAACACCTTGCTGTATGTAATTGTATTGGGATTTCCGAGTACATAATTGCAGATTCTTGTACAGGTCATTCTGAATTGAGAAAGCCAGTCGGATGACTAGCGAAACGTCTTCCGGAACTAAATTTCAAGTCCAGTTGAACTAACTGAATACAATGATTTCATCTCTAATGATTATATTGTGTAAGAAATAGAGATGTAATGTGGATTCGAATAGAACCCCGTTTAGAATCGAACTGGGGTTTCGAAGTCCCGATGAAACTTTCAGAACTCCCGAATTTCACGGAACCCGGATTTTTAGAATTTTCTTTTTATCGAAAATCAAAAGTAGACATATCGAAAATCGAAAGTAGATGATTTTCGAAAATCAAAAGTAGACAATTTTCAAAATGGAAGTAGACAATTTTCTAAAATAAGACGATTTTCGAAAATAGACGATTTTCGAAAATTGAAAGTAGACAATTTTCGTAAAAACAAATCAAAAGTAGATGATTTTCGAAAATCGAAAGTAGACGGTTTTCAAAACTCGAACTAACTCAACAGTTCGAAACTCGAACTCAACAGTTTCGACATCTCTAGTAAGAAATGGCAGGTATTAATTTAAGAATCTTTACTTTTGTGATCGAGGACTTGAGAGGCAACTTTACTGGAGGGGTTTGAAAATCTTTGAAAAGTTTGGGAACCCTGCATTTTACTGTGAAATCCATTAAGGTCAATCAGAGTCAAACTTATTCAGTGTGTTTATATTGAAGGATAATTATCCATTCTCCTGTTAACCAAAGAGCGTGGGATGTCGGGGATTCAGGCACAAATGAAGACGAATTTGGAAAGTAGCCAAACGTACCCCCAGTAACAACAAGTAGTTGCAGTGGCATAACAAGAATTATCCCTGCTAAACCTGTCTGCCTGTTGGTTTACAATATAAAGGTGTGTAGATGGCCACACACAAGGACATAAAATCTATTCTTCATATCACATTTGCTTGTTTGTTACAAAACAGATTTTTCCAGAGAAGCTTTTTCATGGACGTCAGCCATTTTGCAGATCAGGCAGGTTTAGTCATTTTTTTTCTGGGAAAATAAGATTACAGGAACGATAGGCAGTAAAGGATTGACCACCTGTCTAGTGGACACACAAGACAAAGTTCTACACCCTGTGGTGCCTTCAACTATAAACTCCCCTGAGTAAAGGAGGCCCAAAAGATCTATCCAGGGCCATGCCAGCACCAATGTCAAGAAAATAATGTCCTTCTCAGTAGAGGCCTTCCAAACTCTCCCCCATAGAGTTAACTGTAAAGTAGTAAATTGCTGTGTAGTTTAGTTTCATGTTGGTACAAGTTTTTGAGCTTTAAAAGTAAATATGTGCACACAACAGGAGCTCTAGGAGAACATTAACGTTTTACAGTAAAAGAATAAACTGCAGATCTACTGTGGGCTCCGTGTCCTGTATAAAAACACCCTCTGCAGCTTTATATGCTTCATTTCCTCATAAACATTGACTCGTTTTGTATTGATATTTTTGACTAACACTTGCGGTCAAAAATATTCATTGCAATATTTTAAATATATCAAAGAAAAATAACGATGTCAATATTACGCAAACAGTCGCAGACATGAATTGCAAAATATCTCTCATTAATGTTAAATTTCCATTGATTTACGTGGTGCCTTCCAGGAAGATATAAAGTATTCCTGTAACATTAATCTTTTCCATTTTATAAGCTATGCATAGATATAATATAGAACGTACAAAGTTAAATAAACCTGTCACTGGTTTTCTGAAGATTATTGTGGAGGGGTTTGCATGTCCAGTAATCATTCCATGTAAGCTTTATATTTTATCCCACCTTTTACATCAAAAAATTATTTGTACCGGTACAGAAATGGTGCCTTATTAAAAATTTTCATTTGTATTTTTAAAAATTTGTATTGACCGAAAGTGATAATAGGTAACAGTGAAACCCACAATTAATCTCTTTAGGCAACTTCTATTGATCTTTCTGGACAGTCCCATTATAATGGATAAAGGGAGAAGAGACTGCTGGGTAATTTCAAGTTCCATGGTAGCCTTGAGCAAATGTGATAACTTCGACAAGGCTTTTATCAGCACTGCATGAGCTAAGAGGAATCAACTAGAACATGGATAGGAATTTTCCAATTCTCCAATGAGACATTGCAACTAGTGATAAGTCCTGGTTTCAATAGGAACCTGGTTTTGGCCACTACCTCCTGCACACAGGACTAACCATTGGTTAGGAATCAGAAAGGCAGGTTCTGTGCCATTATTCAGGGGGGGGTGGGAATTACATCATAGTTCTTCTTTAAAAATACTGTAAAATATTTTATTTCTTATTTCTAATAAATACTTGGACTTCGAGGTCTGTTTATTTTATGTTGGGAATAGCAAACATAACATTTTGTTATAAATGTCCAACTACATAGGGACAGAAGTCTTAAAGGGCAACTATAATGAAAAAAAAATACTTTTCCTCATCTTAATCTATAAATAAATAACAGTATGTGTAATAAGCATGTGAATGTGTGTGGTGCTGCTTGCCTTCAATTCAGTACTAGTTTTTCTCAGGCTCAGTATCTTCCCTATCCTCTTTTTTTAACAACTCCCCCTTCCATCTCACCAGACTTTTTTAAGGGCAAGCACGCTTTGTAATATGTTCAAGGCAACACTGGGAGAGGAATTTCCACATTTCAAGTGGAAAAAACTGTCACCATTCTAGTTACAGCAAAACTCTTAAAGCAGATGAAATCATTAACAGATGAAATGTAAGATGGTTCCAATTGGGGTAGGTGAACAAAAAAATATACAGTGGAGGTTGGAAAGAATTATAGTTCCATATTTTTCAGTATAGATGTCCTTTAAAGCAAGAAGTAGTAAAACAATGCAGCAAATAATCGTGAATATTTCAGATTTGAAAATGTTGCCTGAGGAGGGATAGGAGCAAATATATGTGAAAGACGTCAAGCAAGGTGGGCCTGGTCTAAAGTAAACTCGGGTTTCCTGCTTTTTAAAAGATTGTATTGCAAGTCAAAACAATAAAAGCACAAGACAGAAGGTGGAAAAAGGATTTATAAACAGCAGCACATTTAAATGTAAGAATTTACAAGAGGTTTAGTTGCCTTATTCATCATGTATGAATCCCACAGGGCTAGACTGCATGGCAATGTGCTATTGAGCTGTATCTTTGTACATTACATCAAAATGAAGGAAGACTCACAATGTTTGTGGGTGATCACCTGTAGAATTAGAGCTTTATTAATACCCCAATAAAGTTCCTGTTACATGGGCAATCACCTTAGGGAAACTATACTAAGTTTCAAATCATTCTATATTTCCTGGCACTGTTAAAGAAGCGCATGACGAAGAGCAAGTTAATTTTTTTGCTACAGTAAACTACAGTAGTGCTACTCACAGCCTTATCAATGATCTCTTATTAACGTAAAAGCACATTTTCATCATTATATAAAGGGGATGTTGAATCTAAACACAGTGCCAATATAGTGGTTAAACTGATATACCAATTGGTTTTTCAGCTATAACTGAAAGGAGAATTAACTAAATTTTTAAAAAATCCTAATGTGAAAGTTTTTCTCAGCTAGAACATTATATGTACATTGTAAGATGCTTCTCTGTAAGTTGTATTTAGTTCATATAAGAAATATGTAAGTAAGAAGGCTTCCAGTTGTTGCCAGTACAACATACAGCCTACGTAGTCATCAAAGAACCTTGTGAGCATCTTCACTTATTAGCCACACACCTTGACCCAGTATTTACTATCTCTATGCACATTTGCAGTAATTTACAGACATATGGAAGTCCCTGGTAGGACTTTGAAGTGCTTGTTAGCTGCAGTTTGTTTACCAGCCAGCATGGTAAAGCTTCTAAAGTAGCTGTATTGTTGCAAATGGGTTCAAATCCCCAGATTTAATTTTTTTTTTTGTTTACATTATGTTCCTGGCAACAGATACATTGCCTACATTTAACAATACCTATATGCTATATCCTAACTAGATGTAAGCTCTATGGGGGAGGGACCTCATTACCTCTTGTGGTAAAGCTCTAGCATTCTATTTTATAATATATTAATTATGTACTGAACTATTATGTATTATCCCCCTTGTGTGACTTTATTGTATTTTATAATGGACAGTGCTGCGTCCCCAAGTGGCGCTATATAATAAACTATACACCCATACATACATATGCTAGCTATTAGAATAGTGGTATATATGTATAATGTTAATATTTGTGCCCTTAAATTTATGCTGTTTAACAAATACACTGCAAAGAACTTAAAACTGTGCGAGGGGCTGCTGGGAAGGGCTGTGTCGCAGAGGGGGGTGCTACCATGGGTCAGCGCCGTTGGGGGGGTGCTTGCATCGCGGGTGTGAGGGGCATGCTGGATAGAGGGTTATGTTCCAACAGTGGCACTTGGGGGGTGCTCCTAGCAGGGGGTGCCTCACCACCTCCACAAGCAGGGACCTAATAAGAGCCTTTTGGGGCCTTGGGGCACTTAGAAGTGCCCTTGTGGCACTGTCAAGAGCCTTTTGGGGCTTGAGTGGTCCCGCAGATCGAAACTGGGACCCCCTTCCAGCACTTAGAAGTGCTCTGACGCAATGACAAGTGCCTTTGTTAGCTCTTAAAGAGACATTGTGGCTCTAATAAGACTTTCTAAAAGGGGTCCCGCAGCTCAAAACCGGGACCACCCTTGGTCTAAAAGGACCTTTTCAGGTCTCCGCCATTTTTTTGACGATGTAACCGCCGCCATCAACCTGTCTTATCCAGAAATCTTTGTCATCACTTGATGAGTTCCAGTAGGTTTAAACCTCTAATATAGGATTTCTGATGGACCAAATACATTGTGATTGCTTAAATTTCAATACTAGCAATCTAACCAATCATATTTTATATTATTAAAATTGGTTAATGTCGGACCTTAAGTACATTATCGTGGCTAAAGAGAAAAAACACTATGACCACAGCGAAATTTTCGCTGCAAAACCAATGAGTTTCATAAATACGCCAATAACAACAAATGTTTGGAGGTGAAATGAAATCGATGTTAGCAATTGTTGTGAGACACAGCTTGTTGTTGTTAGTGAATGTGCTCTGTCTTTTGGGACAATGTTTTCTGGAGACTTAAGTTCTCCTTAATCAAAGATAATTCTGTGGAGGTAAGGTTTATTTCTTTTAAGACACTTTTCATATAATGAATTGCCTTATAGTATTGGTCACTAAATCGAGCTATACATAAATCAAGTTGTGTTCAATTCTTCTGGAATAACATTGAGTAGTTTGTCCATCTCTACTGCTTGGTAATGATGTACACCACTGCTAGAAAATCTATTCTAAAAGTCACTAGGCTGATATGAAGTAGACTGTAGGCATCAATCCCTCATTCATCTAAGTAAACCTACACTTTAAAGGGATCGTTCAGGCACAGAAGGGAGGCACTACGATCAATCAAGAAACAAATTCCTTGTGGTGCGTCTACATCCGGTAAGATGCCTCGCAGAGCAAGGCAGATAATGATACAATCGAAAAGTGGAATAGCACGTTGAATAGTGGAACTCAGGGGCACAATTTTTCTTGTTCTTTGAGTGCATATCCATGGTTTTAGGTATGTATCAATAAATGAAAGTTTTACCAATCCCGTGAGTAGCGCATTCTATTCCACTTTTCGATTGTACAGAGAGTGCTTTAAAAATACAGATTTTCTGTGTCTGAATCTGCTTATGAGGTTTACATAGCCAGTTCCAATAACAATCCATTTTATTTAAACAAATCAGCTTAAAGGGTTTTAATAATATGTTTTCATAAAAATGTAGAGTGGCGTGCACTAGAGGCTGCAAATACACTGTAAACATGACATTATTCTAGGTTGTGTGAGACTGTTCTATTACTTTTTTGCCCAAACATGTATTATATGTGAACACTCAAGGGCTGCCAGAAGAACTTACATTGTGAACAAGCTTTAACATTAAAAATATACAGTATAAATCAGCATGTTACATTGTAATTTCAATATAAAGGTCTATTTGTATATTTTTCATGATTTTTTTTCTATGAAAAGTAAAACCAGATAAAGAAACATTTTAAAGAACTAGAGCTGAAAACAAGACAGCAATTCAACCATGAATCGTCACCCTATTTTTCTACAAGAACCTCCTTGGACCCACACTCTCTTCCCATGCTTGTCTAAGGGAGTTGGAGCATGCACAGAGCAGTCTCCCTGGCTGCTGAAAACCATAATGCAGAACAGTAAATAATATAAAAAGTGATTAGTTGCAGACTAATAGCACAGGCACATATTTGACAGTCTTTTTAAAAGGTTAGTTTACTGTAAAACTTTGCTTTTAAAGCATTAAGTGAATACCTGTCAGGAGACAGTGGTGGATCGTGCTGGCAGTAATTCTGATTTCTCTATACCTGTATACAGTAAATCTGTATACCTCCCATAAGTGAAGTATGGAGGTAGACATAGCTGCTTATTCTCCCATACTTCACTTAATGCTTTAAAAGTAAAGTTCACTTTTACAGTAAATTATTCCTTTAAGTAGGGTAAATGGTCAAAAAATGACTTTAGGTAAATTGACAGGAATTGCTTTCCTGAGTATTTTTACATTTACTTTCATTATTTTTTTTTAATAGTTTTGAAGATATTTACATTTTTATGTGTGAAATGGTAGCAGCATCACCAGATCCCCTGCACTTCCTGCCTCTGAAACCATGTGACATCCTTAGTTTCTTCTGCCTTTCTCCTGCACTGAGTATGCGCCAACCGCAGATTAGGAGGAACTACTTTTTGTGACCCAGATTCACAACCTTCCACCCATTAACTCTCCGGTCAGAGATTTCTTAATATCTTAGGCTGTGCAGCATGTAGAGGTTGTTGATGAACATGGCCTTTCATTTAAAATCATTGTTTGGAGACCACAATTACCTTTAATTCATTTGTAGAGTTCTAAAGAAACACAATATTTTTTATGGTCATCTTTAAAACAAAATACATAAATAATTCAAACCAAATGTACCCAAATTCATCCAAGGGTAGAACCGTACAGTTCCTGACACTAGAGTTTTGAAACACATAGTAACTACTCAAGGAGCCCTAGGTTCCACGAAACCAGTTGGGTAAAGCTGCTGTAGACAGAATTCTAATTATCCCCAATGCATAATCATCAATATAAATGATTACATATCTTTTCTATCATGTATCAAACTAACAGGCCTACAATTACCAGACCCAATGTCATGTCTCCTTCTGAAAACAGAATTAACACATGCTTCTTTCTAATCCATTGGTACATTCTCCACATGCAAATGTGGAGAAGAAGAAAAAATACGCCAAGCTCTCCAAGCTAAGCTAAACTCTCCAATGACTCTTGTTGGATTTCACCATGTTCTGAAGCTTTATTGATGTTGCAGTTTTGTATAAAGGAAGTTTATGAAAACCACACATAATGCAACAATGTTCTGGGGAAACTTCCCTGTTCATCACCAGAGGAATGTTGCGGTGCTGTTATCCTTGGGCAGAGGACAAGATATAAATGTGCACTGCCTTTTGACGGTTTTGGTATTATTAGAAATCTTTACTGATGGTCGTTTAAGAAGTTCAGACTTAAACAAGGGCTGGCTAAAATGACACATTATATACAACTATACACATGTTATCTCAGTAAAATCTTACTTTACTACAAGTGCTCTAATTACTGACTCACCCCCCCCTTCACTGACCAGTGGTTACAGACATGTCATTGTGCTTCACCTAGGGAAAGATGACCTTATAAAGAGCTACTCTGGATCCCCATATACAAATGGGGAGAAAGGAAATAACTGCAGAGCTAGTCATAGGGAAAGAGTTTATTGACTTCACATAAGTTATATCTTCATGGGGAATTACCCACATTTTTATACTCCAGAATCTGAAAACACCCCAAAAAACTGTAAAATACCACTCAGTAAATTGCTTTAAATTACATGTAAGGCTCTGAAGAACTAGATGAAGTACCTGTATGTACATGCCAGTGTGTGGCCACACCACCTGACCTAAGTCACATGCTCCCTTGCTTAAAGGGCATGTACACCCCTTTTACAAAAATGTAGTATCTAATAAACAACCCCCAAAAGCTAAGATCGTTTTACTTACAGTTGGAAATATGTTCCCCCGCTGGTGTAAGAAGCCTTACAAACCACTGATCCAGCGCCGCAGCTCACCGCTTCTTCCTGGTATCAGCCATCAGTCGTGACGGTGACCATGCCAATGGTTGATGACCAATAACGAAGGAGCCTCTGCTGCAGCAGAGGCGTGGGCTAAGAAGCACTGGATCAGTGGTTGTAAAGCTTCTTACACAGCGGGGGAACATCTTTCCAAACTGTAAGTAAAATGGATCTAGCTTTGGGGAGTGTTCTATAGATACTAAATTTTTGTAAGAGGGGTGTACATGCCCTTTAATCTGTCATGTATAAGGATTGGCTACAGACCTATAGTGGGTGTGACCAACTGTAACAAGTTTCTACCATAACTTCAGACTGAGCATGTGTAAAGAACATAATGGTCGTTGACCAACCTGTGTGATACTGGAATGTTGGGAAGAAAACACAAACCACATTTTAGTAAAGAAAATTTCCCAGCAACCACATCAAAATGAGCTGTAAGACACAGATTACAGAGTTTATGTCAAGGTGGTCTGCTTTCTGCTTTCAGTGTTGTTCTTAGGCTTTAGTTGTCAAATGGGGGAGAAAGGAAATAACTGCAGAGCTAGTCATAGGGAAAGAGTTTATTGACTTCACATAAGTTATATCTTCATGGGAATTACCCACATTTTTATACTCCAGAATCTAAAACATCCCCACACAAAACTGTAAAATCCCCCTCAGTAAATTGCTTTAAATTACATGTAAGGCTCTGAAGAACTGGATGAAGTACCTGTAAGTACATGCAGTGTGTGACACCACACCTGACCTAAGTCACATGCTCCCTTGCTTAAAGGGCATGTACACCCTTTTACAAAATGTAGTATCTAATATAACAACCCCCAAAAGCTAAGACCGTTTTACTTACAGTTTGGAAGAGTTCCCCGCTGTGTAAGAAGCCTTACAAAACCACTGATCAGCGCCGCAGCTCACCGCTTCTTCCTGGTATCAGCCGTCAGTCGTTACGGTGACGTCACGGCAATGGTTGATGACCAATAACGAAGGAGCCTCTTGCTGCAGCAGAGGCGTGGGCTAAGCAGCACAGGATCCGTGGTTTGTAAAGCTTCTTACACAGCGGGGGGAACATTTTCCAAACTGTAAGTAAAATGGATCTTAGCTTTGGGGAGTGGTTCATTAGATACTAAATTTTTGTAAGAGGGTTACATGCCTTTAATCTGTCATGTAAAAGGATTGGCTACAGACTAATAGTGGGGTGTGACCACCTGTAACAAGTTTTCTACCGTAACTTCAGACTGAGCATGTGTAAAGAACATAATGGTCGTTGACCAAACTGTGTGATACTGGAATGTTGGGAAGTAAAACAAACAAACCACATTTAGTAAAGAAAATTTCCCAGCAACCACATCAAAATGAGCAGTAAGACACAGACAGATTTTATGTCAAGGTGGTCTGCTTTCTGCTTTCAGTGTTGTTCTAGGCTTTAGTTGTCTTTTAATTTTTTGTGTGTGTCAACCGAAGTTAATTTGTGGAAATCTATCTTTACCACTGTAAATAAGTTGAAAATAAATAGTGAGTTATTTATAAGAGTGCAAATGTTTTCTGCAGTAGACCAATAAAAAGGTATTTGATTGGATGTTGCAAATTACTAGCAAGTGCACTTTTTAATAGTTCTTAGTATCTTTTGTTAGTATCATAACTTTTTATAGACCAGCACATTTCATCATTTTACTCCCAGTGAAATGATTTCCTATGTGCTTTTTTGTTCCACATAAATTTTAGATTTTAATTCATTTTTTCTTTCTCTTAATAACTGTGGCCTTATATTTGTCCCCTGTGGGAATATATCAGAATGTGCCATTTAATAGTTTATGTTCAATGAGAAATCCGCATTTGAGTGTATCTTAAGGCATATTCTTAGAAATGTCAAATGTAGGTGTTTTGGCTAAACCAGTGTTATATTAATATACAGTATTATATGATTATACTTCATCCACCAGAAAAACAACTCTTCTAGTTGGAGATGATTCAGCTTTTTCCTAAAAATAACTACGAATCAAATAGCATACAGACATAAACCTCCTTTTTTTTTTGCTACGTGAACAACAAATGATTTTCATATTCTTCATTAAACAGAATTAATTCCACATCTAATAAAATTGCATGTGTTACCAGTTTATTACAGCATTTGTAACCAGGTATCCGCCTCCTCCCTCTGATCAATGAGCTTTTTATATAATCTTAAGCATGTGCAGTGAAGGCAGCAGGGGAAACAGCAGTCAATCATTGGTTGTGTCAGCAGTCACAGCTTGATTGACTGCATTGAGGGAGGAGCCAATTACTCTGCCTGAATGGAAGCAATAATTATACTTAAATATCTAATAATTAATACACATAAAAATGTATGATATATCAGTGGGGTTGGGGACAGGTAACCGACATTAACCATTTTTTTCTTAAGGGTTGAAATGTTCTTTAACAAAAATCTAAAGATGTATAAACATATCAAGGTATTCCTGTATGGAGGGACCTAACAAACTTAGCTCTGGTGTTCTATTGGCTGGATTTTCTTATGATATCCGTACACTAATAAGATATTAGATAGATTTAATTTTTAAATGTCTAATCTATGTTATATCTAAAAACACTGGTTTAATATCTGGGTTCTCATTTCCGGCATTTCATTTTGGGACTGAGTAACAATTGTAAAAATGATCATTACAGGTGGTTGGAGTGGAACTTTTTCTATGCCAGATTTTAGTTTGTATCACAATAATGATCACTACAGGCAATTGAGAATGTAACAGTAAACTACTAGAAGTTGACTGATGTATAGGTACCTTTAATTTCATCATATGGCAAACATAGGATAGGCTCTCCCAATCACTGCAATCTACTCTACTGAATACAGTAGACTTGCAATGTACCGAGAGCTGTTATAGCAGGTATGTTTTAAAATTCTATAACGTGTTAACAGGGATTTCTTTAGACGTTATTCATCATGCTTGACACACTCATTTTTAGCGCATCTAGACAGCGCAAGCAATGTACCAAATGTTACATCAGAAATGCTTGATTGTAACATGATTTTGTGATTATTTTTAGACACCCAAATTGATAGTCTTAAGCGGACGTAAAAGGAAATCTCATCACTTGATTGGGAATGTGCTGTGATCATGTGATCGGAAATTCAATAGTCTGGTGCCATTTTACAGGGTACAATTATCTTTTATTTGTATCTATATTTTACCCTCCTAATTAGATCTACGGGGAAGGGACCTTCTTTCCTTTGTGGCAAGGCTCTGTCAGACTTATATAGTATATTTATATCATTTATATATTTATGTATTGAACTATCATGTTTTTGTTCCCCTTGTATGACTTCATTGATGTTTTTTATATGATAAAGGGGATACATGTAGTTTCAATAACAAACATTACAAATCTCAGTATATAATTATATAGAGAATAGACCCGTAAATATGCTGCTGGGTGTTGAAATTTAAGCACAGCAGGCATAGACAACCTGTTTAAGTTGCTATTATAGATATATATGACATAACTTTCATGTAAATAAATGATGCTGTAAAAATACATGTATAAAAACATGCACAGTTATAACACTAAAGCCACGTGAAGTTTTTAATGCCATTAGGTGCCATTTCTCTCGCAAACCCCTTATTGAATACGAAAGCAGATGTAACTTTAGCACATTCTATACGATAGCAACTCACATTGTTCCACCCCCGGGTAAAGCAAGATTGCTTTCCTAGTAGCAAAAAGGAGGGGAGTGAAACAAGGGACTGGGCGACTTGTGTTTTATAAAGGAATAAATCTCCCACTAGAGAGCTTAGTTTAGTGTGCATTATTGTACCCTGTTCCTTAAAGGACAATTATATCCCTCTTCCCTGATCCAATCCTGGAGGAGGACCTGAACTGATAGGTCCTTATCCCTGAATTCACTCTAGATGACCCACACCAAGCTGTCAAAGTTGGGCTCAAACTGCGGTCTAGCCCCATTCCCCTTCCACAGTCGAGACTATTGAACTTTGGACGTGTGGTGAGATCAGCATTATAGCCTGTAAGAAGGAATATTGCTGAAGAAGTTAACACTTAGTAGCTTGAGTGGCATCACCTGAACCTCTGCAACTGGAAGTACCTGATTTATATGTATGTAAATGTATATATATAAAATGTATCTGTTGTCTCATTTATCGTCTGTTACGTTTATCTCTCGTTGATCATATCGTCTATAGGATATCTTCTCATCTAACATCTCGTCTATTCCTCTATTGTCTCGTGAGTGTATATATATATATAATATAAACACACAAAACATATACTTGCCCAAGTGCAGTACAGTTCCAATAGATAATTGAATTGTTGTTGAGAGTGCGCCATCTTGGTGGCCATCTCTGGATCAAGATGGCTGAAAAGTTGATCTTTCCACTACAATAAAGTGTGTCAAAGAAATCTAGATGAGTGCACCGTCCTATATCTCTTTATTTGATTTTGACCGGTCTCCACCCTGGTACTATATAGGATAGCTGGCCTTTTTACTGAATAAGAACATGTTTTACTATGTGGCTGCTGCTGTTACTGTTAAACAATTAGCCATTGAAATGTAATTTACCTGTTTTATAGCTTCTTTACGCTGAACATTATATGGCATATCACTAGACAATAATTGCGTGCTAAATGTGCTTTTGGATGAGGATTGTTCCCTGAAGATAAACTGCCTTGTGAAACATTTCAAAACCAATTAATTTGGCATGCAGCAATACTGGCAGACATGGTGGGTCCCCTGCCCAGAAACAGATAACCAAGAGCCAGATAAAACTGGAACATTCAGAAACATTTATTAGTACTTAACTGGAATAGCAAAAGGTAAATCTTAGCAGGACATCCAAAAAAAGACCACACCGCGTACAAGATACACAGCTTGAAAGGGAAAGGGGGGTTAACCAGACCCTCATCGCATTTTTTATTAACAAATAGTTAGCATGACTTTAGGAGGGAATTGAATTGGCTGTGTGAGTTTCGCAAAATCACCATCACAAACAATTCGATATATACATTTTTTAGCGTGAATTTTTAATGCAAGTAAAAAGTTGCCATTGATTCATGCAATGGTTACATCTGATTGGAATTTCAGCTTAAAAATCTGCTGATGGGATCATCTGAACATTTACGGTCACAGACATCTCCACCCTGCCAAATGGGCTTCCGGGCAGGGTGGAGGGAAGGGGCATGGTGGGGGTGTAGAAGGGGAGGGCAGCCGTATAGGGGCGGGGGTGGAGGCAGAGTAAGGGGCATCTGGTGGTGGAGGTTGCCGGTCCTTGCAATCGCTGGAGTTTTGGGTGGTCTCAACGGAGACCACCCCAGAATCCGACTGACTCTTGCTGGGAGCGGTGGGATACCAATCAACGCTTATTGTCTATCGTCTCATCCATCGATTCATTTAAGTTGTCCATCGTCTATCATCTGCCTCACACACAGGCACCAACTTACACATTCTCTCTCATACAAAGGCACTTTAACAACATACAGACAGACCAACACATATTCTCCTTTGGCACTGACAGTAACTTGCTTATTTTTTCCCACCATTCTTTACTTGCCAATCAGACTGAACCCGCCCCCTGCTCTACCATCTCCCCAATAATTGGTTTCTGTGTCTTTGCTAGCTTCCCTAGCCAGCCAATCAGTGCATCTCTCCTTTCCAGCACTGCTCTGGAGCAGACTTAAAGGTTAGGCTGGGTACGCACCATGCTATTTGTGGGGGCGATCAACGATTTGCTGTTTATTGGTCGGACAAATTAACGCACAATCGGTCGGGGCTAATGGTCGGCAGAGACAGAGAATCTTCTTGTGGTACCCAGCTTTAAGAGCATCCAGACAGCCAATCTATAATAATAAACTAGGGCAATGGGCAGTCCTTGTACCGTAGAAATTTGTTAGGTGTTAACCCTAGAAACAGCCCTGCTAGAAGTTATTTTCTCTTTAAAGGGAAAGTTCAGTGGAAATTATCATATTTGGTAAGTTGCTAGTTTGTGTAACGCCTGCTTAGTTATTCTACATATTCTCTCCCATTTTGAAAAATCAGTTGATTTCATACCCTTTGTGTTCCCTGCTGTTGACATTAGTGAGCTGACATTTCAGGTTCTAACAGTCCTTCTTCTTCCCAGAATGCACCACATCCGGAATGTTCCTAACAGTTATTACTATTGATTGGCTGTGGATGGGTCAAACATGCCGACTCTACAGAGCAACTGAATCAACCCTGGCTCAAGGGCAAGACCATAATGGTCCTGTTAGGGGTCCTGCAAACAGGAAGTCAGTATTTCGGTTGCATTTATTTATACAAACAAAAATGCTGAATTAGCAGATTAGGGTCATTGGGATGAAAAAAACTGTCTTTTTTCTAAAAAAGCATATGTATTTGCACTGAACTTCCCCTTTAAGGCTGAGGCCTCTGCAACAGACAAAAAAGCGAATAGCATTATGTGCGCTTTAGCCATGCGCTTGTATCCGCTTTTACAAGCATCTGCGCTTGTTTCCCAGGGGATCATGGGTAGAAGTTCAGCACTTTTTCACGCATTTCCATAGACTTATGCAATTTTGAAAAAACAGACCTATACTGTATGAAGTGGTCCCTGGAGAATAAAGATCCATCGTTCTTACTGGTGTTTTATAGATGATGGTTACCATTCTCTTTAAGAACTAAAGCATGGTAAAAACCTAAACTAGAATGACAAACTGATGTACTGTATGTAGTTTACCAGCTTATCTATAAGCATAATTGTAACAGTTGTCTGGGGTGTCACCATCTTTTAAAGAAAAATCTAATGTACCAGGCCAGTGATCACTAGTCTGACAGTCTAATGTACCAGGCCAGTCATCACTAGTCTGACAGTCTAATGTACCAGGCCAGTGATCACTAGTCTGAAAATCTAATGTACCAGGCCAGTGATCACTAGTCTGAAAATCCAATGTACCAGGCCAGTGATCACTATTCTGACAGTCTAATGTACCAGGCCAGTGATCACTAGTCTGGCAGTCTAATGTACCAGGCCAGTCATCACTAGTCTGACAGTCTAATGTACCAGGCCAGTGATCACTAGTCTGAAAATCTAATGTACCAGGCCAGTGATCACTATCTACAGTCTAATGTACCAGGGCAGTGATCACTAGTCTGAAATCTAATGTACCAGGCAGTGATACAGAGTCTGACAGATCTAATGTACCAGGCCAGTCATCACTAGTCGACAGTCTAATGTACCAGGCCAGTGATCACTAGTCTGAAAATCTAATGTACCAGGCCAGTGATCACTAGTCTGACAGTCTAATGTACCGGCCAGTCATCACTAGTCTGACAGTCTAATGTACCAGGCCAGTGACACTAGTCTGACAGTCTAATGTACCAGGCCAGTGATCACTAGTCGAAATCTAATGTACCAGGCCAGTGATCACTAGTCGACAGTCTAATGTACCAGGCCAGTGACACTAGTCTGAAAATCTAATGTACCAGGCCAGTGATCACTAGTCTGAAAATCTAATGTACCAGGCCAGTGATCACTAGTCTGACAGTCTAATGTACCAGGCCAGTCATCACTAGTCTGACAGTCTAATGTACCAGGCCAGTGATCACTAGTCTGACAGTCTATGTACCAGGCCAGTGATCACTAGTCTGAAATCTAATGTACCAGGCCAGTGATCACTAGTCTGACAGTCTAATGTACCAGGCCAGTCATCACTAGTCTGACAGTCTAATGTACCAGGCCAGTGATCACCTAGTTCTGAAAATCTAATGTACCAGGCCAGTGATCACTAGTCTGACAGTCTAATGTACCAGGCCAGTCATCACTAGTCTGACAGTCTAATGTACCAGGCCAGTGATCACTAGTCTGAAAATCTAATGTACCAGGCCAGTGATCACTAGTCTGAAAATCCAATGTACCAGGCCAGTGATCACTAGTCTGACAGTCTAATGTACCAGGCCAGTGATCACTAGTCTGACAGTCTAATGTACCAGGCCAGTCTCACAGTCTGACAGTCTAATGTACCAGGCCAGTGATCACTAGTCTCGAAAATCCAATGTACCAGGCCAGTGATCACTAGTCTGAAATCCAATGTCCAGGCCAGTGATCACTAGTCTGACAGTCTATGTACCAGGCCAGTGATCACTAGTCTGAAAATCTATGTACCAGGCCAGTGATCACTAGTCTGACAGTCTAATGTACCAGGCCAGTCATCACTAGTCTGACAGTCTAATGTACCAGGCCAGTGATCACTAGTCTGAAAATCTAATGTACCAGCCCAGTGATCACTAGTCTGAAAATCTAATGTACCAGGCCAGTGATCACTAGTCTGAAAATCTAATGTACCAGGCCAGTGATCACTAGTCTGACAGTCTAATGTACCAGGCCAGTGATCACTAGTCTGACAGTCTAATGTACCAGGCCAGTCATCACAGTTCTACAGTCTAATGTACCAGGCCAGTGATCACTAGTCTGAAACAATGTCCAGGCCATGATCACTGTCTGAAATCTAATGTACCAGGCCAGTGATCACTAGTCTGAAAATCTAATGTACCAGGCCAGTGATCACTAGTCTGACGTCTAATGTACCGGCCAGTGATCACTAGTCTGAAATCTATTGTACCAGGCCAGTGATCACTAGTCTGAAAATCCAATGTACCAGGCCAGTGATCACTAGTCTGACGTCTAATGTACCAGGCCAGTGATCACTAGTCTGACAGTCTAATGTACCAGGCCAGTGATCACTAGTCTGACAGTCTAATGTACCAGGCCAGTGATCACTAGTCTGAAGGTCTAATGTTCCTCGCCAGTGATTATTAGTCAGACGGTCAATGTACCGGGCCTGTCTTCAAAACTAGGTAAAAAATATATCTTTAAAACGCTTAAAATATTTTTTTAAAAAAGTTTAGATCAATATTTCAGCCACTTCTCTTGACCATCTCCATTGAAAGCAGCAATGGGTCCGGCCCGTTGCGATTTCCTCCAAACAGGGAGCCCGAAGGAGACGCCCAGGAGTATAAGGGCTGTAAGTATGATCTATACATTTTTTAAATGAAATATATTGGCGGTTGTGAAGGTTCTCATCATCCAGGTCATGGTATATCTGTTGTATTCAATTAGATCAACTGGACTTGAAATGTAGTTCTTGAAGACGTTTCGCTAGGTGCAGGTACATGTAGAAAACAGGCGCTTAATACCTTTAAGGGCATAGCACCCAGCCACCTTTCAGATATGTTGATGACACCTGGGTTAAAATCCACCAGAAGGAAGTACAAGCTTTCACAAACACATTAATGCGGTAGACCAAAACATTAAATTCACAAGGGAAGAGGTACAAAACAACAAACGGCTTTCTTGGACTGCTTGGTAGAAGTTAAGGAAAATGGTAAACTGGAAGTAGAGGTTTACAGAAAACCAACACACACAGATCAGTATTTGATGTTGACCCACCACCCTTTAGATCACAAGCTGGGGGTCATCAGAACCCTGCAACACAGAGCCGAGAACATCCCCACTAAGCACAGAGGCGAAGGCTAAAAGAATGAAACATCTCAGAGGAGCCCTTAAAACTTGTGGATATCCAGACTGGGCCTTTGTCAAAAGAAGTAGAGAAGGAAGAAAAGAACACAAATATCAACAGTGAAGGGAAAAGCAAGACAGAGGAAGAACATGGTCATCCCATATGTAGCAGGGGTCTCCGAGAAATTAAAAATTTTCAAAAAACATCGTATCCCTGTCTGCTTTAAAACCAACACACACTGAGGCAGCAATTGGTACATCCGAAAGACCCAATACCTAAACACAAGAAAAGCGACATCATATATGCAGTGCAGTGCAGTGAAGAATGCTCTGATTTGTATGTGGGGAGACCAACAGCAACTGCATCAACGTATGGCCCAGCACAGAAGAGCCAATTCCTCGGGTCAGGACTCAGCCGTGTATCTGCATCTTAAGGATAAAGGACATACCTTTGAAGATTGTAATGTTAATAACTGGCGAAGGACGTGACTGGTTCAAGAGAGGTGTTAAGGAGGCCATTTATGTGAAAATAAAGAAACCAAGCCTAAATAGAGGTGGGGGGGTTCGACACCAACTGTCTGCCATGTACAATGCTGTTTTAACACCTTACTCTGGGCGTTCCTATAACACCTCTTAGCCACTATCAATCACACCCTTAACACCTGGCTGTGATATGCTAATTGGGATTTTCCAGGGTACATAATTGCCCACGATTCTTGTACAAGTCTTCTGAATTGAGAAAGCCAGTCGGATGACTAGCGAAACGTCTTCAAGAACACATTTCAAGTCCAGTTGATCTAATTGAATACAACATATATGGCGGTTGCGGGTGGCCAGGGGTACCTACCTAATCCTAAAGTTTATTTTCACAGTGTGTTATACCCTTTAAGTGCTTAGATTGTAAGCTCTTCAGGCAGGGCCAATGATTGTATGAATGTAATTGTAAAGCGCTACAGAAGATGTTGGTGCTATATAAATCCATAGTTGTGAGGTTGAAAAAAATGTGTTTCATGTCAAAGTTTAATATTGTGCAGCAGTTATGTCATTCTTATATTATTACAGCAGTAATCCTGCTTTTTATTAGCTTTGAATTAAAAATATTTTTTAATAACAAACTGTAAATTAGTTTCTTATTTCATTGCTGAACCATAAGCAACTCAATTTCTCCTGCAATGCAAAAGATGGTTTCTCAACAGAGAAGACTTTTTATAGTTATGACACTAAATTAGATCTAAGGATTTGCAGTAGGGGATACACTGCTGTCTGCCACGGGCTTTAGAATTACCCAGATTCACTTCTACTCAAATGCTGTAGACTTACATCAATCCTCACATTAAGAAAAACATTGGATTCTTTAACAATGTAACCGAAGATGCAGTTTGGATTTGACCAAAAGTCAAAACCAAAGATCAGGAGCTGCAGAATTGATAATGAGAATTTCTACCAATATTAATATGACCAATTAGCAAACAGTGTGCACTCTACCTTCAAGTAATACTATGCCCAGGTGCTACTGTTACTGCTACTGCAGGGTAACAAGTACCCTATGGAGTTGCAACATATCCCTGGGATAGGTAGTATTACATCATCATTAATTTATTAATCTTCTATAGGCTGGGGTTGAGGATCTTGTTTATTTATAAGATTTATAAATATTATGTATAAGTTGTGATGTAAGTTGTGGTTTGATAAGGTTTTAGTCTTAGCTTTTATATTATATATTGTATGCACTTTTAAGAGGAAGCACTCTGTGATACACACTGCACATGGCACTATAGTTAGCACAGTTCAGACAATGCACTAGGGGCATCTCTTTAGCACTTTTGCAACATGTTTTAAGGCTTGCAATGAGCCTATAAATGCTACATAAGCACTTTAATAGGCACTTACTGTGTAGATAATATGCTCTTAAGGAAATGTCTGTTGTGTAGTTTTTATACAATTATATGCTTTTTAATGATAAGGCACTGGTTTTTTGAATATCACCTGTATGTGAATGGTTAATATGTTTTTACGCTATATCTGTGATGTCACTATTGGGGAGGGGTATATGTTATATGAGTCGGTTGTTTGCACCTGCAGAACTATGGCTTGAGAGGTCTGAGACAAAGACAAAAATCGCTATCTGTTTGCTGCTTATGGAATAAAAGTTAAAAGATTTTTTGAACAAGTCCTGAGAGTGCTCTACATGTTACTATGGTTGAATATTAATATATGATCAGTTTTTTTAAACCTTTTATCCAGGGCACCATATATCTATGGCTTAAACAACTACAGCCCCTAATAGTGTCCCTATAAGTGGGTCAACCATAATATTTGAAGTGTTCTAACGCTGGCCAAACGCCGGCAGTTGTTCCTCCAATCGTATTTCCGATCAAGTGCAAACAGTTCTTACAATCAGATTTCCGATTGAGTGCAAAGAATTCTTGCAATCAGATTTCCAATCGAGTGCAAACAGTTCTTACAATCAGATTTCCGATTGAGTGCAAACAGTTCTTACAATCAGATTTCTGATTGAGTGCAAACAGTTCTTACAATCAAATTTCTGATCGAGTGCATATTGAGGCTCCGATCTTTCCTCAATTTCCACTTTAAATCTTTAGAGAGATGGGGACTGAAATGGGGTTTGCAGAAAATCTTTCACCTGGATGATTTTTTTAGTTTTTCCGATAAACCGCTCGACAATAACAATTGTAAAAATAGAAGACGGTTTTCGATATTTTGAATGATCCAATCGAATTTATCCTATCGATTAAATGTCACCCTATGTTTGGGGAGCTTAAGTCAATTGACTATATTATGAATACACTAAATGTCATATTCTCATAAGTGCAATCTGAGACACCCAGTATATTTTGCACCATTACTTATTAACTAGATAGCTCGAAGGTTATGTCAAAAAAAAGAAATACACACATATAAAGATTTACTGTGCAAAGATATTCAAGTTTGAATGTGTATACATGTCATAAATATTTCATAAAGTATTTGAAATAGTATCCACAAGTAGTACAAGTACCGATCACATTACACAACCAAATTCATGATCCTTAGTAAGGTGCTTTTAAAAATGACAAATATTGCCTGAGATATATTAAGTAGCGAGTATTTATTATTTTATAAAAAATGAGTTAAAGTAAAATAGTTCTATGTTCGTAGCTAATGGAAGGATAGTCATTCTATTCTATTCTAAGGCTGGGTACACACCCGCATTGTTTCCGGCCGGATATAGTGCCGTGGATAGGTCAGTCGGCCAAATTTATCTGATGGTTGGGGCGGCCAGCCACAACCGAGCCTGGTCGCCCAGACACCCGTTCATCCGATTTCGGACAAACTTTCCAAATTAGTTTTCCAAACTCGTGGACATGTTTTTGTTAATTATTGAAAATTTGTTATTATCATTAACTCCTCTTAGCCTTGATGTAATCCTGCCTTTCATTCAGAAGACCTTAACACCTTGCTGTGATATGCTAATTGGGACTTTCCGAGTACATAATTGCAGATTCTTGTACAGGTCATTCTGAATTGAGAAAGCCAGTCGGATGACTAGCGAAACGTCTTCAGGAACTAAATTTCAAGTCCAGTTGAACTAACTGAATACAATAGATATTCATCTCTAATGATTATATTGTGTAAGAAATAGAGATGTATGTGGATTCGAATAGAACCCAGTTTAGAATCGAATCTGAGGGTTTCGAAGTCCCGATGAAACTTTCAGAACTCCCGAATTTCACGGACCCGATTTTTAGAATTTTCTTTTTTTATCGAAAATCAAAAGTAGACAATTATCGAAAATCGAAAGTAGATGATTTTCGAAAATCAAAGTAGACAATTCAAAATCGGAAGTAGACAATTTTCTAAATAAGACATTTTCGAAAATAGACGATTTTCGAAAATTGAAAGTAGACAATTTTCGTAAAAACAAAAATCAAAAGTAGATGATTTTCGAAAATCGAAGTAGAGACGTTTTTCAAAACTCGAACTTACTCAACAGTTCGAAACTCGAACTCAACAGTTTCGAACTCTCTAGTAAGAAATGGCAGGTATTAATTTTAAGAATCTTTACTTTTGTATCGATGGACTTCGAAGAGGCAACTTTACTGGAGGGTTTGAAAATCTTTGAAAAGTTTGGGAACCCTGCATTTTACTGTGAAATCCATTAAGGTCAATCAAGTCAAACTTTATTCAGTGTGTTTTATATTGAAGGATAATTTCCATTCTCCTGTTAACCAAAGAGCGTGGGATGTCGGGATTCAGGCACAAATGAAGACGAATTTGGAAAGTAGCCCAACGTACCCCCAAGTAACAACAAGTAGTTGCAGTGGCATAACTAAGAATCATCCCTGCTAAACCTGTCTGCCTGTTTGGTTTACAATATAAAGGTGTGTAGATGGCCACACACAAGGACATAAAATCTATTCTTCATATCACATTTTGCTTGTTTGTTACAAAACAGATTTTTCCAGAGAATGCTTTTTCCATGGACGTCAGCCTTTTGCAGATCAGGCAGGTTTAGTCATTTTTTCTGGGAAAATAAGATATCAGGAACGATAGGCAGTAAAGGATTGACCACCTGTCTAGTGGACACACAAGACAAAGTTCTATCACACCCCTCGTGTGCCTTACACTATAAACTCCCCTGAGTAAAGGAGGCCCCAAAAGATCTATCCAGGGCCATGCCAGCACCAATGTCAAGAAAATAATGTCCTTCTCAGTAGAGCCTTTCCAAACTCTCCCCCATA
Source organism: Hymenochirus boettgeri (assembly GCA_019447015.1). Lineage (NCBI taxonomy): Eukaryota > Metazoa > Chordata > Amphibia > Anura > Pipidae > Hymenochirus > Hymenochirus boettgeri. The sequence goes on along the minus strand of CM033469.1, from coordinate 361,802,864 downwards.
GAGTTAACTGTGTAAAGTAGTAAATTGCTTGTAGTTTAGTTTTCATGTTGGTACAAGTTTTTGAGCTTTAAAAGTAATATGGCACACAACAGGACTCTAGGAGAACATTAACGTTTTACAGTAAAAGAATAAACTGCAGATCTACTGTGGTCCTCCGTGTCCTGTATAAAAACACCCTCTGCAGCTTTATATGCTTCATTTCCTCTATAAACATTGACTTCGTTTTGTATTGATATTTTTGACTAACACTTGCGGTCAAAAATATTCATTGCATATTCTATATATCAAAGAAAAATAACATGTCAATATTACGCAAACAGTCGCGACATGAATTGCAAAATATCTCTCTATTAATGTTAAATTTCCATTGATTACGTTGGTGCCTTCCAGGAAGATTAAAAGTTATTCCTGTAACATTAATCTTTTCCATTTTATAAGCTATGCATAATATAATTATAGAACGTACAAAGTTAAATAAACCTGTCACTGGTTTTCTGAAGATTTATTGTGGAGGGGTTTGCATGTCCAGTAATCATTCCATGTAAGCTTTATATTTTTATCCCACCTTTTACATCAAAAATTATTTGTACCGGTACAGAAATGGTGCCTTATTAAAAATTTTCATTTGTTATTTTTAAAAATTTGTATTGACCGTAAAGTGATAATAGGTAAAGTGAAACCCACATTATTAACTCTTTAGGCAACTTCTATTGATCTTTCTGGACAGTCCCATTATAATGGATAAAGGGAGAAGAGACTGCTGGGTAATTCAATGTTTCCATGGTAGCCCTTGAGCAAATGTGATAACTTCGACAAGGCTTTTTACAGCACTGCATGAGCTAAGAGGAATCAACTAGAACATGGATAGGAATTTTCCAATTCTCCAATGAGACATTGCAACTAGTGATAAGTCCTGGTTTCAATAGAACCTGGTTTTGAGCCACTACCCTCCTGCACACAGGTACTATACCATTGGTTAGGAATCAGAAAGGCAGGTTCTGTGCCATTATTCAGGGGGGGGGTGTGAATTTTACATCATAGTTCTTCTTTAAAAATACTGTAAAAATATTTTATTTCTATTTCTAATAAATCTTTGGACTTCGAGGTCTGTTTATTTTATGTTGGGAATAGCAAACATAACATTTTGTTATAAAATGTCCAACTACATAGGGACAGAAGTCTTAAAGGGCAACTATAATGAAAAAAAATACTTTTCCTCATCTTAATCTATAAATAAATACAGTATGTGTAATAAGCACTGTGAATTGTGTGTGTTGCTGCTTGCCTTCATTCAGTACTAGTTTTTCTCAGGCTCAGTATCTTCCCTATCCTCTTTTTTTACAACTCCCCCTTCCATCTCACCAGACTTTTTTAGGGCAAGCACGCTTTGTAATATGTTCAAGGCAACACTGGAGAGGGAATTTCCACATTTCAAGTGGAAAAAACTGTCACCATTCTAGTTACAGCAAACTCTTACAGCAGATGAAATCATTAACAGATGAAATGTAATGGTTCCAATTGGGGTAGGTGAACAAAAAATAATACAGTGGGAGGTTGGAAGAATTATAGTTCCATATTTTTCAGTATAGATGTCCTTTAAGCAAGAAGTAGTAAAACAATGCAGCAAATAATCGTGAATATTTCAGATTTGAAAATGTTGCCTGAGGAGGGATAGGACAAATATATGTGAAAGACGTCAAGCAAGGGTGACCTGGTCTAAAGTAAACTCGGGTTTCCTGCTTTTTTAAAAGATGTATTGCAAGTCAAAACAATAAAAGCACAAGACAGAAGGTGTAAAAAGGATTTATAAACAGCAGCACATTTAAATGTAAGAATTTACAAGAGGTTTAGTTGCCTTATTCATCATGTATGAATCCCACAGGGCTAGACTGCATGGCAATGTGCTATTGAGCTGTATCTTTGCTACATTACATCAAAATGAAGGAAACTCACAATGTTTTGGGGTTGATCACCTTTAGAATTAGAGCTTTATTAATACACCAATAAAGGTTCCTGTTACATGGGCAATCACCTTAGGGAAACTATACTAAGTTTCAAATCAATTCTATATTTCCTGGCACTGTTAAAGAAGCGCATGACGAAGAGCAAGTTTAATTTTTTTGCTACAGTAACTACAGTAGCTGCTACTCACAGCCCTTATCAATGATTTTCTCTTATTAACGTAAAAGCCACATTTTCATCATTATATAAAGGGGATGTTGAATCTAAACACAGTGCCAATATAGCTGGTTAAACTGATATACCAATTGGTTTTTCAGCTATAAACGAGGAGAATTAACTAATTTTTAAAAAATCCTAATGTGAAAGTTTTTCTCAGCTAGAACATTATATGTACATTGTAAATGCTTCTCTATAAGTTGTATTTATTTCATATAAGAAATATGTAAGTAAGAAGGCTTCCATGTTGTTGCCAGTACAACATACAGCCACGTAGTCATCAAAGAACTTGTAGCATCTTCACTTATTAGCCACCACACCTTGACCCGTATTTACTATCTCTATGCACATTTGCAGTAATTTACAGACTATGGAAGTCCCTGGTAGGACTTTGAAAGCTGCTTGTTAGCCTGCAGTTTGTTTACCAGCCAGCATGGTAAAGCTTCTAAAGTAGCTGTATTTGTTGCAAATGGGTTCAAATCCCCAGATTTAATTTTTTTTTTTTGTTACATTATGTTCCTGGCAACAGATACATTGCCTACATTTAACAATACCTATATGCTATATCCTAACTAGATTGTAAGCTCTATGGGTAGGGACCTCATTACCTCTTGTGGTAAAGCTCTAGCACTCTATTTATATAATATATATATTTTATGTACTGAATCTATCTATGTATTATCCCCCTTGTGTGACTTTATTGTATTTTATACTGTACAGTGCTGCGTCCCCAAGTGGCGCTATATAAATAAACTATACACCCATACATACATATGCTAGCTTTATTAGAATAGTGGTATATATGTATAATGTTAATATTTTGTCCCTAAAATTTATGCTGTTTAACAAATACACTGCAAAGAACTTAAAACTGTGCGAGGGGCTGCTGGGAATGGGCTGTGTCGCAGAGGGGGTGCTACCATGGGTCAGCGCCGTTGGGGGGGTGCTTGCATCGCGGGTGTGAGGGGCATGCTGGATAGAGGGTTATGTTCAACAGTGGCACTTGGGGGTGCTCACTAGCAGGGGGTGCCTCCACCACCTCCACAAGCAGGGACCCTTAATAAGAGCCTTTTGGGGCCTTTGGGGCACTTAGAAGTGCCCTTGTGCACTGTCAAGCGCCTTTGGGGCTTGAGTGGTCCCGCAGATCGAAACTGGGACCCCCTTCCCAGCACTTAGAAGTGCTTCTGCAGCAATGACAAGTGCCTTTGTTAGCTCTTAAAAGAGACATTGTGGCTCTAATAGAGACTTCTAAAAAGGGGGTCCCGCAGCTCAAAACCGGGACCACCCTTGGTCCTAAAAAGGACCTTTTCAGGTCTCCGCCATCTTCTTTTTGACGATGTAACCGCCGCCATCAACATCGTCTTTATCCAGAAATCTTCTGTCATCACTTGATGAGTTCCAGGTAGGTTTAAACCTCTTAATATAGGATTTCTGATGGACCAAATCAATTGTGATTGCTTTAATTTCAATACTAGCAATCTAACCAATCATATTTTAATATTATTAAAATTGGTTAATGTCGGCACCTTAAGTACATTATCGTGGCTAAAAGAGAAAACACTAGGACCACAGCGATAATTTTCGCTGCAAAACCAATGAGTTTCATAAATACGCCAATAACAACAAATGTTTGGAGGTGAAAGAAATCGATGTTAGCAATTGTTGTGGACACAGCTTGTTGTATGTTAGTGAATGTGCTCTGTCTTTGGGACAATGTTTTCTGGAGACTTAAGTTCTCTTTAATCAAAGATAATTCTGTGGAGGTAAGGTTTATTTCTTTTAAAGACACTTTTCATATAATGAATTGCCTTATAGTTATGGTCACTAAATCGACTATACATAAATCAAGTTGTGTTCAATTTCTCTGCGAATTAACATTGAGTAGTTTGTCCATCTCTACTGCTTGGTATGATGTCATCCACTGCTAGAAAATCATTCTAAAGTCACTAGGCTGATATGAAGTAGACTGTAGGCATCAATCCCTCTTCATCTAAGTATACACTACACTTTAAAGGGATCGTTCAGGCACAGAAGTGGAGGCACTACGATCAATCAAGAAAACAAATTCCTTGTGGTGCGTCTACATCCGGTAAGAGCCTCGCAGAGCAAGGCAGATAATGATAAATCGAAAAGTGGAATAGCACGTTGAATAGTGGAACTCGGCACAATTTTTCTTGTTCTTTGAGTGCATATCCATGGTTTTAGGTAGTATCAATAAATGAAAGTTTTACCAATCCCGTGAGTAGCGCATTCTATTCCACTTTTCGATTGTACAGAGAGTGCTTTAAAAATCCAGATTTTCTGTGTCTGAATCTGCTTATGAGGTTTACATAGCACGTTCCAATAACATCCATTTTATTTAAACAAATCAGCTTAAAGGGTTTTTAATATAATGTTTTCATAAAATGTAGAGTGGCGTGCACTAGAGGCTGCAATACACTGTAAACATGACATTATTCTAGGTTGTGTGAGACTGTTCTATTACTTTTTTGCCCAAACATGTATTTATGTGAACACTCAAGGGCTGCCAGAAGAACTTACATTGCTGAACAAGCTTAAACTTAAAAATACAGTATAAATCAGCATGTTACATTGTCAATTTCAATATAAAGGTCTATTTGTATATTTTTCATGATTTTTTTCTATGAAGTAAAACCAGATAAAAGAACATTTTAAAGAACTAGAGCTGAAAACAAGACAGCAATTCAACCATGAATCGCACCCATTTTTTCTACAAGAACCTCCTTGGACCCACACTCTCTTCCCATGCTTGTCTAGGGAGTTGGAGCATGCACAGGCAGTCTCCCTGGCTGCTGATAACCATATGCAGACCAGTAAATATATAAAAAGTGATTAGTTTTGCAGACTAATGCACAGGCACATATTTGCACGTCTTTTTAAAAGGTTAGTTTACTGTAAAACTTTGCTTTTAAAGCATTAAGTGAAGTACCTGTCAGGAGACAGTGGTGGATCGTGCTGGCAGTAAATTCTGTATTCTCTATACCTGTATACAGTAAATTCGTAATACCTCCCATAAAGTGAAGTATGGGGAGAGACATAGCTGCTTTATCTCCCATACTTCACTTAATGCTTTAAAAGTAAAGTTCACTTTTACAGTAATTATATCCTTTAAGTAGGGTAATGGTCAAAAAATGACTTTAGGTAAATTGACAGGAATTGCTTTCCTGAGTATTTTTACTTTTACTTTCATTATTTTTTTTTACATAGTTTTGAAGATATTTACATTTTTATGTGTGAAATGGTAGCAGCATCACCCAGATCCCCTGCACTTCTGCTCTGAAACCATGTGACATCCTGTAGTTTCTTCTGCTTTCTCTCTGCACTGAGTATGCGCCAACCGCGATTAGGAGAAACTACTTTTTTGACCGCAGATTCACAACCTTCCACCCATTAACTCTCCGGTCAGGATTTCTTAATATCTTAGGCTTGCAGCATGTAGAGGTTGTTGATGAACATGGCCTTTCATTTAAAATCATTTTGTTGGAGACCACAATTACCCTTTAATTCATTTGTAGAGTTCTAAAGAAACACAATATTTTTTATGGTCATCATTAAAACAAAATACATAAATAATTCAAACCAAATGTACCCAAATTCATCACAGGTAGAACCGTACAGTTCCTGACACTAGAGTTTCTGAAACACATAGTAACTACTCAAGGAGCCCAGGGTCCCACAGAAACCAGTTGGTAAAGCTGCTGTAGACAGAATTCTTATTTTATTCCCCAATGCATAATCATCAATATAAATGTTTACATATCTTTTCTATCATGTATGTCAAACTAACAGCCTACAATTACCAGCACCAATGCATGTCCCTTCTGAAAACAGAATTAACACCTGCTTCTTTCTAATCCATTGGTACATTCCTCACATGCAATGGTAGAAGAAGAAAAAAATAACGCCAAGCTCTCCAAGCTAAGCTAAACTCTCCAATGACTCTTGGTTGGATTTCACCATGTTCTGAAGCTTTATTGATGTTGCAGTTTTGTATAAAGGAAGTTTAATAAAACCACACAATGCACAATGTTTCTGGGGAACTTCCCTGTTCATCACCAGAGGAATGTTCGGTGCTGTTATCCTTGGGCAGAGGACAAGATTAAATGTGCACTGCCTTTTGACGGTTTTGGTATTATTAGAAATCTTTACTGATGTTCGTTTTTAGAAGTCAGACTTAAACAAGGGCTGGCTAAAATGACACATTACTATACAACTATACACATGTTATCTCAGTAAAATCTTACTTTACTACAAGTGCCTCTAATTACTACTGACTCACCCCCTCCTTCACTGACCAGTGGTTACAGACATGTCTATTGTGCTTCACCTAGGAAAGATGACCTTATAAAGAGCTACTCTGGATCCCCATATACAAATGGGGGAGAAAGGAAATACTGCAGAGCTAGTCATAGGGAAAGAGTTTATTGACTTCACATAAGTTATATCTTCATGGGGAATTACCCACATTTTTATACTCCAGAATCTGAAAACAACCCCCCAAAAAACTGTAAAATACCACTCAGTAAATTGCTTTAAATTACATGTAAGGTCTCTGAAGAACTAGATGAAGTACCTGTATGTACATGCAGTGTGTGGCCACACCACCTGACCTAAGTCACTGCTCCCTTGCTTAAAGGGCATGTACACCCCTTTTACAAAAATGTAGATCTAATAGAACAACCCCCAAAAGCTAGATCGTTTTACTTACAGTTGGAAATATGTTTCCCCGCTGTGTAAGAAGCCTTACAAACCACTGATCCACGCCGCAGCTCACCGCTTCTTCCTGGTATCAGCCATCAGTCGTGACGGTGACGTCACTGCCAATGGTTGATGACCAATAACGAAGAGCCTCTGCTGCAGCAGAGGCGTGGGCTAAAAGCACTGGATCAGTGGTTTGTAAAGCTTCTTACACAGCGGGGGAACATCTTTCCAAACTGTAAGTAAATGGATCTTAGCTTTGGGGAGTGTTCTATTAGATACTAAATTTTTGTAAAGGGGTGTACATGCCCTTTAATCTGTCATGTATAAGGATTGGCTACAGACTACTAGTGGGTGTGACCAACTGTAACAAGTTTCTACCATAACTTCAGACTGAGCATGTGTAAAGAACATAATGGTCGTTACCACCTGTGTGATACTGAATGTTGGGAAGTAAAACACAAACCACCATTTTAGTAAAGAAAATTTCCCAGCAACCACATCAAAATGAGCTGTAAGACACAGATTACAGAGTTTATGTCAAGGTGGTCTGCTTTCTGCTTTCAGGGTTGTTCTTAGGCTTTAGTTGTCAAATGGGGGAGAAAGGAAATAACTGCAGAGCTAGTCATAGGGAAAAGTTTATTGACTTCACATAAGTTATATCTTCATGGGGAATTACCCCCATTTTTATACTCCAGAATCTAAACATCCCCCCAAAAAACTGTAAAATCCCACTCAGTAAATTGCTTTAAATTACATGTAAGGCTCTGAAGAACTGGTGAAGTACCTGTAGTACATGCAGTGTGTGCCACACCACACCTGACCTAAGTCACATGCTCCCTTGCTTAAAGGGCATGTACACCCCTTTACAAATGTAGTATCTAATAACAACCCCCAAAAGCTAAGATCCTTTTACTTACAGTTTGGAAAGATGTTCCCCCGCTGTGTAAGAAGCCTTACACCACTGATCCAGCGCCGCAGCTCACCGCTTCTTCCTGGTATCGCCGTCAGTCTTTACGGTGACGTCACGGCCAATGGTTGATGACCAATACGAAGGAGCCTCTGCTGCAGCAGAGGCGTGGGCTAAGCAGCACAGATCATTGGTTTGTAAAGCTTCTTACACAGCGGGGACATCTTTCCAAACTGTAAGAAAATGGATCTTAGCTTTTGGGGAGTGTTCTATTAGATACTAAATTTTTGTAAGAGGGGGTTAATGCCCTTTAATCTGTCATTTAAAAGGATTGGCTACAGACTAATAGTGGGTGTGACCACCTGTAACAAGTTCTACCGTAACTTCAGACTAGCATGTAAAGAACATAATGGTCGTTGACCAAACTGTGTGATACTGAATGTTGGAAGTAAAACACAAACCACATTTAGTAAAGAAAATTTCCCACAACCACATCAAAATGAGCAGTAAGACACAGATTACAGATTTTATGTCAAGGTGGTCTGCTTTCTGCTTTCAGTGTTGTTTCTAGGCTTTAGTGTGTCTTTTAATTTTTTGTGTGTGTCAACCGAAGTTAATTGTGGAAATCTATCTTTACCACTGTAAATAATTGAAAATAAATAGTGAGTTATTTAATAAGAGGTGCAAATGTTTTCTGCAGTAGACCAATAAAAGGTATTTGATTGGATGTTGCAAATTACTACAAGTGCACTTTTTAATAGTCTTCTTAGTATCTTTTGTTAGTATCATAACTTTTTATAGACCAGCACATTTCATCATTTTACTCCCAGTGAAATGTTTCCTATGTGCCTTTTTTGTTCCACATAAATTTTAGATCTTAATTCATTTTTCTTTCTCCTTTATAACTGTGGCCTTATCATTTGTCCCTTTGGGAATATATTCAGAATGTGCATTTTAATAGTTTATGTTCAATTGAGAAATCAGCATTTGAGTGTATCTTAAGGCACTATTCTTAGAAATGTCAAATGTAGGTGTTTTGGCTAAACCAGTGTTTATATATAAATATACAGTATTATATGATTATTACTTCATCCACAGAAACAACTCTTCTAGTTGGAGTGATTCAGCTTTTCCTTAAAAATAACTACAGAATCAATATAGCATACAGACTAACCTCCTTTTTTTTTTGCTACGTGAACAACAATGATTTTTCATATTCTTCATTAACAAATTAATTCCACATCTAATAAATTGCATGTGTTACCAGTTTTTACATGCATTTGTAACCAGTCCGCCTCCTCCCCTGATCATGAGCTTTTTATATAATCTTAAGCATGTGCAGTGAAGGCAGCAGGGGAAACAGCAGTCAATCATTGGTTGTGATGTCAGCAGTCACAGCCTGATTACTGCATTGAGGGAGAGCCAATTTACTCTGCCCTGAATGGAAGCAATAATTATCTTAAATATCTAATAATTAATACACATAAAAATGTTATGAATATATCAGTTGGGTTGGGGACAGGTAACCGACACTTAACCATTTTTTCTTTAAGGGTTGAAGTTTCTTTAACAAAAATCTAAAGTGTATAAACATTCAAGGTACTTCCTGTATGGAGGGACCTAACAACTTAGCTCTGGCTGTTCTATTGGCTGGATTTTCTTATGATATCCGACCCTAATAAGATATTAGATAGATTTAATTTTTAAATGTCTAATCTATGTTATATCTAAAAACACTGGTGAATATCTTGGGTTTCTCATTTCCGGCATTTCATTTTGGGACTGAGTAACAATTGTAAAAATGATCATTACAGGTGGTTGGAGTGGGAATTTTTCTATGCCAGATTTTAGTTTGTTATCACAATAATGATCACTACAGGCAATTTTGAGAATGTAACGTAAACTACTAGAAGTTGACTGATTGTTAGGTCCCTTTAATTTCATAACATATGGCAACATAGGATAGGCTTCTCCCAATCACTGCAATCACTCTACTGAATACAGATAGACTTGCAATGTACCGAGAGCTGTTATAGCAGAGTTATGTTTTAAAATTCTATAACTTGTTAACAGGGATTTCTTTTAGACGTTATTCATCATGCTTGACACACTCATTTATTTAGCGCATCTAGACAGCGCAAGCAATGTACCAAATGTTTACTCGAAATGCTTGATTGTAACATGATTTTTGTGATTATTTTAGACACCCAAATTGATAGTCTTAAGCGGACGTAAAAGGAAATCTCATCACTTGATTGGAGCATGTGCTGTGATCATGTGATCGGAAATTCAATAGTCTGGGCCATTTTACGGGTACAATTATCTGTTATTTGTATCTATATTTTACCCTCCAATTAGATCTACGGGGAAGGACCTTCTTTCCTTTTGTGGCAAGGCTCTGTCAGCACTTAATAGTTATATTTATATCATTTATATATTTATGTATTGAACTATTCATGTTTTTGTTCCCCTTGTATGACTTCATTGTATGTTTTTTTATATGATTAAAGGGGATACGTAGTTTCAATAACAAACATTACAATTCTCAGTATATAATTATATAGAGAATAGACCCGTAATATGCTGCTGGTGTTGAAATTTAAGCACAGCAGGCATAGACAACCTGTTTAAGTTGCTATTATAGATATATAGACATAACTTTCATGTAAATAAATGATGCTGTAAAAATACATGTATAAAAACATGCACAGTTATACCACTAAAGCCACTTGACGTTTTTAATGCCATTAGGTGCCATTTCTCTCGCAAACCCTTTATTGAATACGAAAGCAGATGTAACTTTAGCACATTCTATACGATAGCAACTCCCATTGTTCCACCCCCTGGTAAACAAGATTGCTTTCCAGTAGCAAAGGAGGGGAGTGAAACAAGACTGGGCGACTTGTGTTTTATAAAGAATAAATCTCCCACTAGAGAGCTTAGTTTGTGTGCATTATTGTACCCTGTTCCTTAAAGGACAATTATATCCCTCTTCCCTAATCCAGTATCCTGGAGGAGGACCTGAACTGATAGGTCCTTATCCCTGAATTCACTCTAGATGACCCACACCAAGCTGTCAAAGTTGGGCTCAAACTGGCGGTCTAGCCCCATTCCCCTTCCACAGTCGAGACTATTGAACTTTGGACGTGTGGGGGAGTCAGCATTATAGCCTGTAAGAAGGAATATTGCTGAAGAAGTTAACACTTATTAGCTTGAGTGGCATCACCTGAACCTCTGCACTGGAAGTACCTGATTATATATGTATGTAAATGTATATATAAAATGTATCTGTTGTCTCATTTATCGTCTGTTTACGTTTATCTCTCGTTGATCATATCTCTATAGGATATCTTCTCATCTAACATCTCGTCTATTCCTCTATTGTCTCGTGAGTGTATATATATATATATATATAAAACACACAAAACAATTACTTGCCCAAGTGCAGTACAGTTCCAATAGATAATTAATTTTGTTTTGAGAGTGCGCCATCTTGGTGGCCATCATCTGGATCAAGATGGCTGAAACATGTGATCTTTCCACTACAATAAAGTGTGTCAAAGAAATCTAGATGAGTGCACCGTCCTATATTCTCTTTATTTGATTTTGACCGGTCTCCACCCTGGTACTATATAGGATAGCTGGCCTTTTTACTGAATAAGCAACATGTTTTACTATGTGGCTGCTGCTGCTACATGTTAAACAATTAGCATTGAAATGTAATTTCCCTGTTTTATAGCTTCTTTACGCTGAACATTATATGAGCATATCACTAGACATAATTGCGTGCTAAATGTGCTTTTGGATGAGGATTGTTTCCCTGAAGATAAACTGCCTTGTAAACATTTCAAAAACCAAGCTTAATTTGGCATGCAGCAATACTGGCAGACATGGTGGGTCCCTCTGCCCAAAAACGATAACCAAGACCAGATAAAACTGGACACATTCAGAACATTTATATTAGTACTTAACTGGAATAGCAAAAGGTAAATCTTAGCAGGACATCCAAAAAAAGCACCACACCGCGTACAAAGTACACAGCTTGAAAGGGAAAGGGGGGTTAACCAGACCCTCATCGCATTTTTTTTTAACAAATAGTTAGCATGACTTTAGGAGGAATTGAATTGGCTGTGTGAGTTTCGCAAAAACACCATCACAAACAATTCGATATAACTTTTTTAGCGTGAATTTTTAATGCAAGTAAATAGTTGCCATTGATTCATGCAATGGTTACATCTGATTGGAATTTCAGCTTAAAAATCTGCTGATGGGATCATCTGAACATTTACGGTCACAACATCTCCACCCTGCCAAATGGGCTTCCGGGCAGGGTGGAGGGAAGGGGCATGGTGGGGGTTAGAAGGGGAGGGCAGCCGTATAGGGGCGGGGGTGGAGGCAGAGTAAGGGGCATTTCTGGTGTGGAGGTTGCCGTCCTTGCAATCGCTGGAGTTTTGGGTGGTCTCACCGGAGACCACCCCAGAATCCGACTGACTCTTGCTGGGAGCGGTGGGATACCAATCACGCTTATCTGTCTATCGTCTCATCCATCCATCGATTCATTTAGTAGTCTTGTCCATCGTCTATCATCTCGCCTCACACACAGGCACCAACTTACACATCTCTCTCATACAAAGGCACTTTAACACATACGACAGACCAACACATATTCTCCTTTGGCACTGACAGTAACTTGCTTATTTTTTCCCCACCATTTCCTACTTGCCAATCAGACTGAACCCGCCCCCTGCTCTACCATCTCCCAATAATTGGTTTCTGTGTCTTTGCTTAGCTTCCCTACCAGCCATCAGTGCATCTCTCCTTTCCAGCACTGCTCTGTAGCCAGACTTAAAGGTTAGGCTGGGTACGCACCATGCTATTTGTGGGGGCGATCAACGATTTGCTGTTATTGGTCGGGAAAACAATTAACGCACAATCGGTCGTGGCTAATGGTCGGCAGAGACAGAGAATCTTCTGTGTGTACCCACCTTTAAGAGCATCCAGACAGCCAATCTATAATAATACCTAGGGCAATGTGGCAGTCTGACCGTAGAAATTTGCTTAGGTTGTCTAACCCTAGAAACAGCCCTGCTAGAAGTTATTTTCCTCTTTAAAGGGACAGTTCAGTGGAAATTATCATATTTGGTAAGTTGCTAGTTTGTGTAACGCCTGCTTAGTTATTCTACATATTCTCTCCCATTTGAAAAATCAGTTGATTTCATACCCTTTGCTGTTCCTGCTGTTGACATTGTGAGCTGACATTTCAGGTTCTAACAGTCCTTCTTCTTCCCAGAATGCACCACATCCTTGGAATGTTCCTAACAGTTATTACTATTGATTGGCTGTGGATGGGTCAAACATGCTCCAGATCTCTACAGAGCAACTGAATCAACCCTGGCTCAAGGGCAAGACCATAATGTCTCTTTAGGGGTCCTGCAAACAGGAAGTCAGTATTTCGGTTGCATTTATTTATACACAAACAAATGCTGATTAGCAGATTAGGGTCATTGGGATGAAAAAAACTGTTTCTTTTTCTAAAAAGCATATGTATTTGCACTGAACTTCCCCTTTAAGGCTGAGGCCTCACGCAACAGACAAAAAAGCGAATAGCATTTATGTGCGCTTTAGCCATGCGCTTGTATCCGCTTTACAAGCATCTGCGCTTGTTTCCCAGGGGATCATGGGTAGAAGTTCAGCACTTTTTCACGCATTTCCATAGACTTATGCAATTTTGACAAAAACAGACCTTACTGTATGAAGTGGTCCCTGGAGATAAGATCCATCGTTCTTACTGGTGTTTTTATAGATGATGGTTACCATTTCTCTTTAAGAACTAAAGCATGGTAAAAACCTAAACTAGAATGACAAACTGTATGTACTGTATGTAGTTTCCACTTATCTATAAGCATAATTGTAACAGTTGCTGCTGGGTGTCACCATCTTTTACAAGGGTTAGGGTCTTGTCTTGAAATTTCAGGACAATTACGGAATCTAAATTATTCAGCTGGATGTCTGAGGAAGGTGATCCCGGGTCTCTCTTTTTTTTTTTTTCTGTAATCAATCTCTAAGATCTGTTGTATACAGCCAGCACATTGTGCCCATGCCGGCTGACTAGAATAGACTTTAAACTTTTCATCTAGCCAACACCCATTATCAAGAGAGGCCTGTATCCAGTTTAAACATAAAATTATTATACTGTGGATTTACCATTGCCTTTATACAATTGCTTAAAGCTGCTATACTAATAGTATCGAAGACTTCTTCCTCCTCGATTTGATGACACAATTGCACCGTGGACTACTTTCTTTCACACAGAACGGTTCCTCATGTTTCCAGATGTTCAGCAGCAGAAAAAAAAAGCTTGAAGGTTTTTTCCAACGGCACCCCTTGGGGCCCCAAACTCCTGAACATCTGTGAAGTAAATGTGCTTTTGAAAAAGCTTAACACTCGATTTCGAGTGCCAGTCTCAGACTGCGGAGCAAAATTGTCACTATCACGCTCAATAAATTCCAAAACTTGGAAATTGCATGCGGAAAACGGGCGAAACCCGAAGATGCGATTAGCACCAACAAAGTTGCCTTCATCCATACATTCAGGACATCAAGTAGCCTCACAGGGCAGACAGCTGCATATGTTTCTATTGTTGTAAAAGATAGGCTAACATATCTATTAAATCCTCCTAATCATGGAAATGCAGTATCACTTCCTCCTTTTTTAGCAGCACCAAGTATTGGGGGAAGGGTCCAGGGTCATGTCAAATAGGTTACCACAAACTTGATATGTGCTATTTGGACAACACCAGAGATCGTGACTGAAACCGTTGCTTAGTCATTTGTAGGTCGTGTCTAAATTTCACAAACAGAAAAGTATCAGTGCTATCAAATCCTCTTAAGGACACACAAGGCATCCCACTTAACATTTTTTCCTCGAAAAGGTTTATGTATGGCTACAATGATACTATAATAGCAGATATGACAGCTTGCAACACACATTAGTGTGTTTAATCCCTGGGTTTCACAATCATCTTCCTTTTACTTTTAGATCTATTAGCTACTCTGAATTAATTAGTGTCGCATAATATTCTGAATGGACAGACCCCTTTGCAACCATTCTGAATGAGCAAATCAGCATGATTTTTCAGGTGGTGACAATGTAAGTGATTTCCTTATTCTTAACTTCTATTATTGCCGATGGCAATAGGTAATATATCGATTCACAATACTTCATGACGTGT
The DNA here is from genome assembly GCA_019447015.1 of Hymenochirus boettgeri. NCBI lineage: Eukaryota > Metazoa > Chordata > Amphibia > Anura > Pipidae > Hymenochirus > Hymenochirus boettgeri. The sequence goes on along the minus strand of CM033469.1, from coordinate 361,787,826 downwards.
AGACCCACTCAGTGTGAGGCGCACTGCCGGATCTGATTCCAATCCACAGTCTAATATGCAAGCACATGACATCCTAGTGTGGAAACACCAATACACTACTTCCACATTTCTCCACTGTTTGCATCCTTCAACTATCAACTTGAATATCCTAATGAGGTTGTATACAGATCATGAAAACCTCAAATGAGTTCTAAGTTTGCATGTGGCATGTATTAAAAATAGATATTAGGTAACTGGTTAGCAAACGCTGGACTAGTTCAACAATAGCTTTCATTTAAAAATACAGTGAGAAAAGGTAAAAATGCATTAGAGGAGTTTTGGCCACCTTCCCTATTGAACCGACATTCCACATGACCAGATCCCTTGTCCCATCTTCAGGCAAAGGAGAATCCCTATCTTCATCCCTCAGCAGTGTTGCCCCGTTGGGGGAGGGTGTGGCTTTCAGAATCCATTAAAACCAAAAAGAAACAGAACTGATGGTCACACGAGACTTAACACAATACACACTTCTATAGTTAATGCAACCCACTGTCATCCAGAACTACAACTCCCGTCACAAACACCCCCCCAACTGCGGGTTCCAGAACACTGCTTAGAGCGATGTTGACCTTTTCCATACCCATAATGCCAGTCTGATTGCCCTGCTTCAAGACTAAGACTCCCGCCCCACTGCCCACGTGCACATGCAACCCCTGTCAACTCACCCCTGCATATCCTTTCCCCCCTCACAACTAACCCCCCGTCCACAGTCAGCGGGCCGTGGAGGACGAGGTTGGGGTCCGGGGCTTATCCCTTCCTTCCGATAACTCCACGTAGCGTGCCCGGGAGTCTCCCTCTGGGCTCATTTTCTCGTTGTAGGCCATTCAGCCACCCCTATCTGCTTCCCGGATCCCTTGCCTCGCTCGCTTCCCCGTATCCATCCACGCCACCAACGTGCCCCGGCTTCACCTTCAGACGTCGCCCGACCCGCAGCTCCATGTCCCGTCCCGCCTCCCGTTGTATAACGGGTTACAGGGCCCGTTACTGGTATCCTCCGGGTCCCTCCGCCGTCATCTTAGCAACCGACTTTACCCGGGAGGGTTAGGACTCGCAGGCGATAAAGGAAACACGATCGCACCCGTTCACATCGACTCGGTTTTGCCCGGGGACTGTCTGGAATCGGACGCACCGTACTATATTCATTGCTCTCCGCCCTGTTCTCGTCTCCTTCCTTCCGCCGCACGACAGACAACGCTCGCTGCCTGAGAAAGAAATAAGCAACGCCACGGCACTGTGGGAATATGAGGTGAGCGCGGCGGAGGCTGCGGGCGCAATCCACTGCGCACTTGCGAGGCGCCTTGTGACGGCGCGTGCGCACAAGTCCCCCCTTACGGCCTCTGCTGTTGACCACCGGCCGCGTACGCTGATTGGTTACGTTTTTCCTCAGGCTGGAGAATTCCACAGGGCCAAGTGTTCGTGCTGCACCCTCTTCCCGTCGTGTCATTGAGTCTACAGTTTCTGCTGGTATTTTATTTATAGTCCTATTGGATCTCCTATGGTACTCTATAGCCGGATTATTTGAAAACACAACGCCCCAGCATTCTCTAACTTCCCCCTTTGGTTGAAGGAAATGCTGGTAATTGTAGTTTTTTTTGCAATTATAGTTGGGGAATCACTGCTCTATAAACCTGGGGGTGACCAAGTGGGCAATCCACTAGGGCTGCACTGATTGCTTCTAACGCTACCACCTCTTCCCCTTAAAGGGCATGTCCACACCCCAAACTATAACCCCCCAACTAACTGGCCCCATCATGTGTGTAGTTTATCTTACCTCCTCACATCCCAAGCTCATTATGGTTCTCCTGTAGGCCCCCCCAAGTCCAAAAAACCTGGCCACCAGGAGTATAGCAGGTCCATATAGGACATCTGCATGCCTACCTGGCCTCCTGGGGATTCTTGGCATGCCGTGCCTGAGCCCTTCTCCCCCTCCCTCCCCCTCCTCTCTCCCTCCCGATTAGGATTCCCTCCCCTATTGTTTCATATCTTTCATATGTCTTCCTCCCCCGTCCCCCCAGGCCCAGCCCCCTACCGCTCTTTTTATTTTATTGAAAGTGCCCAAACTTTACTTACCTCCCCTCTTTCCTTCCCTCCGCGCAATGACTCCCGGCAGCCGCGTCTGTGATTGGGACTCGCCGTCCTGCCCCTCTGCTTGCATTTTTTCTCGCATCATAGGCCTGAGCGCGGCGGAGGAATGAGGGAAGGTAAGTATAGTTTGGGCATTTCTCTAATAAAATAAATTAGCGGTTGGGGCTGGGGGAGAGGGATGACATATAACAATTATTTCAAGGTGGCATAACCCTTTAAACCAACACAACAGGCTAATCCCCTTATTCATTATAAATGATCAACGGATGTGAGTGTTTTATTTTCTTCTATCCCCTTGTCTATGTGTCTTGTCCGACACAAAGCTTATAAGGGCCGGGTGTCAGGTCATCAACTCCGATTGGGTAGTTCCACGTGCAACGCTATTGTGTTGGCCAGTTGATCTGTCTAAGTTGCTGTTTGCTGCTCTCTCCGCTTTCAGAGAGTACGCATCACCAATGTTTGTGAATCCCCAATAGCGAAACATCGTGTGGACTCCAGTGGGCAAATGGCAGTACAACGCTCTTCCTGTGTGTTACGTCTAGCATACCATCCAGCCTGTGTCTGTCACGAACTTACCTCCGCTCCTGTCCCGCGCCGCACGCACTTCCGGTGGCTGCGTCGACGTCATGACGTCACGCCGCCGACACGCCGTCGGCGCGAAAGGTTTAAAGCCTTGTCCTCCTGACCCGGTGCCCGATTGTAGCATTTCGACCTGCTACCCAGCCTTCCCTGGCTCCTGTAACTTACCTGCTTGGAGATCCTGCTCCTTAGACTTACCTTGCCTGCCACCTATACTTACCTTGCCTTTATCCAGTACCCTATCTTACCTTTTCAGTGTCTCAACCTTGCTGCATCCATTCTTACGCTAGCCAAGCATTTCATCCTTCATTCCCAGCAGATCACCTTTGGTCCAGCCTACATACCCAGCAAGCACCATGTCAGCAGTCCAGCCCTACAGTTCCCAACATCACCATTTTCCAGCAGACACCTTCCGTTCTCAGCGCACCTTTGGTCCAGCCTACAGTACCCAGCAGCACACACCATTGTTCCACCAGCTTCGCTACAGTTCCCAACAGCACTTTGTCCAGTAAAAACAAGCCTACAGTACCCAAGCCGAAACCTTGTTTCCAGTATCCAGCCTCACATTTTCCCAGCAGCCCCTCTGGTATCCTGCACTTCCGGACTGTCCGCCTCCTCCTAAAAGCGTACTGTGAGTACCCCGGCGTCCGGCCATTTATTACGTACAATCGGCCGATGGAAACGCCTGAGGGGGCTATGGCAGATTGAGTAAAACTCTAAACTCTCCAAGGCTTTGTCCAAACGCATGGACCTGTTTTGAACACCATCAGGGCCAGTTTGCCCAGTTACAATGGTACCCTTGTGCTGTCCCGCTAACCCCGCCAGCCTGCTTGCCTCTGCTCCGTGTTCCTACGCTACCTTACCTCCTTCACTACGGCCTGATCCGTGATCCATCTCTTCGAGAGAGCCCCGCATACTCCACCCTCACGGTTTTGTGGTGATGGCCCCAAGCCTTCCGTGGATTCATTAATCATTGCCGAATCCCATTTCGAACTTCAACCATCGCATTTGCATCGGATCGCGCTAAGGTTGGGTACATCATCGCCTTGTTGGAGGGCAATGCGCTGGCCTGGGCTTCTCCCCTATGGGAAAAGAGCGATCCTCTAGTCTATCATGGTACTGACTTCTTAGTATGGTTCCGCAAGGTCTTCTTCGTGCTCGAAGAACCTCTGCTGCCTCCTCCCGTTTTGATGCAGCTCGCCGCAGGTCTCGTTCGGTGGGTCAATAATGCTATTGAATTTCGTATACCCTTTCTGTCAGGACTTCTTGGAACAATGAGGCACTTACTGCAGGCCTTTGGCAGGGACTCTCGTGACCGCCTCCATGACGATTGTATCCAGGGAATTACTGTCCCATTGGAAGCTTGGTTCCATATGCCATCCAGATCGATAACCCGCTTCCGTGACGGCAGCATAAAGTTCGCAGCCCGTTCCGCCTTCCTAAGACCTTTCTAGGCCTGCTCGACCTTTCCGCAAGCCAATTCTTCAGGTGAAAGCCGATCAATTTGCGGCACTCATTCTATCCCCGAGAACAGTCACCAGACGACCATGGACTTGTTTTCTCTATTGTGCTGGGCAAGGACCTTTGTAAATAATTTGTCCCCAGACGTCGGAAACTTCAGGACCAATAAGTGAGGAGCTCCTTCTAGGTAACGTTACGTCTCCTGCCAATTGAACCATTAAAACTCTTTCTGGCCACTACTATCACTTGTATGGTAACTCTTTTTTCTCCAGGCCTTTGTCGATTCGGTGCCGCTGAAATTTCCATTGACTCTACCTATTCAGCACAATTGGGGCTTCCTCTCCTTCACTTGCATCACCTCTTCGAGTCGGTCTATTGACAATAATCCGTTGCTTCAGAATTCATCTCCAATCTACTACGAAGTCCTTCCGCATTGCATATTTCACCAGGAACGTTTATCTTTTCTTGTCATCCGAAAGCCCTTTCTGCTCCCTAATTTCTCGCCCTCCCATGGCTCATATTACACAACCCCGTATTGATTGGTCTCACCATGAACTCAAGTCTTGGCCTCTGTTTCAAAATTGCTTTCACTCTTGCACTACCATACCTGTGAAAATAAATCTGAGAAAAACTCCCTGAGTGTTATCATGATTTTTCTGATGTGGTTGTAAAAAGCGAGCTAGAAGCTACCACCGCACCGTTCCTACAATGCCCCCATCGATCTTCTTTCTGGTACTATGGCGCCGCCTCGGGGACGCACATACCCACGTCTCCCTCAGAAACTCCTAAGCATAAAGGAGTACATGACTGAACATTTGTCTCGAGGGTTCGGATCACCCCTTCCCTTCCCCTGCTGGAGCTGGGTTCTTTTTTGTTGAAAAAAAGACGGCGGGTTGCGACCTGCATCGACTACCGTGGATAAATAAATCACAATCAAGAATCGGTAACCCCACCTACCCCCCCCCCAAACCACCCCGCTCCCTCTCTTCTGAACTGTTTGTAACCAGATAAAAGGAGCTAAAATATTTACCAAACTGATTTACGGGGGCATAGCAATCTGATCCGGATACGCAAGGTGACTAGTGGAGCCGCCTTTAACAACCCAGGGAACGGTCACTCCGAGTATCTCGTAATGCCCCGTTGGCCTTTTGTCATGCTCCAGCTGTGTTCCAAGAATTTGGTAAATGACATCTTCCGGGATATTGTTGGGAATCTCTTAGTCAGTATTCTAGATGACATTTAATCTTTCTCATGATTTGCCCTCCACCCGCCTCCGCTGTTAAACAGGTGTTACTACGTCTGAGAGAGAATAGCCTATATGCAATTGAAAAATGTCGTGGTTGATGTTTCACAAGTACCCTTCCTAGCTACTACTCGTATCCAGATCTGCGCAATGGTTCCCAGATGGATCCTTTGTTAAAGTTTTCATCCTTCCAAGCTGTCTCTTCCTATGGGAACCAAAGCTTTCAAGGTTCATTGGGTTTGCCATTAACTACAGACAATTCAATTTCAGGGGTTCTCGTCAATAATTTCTCCAATATTAGCCCTCATCAGTAAGGTGGTAAGCCTCATTCCGTAACCCCGGCAGCCCTCGAGGCTTCAAACGACTCAAGGAAGCCCTTTGCTGTTGCACACCAGTTCTAGTAACTCCCGATTCCTATTCTTTTTTCCCTTCTAACATCGAAGTTGATGCATCAGACTTGGGCGCTGGAGCCGTCCTTTCCCAGAGGCAGGGCCTAAACGGAACTCCATCCGTGGTGCATATTTTTCCAAGAATTTCTACCCCAACGAACGAATTATGACGTTGGGAATAGGCGAACTTTCTTGCTATCAAACTGGCCCTCGAGGAGTGGCGTCATCATTGAAGGCCCCCCACCCTCTGTAGTACCTATCACCATCCTTTCCCGACATAAGAACCTTGAAACATCCCATAGAATCTCAAAAGGTTAAATCCCCCCCGGCAGCCGGTGTCTTTATTCTTTTCCCGATTCAACTGTTATCACTTCCAACCTGGTTCCAAACAAAAAAGCTGATGCCCTTCCATATATTTGGTTTGCTTCTTTACTGTACTATCAAGATAAGGGCTCTGTATTCCCAACCACTAAATCTGGCCTCTATACCCCTCAACTTTGTTTCCAGATCAAGCCGCACAAGATTCTGCTCCCCGACACAAGCACCTTCTGGCAAAAGCTTTGTTCCTGTTTCCTTTCTCTTCGGCAAACTATCCTTTCTGCATAACGCACTGTTTCAGCAAGCTTGGGCAATATCCCGGTTTAACAAAACGTTTAATATATTGCCCTGCCCCTTTGTGCCCAAAATGAGAAAAGATATTAAAGGACTTTATCAAGTGGTGTACTAGATGTGCTCAATTCCAATCTTCTAGAACCCTCCCCTGTGGTCGTCGTCAACCCCTCCCCATTCCTCCAGCCCTTGGACCCATCTATATCCATGGACTTTTATTGGTGGACTTCTAACTCCGCCTTCCAAAGAACACGGTTATATGGGTGACTGTAGACCGCTTCATCAAAAACCAAACAGCAAAAAAAAAATGAACATCCACCACCCACCCACCACCAGGCCAACAAAACTCAATCCTCCCCCCTCCAACCAAATGGCCCATTTTTTTGTATCCCCTCCCTAAACTACACCATCTTCAACGAGATTTAGCTCAACTATTTATTTCACATATCTTCCGCTTTCATGGCTCCTTCTGAATAGTTCTGAATCTTACAGAGGTACTCAATTTGTTTTCCAATTCTGGAAGAGCACTTTGTAAGTCCATACAATCAAGTTACATTTTCTTCAGGCTTTACCACCCACATCCAACGGGCTACTGAACTACTAAACCAGTCTTTGAACCTATCTTCGTTGTTACATTTCCTATACCCAGGATGATTGGGGCTGACCTTCTTCTTGGGCTGAGTTTGCCCATAACATTCACCTCATGCTTCTACTGGGTAATCTCCTTTTGTGTGTCCCTTTGGACAAATCTAGATGTTTTTCCGCAAGATTTCTTTTCACACAGTACCTGCTGCCAATGACTCTGCAGTCCCAGATGACCGCTAGCTGGCATGCTAGCGGAAATCAGCCTTCAGAAATCTGCTTTGGTGCAAAAAACTGCAGCAGATAGGAGACGTAGAGAACCCCCCGCGTATTCTGTCGAGATAAAGTATGGCTTCTCTTCTCTCATATTACCTCACGGGTTCCTTCCTCAAACTGGACCAATTTATTGGTCCTTTTTCCTATCCTGGATGGAATCGCCCGTGGCTGTTCGCCTTCAACTTCTTCCGCCTGCTGGATTCCTAACGTGTTTCATTATTGTCTCTCATCAACCAGTATGTCTAATCATTATTCCACATCCTTACTACCTCCGTTCCGATTTTCCTTGATGGTCAGCAGGATTTTGAGGGCGAGAAGATCTTGGACTCTAGATTCTGGAGAGGTCTCGCAGTATTTGGTCCACTGTCAGGTTTTTTTGGTCCGGAAGAAGAAGCTTGGATTAACACTCTTATTTGCACCGGGGGGGTCCTCGTCTAGTTAAAGAAAAGCTTTCCACAGTGAGTTTTCCAGGGAAACCTGGTCCCGTTGGGTCCTGTGGCCCCCCGTAAGGGGGGGTTACTGTCCGACTTTACCTGCCGGCTCCGGTCGCCGCTCCGCACTTCCTTCCGGTGGGCGGCGTCGACTCATGACTCACGCCGACCGGGGGGGACACGACCGGGCGGCGTCGAAGTTGAAAAAGCCGGTGTCCCTCCTGGAGCCCGGTGCCCGATTGTAAAGCCTTACTCACTACCTCCCTGGCTCCTGTACTTACTGCCTTGGCTCCTGCTCTTATCCTTACCTGCCTGCATCCTATACTTACCTTTGCCTGTATCCATTACCTATCTTACCTGTTTCCGTGTCTCACCTTGCTGCATCCATTACTTACACTGCCAGCATTCAGCCTTCCGTTCCCAGCAGCACCGTTGGTCCAGCCTAACAGTACCCATCAGCACCATCGTCCATCAGTCGCGCCTACAGTTCCCACAGCACCATTGTTCCAAGCAAACAACCTATCAGTTCTCTCAGCAGCACTTTTGGTCCCGCCTACGACCCCGCAGCAACCATTGTTCCAGCAGTCAGCTAACAGTTCACCAACGCACCCCTTGTTTCCAGTAACACCTACGTACCATCCGAACCTTGTTCCAGGATCCATCCTACATTTCCCAGCAACCTCTTATCCTTGCACCTTCCCACTGTCATCCTCTCCTAAAGCGTACTGTGAGTACCCCGGCCGTCCGGCCATTTATTACACGTCAAAACTTCTTATATTTCAGTCTGTCCATCAGTTCCGTTTGCTCATAAGATAAAAAACTATTCTTCTGGGAGTAGTTTTTACTTGTAGCTTGAATGGTGACAGATGTTTGACATTGGAATGCCTGTATGGGCGGTAGTGTGCAGGCTTAGCAGTTGTTTGTGTTTGAAAAAAGGTCGCTGTCTGAGAAGTGGGATTGGTTTAAAGAGGGAGTGGATACTGGCTCCTAGACACAATTGTGCTGATTTAGGCTTCAGCAGGACACTGGGGGGCGGGGGGGGGGGGGGTTTCAGCATATTCAGAGTACGTGCTACTCTGCATGTATTCAATATACAGATTAAAGATGAGCAAAGTACAATTTTGTTCGAGTATAAGTGTTCCCCTTTAAGAAACTAAGCTACTTGAGAACAGCACACGGAATGTTGCTGTTATGTCAACGCGGATACAGGGGGGAGACCCGCGATGTCTTAAATCAGATATACAGGTACGAAATTAATCCACTGTATGTTGTTTTTTACACTTTTGTGTTTAGCTTGGAATCTAGTTATTTAATTTTGTTTTGTGTTTGACAGCAGCTACAGCCTAAGGCCAAGAGACTCTAGTGCTGCTCCGTTGTGCTCCCCCCACTTATTCGTGCTCTACTTGGGGTGGGAATATGTATAATTTTGTTTAACTATCGGGGAGCGCCTCCTCGTGGAAGTTGGTAACCATGTATCCTTATCGTTTAGGTATGTTGGAGATAACACGGGTCCTAGAAATACTCTGAATAACTTTTTATTGATTTTGTTAAGGGTTACATGACAAGAAATATAAAAACTTACAATTGACCCTTACGGAAAGTAGCAGGACGTTCTCACTTAAAAGTCACTTTAAAAGTAAAGGATATCCATAATAAATTTGGTATTGAGGGCCCACACAAGGTTATCATTATAGTGGTACATGGTTTATGGTGGTGGTCAGTAGTTGACTGCATGTCCAGAAAAAAATGGCACAGGGCTGTTTATTTTATGTATTTCTTGAAAGACAAAATAAACAGTAGAAGTTCAGGAACATTAAAAGGCAATGTCAAATAAGCATCCTTTAAAAAAGTGTTTACAGGCATTTGCTGGGAGCTCATAGATTATGCTTAATAGTAGCAGGAGGGTTTTTATGGTAATAAAGATAAAGTTAATATGGCATGGGTGATGATAGGTTTTTCTAATATTGGAGAACATTCTAATGCCTAAGAGAATGAGGGTTTAGAATTTTAGTTAAAAAACAAAATGTACGTAAGACGGATTAACAAATCCTTAAACATGGTTACCGTCTATACGGTAGTTAAACATCAAAAAATATCCGAAATACGTCAATTATATTAGTAATGCTTATAACCCATGTGTCCAGCCCGTTGATAGACCAACAATACAATAAGTTCAATCGGAAAGCACACACCCCATAAAGTCATACAGATGGGGGGAAAGAATCTCAATATGTGTTTTGTTTTTATAGTTCTGGAGATCCACCATTGCCTTAATTTGTTCTTACTGGGATTTTTATATTTTATTGGCATTCTTTTCTCTCGAGAAGCACGTGATCAATGTGAAAGCACACAAACAGGAGTGTCGATTTTAGTCACACGCGCCAAGACAGATTAACAAGCTCTTCTTTGTTTTTTAAGTATTCTGGGTTAGATGCCTATCACCTCAGGTCCAATCCTGCGTACATTGGACGGGAGGTTAGTGAGTTTTTGGGAGTTTAGTTTAAGTTAGCTTTGGCGGTTTGATGCCGTCTTTTGTTTGACATTTGTTACACCTATGTGTCAATCTATTCGAAATCTGGCCACTACTTGGTGAGAAAACGAACTAGAGCCTATACCTAATTTGCTGCTTGGGGAGCATTTGAATTCTGTGCAGAATGGATGCAGTTTGGGTTGTAACTACCGCTCTGTTCTACTACCCCTTCTCATCTGACAACATACCACCCCCTTCATCATGTCCTTAGCCAGTCCTGCCTGGATGCCTGTCCCGGCCCTTTCTAACTTGTTTCCGGCACAAAAAAAAAGCAAGCACAGACGACAGACCGAAGCCCTCTCTCACTTCCCGACGCCGCGTAGTGATGTCAGGCTTCAGAGCATAGGGATGCGGAGTGGCGCGGCCGCCGGATGATTGAAAAGTAGAGCTTGACCAATCAAAGCTTGGACTAAAGCATGTGGGCCTGAAGGTGGGGTTACTGTCTGTATTCTGTATATTAAAGGGCAACTAAATACCTGCAAAACATACAGAATCCGTCAAGATTACCTTCTGATTCTGTATGTTTTGAAGCTTTAGTTTGCCCTTTAAATGACAGCAGCATTCACATACAGTCTTTATCATAGTGTCATAGCCTACTGGATTTGGTGATTATGTATGGGACTTACTGTATAGGGATTCTGCTGTCCATATCAAAGGGCAACTAAAGCCTCAAAAAAATTATATATCAGACTCAGAATGCTGAGTCACATGTTCTATTCTACCCTTTATTTTACTTCTAGTCAATCATTTTCATCCTGATTTTTCAGGTAAAAATAGAACCTCGTTGGTATCTCGGGTTGGTAGTATATCAGTATTCTCCTCGTCCTTCGCCTTCAAAGCCATCTTTTCCCCTGTTCTCCCGCCCCATCATTTGTAGTAGGCAAGTTTAAGATATTATTACAGTCTTACTTCCTTTTTGGAATAACACTGTTACCTGAAATTTTTGGCTTAAAATATTTGATCCTTTACGCATAGATATTATTTATATTATCCCTTATATTATATAATATATTCTAATCTTCATAGGATATTGCCATTGAGTTTTTAGATCTACAATGTTTGGGTATATGAATCTTAATACTAGGAAAGGTGTATATGTATGTGTGTACTATCTCACTATTACCCAGTTTACCGTACATGACCATCAGTAACTGTATTAAAGATAGCACTGACGTATATTAGGTACACACAAAAATATACAAAATACATAAACTTACTTACATAGCCGATATCCCATTTCAAATGGAATGGGGGGGGGGGGGGGGGGGGGGGGGGGCGGTCAAATGGGGCAAGCTTAAACCACACCCCTGGTCTGCTCCCATGTGGAAATGAAGTGTAATTCCGAAAAGTTTTTCTGTTCCTGCTACCCAGATGTGATTCGGTGTATTGTAATGGACATATACACCAAGGCTCTTATATAACCTCTCACCAGCCTTCCGGTGGTGTCTTAGATAATAGAGACCAGACAAATCCCTGCTCTCTATGGCTAGAGGACATAAAGTGAAAGTAGATTGTGGTGTATGCTTTGGAGAAATTTTCCTGCACCACAAGATCCTGTGTATAAGATCCTGTTACTACCTGTTGGGAGGACAGATTATTGGACAAGACATTTACTTATTGGATACAAACTCTGAGGCACCAACTTACTAGGACACACAATATACAGGCTGGTCAATATTCAAAGTTGCTGCACCGATAGACCAGGGCACCTCCCTGATTGCTGCACATGTTTATGTGGGGAACTGTTTATGTGCATTGTCTGCTTTTGTGCCGACCGCCAGGAGTACCCCACTGTGTACCATCTACCCATATCCTTCCATAGAAGCAGTGATCTTGTCACAAATTTGGTGGTAGCGGTTGCTGGTAATACCAGTTATTCTCTCCTTTTTCTTTGTATATTTGTTCTCATGTATTAAGCAATGGAGGCTGCTACTGATATAATTTTTTCCCATTTAAATCCTCCTGTCCTGGTACCTTGCATAGAAAAATTCCCCATAGACTCTGTAGCCTACCATACCCATTGCCAAACTTATTTTTAAACTGATTCATTTGGGCTAGGGTAACTAGATGGACTGATTGGCTAGAACAATTTGAATGCAACACAATTAATAGCTGGGATGAAGGTGCTTGCTGGTAAGTCCTTAGCCTTTTGCTTAGTGGGTAAAGCCAGGCATGTATACCAAGGGTTACTGTTACTGAAATAAAAGCAGTTATTCAGTTTATTAATACAGTTATAAAATCTAATTGAAAAAAAGTAAAGCTGTTTTTTTCAATTAGATCTGTATAACCGAGTATTACAGGAGAAATCAATTTATTTTAGGCAACCTGGGATGAGAAATGTTTTTTATACTTTAGATTTTAGGGCCTGCATTATAATAACATGATGCTGTGATGTACCTTGTGTTTAATATATGAGGTACCATCACCTAAGCGCTAGGACGTCCTCACCTCACCCCTGGCAGTTTGTACATTGATCTACTTACACATCGCTGGTTCCATAGGAAGACACCTCCTTGCAGAGACCTCCCCCGACGAGAGGGTGGGCGGAGCTTACCGAGCAGCGCTGTGTAGTGCAAACAGCCAGGACCTACCTATCGTCCATTAGGTCAAGTCTAGTGAATTGTCCTTTACTACTCAGATATTGAATGAAAACTTAATTTCTTTCTCTGGCAAAAGGTTTTGCTTCCTCCCTCTACTCACTGATTCCACCCCTTTTTTGATAGTTGGCTGTATTTAGGGCTCCCATCCCCAACCGCTATAGTAGTTTCTGCCAAAACTCCCCCATCTTCCCCCAACGTCAGTCCTGGCCCTCTGCTTGCATGAAACTGCAAGCAGGTGACCGGACCGGCAGCCTGCGTTTGTGATTGGCTGAGAGAAGCAATCAATGGACAGCTGCCGGAGTGGAGAACTTCGGGTGAACAGAGGTAATGTCAGTCCGATCGGGAGATTTTGTCAAAAACTTACTATAGCGGTTGGGGCTTGGGAAGGGATCCCTACCAGAAATATGATCAACACTAGGGTAGCAGCGTAAAATGCAGGAATCGGGAGGGAGGGAAGGGGGCGCACTAAGACGCCACAAACTCTGGAGGACCCCTCAGAGCGAAACATTTCCCTCCCTGCAGTTCTTCCCGGGTTGTCCTTTCTGGATTTGAGGGACATTACTGAGAACCATTTTGGAGCTGATAGGTAAGATGGTAAGGATTTTGTATACACTACACACTGGGGCCAGCAGTGGGGAGATTGTAAGTTTGGATGGTGGACTGCCCTTTAATAAGCTTGTTGCATGGGAGGTAGCAGGGGACACAGCGGTCAGAGTTCCATGGTTGTTGATGTCAGTGTATCAGCCTTGATTGACTGAATGGGGGGTGGGGCCAACTTAACTCTGCAGACTGGCACGGCCTTTACTTAACATAGATTTCAGTATGTCCTGGTAGAGAGAAGGCTAACATATAAGTTTCTTGTGCTTCCAAGTGTCACATGACTTTAAGTCTGTACACACGTGCTGGGCCACAACAATGTGTGTCTGAGCCATATCTTACAACTATCTTTTATTTATGGGTGCTTGGTTTTTGCAAAAAGCACGTTAGGGATAACATCGTTCAACGAAGCCGATGAGCACCCATACCTAAACATAACCCCCCCGAAACAACATTCGCAACGTGCATACGACCCACCAACTACCCTTGGATTTATAATTTAAAACTGGCAAATCTTTTATTGTAAAGGAGCCAGCAAAAATAAAATAAATACAAAACAACTCAATTCTTTGATACTTGTTCTACTTTTTTAACCAAAGCCTGAGTTGGGATGAGATCAGATTCCAGTCCTCCTCCATAACCAGTCCCAGAATCATCAGATGTTTGGGATGAGTACAATGAATGTTAAAAAGCAATGAATCAACATGGAAATAGAGGGATAGGATTCTTCAAATATGTTAGCATGAAAAGTTGAAGAATACAGACACAGACCCATCAATTCATCCTTTTCCACATTTATCAATTAATTAGAGGGAGGCCATAAAAAAGGAACTCTCTCTACCCGCTGATATTCTTAAACTGCTGACTGCACACATCAGTTTCTTAGGAGCACAGCCTCCATTTGAGGATTATATGGTTATTTTGGTGCTTTTGGAAGGTTCAGATTAATTTGCAGGTAGTTTACTTGTATTTAAATTTGTAATTAATTTAGTGGATAACTCTATAACCTATAGAATCTCATTTACCATTTCTCTGCTAAATTTACTGTAATGATTAGGGCATCTATAGTGGAAAATGACTTTTTTTCTTTCTTTCCAATGTTCTATAATTCCCCACACCCCCCAGAGTGTCATGACTTGTCAGATGTCCTCCTCTCTGTCCTGAGATACACCATTTAGAAGATATGTGATTGCATGCCTCTACTCCTACTTTGACTGTCAATCAAATCCAATGTGACATGACCCCCCCCTCCTTGCTCTGTATAAACATATCGATAACAGCATTAGCAGGGGGAGAGAGTTAGCTTTGATGGTAGATATAAGGCTGTTGCACTTGGACCCCCCTCTTGATACTTCACTGATTGAGGATGGGTCACAACGATAGAGATCGTAACTGTACTGTTCTCCTTCTTCTTCCGTGTCTCCAGGACAGCTTTGCTTTCTATGGCCACTGTGGTCATAGGTGTTGTGTAAAGAATTGAGTCCCAAAGGGACGAAGTTCACTTTACCTTTAGAAGAGGAGAAAGACCTGGAGAGGGCGTCTGCTTTTTTAGTTCCTTGGAGCTCAGGATGAAGGAATTATGAAATTGGCACGAGAGAAAACAGAGGCCCAACGGGCTTGGACTGAGGATTCATCTCTTTAGTTTTTGATGTATTCAAGATTTTTGTGATCGGTAGAGATGGTTGATAGGAGTACTGCCCTTCCAGCAAGTGTCGCCATTCTTCTAGTGTGGCAACCTGCTCCAAGATTAGAGCGTCATACTCATGATTAATGGCAAGTAGGGTCGGGGTGCAGAAGTACTGAGGCTGTGAAGAAACCTATTTTTTAATTCTCACCGGCTTTCCAGGCGGGCCGAGACCGATTCTGGGTTTGCCTCCTTTACTGATAAGGGCTAAGATATAAGAAATGATTGAAGATAACCCTTTAATAAAATTGCCATAATAATTTGGCGACACCAGGAATCGTTGGATAGCCCTTAGTGCCATGGGGAAGCGTCCAGTTGAGAATACCTGAGACTTTGGTTTGGTCCATCTCGAGCCTTGAGCCGAAACCAGAAAGGTATTGCAGGCATTCTTCAACGAGAACATTTCTCCAGTTTAGCGTCAGTTGGTTGGCTCGTAGTCGGGACAAGATTTGACGTACTGTGGCGACGATGAGAGAAGATTCTTGAGAGAAGATGAAGATGTCATCCAAGTAAACTACTCTGAAATTACCTTAGAGATCTCGAAAAATGTCATTGACCAATTCTTAAAACCGCTGGAGCATTGAAGAGACATGAGGGACTACTCACCATATATTCAAGATTCCAGTTCTGGTATTGACGGCCTTTTCCACTCATCTCATTCCCGGATGCGACCCAAATTATAGGCTCCACGGAGATCAGCTTGGGAGAACTTAAGCCCCTTTTTAATTGTCAAGAGTTCAGAGATGAGGGTAGGGGATAGCGGTTCTTGAACGTGCTTTTATTGAGGCCACGATAAGGCGATAGCTTAGTCCCTCGCCTTTCTTTTCCACAAAAAAGAGCCGCACCGGCAGGAGAAGTGGAGGTCTTATGAAGTCCCTAGACAGGTTCCTTGATATAATCTTCCATAGAGGGTCTCACAGGAGATAGAGGATAGCTGCGACCTCGGGGTGGAGAGGTACCCGTCAAACAAATCAATGGGACAATCATAGGGTCGGTGGGGAGGCAGAATTTTAGCAGATTTTTTTGTTGAAGACATCCTTAAGTTACTGATGAGGGCAGAAAATTAGATGTTTGTTTTCACGGAACAGAGGAAGCAAGAGCATTTTGGGATGGAAAAACATCTGGCAAAAGCAGCGCATGGACTCCAGAGACAAGTTTTTGTTATTCCAGTTTCTGATGGGGTTATGAAGTCGGCGGCCAAGGGAGGCCTAGAATGGAGGGGTCGTGTGGCTTTGTAATAACCAAAAAGGAAATTTGATTCACAATGAAGACCACAAATTTGAAGGAAGAAGTTCTGCAGAAGACATGGAAATAATTCTGTAGATAACCCGGGTGCCTCAATGCCACACTCGGAGGGGATGAGGTAGGGAAAATAATGGAATCGCTAGAAGAGAACCAAACATAGAAAGGATAAATCATGCACTTCCTAGGCCCCACACAATCATATTATCTGCACACTGGCATACTTTATAAATACAAAGTGGGTTTTAGTCATACATTACGGTTATCACATGATGAAAAGCCTTCCAACCACGTCAAGGTAACCCCAGTCTGGAAGGTCCTAACGTCTACCTTTTCAATTTCTTTTACTTCAATTACGATTAGCAAACTTTTGCATTCTCTTCTTACAACACTGGATCCATATAACAGGCTCTCTCCTTCCCCCTCAGCCTCTTTGGCTTTTTAAAATGAGGAAAGAGGCCATCCAGTGCTTATATTAAAGGCATAGGACCCCCATTAAGGGGGCGTGTTGGGGTGCTATTACCACATGAGGCTTGACCAAGCCTCCCAATAAATACTACAATACAAGAATTGTGGAAGCACTCCAATTAGCCAATTTACAACTACATTTAGCGGAAGTGCTACTGATCTGGTCAACACATTTATACAAACATAGAAAGGATAATCATGCACATTCTAGGCCCATACAATATCATATTATCTGCACCTGGCATACTTTATAAACAAAGGGGTTTTAGTATACATTACTGTGATCACATAATGAAAAGCCTTCCAACCACGTCAAGGTAACCCCAGTCTGGAAGGTCCTAACGTCTAACCTTTTCAATTTCTTTACTCAATTACTATAGAGCAACTTTTGCATTTCTCATTCTACCACACTGGATCCATATAACAGGCTCTCTCCCTTCCCCTCTCAGCCCTTTGGCTTTTTAAATGAGGAAAGAGGCCATCCAGTGCTTTATATTAAGCATAGGACCTCCCTTAAAGGGGCGTGTTGGGGTGCTATTACCACATGAGGAGGCTTGACCAACTCCCAATAAATACATACAATACAAGAATTGTGAAGCACTCCAATTAGGCCAATTTACAACTACATTTAGCGGAAGTGCTACTGATCTGGTCAACATTTATACAAACATAGAAAGGATAATCAATGCACATTCCTAGGCCCCATACAATATCATTATCTGCACGCTGGCATACTTTATAAACAAAGGGGTTTTAGTATACTATCTGTGATCAACATGAATGAAACCTTCCAACCACGTCAAGGTAACCCCAGTCTGGAAGGTCAACGTCTAACCTTTTCAATTTCTCTTACTTCAATTACGATTAGCAACTTTTGCATTTCTCATTCTTACACACTGGATCCATATAACAGGCTCTCCTCCTTCCCCCTCAGCCCTTTGGCTTTTTAAATGAGGAAAGAGGCCATCCAGTGCTTTATATTAAGGCATAGGACCTCCCATTAAAGGGGCGTGTTGGGGGTGCTATTACCACATGGAGGCTTGACCAAGCTCCCAATAAATCATACAATACAAGAATTGTGGAAGCACTCCATTAGGCCATTTACAACTACATTTAGCGGAGTGCTACTGATCTGGTCAAACATTTATACAAACATAGAAAGGATAATCAATGCACTATCTAGCCCCATACAATATCATATTTCTGCACACTGGCATACTTTATAAACAAAGGGTTTTTAGTATACATTACTGTGATCACATGAATGAAAAGCCTTCCAACCACGTCAAGGTAACCCCAGTCTGGAAGGTCCTAACGTCTAACCTTTTCAATCTTTTACTTCATTACGATTAGCAAACTTTTGCATTTCTCATTCTTACACCTGGATCCATATAACAGTTGTCTCTCTCCCTTCCCCTCAGCCCTTTGGCTTTTAAAATGAGGAAAGAGGCCATCCAGTGCTTTATATAAAGGCATGGACCTCCATTAAAGGGGCGTTGGGGGTGCTATTACCACATGGAGGCTTGACCAGCCTCCCAATAAATACATACAATACAGAATTGTGGAAGCACTCCAATTGGCCAATTTACAACTACTTTGCGGAAGTGCTACTGATCTGGTCAAACATTTATACAAACATAGAAAGGATAATCAATGCACATTCCTAGGCCCCATACAATATCATATTATCTGCACACTGCTACTTTATAAACAAAGGGTTTTTAGTATACATTACTGTGATCCATGAATGAAAGCCTTCCAACCACGTCAAGGTAACCCCAGTCTGGAAGGTCCTAACGTCTAACCTTTTCAATTTCTTTTACTTCAATTACGATTAGCAAACTTTTGCATTTCTCATTCTTACACACTGGATCCATATAACAGGCTCTCTCCCTTCCCCTCAGCCCTTGGCTTTTTAAATAGGGAAGAGGCCATCCAGTGCTTTATATTAAAGGCATAGGACCTCCCATTAAAGGGGCGTGTTGTGGGGTGCTATACCACATGGAGGCTTGACCAAGCCTCCCAATAATACATACAATACAAGAATTGTGGAAGCACTCCAATTAGGCATTTACAACTACATTTAGCGGAAGTGCTACTGATCTGGTCAAACATTTATAACAAACATAGAAAGGATAATCAATGCACATTCCTAGGCCCCATACAATATCATATTATCTGCAACTGCATACTTATAAACAAAGGGGTTTTAGTATACATACTGTTCACATGAATGAAAAGCCTTCCAACCACGTCAAGGTAACCCCAGTCTGGAAGGTCCTAACGTCTAACCTTTTCAATTTCTTTTACTTCAATTACGATTAGCAAACTTTTGCATTTCTCATTCTTACACACTGGATCCATATAACAGGCTCTCTCCCTTCCCCCTCAGCAAATACATTGTATGTATTTATTGGGAGGCTTGGTCAAGCCTCCATGTGGTAATAGCACCCCCAACACGCCCCTTTAATGGGAGGTCCTATGCCTTTAATATAAAGCACTGGATGCCTCTTTCCTCATTTTAAAGCCAAGGGGCTGAGGGGAAGGGAGAGAGCTGTTATATGGATCCAGTGTGTAAGAATGAGAAATGCAAAAGTTTGCTAATCGTAATTGAAGTAAAGAAATTGAAAAGGTTAGACTTAGGACCTTCCAGACTGGGGTTCCCTTGACGTGGTTGGAAGGCTTTTCATTCATGTGATCACAGTAATGTATACTAAAACCCCTTTGTTTATAAGTATGCCAGTGTGCAGATATATGATATTGTATGGGGCCTAGGAATGTGCATTGATTATCCTTTCTTGTGTATAAATTTTTGACCAGATCATGCGCACTTCCGCTAAATGTAGTTGTAAATTGGCCTAATTGGAGTGCTTCCACAATTCTTGTATTGTATGTATTTATTGGGAGGCTTGGTCAAGCCTCCATGTGGTAATAGCACCCCCAACACGCCCCTTTAATGGAGTCTCTATGCCTTTATATAAAGCACTGGATGGCTCTTTCTTCCTCATTTTAAAAAGCCAAAGGGCTGAGGGGGAAGGGAGAGAGCCTGTTATATGGATCCAGTGTGTAAGAATGAGAAGTGCAAAAGTTTGCTACTGTAATTGAAGTAAAGAAATTGAAAAGGTTAGACGTTAGGACCTTCCCGACTGGGGTTACCTTGACGTGGTTGGAAGGCTTTTCATTCATGTGATCACAGTAATGTATACTAAAACCCTTTGTTTATAAAGTATGCCAGTGTGCAGATAATATGATATTGTATGGGCTTAGGAATGTGCATTGATTATCTTTCTATGTTTGTATAATGTTTGACCAGTATCAGTAGCACTTCCGCTAAATGTAGTTGTAAATTGGCCTAATTGGAGTGCTTCACAATTCTTGTATTGTATGTATTTATTGGGAGGCTTGGTCAACCTCCATGTGGTATAGCACACCCCCCACGCCCTTTAATGGGAGGTCCTATGCCTTTAATATAACACTGGATGCCTCTTTCCTCATTTTAAAAGCCAAAGGGCTGAGGGGGAAGAGGAGAAGCCTGTTATATGGATCCAGTGTGTAAGATAGAGAAATGCAAAAGTTGCTAATCGTAATTGAAGTAAAAGAATTGAAAAGGTTAGACGTTAGGACCTTCCAGACTGGGGTTACTTGACGTGGTTGGAAGGCTTTTCATTCATGTGATCACAGTAATGTATACTAAAACCCCTTTGTTTAAGTATGCCAGTGTGCAGATAATATGATATTGTATGGGCCTAGGAATGTGCATTGATTATCCTTTCTATGTTGTATAAATGTTTGACCGATCAGTAGCACTTCCGCTAATGTAGTTGTAAATTGGCCTAATGGAGGTGCTTCCACATTCTTGTATTGTTATTTATTGGAGGCTTGGTCAAGCCTCCATGTGGTAATAGCACCCCCAACACGCCCCTTTAATGGAGGTCTATGGCCTTTATATAAAGCACTGGATGGCCTCTTTCCCTCATTTTAAAAAGCCAAAGGGCTGAGGGGAAGGGAGGAGAGCCTGTTATATGGATCCAGTGTGTAATAAATGAGAATGCAAGTTTGCTAATCGTAATTGAAGTAAAAGAAATTGAAAAGGTTAGACGTTAGGACCTTCCAGTGGGGTTACCTTGACGTGGTTGGAAGGCTTTTCATTCATTATGTGATCACAGTAATGTATAACTAAAACCCTTTGTTTATAAAGTATGCCAGTGTGCAGATAATATTGATATTGTATGGGGCCTAGGAATGTGCATTGATTATCCTTCTCTATGTTTGTATAAATGTTTGACCAGATCAGTAGCACTTCCGCTAAATGTAGTTGTAAATTGGCCTAATTGGAGTGCTTCCACAATTCTTGTATGTATAGAGAAGAAGGTGGATAATAAAATTACCACTGCTCCAGAGTCTAGGAAGGCTTGGGTAGAGAAGGTTTGAGATTGAAATAGAGGGTTGCTTGCAGAAACGATTTGAGAGAATTCTTGTGGAAAGAGATTTGAATTTTACCTAGAAAAGACTCAATCTAGGGTTGTCAGTTTCCCGGCTTGGAAGGGCAACCTTTAGTGAGAGTGCCCCTGGGCGGGCACAGTACAGGCAGACTATGAGTCCTCCTCCTAAGTTTTCTTCAGCAAAATGTGTGTACCCCCCAATCTGCATAGGTTCCTCCGATGGTGGAGCGCAGTTGTCAAAGGCCCAGTCCTTTGAGAACGAGGAACAAATTTGGGAGGACAGGAGGTTTATTGGATTTTCGGCTTGCCTTCCTGATACGAGTATCCACCCGTATACATATGGAAATCATTTCTACCAAAATTGTGGGAAGTTCCCTGAGCACTAAGTCATCCTTGAATCGATCAGACAGGCTGCTGCCAAAAGGCGCTAACAGGGCCTCATTGTTCAGGCAGTCTCGGCAGCCAAGTTGGAATTCAATTGCATACTGTCCTACCGCAACGGGAGCCCTGTCGCAATGGTGCAATACCAGGAGGAGCGGAGCAATAGTTCTGGCCTGGAGCGTCAAAGATTTTTCGGAAAGTTTCCAGAATAAGGAGATATCTTTAACCACTGGGTTATTTTTCTCCCACAGGGGGATGCCCAGGCCAAGGCGTTGCCTCCCAACAAGCAATGATCATATCCGACTTTGGCACAGTCCGAGACAAATGGGAAGGTTGCAACTCAAAATGTATAGGCATTGGTTAACGAACCCCGACGGCTTGAGTGTCCCCTTCATACCGCACAGGGGTGGTATTCGCGGCTCTCTGTGGGAACGAGTTCTCTAGGCAGAAACGGAGGAGCAAGGCCCGGGGGAATACTGAGCAGAAATGGAGTCCAGAAATTGAGCTAGTTGGTTCTGCTGGTTGCTCAAGGGTGCCCGTGCCCATTCTAGGCCATGGAATTGAGTCCCAACGAACGAAGTTCACTGTACCTTTAGGAGAGGTCTACAGTAGGGCCGGGTAGAAGCAACTAGTGGGAGCAGACAGGTCACTGGAGACTATGATTATCTCCCATGGAGCCGTTACAATGAAGTAGGATACATGGCAGGATACACAGATGAGCGGGACAATGGCTGATACAATAGATAATAATGAAGCAGGAACAATGGCTGGATACAATAGCTGGACAGATGAAGCGGAACCATGGCTGGATACAATAGCGACGAGAATGGCAGGAACAATGCTGGATACATAGCTGGACGATGAAACGGAACAATGGCTGGATGCATAGCTTGGATGTAGGATAACGGAACAATAGCTGATTGAGTAACGGAAATCAATGGCTGGATACATCTTGCTTGAAGTAACAGAAAACGGCTGGTACAGAGAAGTGCTGAAACTGAAGAAACAGGAACAATGGCTGAAGACAGAGCCAGAACAAAGGCAGAACTGAACAGGAGGTACGGTAGCGCTACTATAGGCTGACACACCAGTCAGTCCGTAGCGAGGACTGCGAATAGGTACTTCGCTCCTCTGTGAGTGCCTATTTGAATCATCGCGCCGATCGGCGTCCGGACGTGGTTGACGTCACGGACCTGACGTCTGGCGCCGGCGATGTCACCAGTCCCCGGAACGGGGTAGGGGAGCGCGATCTATGTAAGACCTACTGAAAAAGATGTTGAATCTTTTAACTCCAACTGCACTGTAACCTTTCGGTTAGCCGGAGTTGAGACATAGAGGTAGAACAGGGGAGGGAAAGGGGGGATTGCTGCACACAGATCGAAACATGGTTAAACAGAGTCCAGACAGAGATAGATAAGGGCAGCACAGAGTACATGAATTAACTTTGCAAAGGGGCAATGCTTTTTTCACTATAGTATGCCCTTTAAGTTTGCGTCCGAATAGGCACAATATAAGGCTTAATTCCCCCCTTTACATTCAGTGAGTGGTGTCTGCTAAAAAGACTGAAATTATTAGACCTACCATTGATCTGATTGGGTTTGAAAAATGTTTGCAAAGTCACTGGACGCATTCTGCCAAAATATAAACGTGAAACAACTTTAATGTAGATTGTACTGTTAACATATGGCAAAGGAACATGACTGGTTCAAGAGTGGTGTCAAGGAGGTCATTTATGTAAAAATAAAGAAAGCCAAGCCTAAATAGAGTGGGGTGGGGGGGTTCGACAGCCAACTGTCTGCATGGCCACATCTGTTTTGACACCTTAATCTGGGCGTTCCTATAACACGCTCTTAGCCACTATCTAATCACGCCCTTAACCCCCTGGCTGTGATATGCTAATTGGGATTTTCCAGGGTACATAATTGCCACAGATTCTTGTACAAGTCATTTCTGAATTAAGAGCCAGTCGGATGACTAGTGAAAGCTGTCTTCAGACGTAAAAACTTCAGTCGCATTTGATCTAATTGAATACAACAGTATTGAACAACTTTAATATCGATCAGAAGATCCATTGGTTAGTTTTCCATTAAAATTAATATAGGTTTTTATGTCCGGGTTTTAGCTATACATTTAATAAATTTTTTAATCACAGGTATTTGATGGTGTTAAAAAAAGTAATATAAACAACAGCTGGCAAGATGATAGTTGAACTGGTCCTTAAGGGATTAATGCGTTAACACCTGATCTTCTTCCAATCCATATTGCATTGTATGTATCAGATCACAGTAATGTATACTAAAACCCCTTTGTTTATAAAGTATGCCAGTGTGCAGATAATATGATATTGTATGGGGCCTAGGAATGTGCATTGATTATCCTTTCTATGTTTGCTTCTCTTCTAGGCATTCCATTATTTTCCCTACCTCATCCCCTCCGAGTGCTGGCCATTGACGATCAACCTTTATCTACAGAATTTATTTCCATGTCTTCTGCAGAAATTCTTCTTCAAATTGGTTGTCTTCATTGTGAATCAATTTCCTTCTTGGTTATACAAAGCCCCACGACCCCTCTCATTCTAGGACTCCCTTGGCTCCGACTTCATAACCCCATCATAAACTGGACTAACAACAAACTTGTCTCTTGGAGTCCATCCTGCTTTTCCAGATGTCTTTTCCATCCCAAAATCTCTTGTTCCTCTGTTTCCTGTGAAAACAAAAATCTTAATTTTCTGCCTCATCAGTAACTTTAAGGATGTCTTCAACAAAAAATCTGCTAAAATTCTGCCTCCCCACCGACCCTATGATTGTCCCATTGATTTGTTGACGGGTACCTCTCCACCCCGAGGTCGCAGCTATCCTCTATCTCCTGCTGAGACCACCTCTATGGAAGATTATATCAAAGAGAACCTGTCTCGGGACTTCATCAGACCCTCCACTTCTCCTGCCGGTGCTGGCTTCTTTTTTGTGGAAAAGAAAGGCGGAGGGCTATCGCTATCGCCTATCGTGGCCTCAATAAAATCACTATCAAGAACCGCTATCCCCTACCTCTCATCTCTGAACTCTTTGACCAATTAAAAAGGGGCTAAAGTATTCTCCAAGCTTGATCTCCGTGGAGCCTATAATTTGGTTCGCATCCGGGAATGAGATGAGTGGAAAACGGCCTTCAATACCAGAACTGGACATTATGAATATCTGGTGAGTCCCATCAGTCTCTGTAATGCTCCAGCGGTTTTCCAAGAATTTGTCAATGACATTTTTCGAGATCTCTAAGGTATTTCAGTAGTAGTTTACTTGGATGACATCTTAATCTTCTCTCAAGATCTTTCTTCTCATCGTCGCCATGTACGTCAAATCTTGTCCCGACTACGAGCCAACCAACTGTACGCTAAACTGGAGAAATGTCTCTTTGAATGCCTGCAAGTACCTTTTCTGGTTTCGGCTCAAGGCTTCGAGATGGATCCAACCAAAGTCTCAGCTATTCTCAACTGGACTCTTCCCATTGGCACTAAGGCTATCCAACGATTCCTTGGTTTCGCCAATTATTATAGGCAATTTATTAAAGGGTTATCTTCCATCATTTCTCCTATCTTAGCCCTTATCAGTAAAGGAGGCAAACCCAGAATCTGGTCTCCGGCCGCCTTGGAAAGCCTTTGAGAAGTTAAAAAATTATTTTTCTTCAGCCTCAGTACTTCTGCACCCCGACCCTACTCTGCCATTCATCATTGAGTTTGACGCCTCTAATCTTGGAGCAGGTGCCACACTAGAAGAATGGCGACACTTGCTGGAAGGGGCAGTACATCCTATCACCATCCTCACCGATCACAAAAATCTTGAATACATCCAAAACCTAAAGAGATTGAATCCTCGTCAAGCCCGTTGGGCTCTGTTCTTCTCTCGTTTCAATTTCATAATTTCCTTTCATCCTGGCTCCAAGAATAAAAAAGCAGACGCCCTCTCCAGGTCTTTTCTCCTCTTCCTAAAGGTACAGTGAACTTCGTCCCTTTGGGACTCAATTCTTTACACACACCTATGCACAGTGGCCAATAGAAAGCAAGCTGTCCTGGAGACACGGAAGAAGAAGGAGAACAGTACAGTTTACGATCTCTCTCTTTGTGACCCATCATCAATCAGTGAAGTCTATCAAGAAGGGGGGTCAAGTGCAGCCTTATATCTACCATCAAAGCTACCTCTCTCCCCCTGCTAATGCTGTTATCTCTATGTTTATTACAGAGCAGGGAGGGGGGATCATGTCACATGGATTTGATTGACAGTCCAAGTAGGAGTAGAGGAATGCAATCACATATTCTTCTAACTGGTGTATCTCAGGACAGAGAGGGAGGACATCTGAACAAAGTCATGACACTCTGGGGGTTGTGGGGAATTATAGAACACATGGAAAGAAAGAAAAAAAGTTCATTTTCCCACTATAGATGCCCTAATCATTACAGTAAATTTAGCAGAGAAATGGTAAATGAGATTCTATATGTTATAGAGTTATCCACTAAATTAATTACAAATTTAAATACAAGTAAAACTACCTGCAAATTATATCTGAACCTTTCCAAAAGCACCAAATAACCATATAATTCCTCAAATGGAGGCTGTGCTTCCTAAGAAACTTGATGTGTGCAGTCAGCAGTTTAAGAATATCAGCTGGGTAGCAGAGAGTTCCTTTTTTTTATTGCCTCCCTCTTAATTAATTTGCATTAAATGTGGAAAGGATGAATTTGATGGGTCTGTGTCTTTATTCTCAACTTTTCATGCTACATATTTGAAGAATCCTATCCCCTCTATTTCCATTGTTGTATTCATGCTTTTTTTAACATTCATTGTCACTCATCCAAAACAATCTGATGATTCTGGGCCTGTTTATGGAGGAGGACTGGAAATCTGATCTCATCCCAACTTCCTGGCTTTGTGTTAAAAAGTAGAACAAAGTATTCAAGAATTGAAGTATGTTTTTATTTATTTTATTTTTGCTGCTCCTTTACAATATAAAGATTTGCAGTTTTAAATTATAAATCCAATGGTAGGTTTGGTTAGCTTCGTATGCACGTGCGAATGGTTGTTTCGGGTGGGTATTGTTTAATGTATGGGTGCTCATTCGGGCTTCGTTGAACGCTGGTATCCCTAACGTGCTTTTTGCAAAACCAAGCACCCATACATTAAACGATAGTTGTACGATATGGCCATTCAGCACACATTGTGGTTCGGCCCAGCACGTGTGTACAGACCTTTAAAGTCATGTGACACCTTGGAAGCACAAGAAACTTATATTTTAGCCTTCTCTTACCAGTACATAATGAAATCTATGTACAAGTTAAAGGACGTGTCCATTCTGGCAGAGTAAGTTGGCCCCACCCCCCATTCAGTCAATCAAGGCTGATAACTGACATCACAACCAATGACTGACCGCTGTTTCCCCTGCTACCTCCCATGCACAAGCTTATTAAAGGGCATGTCCACCACCAAAACTACAATCTCCCCCACTGCTGGCCCCAGTGTGTAGTGTATACAAATCCTTACCTTACCTATCAGCTCCAAATGGTTCTCCAGTAATGTCCCTCCAAATTCCCAGAAAGTGACCACCGGGAGCACTGCAGGGAGGGAAATTGTTTCCGCCTCTGAGGTGTCCTCTCAGAGTTTTGTGGCTTTCTTAGTGCAGCCCCCTTCCCTCCCTCCCGATTCCTGTCATTTTACCTGTACCCCTAGTGTTTATTCATATTTTCTGTGTAGGGCTCCCTCCCCCAGCCCCAACCGCTATAGTAGTTTTTGCCAAAACTCTCCCGATCTGTACTTACATTACCTCTTTCCCCCGAAGTTCTCCACTTCCGGCAGCCATGTCCATGATTTGCTTCTCTCAGCCAATCACAAACGCGGCTGCCGGTCCGGTCCCCTGCTTGCAGTTTCATGCAAGCAGAGGGCCAGGACTGAACGTTGGGGGAAAGATCGGGGGAGTTTTGGCAGAAACTACTATAGCGGTTGGGGATGGGAGCCCTACAATACAGCCAACTATCAAAAAAGGGGTGGACTCAGTGAGTAGAGGGAGGAAGCAAAAACCTTTGCCAGAAAGAAATTAAAGTTTTCATTCAATATCTGGTTAAAGGACAATTAACTATACTTACCTAAGACGCTAGGTTAGGTCCTGGGCTGTTTGCACTTACACAGCGCTGCTCGGCTAAGCTCCGCCCACCCTCTCCGTCGGGGGGAGGTCTCTGCAAGGAGCGTGTCTTCCTATTGGACCCAGCGATGTGTAAGTATATCAATGTACAAACTGCCCAGGGGTGAGGACCTAGCGGCTTAGGTGATGGTACCTCATATATTATAACACAAGGTACCTCACAGCATCATGTTATTATAATAGCATTGCCCTAATAATCTAACGTATAAACAAACATTTCTCATTCCCAGTTTACCTAAATAAATTGATTTATCCTTTATATACTCTGTTATACAGATCTAATTGAAAAAAACAGCTTTACTTTTTTTCAATTAGATTTTTATAACTGATTAATAACTGATAACTGCTTTTTATTTCAGTATTACAGTAAACCCTTGGTATACCTGCCTGGCTTTACCACTAAGCAAAAGGCTAAGGACTTACCAGCAAGCACCTTCATCCCAGCTATTAATTGTGTCTGCCAATTCAAATTGTTCTAGCCAATCAGTCCACTCCATAGTTACCCTAGCAAATGAATCAGGTTTAAAAATAAGTTTGGCAATTGGGTCTGGTAGAGCTACAGAGTCTAATTGGGGAATTTTCTCTGCAGGTACCAGGACAGGAGGATTTAAATGAATAATATCAGTAGCAGCCTCCATTGCTTAATACAGAGAACAAATATACAAAGAAAACAGGGAGAATAAATGGTATTACCAGCACCGCTACCACCAATTTGTACAAGATCACTGCTTTATGGAAGGATTATGGGTAGCATGGTACACAGTGGGTTACTCTGGCGGTCTGGCACAAAGCAGACAATGCACATAAACAGGTTCCCCACATAACATGTGCAGTAATCAGGGATGTCCCTGTCTATGGTGCAGCACTTTGAATATTGACCAGGCCTGTATATTGTGTGTCCTTGTAAGTTGGTGCCTCAGAGTTTGTATCCAATAAGGTAAATTGTCTGTCCAATAATCTGTCCTCCCAACAGGTAGTAACAGGATCTTATACACAGGATCTTGTGTTGCAGTCAATATTTCTCCAAAGCATACACCACAATCTACTTTCACTTTCTGTCCTCCTAGCCATAGAGAGCAGGGATGTCTTGTCTCTTATTACTCACTGACACCACCTGCAGGCTGGAGATGTTATATAAGGAGCCTTGGTGTATATGTCCATTACAATACACATCACATCCTGTGTAGCAGACAGAAACCTTTTCTGGATTACACTTCATTTCACATGGAGCAGACCCAGGGGTGTGGTTTAAGCTGCCATTTGACCGTTCCATTTTGAAATAGGGATCTCAGCTCTGTAAGTAAGTTTATGTATTTTGTATATTTTGTGTTGTACCTAATATAAGTCAGTGCTATTCTTTATATACATTTACTGATGGTCATTTACGGTAAATGGTAATAGTGAGATAGTACACACATACATATACACCTTTCCTATATGTAATATCCTATACCCCCAACACATTGGTAGCTTCTAAAAACTCAATGCAATCTCCTATGAAGATATAAATATATTTATATAATATAAGGGATAATATAAATAATATCTATGCGTAAATGTATCACATAATTTAAGCCAAATTTAAGGTATACAGTGTTATTCCAAAAAGGAAGTAAGACTGTAATAATATCTTAAACTTACTACTACAAATGATGGGGGCGGGAGAACAGGGGAAAAGATGGCTTTGAAGGCGAGAGATATACTGTATATACTACCAACCCGAGTATAAACCGAGGTTCCTATTTTTACCTGAAAAAAGGATTTAAAATGATTGACTAGAGTATAAATAAAGGGTAGAACATGTGACTACAGCCTTCTGATTCTGTATTTTTTTGAGGCTTTAGTTGCCCTTTGAATGGACAGCAGAATTCCCATACAGTAGTCCCATACAGTAATCACCAAATCCAGTATGGCTATTACACTATGAAACTACTGTATGTGAATTCTGCTGTCCATTTAAAGGGCAACTAAAGCTTCAAAACAATACAGAATCAGAAGGTAATCTTTACGGATTCTGTATTGTTTTGAGGTATTAGTTGCCCTTTAAATATACAGTAATACCATACAGTAACCCCCATTCCTTAGCACACATGCTTTAGTCAAGCTTTGCTTGTCAATCTCTTACCTTTCAATAATCCGGCGGCCGCTCACTCCGCATCCTCTGCTCTGAAGCCTGACATCACTACTCGGCGTCGGGAAGTGAGAGAGGGGCCTTCTGTCTGTCTTCTGTGCTTTTTTTTGTGCACGGAAACAAGTAGAAAGGGCCGGACAGGCATCCAAGGCAGTGACTGGCTAAGACATGATGAAGGTGGTATGTTGTCAGATGAGAAGGGGTAGAACAGATGGGTAGTACAACCCAAACTTGCATCCATTCTGTCACAGGAATTCAAATGCTCCCCAAGCAGCAAATTAGGTATAGGCTCTTAGTTCGTTCTCACAAGTAGTGGCCAAGATTTAGATAGCTTGCTACATAGGTGTACAAATGTCAAACAAAAGACTGCATCAAACCGCCACAGCTAACTTAAACTAAACTCCCAAACTCACTACCCTCCCTTCCAATGTACTCAGGAATTGGACCTGAGATGCTAGGCCATATAACCCAGAATACTTAAACAAAGAAGAGCTTTTTAATCTGTCTTGGGTGTGTACTAACATCGCACTTCCTGTGTGCTTTTCACCATGATCACGTGGCTTCTTCAGAGAGAAAAGAATGCCATATATAAATATAAAAATCCAGTAAGAACAAATTAAAGGCAATGGTGGCATCTCCAGAACTATAAAAACAAACACATATTGAGATTCTTTTCCCCCCATCTGTATGACTTTCTTGGTGTGTGCCTTTCCGATTGAATCTTCATGTATTGTTTGGTCTATCAACGGGGCCTGGACACATGGGTATAAGCATTACTAATATAATTGACATATTTCAGGATATTTTTTGATGTTTAACTACCGTATATACGGTAACCATGTTAAGGATTGTATCCGTCTTACGTACATTTTGTTTTTAACTAAAATTCTACCCTCATTTCTTTATGCATTAGAATGTTCTCAATATTATTACAACCTCTTCATTCTACCCATGCCATTAACTTTATCTATACCATAAAAACCCTTGCATTATTAGCATCATCTATGAGCTCCCAGCAAATGCCTGTAAACACTTTTTTTTAAGGATTCTTTATTTGACATTGCCCTTTAATGTTCCTGAACTCTTACTGTTTATTTTGTCTTCCAGACATACATAAATAAACAGCCTGTGCCATCTGGCATGCAGTCAACTACTGACCACCATCCATAAACCATGTACCACTATAATGATAACCTTTTGTGGGCTCAATACCAAATTTCTTATGGATATCTTTACTTTTAAAGTGACTTTTAGTGAGAACGTCCTGCTACTTTCCTTAAGGGTCAATTGTAAGTTTTTATATTTCTTGTAACCCTTAACAAAATCAATAAAAAGTTATTCAGAGTATTTCCAGAGTGTTATCCACATACCTAACCGATAAGAGTACCTGGTTACCAACTTCCCGATGTAGGGCTATCTTACCACATAACATCATTCCCACCCCAAGTAGAGGCATGCATAAGTGGGGAGCACAAGTAGCAGCCATTAGAGTCTCTTGCCTTATTGCTGTAGCTGTTGTCAAAAACAAAACAAAAATAAATAACTAGATTCCAAGCTAAAACAAAATGTAAAAAACAACAACCGTGTATTACTTTGGTACCTGTATTCTCTGCTTTTGAAGACATTGCGGGTATTGTTGACAAACAGAACATTCCGTGTGCTGTCTCAAGTCTTTACGTTTCTTAAAGGGACACTATACTGAAAAAATTACTTTGCCTCATCTTAATCTATAATTGAATACATGTAAGTAGCACTTACTCTGATATGCGAGTGTTGCTGCATGCCTTCAATCCAGCACACATTTTGTTTAGGAGCAGTATCCCCCTCCCTCTTTTAACCACTCCCACTTCCGACGTGACTTTTTTCCCACAAACCAACTGTCAAGCCTGCACACAGCATACAGCATTCCAACTGTCAAAACTCTGTCACCATTCCAGCTACAGTAAAACTACTCACAGAAGAATAGTTTTTGAGAGCAACGAACTTGATTGACAGCTGAAATATAAGAAGTTTTAGACTGTGTAATAAATGGCCGGACGGCCGGGTACTCACAGTACGCTTTTAGGAGGAGGCTGACAGTCCGGAAGGTGCAGGATACAGAGGTTGCTGGGAAATGTAGGCTGGATACTGGAACAAGGTTCGGCTGGGTACTGTAGGCTGTTTACTGGAACAAGGGTGCTGTTGGGAACTGTAGGCTGACTGCTGGAACAATGGTGCTGCTGGGTACTGTAGGCTGGACCAAAGGTGCTGCTGAGAACTGAAGGTTGTCTGCTGGAACAATGGTGCTGTTGGGAACTGTAGGCTGACTGCTGGAACGATGGTGCTGCTGGGTACTGTAGGCTGGACCAAAGGTGCTGCTGGGAACTGAAGGCTGAATGCTGGCTAGGTAAGTAACTGGATGCAGGCAAGGTGAGACACTGAAACAGGTAAGATAGGTACTGGATACAGGCAAGGTAAGTATAGGATGCAGGCAAGGTAAGTATAAGGAGCAGGATCCAAGGCAGGTAAGTACAGGAGCCAGGGAGGTAGCAGAATGCTACAATCGGGCACCGGGTCCAGGAGGACACCGGCTTTTAAACTTTCGCGCCGCCCGGCGTGTCGGCGGCGTGACGTCATGACGTCGACGCCGCCCACCCGGAAGTGCAGTGCGGCGCGGGACCGGAGCGGCAGGTAAGTTCGTGACAGACTGGATAGGTATGCTAGACGGTAACACACAGGAAGAGCGTGTTACTGCCCATTTGCACTGGGGTCCACACGATGTTGCGCTATTGGGATTCACAAAAAAATTGGTGATTGCGTACTCTCTGAAAAGCGGAGAGCAGCAACACAGCACACCTAGACCAGATCAACTGGCCAACAATAGCGTGCACTTTTTAACTCACAATCGGATTGCATGACACCCTTGCCCTTATATAGCTTTTGTGTCTGACAAGACTACATAGAAAGGGGCATAGAAGAAAATAAACAACTCACACTCAGTTGATCATTTCTAATGAATAAATGGGTATTTAGCCTTTTGTGTTGGGTTTAAAGGGTATGTCCACCCTTGAAATAATTTTTTTATATGTCATTCCCCCTCTCCCCCCAGCCCCAACCGCTATATTTATTTTATTAGAAAATGCCCCAAACTTTACTTACCTTCCCTCATTCCTCCGCCGCGCTGCCAGGCCCTCTGCTTGCGAGAAAATGCAAGCAGAGGGGCAGGACCGGCAGTCCCAATCACAGACGCGGCTGCCGGGAGTTCATTGCGGCGGAGGAAAGAGGGGAGGTAAGTAAAGTTTGGGGCACTTTCAAATAAAATAAATAGAGCGGTTGGGGCTGGGCCTGGGGGGACAGGGGGAATGACATATGTAAAGATATTAACACTAGGGGAGGGAATCCTAATCGGGAGAGAGAGGGAGGGAGGGGGAGAAGGGCTGCAGTACGCATGCCAAACTTCTCCCGGAGGCCAGGTAGGAGGCAGAGTCCTATATGGACTCTGCTATCCTCCTGGTGGGCAGTTTTTGGGACTTTGGGGGGCGACTACAGGAGAACCATATGGAGCTGGGATGTGAGGTAAGTATTAAACTACACTACATGATGGGGCCAGTAGTGGGGGGATTATAGTTTTGGGGGTGGACATGCCCTTTAAAGGGAATAGGTGGTAGGTTGAATGCACTCAGTGCAGCCCTATTGGATTGCCCACTCTGGTCACCCCCAGGTTATAGAGCAGTGATTCCCAAACTATAATTGCAAAAACTACAATTCCCAGCATTCCTCAACCACAGGGGAAGTTAGAGAATGCTGGGAGTTGTAGTTTTCAAACTAATCCCTGCTATAGAGTAACATAGGATGATCCAATTAGGACTATAAATAAAATACCAGCAGATCTGTAGACTCAATGACACGCCAGGGAAGAGGGTGCAGCACGAACACCTTGGCCCTGGTGGAATTCTCCAGCCTGAAGGAAAAAAACTTTACAACCAATCAGCGTACGCGGCCAGGTGGCAACAGCAGAGGCCAGTAAGGGGTTGACTTGTGCGCACGCGCAGTCACAAGAGACGCCTCGCACGTGCGCAGTGGATGCGCCCGCAGCCTCCGCCGCGCTCCCCTCCTATTCCCACAGTGCCGTGCGTTCGCTTCTTTTCTCTCTCAGGCAGCGAGCGTGTCTGTCTGTGCGGCGGAAGGAAGGAGACGAGAACAGGGGAGAGCAATGACATCTAGGTCCGGTGCGTCCGATTCCAGACAGTCCCCGGGCAACCGAGTCGTGTGAAAGGGTTCGATCGTGTTTCCTTTTTATCGCTGCGAGTCCTCACCCTCCCCGGTTACATTCGGTTGCTAAGATGACGGCGGAGGGATACCAGTACCGGGCCCTGTACCCGTATAAAAAGGAGCGGGACGAGGACATGGAGCTGCGGGTGGGCGACGTCCTGACGGTGAGCAGGGGCACGTTGGTGGCGTTGGTTGGATACGGGGAAGGGAGCGAGTCCAGGCCGGAGCAGATCGGGTGGCTGAATGGCTACAACGAGAACAATGGCCAGAGGGGAGACTTCCCGGGCACCTACGTGGAGTTTATCGGAAGGAAGCGGATAAGCCCCCCGACCCCCAAACCTCGTCCTCCACGGCCGCTGCCTGTGGCCCCGGGGGGTGTGAGGGGGGATCAGGATATGCAGGGTGAGTTGCACAGGGGTGCATGGGCACGTGGGGCAGTGGGTGCTGGGAGTCTTAGTTCTGCAGCAGGGCAATCAGCATGGCATTTCCATTGTGTATGGAAAAGGCAACATCAGCTCTAAGCAGTGTTTCTGGAACCCGCAGTTTGTGGGGTGTGACGGGAGTTGTAGTTCTGGATGACAGCTGGTTTGGTGCATTAATCTATAGAAAGTGTGTATTTTGTTCATTCTCAGTGTGACCATCAGCTTCTGTTTCTTTGTGGTTTTAATGGATTTCTGCAGCACACCCTCCCCCCACGTGTCACACTGCTGGAGGGCTGCAGCTAGGGATTCTCTTGCTGCAGATGGTGACAAGAGTCCTGGTTCATTGTGACTGTCGGTTCAATAGGGAATGGTTTGGCAAAACTTCCTCTAATGCATTTTACCTTTTCTCACATTGTTTATTTTAAAAAGCTTTATTTTGTTTGACTCGTCCAGCTGTTGCTACCCATTCCACATCTATTTTTTAATACATGCCACATGAAAACTTAGAACTCATTTGATGTTTCTCCTTATTTTGCTACCACCCAATTAGGATCTTAAATTTTACTAGTTGAAGGATGCACAACAAGGTGAGAAATGTGGAAGTGTATTGGTGTTTCCCACAGGATTTCATTGTGCTTGCATATTCTGACTGTTGGATGGAATCAGATCCGGCCAGTTTGCTCACATGTTAGTGGGTCTACACGTCTTATGAAGTCTTGTGAATCTTATATTTAATACCTCTATTGCAATCGGCAATAAGAAGTTAAGGCTATAATGGAAATCCTTTACATTGATCATCACCTGAAATCATTGCTGATTTGCTCATTCATGAATTGTTTGCACAGGGGTCTGTCCATTAGAATATTAGCGACACTAATTTAATTCAGAGTATTAATAGACTAAAAGTTAAAATGAATATGATTGTGAACCCTGGATTAACAAACTAATGTGTTTGCCAAGCTGTCATATCTTTATTAGTATATTTTAGCCATACATAAACCTTTTTTCTGCTGAAATGTTAAGTTGGATTGCCTTGTGTCTTAAGAGGATTTGCTATGCACTTGATAATTTTCCTGTTTTGTTGAACTATTTAGACACTGACACTACAAATGACTAAGCAATCGTGTTTTTCAGTCAAGTATCATCTGTGTATGTCAAAATAGCATCACTTATCACTGTTTGTGGTGACACTATTGACATGACCTGGATCCCTTCCCCCAATACTTGGTGCTGCTAAACATAAGGATTTATACGTATTACCTTCACTTTTCCATGATTATGGATTGATAATAGATATGTAAAGCTCTATCTTTTACAACAAATAGAAACATATGCAGCTGTCTTGCCTGTGAGGCTACTGATTTTCCTGCATGTAGTGATTTCAGGCAACTTTGTTTTGTTGCTTTTAATAGCCTCTCTGGGTTTAGCATTTGCAATTTAAAGTTTGAATTTATTGAGCTGTGATAGTGAAATTTGCTCCTGGATTCTGACGACTTTGCACTCTTAACTCCTAGTTTTTAAGCCTTTTTTCAAACAAGCACCCTTTTACATTCACAGTGATGTTTTCAGGAGTTTGGGGGCAGTTGCCGTTGGCAAAAACCTTCAAGCATTTTTTTTTCTGCTGCTGAACATCTGGAAACACTGAGGAACCGTTCTGTGTGAAAGAAGTATGTCCACGGTTGCATTCATTGTGTTAATCAAATTCTGAGGAAAGTTCTTTCATCCTATTTAGTATAGCATGCTATTTTTATAAGCAATTGTTTTAAAGGCAATGTGTAAATTCTCACAGTATTAAGTAATTTTCATGGTTTTAAATGGTTATACAGGCCTTTTCTTCTTGATAAGATGGGTGGTGTGATAGAGAAAAGTTAAACTGTTTCTACTTCTTAGCATGCCTGCATGGGGCACATATTGGGGCTGGCTGTTATACAACAGATCCTTTAGGGCTTTGGATTCACAGTAAAAAAAAAAAGAGCATACCCGGTATGTCTTTTAGGACCATTTCAGCCCTGTAATAATTTAGTATTAACGGTAATTGTCCTGAAATGCAAGACAAGACCCTTTCTACCCAAAGGTTATTGTAAAGCTTGCAAAATAACACAGTAAGTACAGCTGAATTCTGCTGTTGTAGAACATATTTGTATAAAAAGAAAAATAAACCATATTTTTATGTTAGACTACTGCATGTTAATAATATGTGGGTTATAAATCCAATAACCAATTTCAGACTACTTGTAAAAATATTTTATCAATTTTTTTGCTTACTGACCCAAGATTAAAATATAAATTATTTAACTAGCATCTTTTATCTTTGTCAACATTTTATCATGCACAAGGGACAGCCATCTAGATGAGATTATGTTTTACCCTTTAAAACCCTCAATGAGAAATTCACTGTTTGGGTAAAAAGTGCCATCTACTGGTCAATGGAAATGTGGTTCTTGTGTGTTCACAATAAGGATAAGGATTATTTTATAGTTGATTTGATTTCTGGTTTATATTTTTAGCAAGGTTCAACTTGGTGATGATTTTTACAAGAATTTTATTTTTTCTTAGTTTTTTTTTTTTTGGTAGAATACATACCTGAAATTCATTTACTTATTTTACTAAAACTGTATTTGAAATTCCTTGTAGTAATTGAAATAGTTTGGTTTTTTTTGACATATAGTAGTAGTGGTTTTCAGTCTGATCCACTCATTTGATGATGTTCATGTCTGTAGTAAGGTAATATTAATTTAGCACTTAAGTTACAGTAGTTGGCCTAAAACTTTTGATACAACCTCTCAATCTAAGCCTGGGTACACACAGGCTATTTCGGCAGGTGGACATTCTCGGCTAGGTTGAAATATATTGTTGGTTGTAAAAAAAAAAAAAAAAAAACGCCACCGATTGTGCAGTGTATAGAGGAAACATACCGCCATGCCCGGTTCAACATTTGTTGTATAGGAACAAAGGTTTGACCGACATTCTTCGGGGGCCGTGTGTACCCAGCCTTCCAGATTCCCTTTGTGATCTACTAAACATCTGGTATGTTTGTACCCAGTTTGATAACATCATTTTGTGTTGTATTTATGCAAATATATATACAAGTTAAAGGGAAATTAAACCAATCCAGTACTCCTTGCAGAGCATGCATTTCCATTATTCAAAACCTGGGTCGTGATGGGGCGAGGGGCAGCTTCATGGAGTCAACTTTGCAAATCTCATTCTGATTTAATAGTCAAGACTCAGGGGTGAGGACTTTGCAGTTTAGGTACTCACTGGGTGAGGGGGTCCATTATAAGTAAGGTCAGTTTTTTATTTATGCTTCAAGGTTCATCTCCTCCAACAAGAAAACCATTGCAACAAAGTAGTCCAATCTCCAATCTTTGTTTTTAATGAGGACAGACACATGGGCAAACCTCTTCTCAGTTTCTCACAGGTGGACCTAGCTGCCTTCCACTGCCGTTTGTCTCAGGGCCTTGACCTGGAAAGGCAAACAGTGACAGAAGCATTTATTGTTCTCAACTCATCCAGTTGCAGTGTGCACAGATGGAGCAAGCTGCAGCTGTTAGGACTATTACACACATACTGGAATTTCGCGCCAAACAGCCCAGTAAAATGTTGTGTTGATCTGGACGAAATATGGCCTGCAACAACTGGCGACAATTTTTTTGTCCATCTTCTTTTTTAGTTATTCCAGTTCTATAAGGATATGTTAACCCTTCAGGCTTACATGCCCCCTCCTTAACGGGTATTTCCACTGACAAAATAATTTTTTGGTATTTTATTGAAGAATACGAGGTAAAGGGGCCTGGTTTTACCTTCTGTTCTTCAATAAAATGTTCAGGAGTCGGGAACAAAGGCAAGGAATTTACTCGAACTCTCGCTCCTCAACTGCATCCTCTGACAGGTCCCGATGAACTTAGTGCTCTATGCGCATAGAATACTGAGTATAGGGGAGGACGTGGCGGAGAAGCTAGGGATTGGGTAAGTTCCTTACCTTCGTTCCCGGCTCCTCTTAAACGTTGTATAGAAGAACGGGAGGTAAGACACAGCTCCTTTATCTCCTGTTCTTCAATGAAACTGAATAGCAAAAAAAAAGGCATATATTTATGCCTTTCAGAGATGCAATGGTAAGTAGACTTTTAATACAAGGTACTGCCTTTGTTCTTGCAGAGGGAGTCATCCTACTCTTTGTAATTGCACAAGCCTGTATTGAGCTCATAGAGCATGTGGAAGAGTTGGCTACCTCTGACAATGCGGCAGAGACTGGAGGCAGGTCATGTTTGTCACAAAATGTAATTTAATTTGCCTTTTTAAACATTGGAACGTAGGAATAAGTATTCCCATCTCCCATTCTCTTATGTAACAGAGTGATAGTCTGCAGCATTCAGGCCCATCTCCCATTCTCTTATGTAACAGAGTGATAATCTGCAGCATTCAGGTTTTTCTTCTATACTCTAACTGCTTTCCAGTCAGTTCCCCCTACTTTGCACGTGCAGTGGACGTATACAAAAGAAGATAGATCAAGAGTGGGAAGCTGGCAGTCTGCAGAGTTGCATCTATCTTACATGTTGCCAATCAGTTTACAAAGAGGAATGGGAGGTAGGTGTACACATAACTATTTTCCAAGCAATAATATTTTAAAAATAGATACAAGTTTGGAATAGATACCCTTAAAGGAACCAAAATAGCAAAAATCCTCCACAGCATTGACAACAGAGATATGATGGGGCAGCTTATTATAATTTGCCCCATATTTTGAATTCTGGTAATATAGAGGAATGTGCTTTTTAATTTTATTATTTTAACTTTGCTGCTTTATTATGATCATACATTTTTTACTTTTAAAGGCAATATGAGCATAACATTTGAATTGGTTTATTGATTGGTAGCCTTTTGGGCATCAAAATTGAGCTGTGTGTACTGGGCAAAAGGGCAGATCATTTGTCCCAGGACAACCACTCACCACTATCAAGCCTAGACAATTAAGTGTCTTTTGCAGAAAAAGGAACTGCAGTTGCTCGTGACGTACAAAGGAGGCTCATGATCGCCCAAGATTTGCCGACGTGTCTGAATCGGATGTAAGGACAACCGTCATAGGTCATGAGCGAATGAAAAAATACCACAGAAATTTCAGCCTGACTGACCGGTGTGTGGAAGTCAGGCCCCAAATATCTGTTCGTGTAACCTAGCCCTACAGCCAATGAGATTATTTTTTTAACATTAGTTGAATGTCAAATATTTGTGTTGATAAGTCTGAAAAAGTATCTATTTAAAAGAAAAACACTAATTGATTAAAGGGAATGTCCACTGCTCTTTTCAAAAATGAATATATTGTAGATTACCCCCCAAAACCTAAAGATCGTTTTAGTCAAAAGCTTAAAATCTGCTCCCACTCTAAGCTATTATACTCACAAGCTCCTCGCTCCACCGCTGCTTCCGGGTTCCTCAGTCAGTCTCCACTGCGGCTGCTGTGTTCTTTTTGTGTTCTTGAGCAGCCGTAGTGGAGGCTGGTCCGGGAATGGCAGTCAATGATTGGCCGTGATGCAGTGGAGCGAGGAGGAGCTTGTGAGTATAATAGCTCAGTGTGGGAGCCGAATTAAAGCTTTTGACTTATATATATATAGTTACAGTTATTCAGTATATATTTGCTCAAAAGGGCTATGTTTTTCTTGTTTCAAATATTTGTGTAGTTGAGCTTTTCTCTCTGCATAGTAAGCACCAATCAAAACTTTCCCTCGCTTCTGATACTGAACAAGTCCTTTTATTTTTAAACTGATTTTCATGGGACTTTAATCTTTCGGGTTTTAAAACTCATGTATGTCGGCTACTTTATTACAACGTAATTTTTAAAAATATCTTTCTGTCTTTAAGTTCTGACTGTTTATTGGCTATCCTAAAGGTGCCTTGGGGTAGCTGTATTATTAAAGTAATCCTTTGCTAATTCTTCTAATTCCTCTTAAATGCTGTTGTCACATGGTTAAATGGAAAAATTTTATAACTAGCTGTGCATTCCTTTTTATATCTTTAATGCAATATTCCCTGTTATATATAAGCTCTGTGTGCAGACATATCATCTGCGCCGATTCAAAATGAATTATGCACGCAACTTCTACCTTATTTTTATGTGCATGCTATATATATATATTTATGCACATACATACTCACACACAAGGTTCAAAGGTTAATTTAGTGTTCCCTATATGTGTGTGTGTAGAATGTATATTTCAGAAGACTCCAGCGCTTAACTTCACATATATATATAAGTGAAACAGGTATAAGATGTGTAGTGAAGTTGTGATTGGACACTGTTACATTGTATGTACAAAAATACTTACACTGACGCAATCTCTTGCACTTATATTACTTTTAGCTATATGTATAGTTGACTGTTGGTGTAATGTATAAATTCACAGTGCTCCTTTACACCACATTTAAAACATTAACGGGCATGTCTACCCAAAAAATAAATAATGATGTTTGGCCTTATTACACCAAGTTTTAATCTTACCTTGATCCAACACTCCCACACTGAGATATACTTACTTTAACTTTAGCCAATCCCTTGCCGGAAGTCCTGCCTTCTGAACTATCAGTCATGGCCGTGATGGTGACATCATTAATTAGGCTAAACATCATTACTTTTTTTTTTAGGTGGACATGCTCTTTAAACTGCATTTGTAATATGTGTATATAGGAATGGTGTCTGAAACATATTAATGTAAGTCCATTCATCAAGTGAAAAATTGTATATAGTTAAAGACAACTGTAAGGTATATGTTCTGCTCCCACCTCAGTCTGGAATCTATCCAATGGGTTAAACACGCTGCTTGCAAAATGTGTCTTCCCATTGGTTAGGCACTGGGCCACAAGGGGGGTGTAGCAACAGTTGTCTTTCAAATTGCCCCCTAAACTGCAGTGGAAAATATTTAATAATCTGAAATGCTGCACAATGCGTAACCTTCCAGTTAGCAGCTACCATGCATGCATATGACATTTGACATCAAAGCCAATGCCTGAATGCTATCCTCCTAGCTGCTCCTTTGAGCATGTGCAAGCTTATAACAAGCATAGAAAGCTAGTAGAGAAGGCAGAAAGGGGGAGAAGAATATTTAAATCTGCGTTTCTCAACTAGGGGTCCCTGATAGGTTGCATGGGGGTCCTCAAGAGATTGACAGAAACTGTATGGATCCACCATTTTGATGAATACAGATATATTTTTCAATATATTTAGCAATGTTCGGTATGAATTATGTGTTTGGTGTAATGAGAGACAAATAAAAATCGGTTATGTTTTAGTATGGTTTTTTTTAAAGAGATATTTCTATTTCTTTAATCAAAATACACAATTTATACAAATATAAATGATAGCTCTATAAAAAAATTTGTATTTATTCTATAATTCAAATACTATACATTTATAGAGCTATCATTTATGTGTATAAATTGTGTATTTTGATTATTTCATAACTGAGTAAGAAAAATAATAAAATAATAATTTATGTGGGGGGTTCCCAGAGATATGAAAATTGTTTCAAGGGGTCCCCACGGATATAAAGGTTTAGAAACACTGATTTAAATGCATAACAGCCCTATAACTTTCACACTGTTGTAATTTGCTAACCCTCGGGTTAGCATGATAATGCAAATCTGTTACCAGGTAACGGCTGTTAAGTTTATTGAGGCTTTCATATTGTATAAGAAGCAAAAAGGAGCAAATGTTGCAAATATGTTTCATTGTAAAATGGATTAATGTTAAGGATGCAGAGTAATCTGATTCCAGAGTTAGCCTGTCTAAGCTGGTGCAGACTTGCTTGAGACAGGAAGTGTGTTTGGAATTAGAGTATAATACATGAGTTCTATGTTGTAAGTCCAAGTCCAAAGTTTTACTTTTGTAAACCAGGTGTAAAAAGTGAACAATTTGCTACTTTTCTTACCCATCTGGAACCACCATAAAGACGTGACAGTTTGTGTATGAATATGTAATAATTACAAGGACCACTAATAAATAGAAT
Organism: Hymenochirus boettgeri; assembly: GCA_019447015.1. Classification (NCBI taxonomy): domain Eukaryota; kingdom Metazoa; phylum Chordata; class Amphibia; order Anura; family Pipidae; genus Hymenochirus; species Hymenochirus boettgeri. The sequence goes on along the minus strand of CM033469.1, from coordinate 361,745,204 downwards.
CAAAGACCATCAGATCCAAGAAACCTTTAATCCATAATCCTTTTATGTAATCCATAGGGCACATGGTTATTTTTTTTCCATTGATAACATATCTGCAAATAGCAATGATTTGATTTTTAATGGCAACCTTGGCTATGTCTAGAAATAACTTGTGATAGGATGATATACACTAGAAATATATCTGTGGCACAAACACCAGGGACTTTACAACATTCCTTCTGAGTAGTACTCTAATAGGCTTATTTAATAAGAGGTGCAAACATTTGCCTTTTTTACTGTTCTACGAACGTAGAAAACATTTTACAAGATCACTTTGATTGGTTACTGAAAATTAACAGCATTGGTAAAATGCTACCCCTCTTATTAAAAAAAAACCCTGAGTCTCTTTCCTCTAGATTATTACTGCCTTTGACAGATCTGAGTACCTGCCTATTTAAAGGGAATGAACTATAATTTAATGTTATTGCCCGTTATTCTAGCTTTAAAACAAGCCATACTGCCTTAAAATCTGTTTAGCCAATTATAAGATACATGCATTTTTACTATTTCCTTTTTGCAGACCAGGAGCATCTCCGTGTAAATCCAAGCACCTCACGTCCATGCCTTATCCGTTGGGGGTGGGCAGGGGTGTATCTTGTAATATGTTAAAAGCTCATTTTTAGAGTGGAAATACTCTGTTTAATTCAGTCTACGGCTGTGTACACACATTTTAAAATTGCCTGGTTCTCTTAATGGTTCTAGTTTGTATCGTAAATGTACAAGAACACATTTCTGAAAGTTGGCATATGCAGTGGACAGGATAATGTATAAATATTACCCGCTTAACAAACACAAAACCTGATGAATGAGTGTCAAACCAGAAACTACGCCCCACTGAATGGCCACACACAGAAAAATAGGTATTCTGATTCTGGCAGTTCTGTGGGACAGTTGTATTAGAAATAGAGTGTAAATGTGTGAGCCCCTGAGGAAGTGGAAGCTGTTCAACGAAACACGTAGGGAGGAGCTTGGTGTGTTTGCCTCCTAGTTAGATCTTTCTGGACCCTGCATGGTATGTTTTTAATGTGTTACAATAAAGTATCGACTTTTACTCATCCACTACAAGTCCGGTTGCCTACCTCCGTGCTGGGGATATTCCCCGTTTTTTGTGCAAGTGTAAATGTGTGTACCATGTTGGGATGCTGTAGCAGTTAAAAGGCTCTATCTGATGTACAAAGGGGCATATGATTGATACTTCCAAATAGGGAATCAATCGGGACAATAGCAGTGAGCACCATCTTGCACCATTGATCTTGATTTTATTTAAACCTGTGGATAGGACCAAGGGAAAATTTTCTGCCATGTTCAATTAACACCTTTGATAATCAAATTGATAACCGTCTATGAATTTAAAGGGTACATGGGTATTGATTTTTGACCTATTCATCAGTGATCAAGTCAATTAACAATATTAATATGTGTATGTCCAGCTTAACTGTCCAACTAGCAGGGTATGCCGATTGGTTGCAGTTATCGGTGCTTAGTGGGGTTCCTGCGATAGTTGATCGGTTTGGGTGATGGCTGCTCATACTAGACACCCTACGCCTTTCCCAACCAATCTTCACAATTAACATTAAGCTCTGAAGGAATTAGGCATTTGTTAAACAGTCCAACCCAGCAGTACATTAGGTGGCAATATAAAGAATTGTCTTTAATTAGCCAATTCATAGGTGGCAGTTATGACTCTAGTATCCAGCAGCGTGGCAGTGGTGGGGATGATCTGTTGATGTTGGTAGTTTTTGTTATAAGGACCCCCACTCTACTTAAAAACCAAGTCTGAAAAGCTATATTCACTAGAATACTAGTATTTAGTAAAAACATTGCTGGCTTTTCTGATGTGTATGAACTTTCTTCTTTGATCATTTATCTTTCAAAGGTTTAAATGGCCATGTTTAGTATACCCATTAATCATGGAAAAAGCAACAGGGACACGGGGCTGTATCCAAATGGAATGAAACAAATCCTCCTTTGTACACTTTGCTACACAATTCTTTACTTTCAAAGAAACCATAGCCAAGATGCAGGCTGTGACCTGCAGCTGTAGACTGAGAATTATAGGCTATAAAAACATGCAACATCAGAAAATAAAGTGCTATAGGAGCCAAAAGCTGAAAAATAAAACAAAAGATTTTGGTTAAAATGCATACTTCATCAGATCTTTTTGCCAGCAGGCATCTATCTTGTTTTAACATGTTGTTGCCATATCCGTGTATGCAACATCCTAAGGGTGGGCATAGCCCCAACAATCTCAGTCCTACGATACATAACCCGTATAATAATTTTTTTATCGAGTCTTAAGATGGGTACACACAGAGGACACACGGGCAGATTTTGCGGCCCAATCGACCGATATTTCCATTTATTGATCTGCCAGGCCAAAAAATCTCTGCTGGATGTGGCCGCGACTGATGTTGGTCGCCGTTCATCCGGATTAAGCTACCAAAACCTATTGGTAAATCAGCCATTCGTGCGGTTCCCTATGGAACCGTTAGATGGCCGGCAGTCATTTGTCCTGGGTGAGTGCATATGTACCCAACTTTAAATTCTCTTTAGATTTTTCAAAGATGTGGCTACACACTGTCCTGAGCATTCTCCCTATGTAAAGTATAGGGAGACCGTTCAGACTGTGACATATTCCCATGACTGGCTCCCTACACTTTAGTGCAGGTGGGCGAAGGATATTTTCAGAAGGTAACAATCGGGACAGTAAACGTTTTTAGGTACTCGGAAACAAACGTTTACACAAGACACACTTTATCGATAAAGGGCTAATTCATGCAGAACTGTCCCTTAATGGACAATTATACTCTCCTACACCCTGCCCCTGCTATCTGTAGTACCCAGGGTGAAGACCTACGCAACAATGTCCTCACCCCTGGGTTCACTTTCTAAGTCTAGCTTTATTGACCTAAAGTTTCCTTCTGTGTTTTGCTCCACTTAGAAAGTGAACCCAGGAGTAAGAACAGTGCGGTTTAGGTTCTCACCCTGGGAACTTTCCAACGAGGGATTGTGCAAATAAGTTGTCCTTTAATTGTTACTGTGTGTACTCTGCTTTACTATCAGAGCTAGTGTGACTGTACATGGTCTGAAGCTGGGTGCACACATTAGCGATAAAGGGCCAATCGATGGGATAGTCCTTTTTCGCTAATGTATAAAGCGGTGAAATTACAACCAACGCCTTGCTCTGATTCCTTTACTGTAGTATAGTGAGCTGGCCGTGATTGTGTGGCAGTTGCAAACTATTTTCCCTATATTTAATATAGGGAAACCGTTTTAGTACCATTGACAGGCAGAATCAAGATTGGTACAGTGTGTACCCAGCTTTAGACCATGTAAATTGCATTGGTTTTCGGAAATCACTGACACTTGTACATTGCTGGATTTTGTCAGTAGTGTATTTATGTAAGATTAAAGCTTGCATATTACTGTCTTTATTTAGTGGTCTGAATGGCATTTTGGAATTTTTTCCCTTGTGCTGGAGATTCATTTTTTTTTTTTTGGTAGACCAGCTAAATATTTTCAGGAAGGAAATGAAGTGTTAGGATTGCACTGCATTTTAGAATATACTTGCCAAGCACATTTCCCCATCCCCCACCAGAGCATTCACAGTCTACATTCCTGGGCCAGATGTCAGAAGAAAAGGGGAAATATTTTTCCCCTCCATAGACATCACAAGAATTATAACTGCTTTTCAAAACTAATAAAGAACAAGCGCTCTAAAAGGAATGGTTTGCGCAAAAAGGGTGTAAATCAGTCATGACTTCTTTTGTAATTATACATAATGGATGCAGATGAAAGCGTATGAGTGTAATTTAACCAGTTTTGCTGCTAAAATTGATGTGGCGCACTTTAATTTGCAATGTTTAAAATGTTTATTTGCTGCTATTTAACAAGGATTTTTCCTATTCTCATTACATCACACACCTAATTTGTCTAAATTGTGTGAATGTAATGTCACCTGGCATACCAGATTGTAGGTCCCTTTTTAAATTCTAATGGAAGCAACAATAGCTTAGATGTTTATATTAGTCACTTATATTTATAGCTGAGTGACTAATATAAAGATCAAAGCTACTGTTGCACATGTTTGTTTGTACAATCAGTACCCATGGGCCGAAATATCAGCAGTACTTTTTCAGCCACTGCTGTCTAAATCGGGCAAAAGGACTATTGGGCATGTTGGTAAAATAAGGCCAATCTTGAGTTCTATGGCCCACCCGATCAGTTATGCACCAATGTAAACTGTTTCAATATTTTATTTTATTAAAATATTGGGCAAAAAACATTTAAATCGAACACTTCCCCAAGGATAAATTATTATTTATTATGAGTGAGTAAAAAAACATTTTTACATTTTACCCTGAATTTTTGATTGATCTGATATTTTCTATGAGTGTTCACCTTTGAAAAAGTGAATACGGTACTTTGGGGTAGCTGCTCTGGGTAACTCTTATCCTGAATTCAATATCACGTTTAACAAGGGAGTAAATACCTTGATTGAGCACAAACCTAATATTGAATTTCTTGTGACGGATGCATGGGGGTCTTTTGAGATACCTGCACAGCCGGCTTAATGAAATAATGTTTCATTAACTTAGTTTATATTATACATACCTAGTTATTCTACATATCCTCTTCCATTTTGAAAAATCAGTTGAATTTATACCCCTCGCTATTCCCTGCTGTTGACATTAGTGAGCTGACATTTCTGGTTCTGTAACAGTCCTTCTTCTTCCCACAATGCACATACAACCTTGGAATGTTCCGAACAGTAATTTTTACTGATTGGCTGTTGGATGGGTCAAACATGCTCAAATTTCTACTGAGCAACTGAATCAACCCTGGCGATGGGTCAAGGCAAAGACCATAACGTTCCCTATTAGGGGTCCTGCACACAGGAAGTCAGTATTTCAGAAGCATTTATTTTTTCACACGGACAAAAAACTGAATGGGCAGGTTAAGGTCATTAGGATGGAAACATACTGCTCTTTTCTTAAATGTATATGTATTTGAACTTCCCCTTTAACACAGGAATAGAGAGCTGCAGCTTTGGGTAAATAAGAATCTTAATGTTCTGGTCGTTTTAAACCTTGTAGCATCCACATTTTAGCAATGATCCCTTGAGGTTTTTAGTGCACCTTCTCCTTTGGGAAAGTGCATGGACATTCTGGTTACTAAAATCTTAAGAATGAGCACAGACCATGCAGCATTTTATATCCAGGTTTTACCCCATTAATGTATCAGACCCCCAACTAACACTGCTGCTTCCTGCCTTAAACCATTCTCTCTTGCTGCTCCCTACCTTTGGAACTCTCTCCCTCTCTCTGGTGACATCCATTAATACTTTTAAATCTAGACTGTTATCCTACCTTTCTGAGCATCAGCAGAACAAATGATTGTTAGCCCTTTTAAGCACTTTGTACCCATCCTCCTCCACTTGTATCTGTATGTTGTCCCTCCCATTTAGATTGTAAGCTCTTCGGGGCAATGATCTCATTCCTAATGTGTCATGGCTGGTTGCACTTATATCAATTTATACATAATAAGTGTGTGTGTGTGCTTTCTTAACCGATGTATGCAATTGTATTTAAAGGGTATCTCCACTCGTTTTTGGAATCCAGTTCTATTGAAGAACGGGAGGTAAAGGAGCTGTGCCTTACCTTCCGTTCTTCAATAGAACACACAGGAGCCAGGAGAGAAGGTAAGAACTTACCCGCTCGCTCGCTCCCCGGAGCGTAGTCTGACAGGTCCCGACGGACCTTGTCTTCTATGCGCATAGAAGACAAGTTCCGTCTGGACCGTCAGACCAAGTGCCGGGGGGCGAGCGAGGGGTAAGTTCTTACCTTCTTCCTGGCTCCTGTGTGTTCTATTGAAGAACGGAAGGTAAGGCACAGCTCCTTTACCTCCCGTTCTTCAATAGAACTGGATTCCAAAAACGAGTGGAGATACCCTTTAATTTTTATCTATCTGTATAATGGCTTGCACTTATCCCCTTGTTTGTATACTCTGTATTTTTTAATGTACAGCGCTGCGTACCCAAGTGGCACTTTATAAATAAAGTTATACATACGTACATGAAGCCAAAGAATATAAGTCTTCTTATTGTACAGTTTCTGACAAGTCATGTCGCCTGTGTATTTTGCAGTAACTCATGCTATTAACCTGATTTTTAATTGATCAATTGATGAAATAGCTCATATGAAAATCTAAAGCCCTAAATCTTCTGTGTAATTCAACAGAAGATTCATCTGAAAAATCCACCTTTTGCCACTTTTCCAGCATCCATCCTTTTAGCAGGCTGTGGGACTTGGCAAATGCCACACAAATTGTCTTTTGTTTAGTGCTGGCTTATGGGCACTGATTCGACCATGGAGGCCATTTCGAGACAGAATCCGACAACTGTTCTGGTTGAAAATGGGCATGCCTTGGATTTTCGAGCCAACAAACTGTTCTCTTGAGCAGTTGTCTTGCGTGGTCTGCCTTAACTGGGATTGTCAAAACTTCTCCAGTCTCTTCTAATCTTTTCTTTATCCTGTGAAGTTGATGCTGAGAGTCATTGAAGGTGTGTGCCACATCAGCAGTGGATTTGGTCTTCAGCCTCTTTATAATCAACACTTTAGTCTCAGAGTGAATCTTAGGTGTGTTTGCAGAGGTCTATTTGCAATTGATGTGAAGGTCTAGTGTACTGGGGTTCACACCTAAAACCTAATTGATCGACAACAATTACGTCTTTGCAAAAATTGACTCAATGTGCTTTACCAAGCTGTGAATATTAGAATACTTTTTTAGTTTCGTTTTGCATTGAAACATTATTACAAAAGCTGTTTGGGGTAAAATGAACCATTTCTTGAAACAAAATTTGCATTAGAATTATTGTTAAGCGGCACTTCAGGTCTATTTGTACACAAGCGACAAGACTTTTGTCAGAAACTGTAAGCCTAATGGATATATTTAAAACTGGTTATCAAAGTTAATATATTAAAGGGTATGTCCACCCCTTAAAAAAACTTCTATTATGATAAGCAGGACCCCTTAAAACTTAAGTTCTAAATTGGTTAATGTTATTAAATATGTTCCCAGACAGAGATCTCATAGTTACATGTTCACGATCCACCACCACTTTCTCCTTCTCCACTGCGGCTACTCTGTTCTTTTCCATTCCCAAGCAGTCAGCTATTGGCCGTGAGGTCACTGTCACGCCCGTGAATGACTGCCTTACATGGAAGAGGTAGAGAGCCACGGAGGTGGATCGACGAGCTGGTAAGTATAAGATCTCTGTCTCAGAGCATATTTAACAACATTACCAATTCGGAAATAAGGTTTTAAGGGGTCCTGCTTATCATATTAAAAGTTTTTCTAGGGGATGGACATACGGTTTTGCTCTCAGGATACTTATCTAGATGTGCCAAGATGCCCTTCCTTATTGTTTCAGGCCAAAATGCTGCAATGGAGTGCATTGTTTAAAAAAAAAAAAACGTACTGCATGCAGAAGATTTGTGCATTGACGCATATCTGTGCCATTTAAAATAATAAACTCAAGGTAACATCGCACAAATTCGCAAGTACAATGTTCCCCTGCATTAACACACACTAAATTGTGAATGTAGTGTACACCTATATATAAAGAATGTTCGTTATTTAGCACTTATTTGCAGATCTCCAACATCTGTAGCAGCGTTTGGGAGGATAGTAAATTTGTTTACCGTTTTCTGCAAGTGGTTAGCAGGGAGCCCTTAATCTTTGCCACAACTGTGCAAATGTTCCTACCATTTAAGTACAGCCGTGCTTAAATGGTTCCTACCATTTAAGTACAGCCATTTCCTTGTGTGTAGGGCCGTTTGGTTAGGCATTGCTGATGGTTCGACCAAGTGGATCAACGAACGATGCCTGAACAAGCAGCCATACACGTACGATAATCATTGGTAATGTGTGCAATCACACGAAAGATGAGATGCTGCTTTTTGCTGGTTTTTATGACCATTAACTGGGTGAAATTCTTATACAGAAATCTTCCCAAATAGATATACTGTTTAGTCTATTTTAGGCAAATCTCAAAAGCCAGGTTGTCAATGGACCTAGAAATCTGCACCTTGCAGTTAAAGTTGGCCATACCCATGCAATTTCCATCGTATTTTTCCAAAGTCAATTGGTATCTGTTTGGCACATTGCGAAGGGAACTGCATACATGGAACCAACCAATCACCCATACAGGGTATGGGGATCTGACGGCCATACACGGGCAGACTTTCTGTTTTTCTGTTGAAGTCTATAGAACTGGCAACCTTGAAAAGCTATCTTCATTTAGATGCTCAGATTTTCCTAGAGGATTTTTTTTTCTAATTTTCTGCAAGCATCTGCATAAAATTACAAGCATTAAAAAATTCCACATGTTAGATGTAAAAAGAGATCTGAAATTTCTCAGTGGGATCCAGGAGCCTTTTTAAAAAATCATAGCTTGTAGTCTCTTGCGATTTTCCAACCTTATTAAAAACATGATATTTAAAGCACTTTTTGTGTTTTTTTTTTTTTTTGCCTTGAGCGTTTTAGGTGTAATCCAGGATTCTAACAAGGGAAATACATTCACATGGCTTTTTTTGTATTGGTTATGTCATGGTGGGCAAATTATTTTTGACATTTGTCGTTTTTTTTAGGCAGCCAGCTCCATGTATCAATTGAAAACCCTTTAATAAGAAAATAACCATAAAGTGATAACACTATCTGTTCTAGATCTCTCTCCTACAGGATTCTGCAAATAGGAAGTAGAATACAAACTGGCAGATAGAGAGGGAAAGCCAATAAAACACTGGATGTCTTTTTTTTTTTTTTTTATTCTGAAACTGGACATATTTTATAAATAGGCTCCATATAAAGCAGCCAAACTTCCATGTGTTTTGGTTTTACGGTGTATATAGATCTGTAGGTGTTGTATATAATCTTTGTTTCCATTTATTCTGAGCAGGGAGACATTTTTTGATCTCTACCTTTGTGTCTATAAATTTAAATGGACACAAAGAATTTAATAGATTGGAAATAATTAACCTGGCAATGTTGGACTTAATGGACTAAACTGATCAATTCAGTTCTTTGGATTAAACGATTACTTTTTTGAAATGTTAAGCTTAATTTTTTCCACTTTAACTGGTAGTCACTAAAGCGAAACTGGTGAGTTCTGTTCCATTTTTGGATTTTCTGAATTTCAAAAAAAAATCTGATATTCCAAAAAAACTGAAAACAGACCATAGAAGTCAATGAGGCAAAAAAAAATTGAAAGTATAGTAAGGTTAGATAAAACATGGTAACTTACATTAGATGCCTCAGGAACCTAGTATATAGTCGGGGGAACAAATCGAAACCAGAAAAATGTTAATAAAACAAACTTCCTGTAGATGCAAGCCTCGTATATTTGGTAAACCTGGAAAGTAGCTTCAGTAACCCTCAAAAGGAATTCAGGAATTTCAGTAACCCTCAAAGATAAGGGACAGAACCTGTTTTAGAGGACCAATGGAGCCTAAAAAGAGAACCTTAGCAGCAACTTAACATTAAACCTCTGTCAAAATATAATTGCAGCAATGACCTCCATGTCCTGAAAGTTGGAACTACTTCTAACAGTCATAAACTGTTAGATGATGGCTACTTGTATGAAATGTGGAATATTATTTTAAGGTGACATTCTCTAGCAGCAACTAAGAAGCAGGAAACTTGCCAACACAAATGAATTCTTAGTCTCTGGTGTTAAGGAGGATCTTTCCATGTCAACTGTAAAAGCAGAAAACCTTTTCTGTTTTAAGATAGACCATTAAGAACTCTTTGCTGTTTTTATTCATCTTATTGTGATCTCATCAAATGCGTTTTTTCCCTGTACGCAAAAATTGTGTCTTATCTCCTATCTCAATTTTTAGATCATCATTAGGGGAGGATGTCCACATATAATAGCTTTCCTTCCCCCAGCCCCAAATGCTATAAAAGATTTTACAGGAACTCCCCCGATCTTTACTTACCTTACCTCTTTCACGCGGCGTACTGTACTGGCTCTCTGCTTGCATGGAACTGCAAGCAGGGGGCCGGACCGGCAGCCGCGTCCGTGATTCGCTGAGAGGCAGCCAATCACGGACGCGGCTGCAGAACGCGGGGGAGATTTTATGGTAGGGGGAGGGATTGCAAAACGGGTGGGGGGGGAGGCCTGCAGTGCGCAGGACAAAATTCTTCAGGAGGAGAGACAGGATGCAGAGTCCTATGGACTCTGCTATCCTCCTGATGGCCAGTTTTTGGGACTTGGGGGGGGGGGGTTTACAGGAGAACCATTTGGTGGGATGTGAAGTAAGGATTTTACACATTAATTTGTGGGGAATTATAGTTTTGGGGGTGGACATAACCTTTTTTTTTTTAAGGGCATGTGCCTACAGTCCCAACTTCTATTTTTACCAGTTTATTAAGTACATTTGAACCAGATATTTAATAAGTTACATTTCTTTCTGACAAAGGTATCGGCCTCCCCCCCTCTACTCAATGAGCTTTTTTTGGTTTGAGCATGTGCAGAGGAGGCTGGTGAAACAGCACTCAATTATTAGTGTGATCTCATCAGTCACAGTTGATTTACTGCATGGAGGAAGATGCCAGGTTACTCTGCTTTTTTATCCTTAAATATCTTGTTAGTAATTCAGGTAATAAGTGCAAAATATATCGGTTGGGATTGGTGGCAAATAACAGACAATTGAGCAGTTTTAAGGGTGGACATTAACTTTAAAGAACATAGAAAAAGTGCTCTGTTAAAGGGCATGTCCAGCCCTTTTTTCAACTTTTTATATATTATAGATATTGGTCCCCCAGCCCCAACCGCTGTAATAGAATTCTTAGAAAGTGCCCCGATAGTTACTTACCTTCCCTCTATCCTCCGCCGCACTTCCTTGGCCTCTGCTTGCACATCAGCCGAGTTCCTGATTGGCTGAGAGGCAGCCAATCGGACGCGGTGCTGGCTGCTCTGAACGCCGGAGGATAGAGGGAAGGTAAGTAACTATCGGGGCACTTTCTAAGAATTCTATACGGTTGGGGCTGGGGGACCAATATCTATAATATATACAGGGGATTTTACACTAGGGAGGGGAGGGAGAAGAAAACGGGAGGAGGGGGAAAGACTCTCCTGTGCATGCTCAGACCTTGTTGAGGCTGAGACAGGCGCAGGATGAGTACACAGACCTTCTACACTACCCTTTCCTGGACTTTGGAGGGGCACAGCATGGCAACCAAAGGAGCTGGGATGTCAGGTATTTTTGTACACTACAAAGTGGGGCCAGTATGGGGTTAAATTGAGTTTTGGGGGTGGACATGCCCTTTAAAGTTTTATGTATAACATTTTTCTTGAAGGCCATAAATAATTTATATATAAATTTCCGATTCCTCTAACCTTAAAGGCAAATTTAATAGTAATGTTGAAAAACTTTTGAGCCCTCATAGTAGTGTGAACCTTTCTGTAGAGTGTATTCATGGGACACCCATTAACCCTGGGTTTTTCACTTTGGTCAGAAGTACAAAAAGGTTATTTTTTTAAAGCCATCTTTACCCTTTACATAGTGGCGTTAGGTTTAGTGCGTCCAGCACAGTGCACCTCCCCCAACATTAAGCATTGCGCAACGTTTAAACTGAGCTCAATTCTCATCTAACAGATTCGTGCAAGCAAGTACATGGTGTGTTTCATTATTGGACATAACCTTTTTTTTTTTAAGGGCATGTGCCTACAGTCCCAACTTCTATTTTTACCAGTTTATTAAGTACATTTGTAACCAGATATTTAATAAGTTACATTTCTTTCTGACAAAGGTATCGGCCTCCACCCTCTACTCAATGAGCTTTTTTTTGGTTTGAGCATGTGCAGAGGAGGCTGGTGAAACAGCACTCAATTATTAGTTGTGATCTCATCAGTCACAGCCTTGATTTACTGCATGGAGGAAGATGCCAGGTTACTCTGCTCTTTTTATCCTTAAATATCTTGTTAGTAATTCAGGTAATAAAGTGCAAAATATATCGGTTGGGATTGGTGGCAAATAACAGACAATTGAGCAGTTTTAAGGGTGGACATTAACTTTAAAGAACATAGAAACAGTGCTTCTGTTAAAGGGCATGTCCAGCCCTTTTTTTTCCCACTTTTCTATTTATATAATATTGGTCCCCAGCCCCAACCGCTGTAATAGAATTCTTAGAAAGTGCCCCGATAGTTACTTACCTTCCCTCTATCCTCCGCCGCACTCTCCTTGGCCTCTGCTTGCACATCAGCCGAGTTCCTGATTGGCTGAGAGGCAGCCAATCGGACGCGCTGCTGGCTGCTCTGAACGCCGGAGGATAGAGGGAAGGTAGAACTATCGGGGCACTTTCTAAGAATTCTATTACGGTTGGGGCTGGGGGACCAATATCTATAATATATACAGGGGATTTTACACTAGGGGGAGGGAGAAGAAAACGGGGGAGGAGGGGAAAGACTCTCCTGTGCATGCCTCAGACCTTGTTGAGGCTGAGACAGGCCCAGGATGAGTCACACAGACCTTCTACACTACACTTTCCTGGACTTTGGAGGGGCACAGCATGGCAACCATAAGGAGCTGGGATGTCAGGTATTTTTGTACTACAAGTGGGGCCAGTATGGGGTTAAATTTGAGTTTTGGGGGTGGACATGCCCTTTAAGTTTTATGTATAACTTTCTTTCTTGAAGGCCATAATAATTTATATTAAATTTTCCGATTCCTCTAACCTTAAAGGCAAATTTAATAGTAATGTTGAAAAACTTTTGAGCCCTCATAGTAGTGTGAACCTTTCTGTAGAGTGTATTTCATGGGACACCCATTAACCCTGGGTTTTTCACTTTGGTCAGAAGTACAAAAAGGTTATTGTTTTAAAGCCATCTTTACCCTTTACATAGTGGCGTTAGGTTTAGTGCGTCCAGCACAGTGCACCTCCCCCAACATTAAGCATTGCGCAACGTTTAAACTGAGCTCAATTCTCATCTAACAGATTCGTGCAAGCAAGTACATGTGTGTTTCATTATATGATCGCCTGCGGAGATTGCTGTTGCAAGTTGGCAAATGTTATTTTTTTTTTTTTTTAAAGCAAATCCGGTCTGTAATGCAGTATGCCAGAATTGTGAGAATTGAAAAAAGGTTGTATTTTATTTTTGTGTGTGTGTATATGTGTGTGTGTGTGTGAAGGGTGGGGGTCTAAAATTTACAGGCAGTAGATTCAAATATGGTTTCAATTTGTTGTACTGGGCATCGGATGATAGTGTTTCAGTAGTAAAATATGTACTCTGTTCATATCCAGATTCAACAATGGTGGAAAATCTAAAAATCTCCATTAATGTTCTTGGCAGTCTGGTTAATAGCAAGTATGATTTCACCTCCTCTTGGTGTTAGTAAGCTTGGAAAACAAACCCAACACATACTTTGAACACACTTGGAAGTGTCTCGCAGTTTTACTGAATTGACGGGCTACTTTCTAGCACTAATTTTCGATTTACCTACTAGGATTTCTTCCTTAACCATGTACTTTCCATGTGGCTACAGCTGTGTGTGCACGACAGGCTGTGAGTATCTTATCTTGCACATAAAGGAAGATGAAATATTACAGCCATTCGGACAAGACACGGCTTAGGGAAATTTCAAAATACATGGTTGGAGGTATCTTCGCAATGTTATGGAATTTCTGTTGATGTCTCATTCTGATTGACCAGAATATTCAGCTGTCCAGTGAATCAGGCTGAAATGTTGATAGAAATTCAATTGGACCTTCCATTAAATTTCTGCCAATCGCGCAGTGGGCCACACTATTGGTCATGCTGAAGTTTTTGACTGTTAGACTAGAGTACTTAAGATGTATACCGGGCATGAAATGTGTTCCCAAACCTACCATACAAGCAAGAGTTTATATGAATGTATAGTTTCATTAGAATTAAAAAAAATCTATTTTTAAGCTTTATCTGTTAAGAAAGAGATAATTTATTTAAGGGGTTGATCATGCACAGTCATATCAATCCATTAGGTTTCCTTGCCGAGAGTGTTTGGGCTTTGATTGGAGCCAACAAAACCCATCTGTTCTCTTATTTATAGCTCCTTTTTCTAAGAAGTGTATTCTATAGCCGATAAAAAGTAGTTGACAGCTCATAATTCATAGTTGCTCAGGCAGAAACTGTTGGGACATGATGTACAACACCTCGCAGACCATTCACCTGCACTTACTCTTTAAACTAGGCACTGATTGAAAAAACAGTGCTCACTGGGACTCTTGGCGTGGGCTGTGCACAGTCCTAGGCTGTCCAGAAAAGGGCAGCCAAGACACCACAAGGCTTAGAAGAAGAGTAATATATGTGCAAGATGTGCCATAAATTTACTTGTGCTAATTGGTAATACAGACCAAAAACCTCAATATTAAAGGAGACCTGCTGTTCCCAGCACAAAGGCGTTTAAGATGAAAGCCTGTTTTCTGCCTTTTACCCAAACCTTCAGTTATCTTGTTTTTAATTAAAAAATATATTTAATTGAATAAATATTAGTGTTTTTCCACTGGTATAATCAAAATATTGGTATTTAGTTTTATTGAAGAATGGGAGGTAAAGGAGCTGCGTTTTACCTCCCGTTCTTCAATAAAACCTGCAGGAGCCAGGAGAAAAGGTAAAGATCTTGCCCAATTCTAAGCTGCCATTTTAGGTCCTGCAATGGTCCATTCTTCTTACCAGTAATGCTCCCATCCTAATTTCTACCTCATTGGCTGTTGGGTGATTTAAACATGCTCAGATTTCTATTGAGCACCTGATTTCCCAGAATGCTTAGTCAGGTGGCAAGACCACTATAAGGGGTGCACCATACAGAAAGTCATTACATCAATAACATTTATTTCTGCACAAAAAGATCTTTGGGTGGGCAAATTTAAGTTGGAATCAGAAAATTTTTGAGCTGAATTTCCACTTTAAGTTCAATTGCTGCAGGATCTTTTTTTTTTAAAAACAACCCATAACAATATAATTCAAGCATCATTTAAAACCAATACATTTTTAAAAATTATTATTAATTTAGAATGTCAATGGTTTGGTTTATTGTAGCAGCATATTTGTTTGGCTTAAACTTCCATCCTTACTATTTATTACTTTGCTAATTAGACTGAGTTTACTTTAAGCAGAGTGGTAAGGCTTACAGTATGTGTAGTTGTGTAGTGGCCTTTACACTAGAACCTTATCAAACATTCTACATTACCAGATTTTGACATGAAATATCCCATACTCTACTATGCACAATGCAGGGCTATAGATCACATTGAACGTGGCCATATACTAGCACAACTCCATCCAGTCCGATTATTTTTTATGATAGAAGTTCCAAGCGTAACAACGTTCATTATAATGTGAAATCCAGCCAGGAAGTTTCGCAGGCGAAAACTGCTTCAGCGTTGACTTTTTGATTGCTGAATTGGCTTTAATGTGTAACAAAAGTATGGCCAGTTTAACACATCACAGAAAACTAGACAAGGTTTACATTGGGATATTATGGGTATGAGAGATGTTCTTATTAGGGTGAGCTTAATCTACTTTCAAAGAAATATCATTTTCTGTGTAGTGATTTAAAGAATTATTGTTTATACATATTTGGTTACTGTATTGTGGGGAAGGAACTAATTATTTTTAAAGGGCATGTCCACCCCCAAAACTATAATCCCCCCAACTACTGGCCCCACCATGTAGTGTAGTTTAATCCTTACCTCACATCCCAGCTCCATCTGGTTCTCCTGTAGTCCCCCCCCAAAGTTCCAAAAACTGACCACCAGGAGGCTAGCAGGTCCATATAGGACACTGCCTGCTACCTGGCCTCCCGGAGATTCCTGCCATGCGTGCTGCAGCCCTTCTCCCTCCCCCTCCCTCTCCCTCCCTCTCCCTCCCGTTCTGCTATCCCTCCCCCTAGCGTTAAACCCCTTCTGCTATCCCTTCCCCTATGTCCCCCAGCCCCAACCGCATACTTTTTATTTTTAAAAAGCTCCCCAATGTTTTACTTACCTCTCCGCTTTCCTACGCGGAAGTGAGCTGCCGGCAGCCGCGTCCGTGATTGGCTGCCGCTCAGCCAATCACAGACGCGGCTGCCGGTCCCGCCCCTCTGCTTGCATTTCCTCACAAGCAGAGGCCCGGGAGCGCGGCGCAGGAAAGAAGGGAAGGTAAGTAGAGTTTGGGGGGCTTTCTAAAAAAAAAAATTTATGCGGTTGGGGCTGGGAGCCCAGGGGGGATCACATATTAAATTTTTTATTTTAGGGTGGACATAGCCTTTAACTTTTTATAGCCAATTACACAAATTTGGAAAACCAATGTACCTCTTTGTGTAGCCAGTTCCATAGAACTCAATAAATATTGCCAGTTACGAAATTCTAGGTGGATTTTCTTACTAGCTTAGGAAATTTGTTCAGCCCTTCTATACGGATGCTGTAGGGATCAATCAGCCTGTAGATGCAAGTAAGAGTTGCTACATTATATCACGTCTGTTGTATTTATGGTTTGCAAATGGGGCTAAATAATGTTTTTAAAAGAAAACCAGTACTTGTTTATATTTCCATAATTTGACATTGCAGGTGGTAGAGGGGGATTTGGCTCAGGTATATATTCCTAGAACTAATATAGAAGCTTTGTTTCCACTTGCTAACACCAGCTATTGGCTTTATGCTAAATACCACTCTAGAAAGTGCAGCTGCATGAAGGTTTCATCTTGCACTCTAGCTTTTTGGCAGCATTTAAATGTAAGGCATGTTGGTTTCAGCTTTTCTGCGCAGTTCAGTCTGTTACTGGGACACAAGAGCTAGGGAACTGGGGGGCATCATAAACCATGAAGCCAACTGATTGGCTGTCATTCCATGTCAGTAAAAATAGACTTTGTGGAAAATGCTGGGCGAGTATCGTCATCGGCTGATACAACCTGCCTGAGGTGCTACTAAGCACATTTGTTCTTGCTTGAAAGCTAGGAGCTTCTCTTGGTAACTTCACACTCATTCTTAACACTAAGGAGTAAGGGAGAATGATTGCTCTTAGTGAAAAACTTATTGCGGATTGCAGCAAAAGCATTAGCAAATTTGCCAAGTTCTTAAAAGGAGGATTTGGGGGGCCAAAGCTACAGTCGGTATTTCAACACAGCTACAAGCAAGCCAAGGTCTTAATTGCAGGTACTTGTAAATACCCAGTATTTTGTTTTATTTTACATTGTGTATACAATTGGGATTTCTTAGGACCCAGTAACTTCTAGTGTACAATATGGAGACCTCATACAGTGTGGCAAAGAAAAGATCTGTGAAAAATAGACTGCATGTGTTAGTAGTGTATTCCGGTTTCCTGTTCCTGCTCTGTGAACATGTTATTCATTCTCTCGGCCGCTGAATTTATAAAGGCCTTCCTTTTTTTTTTAGTTTCCATGCATTCAGGCTTCATCCAGCTGCTAACTGTGCCAAAAATGTTTTTTTTTTTTTTTTTTTTTTTTAACAATTCAGCAGTTATAATTTCCTGTCTGCTTTCCCAAAATGAAAGGGCACCATTCACCAATCCTTCCCAGCATTCCACATTTACATTTATAGCTATGAACTAACTTAAAGGGGGCTTTTAACTGGTTTTAGGATGAACTCTCACTTTTTGTTTGCTAAGCTAAGAGGAATGAAAGAAGCAATGAGACATTCCCATGAATCTTACAGCTGCAAGATTGGAAATGACCAACCTTAATTTAGCTTTTCTTACAATGAGAACTGAAGTGAAGAGTCTGCTTTATAAGCACACTGATACAGTGCTATCACTATATGCTAATCAAATGGTATTGTTCATCCCCAAATATTATACTGCTCTTGGCAGGGGAGGGAGGTGGGCTAGTACAAACTGCTTTAACATAGTTCTCAGTCTTATCTCCCCTTATCTTATTTCAGTTAAATTCTTTGACATGGCAGGAGACCTTTACTAATGTGCTCAGTGTAGTTGCAGTTTCTCTTTTTTATTTTTTTTGCTTGGTTAGGAGATTGTAAAATACAAATTGCTACTGAAATATCAGTTGTTTTTGTTTAATAACTCTGCACTCTGCTTTGCGGGAAGAATTTAATCTAGCAGAGGACTTTCCGCTCTTTGCTGTATTGCCGACTATACAGCTCTCCCAGTGGCATGCATGTAGGCTGAGAGGTAGCTGCTTGCCTATAAACTGCAAAGGATTAAGTGGAGTTATTGTTTAAATCCTGTAAGCGGAGGATTAATTGTTCTGTTGTCAGAATAAAGAATTCTTTTGATGAAGTTTTGGTCTGATTTCAAGTAAATGCCAAAGTTAGTTTATTTATAGGAAGAATAGGCACTTTTTACTGGAAACTTTCATGAGTCTGAGTTTTGGTTAAGTGTTGAATCTTATAATGATGAAAACCCCTATTCTACTTTTTATAAAGATTACCAACCAAGGGAAACATCTTAAGTTTATCTGTAGCTCGGTAGATCCAGGACCTCTTTAAGAAGACTTATTTGTGCATCCGATAATTGCTACCTAAATCACATGATGCTTTGATCCACGTACAGTACGTGTACAGTGTTTAAGGATTCCCAAATATTAAATGGTTGTGTGTCATGTGCAGAGCTGTCCATACAGTTTAAGACAGACATCCCTTCAAGCTCTCAGCAGAAAACGAGTTTCTCCACTGCCACAAAAAAGACTTGCGTAACTTGTGTGCAGAAGCAGCTGAGCTGCAACAGTAATAGCTGGAACTGCCCTTCTTTTTAACAATGTATGGTATTTGAGAATTCAAGATAAAAGGCTTCCAAAAGCCTGCAGAATTGGTGCTTTTGTTGCTTATGTAACTTCTTTTTCAACTCGTTAATTTTATTCATACTTAATTCCCTATCCCTGATTGGTAAACGAACACCTAAACCAAGCTTTACAAGTTACAGTGGTGCTAACTGTCTTCAATGGAAAAGTTCTTGATCCAAACTCAAAATATATTAATTTAAGATGCTGGATTTTGTAATATGAAGGTCTACAACTATTGGATGAGCAGTAACTGCAGTCACTGGATTTTTATCTTTTTGATGATCTTGCATATTTCTGATTGGGTGTGTGTTGCCCCCACAACTATGTGTTCCCGTAAATCAGTTCACTGCTGAACCAGCCTTAGAACTCAGTAGAGATGATCCTATAGGGCTTCTGGTTATAGCCATTTTAGTTGCATTAGTTGTGTTTGATATATTGTAAGTGCAAGTGTAAATTTAAATAGCAATTTTAATGCTTCTTTTCTGTGCACAAAAAGTTTCTCAGAAATTTTCTCCCTCTATTGAAAATTGCACGTGTTTTTTAAACAAATTGCTCAAATCGGCCAAAAATCCATTACTACTCAGCTTTTGGATCAATAGACACCCTATTGATTTTGAGCAAACCTGATTGAAAACTACCAGGATGGAAATTTTAGTTGATTTAAAGCACAGCTGCATTGATATCTAATGCTTCTCAAGCAAAGTTCCCTAGATTGATGGTGCAAAGTGGTAAATCAAACTAGACTAATTTCTGATTTGGATATGGGCTCCTCCACTCACTGAAAGCCACAAATTTCAGGCATGAATTCAAAGAATGCTGCTTCCATATTCCTCAACAATGTCTGCAGTTTACAAAATATCTTTGGTGTTTGGCTCCCTCTACCTGTTATTTTTAAAAGTTACAAAGCTGAGGAGCCTTAAACAAGATTTCATGAATGTGACATCCTGGGATGGGGGTAATCTTCAGATATGTGGGCACAAGTGTGTGTTTGTTAAGAGTTGTGACTGATTAAATGTTTAACCATATGTTGTTATAAATATTAAATTATAGAGCTGGACATTAATTTTTCCCCCCTCTATTTTCTTTACAGCATTTACACTTCCTGATTTGACAGAGCAGTTCTCACCTCCAGATGCCGCCCCTCCGACACTTATCAAACTTTTAGATGTCATTGAAAGGAAAGGTAAGAACTGTGAAATGTTTGTCAAACATTCTGAAAGGACATGATCAGCCTAAAATAGTCAGCTTAAAAATATTTAACACCCAAACCTACTGAACAGATAACCAAATAAAAAAAAATTCTATGGCATTTTCACAATTAACTAATAAAATTATGAATCAAATCATATGAAGTATACAGTGCTATCCATATTCACATTATTTCATAATGTTAAGTTTAAGTTGGGATCTGCGATATTTCTTTCTGCTGCTATAAAATAGTACATTTAAATAGAATAGCTCCCCATGCCAATGGACGGCAGTGTAGCGGTCCCACTGCCTGTGATGCCTTCCTCTCTGGTCCGATATGTAAAACATAAGCGCAGTTTTTAAAAGCGCACAAAAAAACTCAACGCATTTCTTCTGCATTGCACTTGGGCCTCCGTCTAACTGAAAAACGTACCTTGAAGTCTAACCCTTTGCTTAATTATGTTGATCTAGAAAATAGGGAAAGCAAAACAACACAGTTTAAAGGGCAATTATAGTGAGAAAATTGTTTTTTTTTTAATTTCTTCTAATGTATCCTATAAGTCATCCCATCCACCAGGGTACCTTTAGTTTCTTTAAATTCTACATAGTCCCCGAGATATAAGCCTTTGAATATGCTGTGATTTGTAGGAGCTGCTACACCTCATCTGTCACTCAAAGGCACACACCCACACAATCCAAAGCTCCCCTGCAGTACTGTCACACACTCTCTCAACCACACTATATGTACCATGTGCAACATATAGTCAAATGCTGTAGTGCTAAACACAATCAATAAACCATTAACCCAGCAATATGACCATAACACACTATAAAACAGCCCCTCCCCCCAAAAAAATTCTTATATGCATACAAAACCAGTGACTCAAATGGAACACTAATACAGTATATATAATACAGTAATACAGACTATATACCAAACAAGACACACAGTGCAATCTATGAAATATATAGACTAAAGCAACTGAAATGTAACAGGACAACAGGCAGTGTCACTGTGTTTGTGAAGGTCTCACTACAAGCTGCTGTTACACTGACTCTCTCTTCAGTGATTATGATCTCAGCTAAGCAGGGGGAGAGATATGAACTTTAGGTAAAAAGTAAATAACAATTAGCAAAGTTAGAGAACAGGGAGAGTTCAGTAACTTACTTGTAAAGAATCTCAGCACCACTTGTCCTCCTCTCTCCCCCTCTGCCCCTCCCTTCAGCATATTGCTACTTTATTCCACACTTTGATTGCTTGCAGTCTAGCTCTGGAAGGGAGGGGTCAACAGGATGTCAGCACTTCATTTAAAGTCCTTTCAACTGACAATGCTCGGACTCTGTATACAGCCCGTCACTGCTTGAGGGGGAGTAGACAGAGAGGGGAGGGGGACTACACAGCTTGGTACAAACTTCTGCCAGTGTGAAGAAACGAAGCCACACAGAAACATGAAAGTAAGGCAGCTTATACTAAGTGATCTATACATTGTATACAGACAAAGTTTTTTTTTCACTATAGTTGCCCTTTAAGCCTTCGCTTTAATTAAGGTCTAGACTTAATTTTATTAAGAAATATTATTTTTAGTTCTGTGCCATAGGTACTCCACTATCCTTATACTATTTACTTTCTCATAGGTCTGGAGTCTACAGCATTGTACAGAACCCAAAGTTCCAGCAACCTGACTGAACTTAGACAGATCCTAGAGTATGGTAAGTTTAATTTAAACTTAGTTGTGGGTTTACACCTTTAAAGGGCATGTCCACCCCAAAATTTAACTTTTGATATGTGGTAGGGCATGCTCCCCCAGCCCCAACCGCATTAATATAATTGTTAGAAAGTCCCCCGATTCTTACTTACCTGCCCTCTCTCCCCTGCTGCAGTGTTCAGGCCCTCTGCTTGCATGGAATTGAAAGCAGGGGGCGGGACCAGCAGCCGCATCCGTGATTGGCTGAGAGGCAGGGAGGGCTGCACTGAGCATGCCTCAACCTTGATGAGGTTGAGGAAGTCTCAGGCACAGCATGAGTCACACACTGCTCCTACACAGCAGTTTCCTGGACTTTGGAGGGGCACAGCAGGGGAACTATTTTGAGCAGGAATGTAAGGTAAGGATTGTTTTAAACTACTTGATGTGGCCAGTAAGGGGTTAAATTTTAGTTTTAGGGGTGGACATGCCCTTTAAAAGATGACACAAAGATGGCCTTCACATAGTCCCGATCTTTCTCACTATATAAAGTATAGGGAAAACATTTGGGACGGACACATTTTAATTCAGCCGCAGCTGACTCCCTATATTTAACTACAGAGCTGCTATCTAAGAGCCGATGGTGAGTGTTCGTCAGTTTCAGGAATGCTCTGAACTGCGGTACATTTACTAAAGATAAAGGGGCCAATCTGTTTAATCATAAGAAATTGTCCATTTATCGTTAGTGTGTACTCCGCTTCAGGATCTTTTCTAGTAGTATTGCGGTAATAGCACATGTATTATCTACAGCAGTTATCGAAGGGGGCTGTATCAGTGGGAGAAAGAGTAGAAAGTTGGGGCTGCTTCCCTTGTAGTTACACCTCTGATTAGTTTTTCCTGTTATTTTCTTAGAATAGTTGCAAATAGTTTTTCATTTTTATGCCTTTTAATATTTAGGTTATTTTAATATTGTGTTACAGAAAATGTAGACTAGTTGAGATTTGTGTCACACATGATACTAACCAGTAGATGGCTCTGTAAGCCTTTTTATAAATCCACATCTTTTTGTCCTCTAAGCGCTTTGCCATGCAGTATTTTTCCACACATATTTCATAGCCATGACAAGCCTCTGCATGTTAGACCTACTTGCATTCCTTCCTTGACTTAAGGAGAGGTTAGAGCTTAAGTACACAGTTTCTGTGTGGGAGTGTTTTGTAAAATTAAAAAGAAAATATATCCATTTTATCCCTGGAGAATTCTCTTATACGTTGCACGTTCCTAATGAAGAATATGAATATTAGAACCTCAGCTTTGCATCATACATGCAGTATAAATCTCTGGGTATTTTTTCATGTGGCCACCTCTCTATTAATGCTGTTCCTGTGTTTTAGGTGATCCTTTTTATATACATTCTACTACCTAATCATTTGTATCAGGCTTAAAGCTTTGCCAGGCTTCAGCCAAGATAGCTGATCTAACTCTTTAACCCCCTCCTTGGGTTAGACAACTGGTTATAAGGTTAATTATATTCATGTATTCTAGTAATATAAGTAATATAGAATCTGTTGATTAGATTAAGGTGGCGCTGATCAAGCAGCCTCCCACTCTCCCTTAGAATAGACAATTTTATGATTGTTTATACATGATATTTACAGGCAATACCCAGATTGCTAAATTTGCTTTCAGAACCTTCACTGTTGAGTTGAAGATTGAACTTAGGATAGTCACTTATAACTCAACAGTGTCTGTGCTTGTTTTATTATCTCATAGATGCTGCTTCTGTTGATTTTGAGCAACTTGATTTAGTAATTCTATCAGATGCTTTAAAGAGATATCTTCTGGACCTCCCAAATCCAGTTATTCCAGCTTTAATATTCAGCGATCTGCTCTCTGCTGTCAGAGGTGAGTTTCTGCTAATGGTATAAAATCAAGGACCTTAAGTTACTGTAAAAAGTGTGTGTATGAGAAATAACTTTACTCTGTGTTTTATTATTCCTCCAGTGCATATTCTATGTATTTTTCCATTTATTTACGATTCATTGATCTGGCACCATATTCAACTGCTAGAGGCATTCCTGAACAACAGAATAGAGGCAGTGGATACATATTGCAATTACATTAATATAATCTAGAGAAATTTAAATCTTTGCCAAGTTAAACAATATGGCCGCTTCTGCACACAAGTGTAAATGGAAATATACAGAGAGACTTTCTGGGACTTTAAATAAGATTTTTTTCTTTTTTTTTAAACTCTGTATAACTGAAATACAAGATGCACAACATTTTGACATCTCTGTTTGTTCTATATGGAAGTGAGGGATTATTTTAAACTTTTTAGAATAATGTGTAATGTTTAACAGTATCAAGGACTCTCTATCTGTGTGCAGAAAGAGCTAATTGTTAACCTTTTTTTATCAGTGCTGGCAAATGGAGCTTATTTGCAGAGGACATAATGTTCTTGGGTTCAGTGGCCTCTGTTGCTCCGAGCACCTGCTTGTCAGCAGAAGGACTTATCTTTTGACTGCGTTCATCTCCATTTATTTTACCCCTTAACCATAATGTTCTGTAACACGTTTTAGAAACAGGATATTGCGTTGATTAAAAAACATGTGAGGTGGGCTAACTAATGGTAGAAGAATATTCATAGTTTCCTGTGGTCTACACCACATTTGTGTAGCTTCTTTTCATCTACTTGTCTACTGTTTTGTTAGTAAATTTTTTACAGATTAAAGACCTTGAAATCAAGCCAGTTGGAAGTATTTTCTTTAATCGGTACATTTATTTTTGTCTACAGAACCCATTAACTCAGAGAGTGCAAACCTATCGAGGCAAATCATCCAGTCTTCTAACGTGCCACACCAGTACTGGCTTACCCTCCAGTACTTGCTCAAGCATTTCTTTCATCTCTGTCAAAGCTCCAGCAAAAACCAACTCAGCGCAAAGTTGCTGGCAGAAATCTTTAGCCCACTGCTGTTCAGAAACCAGCTATCGAGGTACGCAAGCTTAATGTTCTGTGTATTTGGGGAGGTAAAATCAGCAGCTGAGTAGTAATGTGTGGTAATAGTTTTGTATCCTTTTTAAGTAGTTGTTTACATATATTTGGGGTGTCAAGAATTTTATTTTTTTATACCTTTTTTACTATACATATGCTATACATATACATGAATACTCCTTGTGACATTACTAAGGCTAATAATACACAAGAGGATTTCAAACCATGCTAGCTTCTATAGCAGGGAGCCCCCAGGCCAAATGTCCTATCATTTTGTGAGCCAGGTTTAGCAGTACACCAATGCAGGTTAACTTGCTTCTGACCATGCTAGCTTCCTGCTGTGGTAGTCAGAACTGCTCAGAAGTGTAGTAAGCCTTAGTAAGGCAATATTTATGAATTGCCTCCCACCCTCACCCCCCACATTGGTTAGATATTTCATTGTATGTTTACCAAAAACATTTAGCATCCAACAGCTTTAAAAAGTCCAAGTAATCCACACCCTCTTTTTTTTGTTTATTTTGCAAACTGAAACATTAAATTCTGCTTTGTTTTCCAGCTCAGACAGTTCAGACTTCAGCACACAGATTCTAGAAGTTTTGATTGAATGGAATGAAAATCCGGCTGCACCAGGTAAATACTCCATTTTTTTTCCTCTGAACCTTTTTCATGTTAGTATAACATGTGGTGGTGCATTTTTTTATTGTCCCGTATGTGGGCTATTTTGACATGTATCAACATTTAAAAGGAATGCTGGCAGGTGAAACAGTACAATTTGTTTTTCATTTGATAACAGTGTTTCAATTTGAATCGCTGGGGCTAAGTTTTACTTTAAACAAAATTCATGTAGTCATTAGATAAATAATGTGCTTTAATTTGGTCTGCTTAATCTTTGTAGATTTAAATTTAGTTTCTAATGGATTCGCTTATGAAACGTACTAGGTTATCTTGCTCAGTCTCCTGCAGTTTGGACATTGTGGACTTAAGCAACTGAATTTGTTTAATTTTTAGTACTTCCTTTGTAAATTGATTCTATTAAGAATAAATGCACAAGTGTAACAAATCAATTTCTATTCACCACTGATATTCCAGAATAGACTGTTGGCTTTAAAGAGCAGAATTTCTTGGACAGACCTCATAGCAACAGACCAAAACCACCTTTAAGTCTAATTTAAGAGTTAGCGTACATGACTTGCAGAGCCCCACCCACAGCTTTGAGTTGGTCTATAGTTTGCCAGGTTATCCATTAGCAGGTGGTAAGGGGAAGTTGTAGATGGTAATTCATGCTCCCTATTGACCTTGCAAAATTGTTGTCTAGTGACCTTGCATAGTTATCAATGTCTGTTTCTTTTGGATTTATTTTTTGTTTGTTTGCATTTAGATTTAGAGAGAGGGAAGGACAAAATAACAGGTTAATTACGAACCTTTTATTTGATGTAGTTTATTTTATTGTGCGGTTTAGTCCAACTTTATACATGTCATGTTTTGGATTTTCACAAAAAAAGTCTGCCCTTTACTCTCCCCTCATTGAATCGAAGCAGTGGTGAATGTTATACGAGCCATTGTTCATTTTAAAGCTAGATCCATTGTTTTGGGATTTGGAATTTGGAAAATGTATCTTATTTTCCAGGTTTAAATCTCCCAACCATCTAACATTACTACCGTATATAAACCATAGAAAAGCCTTGCACCTTCTCTTACATTTTATATAAACCAGCCTTGTACCTTTTTTTTTTTTCTTTTGTTCTATTGTGTAAGTTATTGGAACATATAGTTTTTGGCATATGTTTGCAACATATAGACTGTACAATTAGAGAGAGAGTGGGATTTTTTTAATTGTCCTCTTTTAAATAATATTTTTCTGCAGTTTAGAAACACGAGCAGTATTTGGTTATTATTTTAAGGCTCGTAAATGCGGGGATGTTGATATTTTGGTGTGGTTGATTGTGTCTTATTGAAGCCCATGCTTCAATTTTACCCCCCAATTTTGATGGAAAATCAGATTTTAAATGTCAGTCAACCTAATTTAGTTTTTACCAATATTTTGAACCGACCAGAATATTGTAATAGGTGGATGATTGAGTCAAAATATCACGTGCAAGCTGTAGTCCTACCTTATTATTTGCCACTAGGGGTCACTGGTAAGCAAGCAAAGCTTTCCATAGACTCTCTCATGTTCCTTTAATAAATTCATTTACTGAAACAGATATCACAGTTATATGAAAACTGTAAAAATATAGTGATTGGGAAAACACATTGGTTTCATAACTAAAATGAGGCAGGGGGTAATGGAATTGTAATAACTGTTCAGGAGAATCTAATCTGCAGTTTAAAGCTCTACTTACATTTATCATGTTCTGTGTGTGCTGTACTTTAGAGTTTATTAGTACTCAACTGTTGTTTGACTGTGGATTACAGCATTTTAGTTAATGTTCAAGTTTATAACGGGTACATACAACCTACGGCCCTCCAGATTTCTTGTTTGTGAATGCTGGGAGTTGTAGTTTTTAAACATCTGGAGGTCCGCAGGTTGGACATTCCAGGTTTATTACATCCTTGTAAGGTTGTGAGAACAAAGAAATGCATGTTTTTTCAACACCCCTTTTTACCATTTTGTTAATTGTTGAGGGTGTATCTGGGAAGAATGTCTCCATAATGTATTGGCTTTTTACTAATTAGTATTGCCAGGTATTGCTTGTGGTGGCTGGTTCAGATCCTTTATACAGGGTTACAGGCATTGATTGCTCTAAATCTACAAGCACAGCAATAAAGTTTAAGGCTATTTGAAATGTTAGCGGGAGAGTGTACACTGCGAAGAACCAAAGTATTTTAAACTTGTCATAAGCACAACCTATTCTTTGTCTACACACGTTTATTAAATTAAATCTTTTTACCCCGAAAAACCTGCAGGCAAAATATTCCCTTAGAAGCCAAATCTGTGCAGCTCAAACAAACGGGAATTCCTGTAACTTGCGATAATAGTTTGGAAATACCATATATGCCACTTGTTAAATAGTAATGTGCTGGCATCTTACCGGGATGTCTGTTTGCATTTCACCAGTCAATTGTCTATAAGGGATTGTATATAATTATATAAACTTTTTACATTGTAAGCTGTAACTCCCTTGGAAAGTTACATTCACAGATGTTTCAGTTAAGAACTTGAGATGTATACTGCTGTTGTACAGCAGCATTGCCGATTGTGTAAAGAAATATATGTATTTATATAAATGTGTATTCTTATTCATACATAAATACGCTTGTGCTATGTGCTGAATAAGAGGGGCAATTACATTAAATCTGCCTTCCTCCTCTTCAGTGCCCTGCAGTCATTTCTAGAGCTGAACATAAGGTGGGCCACGTGATAGAATGAAGTCAGCCCTTAGCTGTTTTCTGATTGGCTGCTGGATGCTTCTTTGTGTGAGACTATGTGCAGAACAATTCACGTCTTTCCATCTGCAGTATAGGATTAATCAGCTGTAAAGAAGCCATAGAAGTTTGGGATCATTAGTTGCGTGCCATATCAAGGTTAAAGAGACTGGAAGGGCAGAGGTTAAATCTAGCGGCTTCTAACCTCAAGCTGTGCTGGTGCAGGTGCTCTAAAGCAGCGTGACTAAGAGGAGGTGTTGGGAGATGTGGGCAGACACATCAGTCCCTTGGTTTTCTTGGAGGTACAACCCTTTTTTCTTTCACAGCAGAGCTTGGTTTCTATTTTTTGCTTTGTAACTGAACCACTTCCTGAATTTGGCTGTTCACAGAGCATGTTTCGTGGCGAGCTTGTACTTGAATGCTGCACACAGCAGCCAGTTACAGAGTCTATTTTAAGTCCCTTCACAATGGTCATCTCAGTTACTGTGCTAAAACCAGAACACTCCCAGCATCAGCCACTTGTTAGCTGATGACAGCACCCACTTTGATTGACAGCCCTTTCTATACACCTCCCCCAACCTGAAATCCCTAGCTCAGCAAATATTTGAACCTGCTCGAGTTAATCATGAAACTGAGATCTTTATCTCAGGGAGACGTGCTAGCTAGAGTCTTTCTTTTTTATCCCCCTCCCATTCAGCGTACAGTACTGAAATCGGCTTCACTTTTTAATCATTAACTGGGAGAGAAGACAGGATTCCAGTGCACTACCTCAAGGCTCTCTTTTTAAACAAATGAGTGGCACAGACGTTCCCTGGGAAGACATTTATGGATTATAAGCTCTTCTTCTCCCACATACATGTATATTTCCAGGTGTAAGGAGACCTGTCGCAAGTTATTTTTTGGAGAATTTAGTTTTCTTGCCGTTAAAGATTTTTTGGGATTGATTAACTCTTCAAAGTGGAGGAACGTCACCATGCATGATATACAGTGTAAGTCACTATTCGGCGCATCAGTAATAATTTTTAGCCATTTGGTAAGATGATTTTGGTGTTTCTCATATGCAGAGAGCAGTTAAGGCTGTAGTTTAAATGTATATAATGTTAGAAATTTACCAGATGCTTATGGAAATTTACCTTTAGCCCTATGAAACTTTCCTAGCAAGTTAAACTGGTTTGGGCTCAGCGCTGACCTGACTGTATAAGCGTGACTGCCCGAGGTATTTCAGTTTAACACTTTCTTGTAATGTCGACAGCTCTGTAGAAATGGCAGAAATGTTACTTTAATTATGTATTTCCAGTCATTTCTGAATTTTTAATTCCCTGTGTCTCATTGGCTGTACAGTGGCTGGAGGGTGACTTGTTGAATGTTTCATTTAAAATCCTAAAATGTGTAATGAATAGATTAAAGGTAGAAGATTAATCCGGTCCTGGTCCTGGTCTAACTTGGAGATCCAAAGTGTTTTATTGCCCCATAATGAAGTTACTCTAGCAATTTACAATGTACTTTGAATTAGTTTACATATTTTCAGGCATTAGATTTTTTTTTAAATGACAATCTAGGATTAAAGACCAACTTCATACCATTTGTTATTTATGCTTTAATCCTGTGTTTTGGAAATTTGGTCTGATTTTTTTCTTCTTGGAAAGTCCTCATATGATTTGGCACTGCATAGCTTTCACTGCACTGACATGAAGAATGGAGGATTTTGTGGTACGTGTCATAGCAGATCACCTCCTTTCAGTCTGCCAGCAGTAGAAGGGTTTGCATGTTTATTACATATATTAAACAGCTGAAAAGCTATCCTTGCTTGGAAAGGCTAAATGAAGTGTTTTTATGACAGATTTTACAGTCTGTATAGAAGCGCTTTGCAGTGAAAACATAGTTTTTATGGTTACTGTGGGAAAGGCATAATGAGAGAGGAGTGGCTTTCAACATTGCATTTGATTGGATAGAATAGATGATGTAATGGGTTATAGTGAAGCATCTTAAAGGTATTGAAATGAATTCCAAGGCACAATGTTTTAGACAGACAGGCAAGCAGTTGTTGCATGAGAGTTGGAGCATCAAAAGACATGTGTAATATGTGGAATATGGAAGAATCCGTTCCAGGGTGCATCAGTACTGAAAATTATCATGGGCCAGAGCTTATATTTTATTTAGAGATGGACTCTCCAGGTAAAACTTTCACAGCTATAATAGCAATTAGGTCATCTCAAACACAATGCAGTATTTGATATTTTACCGTCATGTGCATTGGTATCAAAGATTCAGTGTCTCTTTAAATAACTTGGTTCACCCTTGGCAATCACATCGGCACCATTTGGGTAGATAAACTTACAGCACTATGCCTGCTACATTATTCCCCCCATCTCTTCACTCACATGTGTGAATTATCGAACGCTAGCATATTCTGTTCATAATTATCAACATTTTCTTTACCATAAGGAATTTTATTGTGTAGAAATTCTATTTTCTATTGATAGTTTTATCTTTCACTGGCTAAAATGTGTTGAATTCCATGCACCATTAGTGCTAAATAAAAAGGATTAGTTCAAGCCATATCTGGGTGACAGATTGGTGCTTTCTGAGGAATCGTTTATGACAGGACTTGTTCCAATCAAAGGATTTAGCCCCATCTCTGCAATGCCTTTGTTACCCAGTGCACAATTCCTAGAACAAAGATGCATTAATTCTCATTAGTGTACAGATGTCCTCTTGATATTTTCTTTTTTTGTTGTTTTTGTGGTCTGATTAGCTGCGGCATGTTTACAATTTATTTTTATATTAATAGGGGTTTTCATTTTCTCTGTTTTGTCACATCAGCTCTGCCACCAAAGCCTCCAAAATCTGCTGTAACAAACAACGGTACAAATCATATTATGTCTTTACAAGATGCTGAATGGTACTGGGGAGATATTTCAAGGTAAGCCCACTGTATACTTATTTTAAACCCTTTAAATTTCACAACTTTTGTCTCCCCCCCCCCCTTCTATTAAAGTCTGAATTAATTGGGGATAATTATGCTACATTAGCTTGTATCAATAATTTAATAATGTATATGTAAACGCTCGTAGATGTATTCGGAATGCTTCTGATGCATGAATTTAATGGTCTATGATTGTTCTCATAATTACTTGCCATTAAATATACCACACTAAACTGTGTAGGGTTCATGATTGGAGAAAAGGGCTGTCTTTAAGCAAATCGGTTAACAAGATCTAAACTTGTTTTAGGGGTATGTCAGTTGGATGGTACTTTCAGGCAAAATAAATAAAATGATACAGCCATTATATGTTCTTTAGCACCTTTGCCCCTGTGCACAGTTATAGACGGTTGATTGTGTGTCATATTTTACAACATAATTTGTGGATGGCTGTTGTGGACAAATATTCAAGATCTATCTGTGGCACGTGTTGTTAAAGTTCCCTTCCTTATTTTGCAGGGAAGAAGTAAATGAAAAGCTCCGTGATACCACTGATGGCACCTTCTTGGTACGAGATGCATCTACTAAAATGCATGGGGACTACACACTTACTCTAAGGTGAGACACTACGAATGTACTTAAAGATATTTTATATAATATATTTCAATTGTAGTGTAAATTAAGTCTTTTTATTGCATCTATTACTACAGGAAAGGTGGAAACAACAAACTCATCAAAATCTTTCACCGAGATGGGAAATACGGTTTTTCTGATCCTTTGACATTCAACTCTGTAGTCGAACTAATAACGCACTACCGCAATGAGTCTCTTGCCCAGTATAATCCAAAACTGGATGTAAAATTGGTTTATCCTGTGTCAAAGTTACAGCAGGTAATTAAAGCTTTGCATTCTTAATACAATGATTTCAATTTAACAAACTAAGAGTATCCATCAGGTCAGGCTTGAGAGTTGCACCTTCCCACAGCTAGAGCATGGCCTGTACACACCTGTAGTGTGCACAGGTTCTTTGTTTTCCAATGAGTCCATAACTGTATGGCATTATTTTTCTTTCCAGGATCAAGTAGTCAAAGAAGACAGTATTGAAGCAGTTGGGAAGAAGCTAAGAGAGTACAATGTTCAGTTCCAAGAAAAGAATCAAGAGTATGATAGACTATATGAGGACTACACAAGGACCTCTCAGGTATGTGGAATGCAGGGAAACCCGATCTTGTTGGGAAGAGTTACTCCCATGTGTAAAATATTTCAGTGGTTACTATATGGAAGCATGGCAGGTGCTTTCTTTTAGTAATCTTCTAAAGCAAATGACCAACCTCATATAAAGGGAAAAATGAATTTGTTCATATTGTTTGTTAAATGGATGTATTACATGTCCAGAGGTTGGGCTGTATAAGCAGACCTTTTTTTTTTCTTTTGCATCTAACTAGACTATTTTAAACTGGATCATTCATATGTTTAGAAATAAAATGGTCACGTGGCTTAGTCAAGACTTGCTTTATCCATATTGAATTGGAATAATGATGATGATGATGATGGCAGCTCTTTTTTACACATGCTGTAAGAAACTTTCTATTTCCAATCCAGTTACCTTTATTATTTCAAGCCAATGAGGATACTGCAAGTTGCACCACTCTTTTGCTTTCTCTCCTTATTACTGAGCTAATAACGTTTTCTTTGCAATACAGGAAATTCAAATGAAAAAAACAGCAATTGAAGCATTCAATGAGACCATAAAAATATTTGAAGAGCAATGCCAAACGCAGGAGAAATACAGCAAAGAGTATATAGAAAAATTTAGGCGTGAAGGCAACGAGAAGGAAATACAAAGGTAGGGTATTCACTTGTTAGATTGTTCATGTTATTTTATAAAGAGCAGATGCATGGCATTATATAGGATACATTAAAGTCTGCATAGGTGTTTAGTAAATAATATATATATTTTTTTTTTACAATATATCATATACAGCCATTTAGTGCTGTTTAGCAATCTATAAATGGTTTTATCTACATATTTTATTACGTATTTGTTAAATGGTTTATATAATGTATATATTATTTTATTTATAAAGTGCCACTTGGGTACGCAGCGCTGTACATTATAAAATACAGAGTACACAATACCCTGGTGCTTCTGATAATCCAGTTATAAAAAAAGAGGAAGTTTCTGTGCACACAAAGGACTTTTCAAAAACACTTATCAAAAAGCACTTTATATGTTTTTGAAAAGTCCTTTGTGTGCACAGAAACGTTCTCTTTTTTTATATATCAATTATAGCCGCACTCTATTATACATGTGGCTGAACAGCGTAGATTGCTGCATTCAACAAAATATGCCTTTTTGGGGGTTGCCATATATATTGACTACAGTCAGAGTACCAGTTTAGTGCCAGACTAGGAGGAAGATTTTATTTTACCCCATGATTAAATGGTTTTAGGGCAAGTATCTGTTTCTGCAAATAAGTATTTCTTTATTATAATTTTACATTCTCCCCTTTCATCTAAAAGGATTTTGCATAATCATGAGAAATTAAAGTCTCGGATCAGTGAAATTGTGGACAGTAAGCGGAGACTTGAAGAAGATTTAAAGAAACAGTTAGCAGAATATCGCGAGATTGATAAACACATGAATAGTATCAAACCAGACCTGATTCAGCTAAGGAAGACAAGAGACCAGTACTTAATGTAAGTCTCAGAGTATTCTTCTTTCCAGCTAAGGAAATATAGAAGATTAATTTGTTATTGGATATGCCCATGTGGAAGAGGTGTATGGTCTGTCTGTATGGGTGTAGGAGGTTGCTTTTGGCTGTTAATTAGGTGTAGGTTTTGCATGGACATTTTTTTTTTTTCCCAATCCAAAATAATTTTGTGAAGTTAATCCCGTTTTTTTACACTGTGATCATTTTCTAGCATTGTAGCATAATATTGTAATAACCAGGAAGTATTTTCTTGTACCTTTTGGTTGGCTGCATATCTGTGGAGCTTAGGATGAGCTGTATGTTGTGAATCAATGTTGGCTGATGGAATAAATATTGATGACCAGGAAAAAAAATTGTTTTTTCCTAATATAACAGAGGTGTTTTCATTACTTTCCTTCTAGGTGGCTTACCCAAAAAGGAGTGAGACAGAAGAAGCTAAATGAGTGGCTGGGCAGCGAGAATACAGATGAGTAAGTCTCTTTAATTGTAATAGATTGGAAGGATAAGTTGGGTACTGACCTTTTCTTTGCTTTGAGCCGGTCCTGTTTTTTTCATGGTTATTAGTATTCAATTACTAAAACCAAAGGTAATCTGTGGGCCATATTACCATTTGGCGCTTGAAGTGAATATTTGACCTTTTATATATTACTAGCAAACCTTTTTCCGAGTAGGCCTCCTGGCTGATTCCCAGCTGCCACAAGGGTTTGAGAAGGATTACCTACATGATATAATATTTGGAATGGTAGATTGCAGTTTTGGAAAATGCACGACACATATTATTACTTTGAACCAACTTGCAGATTTAATTCACTTTATATGTTCTCTACACAACATAGTGAATATTTTACTCCAGTACACATCCATAGAATTTGTTTCGTTCGGATAATAGCCATTTTATATTCAGTTGAAATGATTAATATTTTTTTTTTATTCCAGTCAATATTCCACAGTGGAAGATGAAGATTTGCCACATCATGATGAAAAATTATGGAATGTCGGGAATATCAACCGAAGCCAAGCAGAAAACCTATTACGCGGGAAACGGGACGGAACATTCCTTGTTCGGGAAAGCAGCAAGCAGGGCTGTTATGCATGCTCTGTAGTGTATGTATTCAGTCATATTATTTTAATGAAATGCCTATTAACTTTAGACGGGTTGACATGCACTTATGGGTATATCTGGAAAGATTATACATTAACTACAACTCCCTGTATTCCCTCACTGCCCTTTGCTGAGGCAGCGACAACGAGGGGTAATGCTGGGATTTGTGTTTTTCAAACATCTGGAGGCCCACAGGTTGAAGATCCCTGCTTGACATGATTGTGGTCAGTGCATAGAGTTTCAAAATGTTGTTCGGATGAGAGAATTGGATCTCAGATCTTTTATGTATTTACCAATTAGCCGTAATTGATAGATATAAAATGCTGTAATGGAATAAAATAGGTTACTGAAATCTCAAATAACCTGTTTTATGTAAATCTAAAACTGTTTTTCCTTTGTATTACAGGGCTGATGGAGAGGTAAAGCACTGTGTTATTAACAAGACTAATACTGGTTATGGATTTGCAGAGCCATACAACTTGTATAACTCTCTGAAAGAACTGGTGCTACATTACCAACACACATCACTTGTACAGCACAATGACTCTCTTAATGTCACACTAGCATACCCTGTATATGCACAGCAAAGGCGATGAAGACTTAAAAAAACTTCAGGTGTATACTCCTATGCTGACAACATTAAAGCCTCTCTAGGCAAGGAATATAACTAAAGCTCCCTCATCGGCCTAATCCACAAGATTGAGCTGCAGTATCAAAGCTATTCTTCAGATGGGATAATAGCTTTTTTCCACCATGGAAGCAGGAGAGTGTTAAGCTGTGAATGTATGTCTCTAAGCTATTGTGCTTGCTTTCTAAGAACCAGAAGCACATCAAAGTAAAGATATGCTATTAAAAAGCCTATCTCCCAGGCCCGCAGGTACCTAGAGGCCTTCACCATGGTGCTTGTTTACGTTCTAATAAAGCTTTACCAGCTTGAATGTTGGTTACTACAGATCCAAGAAGCCAAGGTGTCTTTGCCAGTACTTTTCTGGACGGAAACTTTCCATCATAACCAAGTTGAAGACTTGTGGCATTGTATACAGTGGATCTCCTTATCAGAGCCTTGTGGATTTTTTCATTTTCCCAGAATATATATATATATAAATATGTAGCAGAATGGCACTTTTCATCATTTCTTATTAAACTGCATTGAAAGTGTAAGCAGCGTATTGCCACAAGTGTTTTAATAGGACTATATGTGAAGCAGTGGAAATTCTGTTGTAAAATCTATTTAATGTGGAAGATAACATCAAGAACATGGCAAATGGTATAAATATATTTGTACATAGCATTGGGTGACTAGCTGTCAAAACTGAACTTATACCAAACTGGGAGGGGTGGGGTTTGTTTATTTTGCTAATAGCTAAATCCTTAATGCTATGCAACACCATTTTTTTTTCTCTAGCTGTTTTTTTTATATGTGTACCAATAAGATACTTTTCTGTTACCTATCCTTTTTGTTATCATGTTGGTTTGTTTGTTTTTTTATTTTAAAGAAATGTGCAGTATGTCTGGGCGGGAGGGGTACAGAGTACATAAATGAAAGCTATTTTACCATAAATCTTGTATAGAATACGTGGCTTTGAGCCTAAGATTTAAAAGAAAGTGGAGTTTAGAAATCCATTACAGTTATTTGATTAAATGTTTCGTTGGGCAGTGCCTAATACGCTTTAAAGCTGCTTTATTGATGAAATCTTTAAAATATAGGAATATAGGTAAATATAACATGAAAATTTCAGAGTTTGACAGTGTTGTTTTCTGGTTTATTTTCTATAATGGTACTAGATAATGTGCTGAGGACATGTTTAGTGCTCTGTGTATACTTGGAATCATGCACAGGATTTCTTCTCAATATTGAACATTTAAATGACTAGATCTGGAGTAAAAAAAAAAAAACATTTTGTAGCATGTGAATTATGGTGAGATCATTTTCCTGTTCTGACATTTTCAACATTTGGTTTTAAATGGTAAATTTAGAAATAAAAAGATAATCCAACTCCTGGTGACAGATGCATGATCCAGTTTTATTACTAACATTCTACAGGACATGGAGTCACCTAATTTCAAGTAACTGGCTGCTGTTAGATTTGTAGGTTAGGCAACAGAGAATATTATCCAGTAATGTGCATGAAAGTCATGCAAATACTGAAAATAATACTATAGGATCCAACCTATGGTGTGTAAAAATGTCATTTTGTTATTCTTTTTAGCACTTTCACCTCTGCTTATACAGAGAACTACCAGAATTATGTATTGATTTTTAATTTTCTTTTGGTATTCTGTTCTGTAAGGCAGCGGTTTCTATTCTGCTAAGGTTTTGTATCCCATAGTACTTCCGCCATCAATTTTTGTAGTATTTGCTGACAATGTAAATTTACATAGAGACTGTCAGTATTTTGCCTGTGATTACCATTTGTTTTTTCACTGTAAAACGGATACGCTTTTTTTTCTTTTTTTTTTTTTTTTTTTTTTTACACTTTCTGCCATATTGTAAGCCAGGGATGTCCAATCTGCATCCCTTCAGATATGTGAAAACTACAACCCCCAGCATTCCTTGGTTACAAAACCAAGGGATGTTGGGAGTTCTAGTTTTTTTAAACATGTGGAGGAGTCCCAAGTTGGGCATCCCTGTTTTAAGCGTTTATTTCCCCACCTGCCAAATGTTTAGGCCACAGGCTTTTTTTGAGTCTCCAGGCCTTTAGTTAACATAAATAAGAAGCTGAGCTATGTATGCTTTTGTGCTTTTTATACAGTATGTGTATGATTGTAAACGGGGAAAAACTGCTTTATATTCCTGTGTCCTTGCATTTCCATATTTCTGTTAAAGTCCATTAAGCTTTTTTTTTTTTTTTTTTTTTGTATGTAAACTGTTCCATAAACCTATGAAGCTTTATAATCCCTCTCTTTTGTAAACGGATCCTTTTTATTGTAATAACAGAAGTCATGGTGGTGTTCTATGAAAAGCATCTTGCCCAGTTACTTTCTGCTTGAGTCATAAACCCATTTCATTGTTTCACTGGTACTTTCATCGTAGCTGCTTTCAATAATTTAAATGAACTTTGACAAGTATTTTCATATGCAAGTTTGTTTTTTTTTTTTAAATCTAGGAATGGTAAATTTTTTAAACCCCCCAGTCTAAGCCATATTTTTCCTTAAACTAGGTCATGTGTAGTTTCTCATACCTTCTTAGTTTAGTAGGTATAAAGAAGTCTTGTTTTTAATTTTGAAGCGTGATATGAAATGCACGCACACAATTGATAAAGGTACATCATACAGTTATATGGAGCACAAAAAGATTTGTTTTTTTTTTTTTAAACGCTTTTATTAAAAGGACATTATACTGCTCTTGGGTCTAGGCAAGACTATAGATAGAAATGGAGGGAAGGGCCATCTTGCTTTCAGTTACCGCTAAAGTGTAGTGTCCCTTTAATTAATCGGGGTGATTGTGTATTTGACTTGTGCAGCTCATACAAGTGTTGCGCAGTACAAGTGGCCTAGATACCTGGTTACCCAAACCAAAATGAACTTTATATTCTGTGAAGTTAAATGTTTTACTAAATGGTAATGGGCAGTAAGTTACGAAAACTGAATGTGCTACTGATTTCAGTGCAGATAATTGTCTGCTGCCTCTAGAATGTTTGGCAAAGTGTTCTGTTTGAGGGTGTTTGTTCATTTTTAAAATGGGCACTTAAAACTTGTTGCCAGGTTTGAAAAAACCAATGGCAATATTTTTTCTTTAGTAGAAAACGCTTTACAGGGAGGATAAACCATAGAAATGTTATTATTTTGTCCCCCTTAAAATACCATTTAAAGGCATAGCTAACTGTGTAACTGAACTTTCCTTCTCTGCACATTTACGTTTATTCATGTGAATGATGGCTAATGTAATCCATACTATTGGCAAATAGACATTCAACATACACTGTAAGTACTACTCACAATTTCAAGGGTTTTGCAGGTTTTCATGGATAATTTAAACAAACAAATTTGTGCTGTAAGTGACAGATCTCTGACTCCTCCCAGTCAGTTTGAACCTTCATTAACATATGCTTGAAAATGTCTGAGAATGAGAACCGATGACTGAATGAGGTTGGAGTCAGAAAGCAGTTGGTTACTGCATGAGTATAGTCTTCATTTTATAGTGATTAGTAGTGCAGAGAAGAAATGATCAGTATACAGCAAGTTCTGCGCTCATACTGCACTGTCTATTAACAAACATAATGGCTACCATTTTTAGAAATCAATTGTATGTCCGTTGCTGTATAGATAAAGTTGCGCTGGGAGTGATTACTACAGTTCATAACGTTGACATCCCAGGCTAAATGTCACCATAAGACTGCATTAGCTTCCCAATGTGCTGCTATATTTTTATTCCTGTTTCAAGAAAATCCTGTTCAATGTTTATACAACATAAAACTCTATATCTACTTTGCTAAACAACATGAATACATTGGTCTTTCATTGGGGGTGGAAAGGACGGTTTGGGGTAATTTGCCTTTACAAGGCAATAAATAAAGTTGTGCCTCTGAAATTGGAGCTATAGCTTTGATAAAGCTCTGTGTCTTGTTTTAAGTTGCTTTAAAACATTGTATTAGACCTTCAAACAAAATAAAGGTTGTTTTGAAAATGGTTTTATTTGTCCTTATTTAATACATTCATGAGTTATAGCTTACAAAGTATTAGCAGGGGAAAAAAATGTTGCAGGACTGAAACGGCAAAAGTTTAAATGATTGAAAGCCAGTGGAAAAGGGCAATTATAATTTCCTCGTCCCCTCCCTCTTAAAGTACCCAGGATGAGGACATAAACCACTAGGCCCTCATCCCTTGCCGATATTAAATAAACTTGCAATTGTTGGCCCTACCCCCTATCTCAACCTGGGATCTGGCCAGTGGAAAGATGGGCTTCTTGCAGAAGGCTACGTCTGGACTGAGAGGGTAAGGAGCAGACCAGTGATCATAATTTTAGGTAAGTATTACCGGCAGACTTGCGTCACCCAGGGTACTTAAATTGGGATGGTGGGAGGGTTTAATTGCACTTTAACACTGGGCATATGGGATAGTTAAGTACATACAGGGTTATTCAATAAAAGTTCTTATCGTTTAAAATGGAGCTAATTTTGCCCCAACCAATCAGATCTTATTTAACATTTGAAAGCTAACATCTGATTGGTTGGGGCAAAATTAGCACCATTTTAAACGAAAAGAACTTTTATTGAATCTCCCTAATAATGTTAAATAAAGTCAAGTAGCAAACAAGTGTAAATATACAATGTCCATGTGATATGAAGGTATTACCAGTTTGCTATTAGAATATCCTCTGGAAGCATAATACAGTATGTTCTCCTTAAAAAAAAAAAAAAAAAAAGAAGTCATCTGACTACCAAATCTTTAACCTGAAGCAATAATATAACTGGCTTATAACATGGCTGCTGTTTCCTTCCAGCTTCCTAGATTCCATTAATCCATATAGTATAGTATTTGAGGTTGAATAAAGACATACGTCTATCAACTCCAGACCATCTAGCAATATTCTCATTTCCTGCCTAACTGTTGATCCAGAGGAAGGCAAAAAAAACACCAAATTTATGAAGGGGAAAGAAATCCTTCCTGACTCCAAGTGGCAATTGGAAATTTCCCTGGATCAACTCTACTTTATGTATCAATACCAGTAACTTGTAACATTCCTTGTTTGCAGAAACTCATCCAGCCTTTTTTTAAAACTGACCAATGAACCTGCCATAACAACGTCCACTGGAAGACAGTTCCATAGCTTTACTGTTCTCACAGTGAAAAACCCTTTCCGAACTTGAAGCCTAAACCTCTTTTCTTCAAGTCTTAAGGGATGTCCACGTGTCCTCTGACATGCTCTATTGGTGAACAATGCCCCAGATAGTTTATTGTATGGCCCATTTATGTATTTATACACAGTAATCAGTAATCCTCAGGCAAGCACCTTTTCTCCAGCGTACATAATTGTACCTTTTCCAGTCTCTCTTCGTATTGAAGCTCCCTCAATCCCTTATTAATTTAGTTGTCCTTCTCTGAACCCTTTCCATTTCAAAGATGTCCTTCTTGTACACAGGATTCCAAAATTGCACTGTATATTCCAAATGAGGCCTTACCAATGCTTTGTAAAGAGGGAGAATAACATTTTCCTCCCTTGAATCCATACCTCTCTTTATACAATACCATGCTGGCTCTGGTTGTTGCCTGGCACTGCTTGCTTCCTTTGTTATCCACCAAAACTCCAAGATCCCTTTCCAACAGGGATTCACTTAACACAGAGCCATTTATAGTATAAGCAGCACAAGGATTTTTAAGTCCAAAATGCATCACCTTACATTTCTTTACATTGAATCTCATCTGCCACTTAACAACCCAATGGGACAATCTATCTAGACCCCCCTGCAAAGATTGCACATACTCTGAAGTTTTTAATGGTCGGCAAAGTTTTGTGTCATCCGCAAACACAGAAACCTTGCTGACAATACCCACTTCCAAATCATTCATAAATAGATTAAAAAGAAGCAGCCCCAACACAAGAACCCTGTGGCACCCCACTTAGCACTTTAGTCCCTATTGATGAAACCCCATTAACAACTACTCTATGTATCCTATTCATTAACCAATTTTCAATCCATGTACAAATGTGCCTCCCCAGACCAACAGACCTTAGCTTATACATTAGTCGCCTATGGGGGACTGTATCAAAAGCCTTTGAAAAATCCAAGTATACTACATCTACTGCTATGCCAGAGTCTAAATTTCTACTTACTTCCTAATAAAAGCCAAGCAAGTTAGTTTGACAAGATCTATTCCTCCTAAATCCATGCTGGTTATTACATATAATGTCAGTCCTTGAAACATACTCTAGAACATGTTCCCTTATTAAACTTTTCAGGATCTTCCCCACCACTGAAGTTAAACTTACAGGCCTGTAATTACCCGGCTGTGAACGACTACCCTTTATGAATATTGGAATAACATTGGCCTTTTTCCAAACCAGAGGCACACCACCGGACATGAGGGAATCTGCAAAAATAAGAAACAATGGCCAAGATAAAACTGAAGTTAGCTCCCTAAGGACCCGAGGA
The DNA here is from genome assembly GCA_019447015.1 of Hymenochirus boettgeri. Classification (NCBI taxonomy): domain Eukaryota; kingdom Metazoa; phylum Chordata; class Amphibia; order Anura; family Pipidae; genus Hymenochirus; species Hymenochirus boettgeri. The sequence goes on along the minus strand of CM033469.1, from coordinate 361,703,331 downwards.
TGTATTTTATCTGCATTTTATTGTGCACTGGTGAGGTAGGATCAGCTTGTCATGGCTGTTAGTTTGATAAATGGCTCTAAATGTGCATTTATACTAGTTTTAAGTGTGTAAATTGGCCATTGGGTCATAAAGGACATTGTATGTCTCCTAGAATGTGAGGATTTATTATTTTGGTGTGGTGAGTAATGAACAATTTAAATCAAGATGTCTGATAAACTAATTGCACAACTTTTATTGTTATGCATTGCTGCATTATTTGTTGGTTTACTGCAACTGAGCTAGCACTTTGCCTGCTACATAGGGGTCACTTTGCCATCCCTAGTGCAAGGACAACAGACTAAACCAGTGTAGATCTAAGATTCTGAATTCCACACCAGTTACAAATGTTTGAAACCTACAGATTTTAGGGAATTGTAGAAAAAAATATTTTCAGGGAGAATACGACAAATAAATAAGAATATTTTATGTTTCATGGCTAGCTTTAGAGGCCTTCATCCTTTTTATGGTAATTGTACTCCTTAAAGGAGAACTATTATGTGCATAAAGTTTTTTAAAATAATATTAATATTATTGGGACAGGAATATTGGACTGGTTATTCCTACCTCCTAATATTGTTTCTGTGAGGAGCACCAGCCCAAAGAATATGACAATTATTATTATACACAAAATCAAACAATAAGAGCCTACTTGCACTTGATCTATAGCGTGAGAATGCGCTGTAATCCATTTTGGTAGCGCATGTAATCATGTTTTTTTGCCAATGTTTTGTGCTCCGATTCCAGAATGTTGCTCACAAATGGACGGTAATGCCCGTAAAACACAGCAATGAAATCACGCCTTTCAAACGTGTTACCTTCTGTTATAGTGTAGCAGTAACTGACATTTTCTAAGCTCTTCCTCTTTCTTTAACATTTGTTCTCCAGTGATGGTAATGGAGTGACTGTGAGAGGAGCCAGAAAGCTGTATTTTAATACTTTAATGGCTTTTATAACCCTCCTTTTATGATATGAATTGATCAAACTGAACTTTTGCAGAGTCTGAAGTGCTTTATCTATTTATAAACATGCATTATTTAAACACCCATGGTGCAGGGTTGATTGTATTGTATGTGCCTGTATATTTGCATCATATATGTTATCATAGTGACATACACAGGAAGCCATTGTCTGTGCAGAAAGTGGAAAATCAAGTTGGAAAATGAATGTAGCCAATGTGCATATTATCACTCATTCTGCATTTTTGGTAGAAGAAGCTTCAACACTCATATGCACAATATGCTAATGCCACTTTACCAATGCTGGACATATGCTGGGCAGACATTAGATAGATCAGACATTCATTCAAATATTCCGTTCAAATTGTCACTGCTGTATAGTAGTCAATTCTGTGTTTTCCACCATGGGTTTAAAATACTGATGTGAACATAAAACATAAAAGTTATCGTCATTCAGAAAAGGTGCTTCTGAAGAAATGCGTTAAATACATACGGTACATACATACATACATACATACATACTCTATAACAATAGATTACATCAAAGGACATACAGGCAACCCAGAAAATTAGAAGAAAAGAATTTTTCACAAGGTTTGCAATGCACTCTTCAATCTTTGTACTCATTCATTCGTCATTAAAACCAAAATCCCATGCCAATATTGCGGTTTGGTGATGACATTCAACAAAATGTTCATTTTATGATGAAATTTCATTGGTATTTTCAACCTCAAAATTATCATCTAAACCAGTAGTTTCATCACGAAACTCCTCATTCCCAGAATTGGGGAGTTAAGATAAAGTCCTCTCCCTGTTTTAATGATCTAAGATTCAAAATAAAGAACATAAAAAAAATCATACCATTGGTTGTGCCAAAGAAACAAAACCTGTAACATGCCACATACTTCCTAGTTTGTTATTAGAGAACCTCAACTGTGTAAAGGTAACATCATTGCCTTAATACGTTTTGAGTATGTTACACCTTGTATGGCACAAATCCCAAATTAAATGTGCTTGACGTTGGATATTGTTTATATTTATACAGATGGTAGCTATTCTGTCTAACCCCCATGCATGTTTTATAGTGCGGATATGACTCCTGGAAGAGCGGCCATGTTGTTTTTCAAAGGTAATTATAGAAAGAATAGTACTGCGGTGATGGGAGTAATAAATGGAAAACAACAAGGGCACAATGCAACATTTGTCACCAAGATAAATATATATTTATTTTAGGCAACATTCTATAAATGAGACAATTTACCTAAAAAAGCTTATTAAATATTGTGTTGGGATAACCTGTCTCTCAATCAAAGTAAACTACAGGTTGAATTCAGCTTTCAAGGGGAGCAAGTTCCTGGATATTTATATATACACATGTATATTTGTGTCCAAGGAAACTGTCATCACTAGAAGAAATATGGAGACACTGAAGCAGCCTCTTAACCTTCAGCTTGCTTGCCATGAATTGACAGAACAGGTATGTGAACACTTCATGCATATCCCCAGAAACAGTATTCTGAGAATGCAGTCACGGTTTATTTTAGCCAATGCAGCAGCTTATTTAGGTGAAAAGTAAACATCACTGTTAAAAGGCTTTTCTTGTGAGTGATTACAAGCAAATAGCCTGAACATGATTGGAAAAGGTCCTGGGTAACATGTTACTATGACATGGATTAAAACTTTATAGCGCCTACTTTGATGCTAAACATGGATACTTTCCAATGTCTGTAATAACTAAAAGGTTTATTGCTTAGATTGTCTGGTTGTTCCACTGAATGTATAGGGCCATATATATGAATGTGCGACATCACTATTTTGCATAAATTTATCATCGCAGGCATAAATCTACTATTGCGTTCATAAATTTTCAATCACGATCATCCATACAATACTATTTCGGTATTTTGCTACCACATTATTTTGTAGTAACGATCATAAAGTATGGAAAGTTTGTGATAACGCTGGTTTTTAGATATGCCCCATAGACTTCTTTCATAGTGTATAGTCCCTGTAGACAGTAGATAATGGAAAAACTAATATGTTAGGAGAAGCAAATTCAGACATTTTTCAAAGCTATGTCGAGGAACAAATGAAAGGTGCAACATTTGCCCATGCTATTAAAGAAGAACTTTATTGGGATCTGGGCCCCAATACCTGATAATACCCAGGTTGAGGACCTAAACCACTAGGTCCTCACCACAGGGATTCCTGTAGATCCACAACTAGATGTAATGTGGGTTCGAGTAGAACCCAGTTTTGAATCGAATCTGAGGGTTTCAAAGTCCTGACAAAACTTTTGGTACTCCCGAATTTCATGGAACCTGGACTTTTTAATTTTCGATTTTTATCGAAAATCGAAAGTAGATGATTATCGAAAATCAAAGGTAGACAATTTTCGAAAATTGAAAGTAGACGATTTTCGAAAAACGAAACTCGAACTTTAAAACCTTCTGAAAATTTAGAAAGTTCGAAAATGGAACGAAACTCAACAGTTTCGAACACCTCTATCCACAATCTATCCACAATCCTTTCAATCCTTTCAAGCAACACCAACTAGTAGTGCAAGTCTGCCTCTGTTCCCCAATGTAATCAATGGAAAGCCATTTTTTGTAAAAGGCATGTCTTCAGATTGGACAGTGTCGGAAGAGTCCAGGACTCCTCCAAAGGGGCAGCCCTAATAACTGGTGTTTGACGGCTTTGTTTAAGAGAGGGGTCATCACAGAGGGGGTGATAACCTAGAGATTTCTGATTGGTAAAAATAACCATAACCCAGTAAAAATTGCTTCCTGCAAAATAGTAGCACATGCAAACATATGTTACTGTGTCAGTCCATACATGGTGATAGAAATGTAACTTGTAATAAATGATTAGATACCGTATATACTCAAGTATAAGTCGAGGTTTTCAGGCTGTGAAAACAGCCTGAAAACTGAACCTCGACTTATACTCGAGTCAGTCACTTACTGGTGAAGGAATCCGGCTGCCGCGTCCACTGATGGTCGCATCCACTGACGTCACATCCACCTGACTCCAAACTCGGCGCCGGGAATTAGAACCGGCGCCGAGTCGTGACGTCATGGATGCGACCATCAGTGGACGCGGCAGCCGGATTCCTCATCAAGATGTCGGGGCCCGGACTCTCCTGCAAAGGTAAGGCATTAGTAGTAGTGTAGTGTAGTGGCAGGGTGAGAAGATGGGTGCAGGGAGTAGTGTAGTGTAGTGTAGTTGTAGGAGTGTAGTGGCAGGGTGAGAAGATGGTGCAGGGAGTATGTATGTACTGTAGTAGTGTAGTGTATGTAGTGGCAGGTGAGAAGATGGGTGCAGGAGTAGTGTAGTGTACTGTAGTAGTGTAGTGTAGTGTAGTGGCAGGGTGAGAAGATGGGTGTGCAGGGAGTAGTGTAGTGTACTGTAGTTAGTGTAGTGTAGTGGCAGGGTGAGAAGATGGGTGCAGGGAAATAGGTTTTATTCCTGGGCTGGACCTGGGCTGGAGGGGAGACTCCTACCCCGACTTATACTCGAGTCAATTGGTTTTACTCATTTTTGAGGTAAAAATGGGTACCTCGACTTATACTCGAGTCGACTTATACTCGAGTATATACGGTAATTAATTATAGTTGCAGATGCATTGTTTACTGATCATCTCAGTAGAACGAGGATTGCCAAAGAGAGGTCCAATAGGCTGTCAGCGACCAAAGGAAATGGTTATTTCCGTAGCATTGCAAGCATCCTTATTGCAGATGTATTTTATGCATACAGTTATGATAGAAAAGAAGAAAGTGAATTGTTAACAAAGGTTTAAAGGTGTACCATCTATGGGAAATATACAGGAAATAAGGACTTAACTAATGGGGCCACTCAAAGTATTTCTAGGAAATGTCTAAACCATTACACAATGCCAAGAAAAAGCAGATCCAATTATTAAATGGCCTTTAAATCCACCTAGTGTTCTGTATACCTGTACATTTATATACCCTCCTTGGCACCCAGTGTCTGTACACCTATACATGTATACACTCTCTGTTGCGCCCAGTGTTCTGTACATGTATATACTCTCTGTAGTTCCCAGTGTTCTGTACATGTATATCTCTCTGTAGCACCGTGTTCTGTACACCTGTACATGTATATACTCTCTGTAGCGCCCATGTTCTGTATACCTGTACATACTCTCTGTCGCCCAGTGTTCTTATACCTGTACATGTATATACTCTCTGTAGCACCCAGTGTTCTGTACACCTATACATGTATACACTCTCTGTTGCGCCCAGTGTTCTGTACATGTATATACTCTCTGTAGTCCCAGTGTTCTGTACATGTATATACTCTCTGTAGCACCCAGTGTTCTGTACACCTGTACATGTATATACTCTCTGTAGCGCCCAGTGTTCTGTATACCTGTACATATATATACTCTCTGTAGCACCCAGTGTTCTGTACACCTGTACATGTATATACTCTCTGTAGCGCCCAGTGTTCTGTATACCTGTACATGTATATACTCCTGTAGCACCCAGTGTTCTGTACACCTGTACATGTATATACTCTCTTAGCGCCCAGTGTTTCTGATACCTGATACATATATAACTCTTGAAGCACCCAGTGTTCGTACTGTACACTGTCATGTAATACTCTCTGTAGCGCCCAGTGTTCTGTATACCTGTACATGTATATACTCTCTTTAGCGCCTAGTGTTCTGTACATGTATATACTCTCTTTAGGGCCCATGTTCTGTACATGTATATAACTCTCTGTGAGCCCCAGTGTTCTGTACATGTATAAACTCTCGTAGCGCCCAGTGTTCTGACATGTATATACTCTCTGTAGCACCCAGTGTTCTGTACATGTATACACTCTCTGTAGCGCCCAGTGTTCTGTCTCATGTATGTACTCTCTGTAGCACCCAGTGTTCTGTCCCCTGTACATGTATACACTCTCTGTAGCGCCCAGTGTTCTGTACTGTATATACTCTCTTAGCGCCCAGTGTTCTGTATACCTGTACATGTATATACTCTCTGTAGCACCCAGTTGTTCTGTAAACCTGTAATGTATATACTCTCTTTAGCGCCCAGTGTTCTGTATACCTGTACATTTATACACTCTCTGTAACACCCAGTGTTCTGTAACCTGTACATGTATATACTCTCTGTAGCGCCCAGTGTTCTGTTTATACCTGTACATATATATACTCTCTGTAGCACCCATTGTTCTGTATACCTGTACACGTTATACTCTCTGTAGCACCCAGTGTTCTGTATACCTGTACATGTATATACTCTCTGTAGCGCCCAGTCTTCTGTATACCTGTACACGTATATACTCTCTGTAGCACCCAGTGTTCTGTATACTATACATGTATATACTCTCTGTAGCGCCCGTGTTCTGTATACCTGTACATGTATATACTCTCTGTAGCACCAGTGTTCTGTATACCTGTACATGTATATACTCTCTGTAGCGCCCAGTGTTGTGTATACCTGTACATGTTTATAATCTCTGTAGCGCCCAGTGTACTGTATACCTGTACATGTATATACTCTCTGTAGCGCCCAGTGTTCTGTATACCTGTACATGTATATACCTCTGTAGCACCCAGTGTTCTGTATACCTGTACATGTATATACTCTCTTTAGTGCCCAGTGTTCTGTATACCTGTACCTGTATATACTCTCTTTAGCTCCCAGTGTTCTGTATACCTGTACACATATATACTCTCTGTAGCGCCCAGTGTTCTGTATACCTGTACATGTATATACTCTCTTTAGCGCCCAGTGTTCTGTAACCTGTACGATATATCTCTGTAGCGCCCAGTGTTCTGTATACCTGTACATGTATATACTCTCTGTAGCGCCCAGTGCTCTGTATACCTGTACATGTATATACTCTCTGTAGCACCCAGTGTTCTGTATACCTGTACATGTATATACTCTCTTTAGCGCCCAGTGTTCTGTATACCTCCATGTAATACTCTCTGTAGCGCCCAGTGTTCTGTATACCTGTACATGTATATACCCTCTGTAGCGCCCAGTGTTCTGTATACCTGTACATGTATATACTCTCTGTAGCGCCCAGTGTTCTGTATACCTGTACACGTATATACTCTCTGTAGCGCCCAGTGTTCTGTATACCTGTACATGTATATACTCGCTTTAGCGCCCAGTGTTCTGTATACCTGTACACGTATATACTCTCTGTAGCGCCCAGTGTATACTCTCTGTAGCGCCCAGTGTTCTGTATACCTGAACATGTAAATACTCTCTGTAGCGCCCAGTGTTCTGTATACCTGTACATGTATATACTCTCTTTAGCGCCCAGTGTTCTGTATACCTGTACACGTATATACTCTCTGTAGCGCCCAGTGTTCTGTATACCTGTACATGTATATACTCTCTGTAGCGCCCAGTGTTCTGTATACCTGTACATGTATAATCTCTCTGTAGCGCCCAGTGTTCTGTATACCTGTACATGTATACACTCTCTGTAGCGCCCAGTGTTCTGTATACCTGTACATGTATATACTCTCTGTAGCGCCCAGTGTTCTGTATACCTGTACATGTATACACTCTCTGTACGCCCATGTTCTGTATACCTGTACAGTATCACTCTCTGTAGCGCCCAGTGTTCTGTATACCTGTACATGTATATACTCTCTGTAGCGCCCAGTGTTTCTGTATACCTGTACATGTATATACTCTCTGTAGCGCCCAGTGTTCTGTATACCTGTACATGTATATACTCTCTGTAGCGCCCAGTGTTCTGTATACCTGTACATGTATATACTCTCTTTAGCGCCCAGTGTTCTGTATACCTGTACATGTATACACTCTCTGTAGCACCCAGTGTTCTGTATACCGTACATGTATATACTCTCTCGTGACGCCCCATGTTCTGTACATGTATATACTCTCTGTAGTGCCAGTGTTCTGTATACCTGTACATGTATATACTCTCTGTGCGCCCAGTGTCTGTATACCTGTACATGTATATACTCTCTGTAGCGCCCAGTGTTCTGTACACCGTACATGTATATCTCTCTGTAGTGCCCGTGTTCTGTAAACCTGTACATGTATATACCGCTTAGCAAACTACTTACAGAATATTTTCAGTTTTTACAAAATCCTCTATCATTTGCAGGTATCATTTTTGATTACACATGTCTTAACGCTTTTTAGGATTTTCCTAATTCAGCAGTGATCAGATTACTGCCACGCTTCCATACGAAGATCGTCTCTATGTCATACATAATCCTGGCACCTACCCCTTTTAATCCTGTCTCAAGGATTTCCCCAGAATGAAATATGATTCAGGTCTTAGAATTTCATTCACCAGAAGAGGCAAAGCCATAAAATATTTGTCACCATGCCTATAAATATGGCCTGTCACATGCCCACGTGTTCCAGGAGAGCAATAAAAGTAATAGAAAACCCATTAACGCAGAGCAAGTTCTAAAGACATTGGAATGATACGATCATTAAATCAATTTGATTTTATACCATCTATGATTCATGTGGGTATTTTTGTTGTTCATTCTGTTTTAACAAAAGTTTTATTTCCTGCCAAATTTTGTATTAAAAAAAACCCAATGTGGCCCTATATATCCAATGTACCTGCTGGCGTTCCATCGACGTTCCCAGGCCTGGACTATTTGTTTGGGACCAACATTGGACTATAACGTTGCATTTTAAATGGCAATGTTAATAAATAGTGCTGAATCCCGTTTCGAAACAAACCTGGTTTTGATTCGGAACGGCCAACAGATTCTTACAGAACTCTGAAATTTTACCAAAAAAATCGAAAACACCATTCAAATATCGAAAATGTCTATCGAAAATCAAAAATGTCTATCGTAAATCAAAAATGTTTGTCGTAAAATCGAAAATGTCATCGTAAAACAAAAATGTTTGACTAAAATCGAAAATGTCTATTGAAAAATAAAAATGCAAAAATCCTATTTTATCGGATTTTCGGATTTTTGCTAATTCAATCGGTTACCCAGAACCACTTATCAGGACGAAACTCTGCAGTTTCATTCATCTCTATTAATAAATTACTGTAGATTTGGCCATGAATTGATATTCTGGAAAACGCATGACGGCCAATGGCAGTACAGCGGAAGTTTGCAAGGATCTACCAATACAGATCAATAGAGCCAGGTTACATTTTTATGGGAACTTACACATTAGCACCTTTTGCAGATTAATGACACAGGCAGAATTTGCACCTGACATTAAATAGCCCCTATATTTTTTAAAGCCGAGTCTATTGTCAGGCCAGAAACATTGCTGTGCAGTTTTTTTCTTTCTTTGCTATTAAAAGTTAATAAGCGATCTTAAGCCATAACCATCTCCTAAATTTGACATACAGGCTTGTTCTCTAACCTGAATGGAATAACCCAGGAAATGCAGTGGTCTAATGGGCTGTTTGAATGTATCTGTAGTGTTATTTGAAAATCTCGGCGTACTGCACCGGAATACAGACAAGGCAGTAAGTGTTAAAAAAAAAAATCACCTGGGTTTTGAAAAGAAGGAATTGAGTTGGCATCCCTCCAGAAATGTAATCTTGTTAATGTGCAATATTATAAACATTTATCCATAAAAATAATGATCGCTGTCTTGCACTATGCATTATTAATGTTTGCTGAAAAATACACAAGACTGATGTTCATAAGTCTCTTAGGAAAAGAACTAGGCAATGGAGGGAGATGTTATGGAGGTAGGGTTATATGCCTGGAATCATATACAAAGCCAGTGAATGTGGGTGTCTATTAGTGCTAGAACTGACAAGGTAGCAGAACATAATGTACAACTTTTCCATACATTAACAGCTTAAAAAACATACCTTTCTATTATTATTATTATGATAAATTGCAACTTAAGTACATGGAACATTGGAATAGCAATGTATCCATACATGTAATATATTATATAAATCACATGTGAGTAACACAAAACTTAGGGACATATTAAAAACCTGCAGTATCGCAAATTACGATCACGGCTGTAAATGTACAATATCACAATGGGATTGTATGAGCAATTGTGAATCTACTGCCGCAATCATAGATTTACACAAATATACAATAGCAAAATAGAGATACCGCGCCTTTAGAAATATGCCCCTAAGAGTCCTACAGGCCTGAACTAAAGGTCATTGTTGTATTCAGCCATACCCCTAATGTGAATGTATCATACATGGTAATTTATAAAGAAATAATACATTAGACTTATTTAATAAGAGATGCAAAAATGTGCCCCTGTTGTTAATGTGCATTAACCAATCAGATGATCCCATTTTACTGGCCTACTAAACATTTAATAACATCCAATTGGTCGCTGCAGATTGAGAACTAGGCGACATTTTGCACCCCTTATTAAATAAGCCCTATATAGCTGTTTATACGATATGTCATACTGTAGTCAAACCCCCTCATACCATATGAGGTGATGAGTGACCAGACATTTATTTTGAATAATAAACCCTGATTTAGTTATTACTATAGATGCCTTTGGTTTATAGGCTCTGTATTTAGATTGATTACTATAATCTGAAAAAAACAATTTCAAGGCCCAGATTTATTATTATTATTATTATTATTATTAAACCTAAAAATTATATCGGGGTCAGTACAACAGATTATTACCAGCACGAAGAAGATTAAATCTTTTCATACCCATAATAAGGTAAAAGAGAGAAAGGTTTATCATTGCTATTCAGCTATGGGTTCATTTCCCCTATATAACATACAGTCTGCGGATGATGTGGAAATCTCGTCTTCTCTCCTTATTGTCTCTAATTCTATTGGTAATTATTGCAATTGTTATAATAGTGCTTAAAGGGCAAGTCCAGCCCTAAAATGGAAACTTACATACAGGTAAATCACCCCCAAACCCTAAACGTAATAGTTTGAAATCTGAAATCCTGCACAATGTCCTGTTTCCCCTGTTTCTGCTTCCTGGTTCTTTTAGTTAGAAACTGTCAGTTATGGATTTGACAGTTGACATCACAGCCAAGGACAATGTTAATACCCCTGTCTGCCTCTTCTGAGCATGCCCAGGCTCAGTAAAGGCTAAGTTCAGGTTTCTAAATTGCTCAGTTCCATGAGGCATCCAGAAGCATAGCAGGCATATAGTAATGAATTCATAGGACAAAGTATGATATATCAGCATATTTTAAAGAGGACATTATTTCTAAAAGATGTTTCTTACGAGGGTGGAGTTGTCCTTTAAGCTGGTGGAATATTCTTATTCCATTTCTTTTTCAAATTTGCCGTTTATGTAACACATGCTAGGATGAAACAGGCTAAAAATAGCAAGAAATCTTTATTTTATTGTTCTTTCCATTTCTGAGGTCTATAAGAACCTTCTAACTCTCTCCTATAATATTTCCTATTCAGTGTTAAAATCACACGTTAAGTAAATTGTTGCTGCCATTTTGAAATGATTCAGCCATTGGGCCATATTTATAAAGCCAAGGTATTGCTTTTTAGCGATACTGTGCCTTAAACAACCGGTATCGTAAGTTTATGATCATTAAAACTGATTGGAGATTAACGTCGAATTAACGTTCATAAATTTACGCATACCGTCGTACATTACGATACCATTGTAAATCTACGATAATGAAATCAAGATTTACGATCCCATAGAATACCATTGCGGTAGTTTACTACTGCACGGTATCTTCGATCGAACATTCGTTAATTTACGACCGTTGATCGTAAATTAACTAACCTGCGGTATCGCTAAAAAGCTTTATAAATATGGCCCATTGTTCCATATTTATTCTACTATACATGATAGTAGCGATCACCTAATTGGTTGAAAGTCAAATCTTTGAAAAGCATATGATGATTAATTGCTGGCAATAGTGAATACAGTGTAAGTTCCCCTAGCTGTGGAAGGCCTAGAAGCCTTACACAACTCCCTAAAGGTCAACCAAGGAAACATGGAAATTATTATAAGGAAAAATCCTTATTAACACTTATAGAAATCTTTAGCATGAATATTGTGTGCACACTGGTTTGGTTGGCAAATATTTCTAATATACGGTAAAGGTGGGACCTTGAAGATGAATTAATGATGATAGCGTTGCAGTATGAGCCTTACTATAACATGACACTGTTGTTCTGCTGGTAAAAGCCTTTGTGTTATTTGGTGAGCGTGCACTAGGCTTTATATGTCTTTTGCAATCCTGCTCTCGGAGGATAAATTAAATACATAGGTCTAGACACATAACTAATGACGATAGGTATGGACTAGGACTTTCGATCTTTAATGTCATTGGGTGCTCTGGAGTAAAATGGGAGATTTTCAATAGATATTTATTTGTTTTTACTCAACTCAAAACAAGACTTTGCCCTAAAGTAACAAAGCTTGATTCATATGTCAGGAACAGAGGAGAAAGACATGGATGCGTTTCTGTAAATACTAGAAGTAGCTTTGTAGGGGCCATAATGGGAGCTTATAATGTGTTCATCAGCATTCTAGTGTAATCATTAGTGGCAAATTTGCTTGCCCATTTTTTTAAAACATGGTCCATAGGGCCGTATTTATAAAGTCGCGGTATGACTTTTTAGTGATACCGGCGGTTAGTTAATTTATCGTGGTCGTGTATTTACGACTGAACGTTTGTTAATAACGATGTTGGGTCTTAGAATACCGTGTGGTAGTAAACTATCGCAAGGGTATTCTATGGAGATCGTAAATCTACGGTACCGTTAAATTCCGATCGTAGATTAATGATCGTCTAACTATCGCTTTACTGATCGTTAAAGGTTAAAAAGCTATACCGCAGCTTTATAAATATGCCCCTAGTGGGTCTGAAGTTTTGAACCAAATTGAATTGATTGAATAAGGGTTAAAATAAAACAGTTATCAATGTTTCATTCTATGTTCACTGAAATATTTTGTATGTTAATTAATTCATTGAGACACAGGACTTGTTTATGTTTTAATGACAAGTGTGTGTGTAAGTTGTGACACGTGTAGTAGTTACAGTACGTTATTTTTTTGACTTTGAGAGAAGACAACCGCCCATCAAGTCCAACCCCTCCATGAAAACACCAGCCTCTCCAACCCAACAAAAAAGTACAGTTTCTTCCCATCTAAATGGTGTTTGCCCCCAGCACACCAAACTATACAAGGACACAAACAATCACAATGCCTTCACATGATCCAGTCACCAGCTGTAACCTTGGATATTCGTCTTTCCTAGAAGACATCTAAGCCTTCATTGAATGTGAGATATAGCCAGCATTGGCAGAGCATTCCACAACCTCAGTCACTGTTCCTTTTCCTAATCTGTCCTGGATTGGCTAGAGACTACTAGTGGGCGTAAATATCTGAAACAAGTTTCTACAGTAGCTAATACAAAGAACATAATGGTCATTGACCAAATACTGTAATGGTGGGAAATAAAGCACAACCCAACGTTAGTAAAGTACTGTAATTTCCCATTATTGTGTATGTACTGTGCCTGTGTAATATGAATTGAACATACTGTATATACTGTAGTCATGTTCTGAATACACTGTGGAAAAATAAGGCTCAATATCACTAAGCCCTGTACACGTTAAATTGTAGGTGAAGCAGCAGCCAAAAACACAGTTTTTCCAGACAGTCTAACATGTATAGGCTCCTATCAACATTGTTTAAAGGGCATGTCCACCCCCAAACTAAAATTTAACCCACCACTGCCCCATTGGGAAGTGTAAAAAAAATGCATACCTTAAATCTCTGCTCTTATGGTTCTCCTGCAATGCTTGTCCAAGTCCATGAAACTGAGAGTAGGAGGGTGTCTTCCTGGGGAAAGGTTTCTGCCTCCTCCTTGTCCTCTGAGAGGATAGTGGCATGCGCAGGGAGGCTATACATATTAAACATATTAAAAGTTTTATATTGGGTGGAGATGCCATTTTAAAGGAGAATGTAAATCTAATAATAATAATCTCATTATTTTCCATGTACTAGGACTTATCTATCTGCGATATATTTTCTATTTTAATACTAACAAATATGTTAAAACCATTCGAATTATTAATGCTTCCTTTCTTCTGTTTCCTATGGTCCTTCACTAGTGGTAAAGAAAACCCTATTCTAGTCTATTGGGATTGTGCCAACTAAAGATTTGACTCACAGATTTTTTAGCGATACCGTGCCTTTAATGATCGGTAAGTGATCGATATCGTAAATTACCGGTCTAAATCTATGATACGAAACCGTAGATTTACGATCCCCATAGAAATACCATTGCGGTTGTTTACTACCGCATGGTATTCTACGAACCGAACGTTCGGTCGTAAATGTACAATCGTGATCGAACATTAACTAACCCTGCGGTATCCTAAAACGATACGCGAGGTTTAAACATAAGGCCCACAAGAGGTCAACCAGAAGTAGAGGATTTTGGGAAGAAAGGAAGTGCAATAGATGATTCTACCAATCGCTCCCCGATTCCCTGTAGAATGAACAGAACAATCTGCTCGGCTACAGCCTGCAGCCTGTCTATAATCCATTAGAAAAAAGATTGGACTGATCATCTAATGATCTTTATCTAATGTGTACATAGCTTTACTGTCTAAGTGAAGGCCATACATTACATGAAGTACTGTACAATAAAGATCTTGTAACTTTCACAACTGAGATTCCCTATAATTCCTCGTCATATAGAAACAACAGTGAATGTAAAGCTTTTCTTTATGCTCCTTTTAATCAACTCACACCAAGATAAGCTTGCCTATATCCGTATGTAAAGCTCATTTGTTCTTAATTATGACCCACTGTGTAAATGTTTTTCCATGTCTAATCGCACCAAGTAAGGGGTATGTGCATTATAAGGCCTGTAATGACCTAGATAGATGAACACACGAACATCATTTATATGTTTTATGCATACATGCTACAATCTCCTATGGGTTTTACTCTGCATGTTCCCTAATATGGGGATTTGTTTCTCCAACTTTATTTCCTGACATATTAAGAGGACAAACACTTCAATATCACAAAGTTTTCATCATGTTGCATGTATGTTAGACCATCAATCACATGCGTCTAAGTAATTAAATGGGAATCCAGGACCCTACTTTCATGTGAAATTCCTTTCTGTATTGTGTATTTATTTGTGAGGTTGACAAATAATAAAGACCAGTGAAATGTATTGGTGTCTATAGGAGGTCAAATTTTCCACACTACCTTATGGTCAAACTGGAAATACTTAGTGAACATTTGCCAATGGTTAGAGAAGATCTTTAGTGACCACCAACACCACCCCCTTCCCCTAATTTTACCCAAGACGAGAGACCTAAACTGCTAGTTAATCTCCCCTGGGTGTCCTCTTGTTCCCCCATACCATAAATTTAAAGTCCAGCTCATGATGCTGTTCTGACGCCACCTCTCAGAGTGCTGTAATTGCAGAGCTCATCTTTCTATTGGATAGTCCAAGACAGAGAGTGGGATGGAGCCACACCACATCAAAACATCAAAAATAAGAGACTGCAAGCAATAATGTTCTAGATTTATAGATACATATTCCATGCAAAAAGCAAACCTTGGACAATTGCTCTCTTTGTAACAGTTTTCTTCTTTGTAAGGTTTCCCCACCTTTATTTTTATTTTATTTTAAACATTCCCATCTCCATAACTGAATTAATCTCGACTTATACTCGAGTCGACTTATACTCGAGTATATACGGTAATTAATTATAGTTGCAGATGCATTGTTTACTGATCATCTCAGTAGAAGACGAGGATTGCCAAAGAGAGGTCCAATATGGCTGTCAGCACCAAAGGAAATGGTTATTTCCGTAGCATTGCAAGCATCCTTATTGCAGATGTATTTTATGCATACAGTATATGATAGAAAAGAAGAAAGTGATATTGTTAACAAAGGTTATAAAGGTTGTACCATCTATGGGAAATATACAGGAAATAAGGACTTAACTAATGGGGCCACTCAAAAGTATTTTCTAGGAAATGTCTAAACCATTACACAATGCCAAGAAAAAGCAGATCCAATTATTAAATGGCCTTTAAATCCACCTAGTGTTCTGTATACCTGTACATTTATATACCCTCCTTTGCACCCAGTGTTCTGTACACCTATACATGTATACACTCTCTGTTGCGCCCAGTGTTCTGTACATGTATATACTCTCTGTAGTTCCCAGTGTTCTGTACATGTATATACTCTCTGTAGCACCCAGTGTTCTGTACACCTGTACATGTATATACTCTCTGTAGCGCCCAGTGTTCTGTATACCTGTACATGTATATACTCTCTGTGAGCGCCCCATGTATCTGTATCCGTAATGTATATACCTCCTCTGGAACACCCAGTGTTCGGTACACCTAACAGGGACCTCCTGTGCGCCAGTGTTTCGTACCTGTTATACTCTCTGGAGGTCAGTGTTCGTACATGTATAGACTCTCTGTAGAACGATTTCTGGCCCGCGCGCCAGTACAAAAAATACCACAACCTCGGGTTAGTAACAAAACCGATGCCAGCACACACAGGCATGTAACAGAGTAAAAACAACTGAACCGCAACAGAACTAACGCAAAAACGCAAAGAGCAAACGTATCTCGACAACAGGAACTGAACACATAACACACACGCAGAATGTTTAATAGCTCATCAATTCAACACCCAATTTCAATAACTACACGTATACGATAAAATCTGAAAATCTTAATGCAAACCAACTAACCACCACATAGACACGTACAAGTCACAACAATATACTGTAAAAACTACGATATAAGAGGAACCCGAGTGTACATTATACTATAAAAGAAGTAACATCATATAAATTCAAAAGTGAGTGTTACAAATACTAAACAACAGTAGCGCAGGACCATGGCACTTGGAGAGTCAACACTCCAACCAGAATGTGTAATAAAAAGATACAATAGCTCGTTGTGGTCGGGCCCAGGGTCTTAGCCTTACAGTATATACTCTCTTTAGCGCCTATGGTTCTTACACCGAGTTATAACTACTCATAGGGCCATGTGTCTACCATATATACTCCCAAGCACCCCAGTCAGTTTCGTACATTTATAACTACATGCACAGGGTGTAGCGCCAGTGTTGCGGGTACAGGTATAACTCTCTGTGCAACCCATTGTGCTGTACATGATACCTCTCTGTAGCGCCCATGGTTCGGTACATGTATGTACTCTCTGTAGCACCCAGTGCTTCCACTCGTTACATGTAATACCTCTCTGTACGCCCAGTGTCTTACATTATAACTCTCGATATCGCCCAGTGTTCTGGTCTCCACATGTATGATATACTGCTCTGTAGACCATGTACCCGGGAGTGTTCGTTGTGGTATGTGGTGTGACACATGTCTATATCCTCGCTGAACTGCGCGACCTGATTCGTGTTCCACACCACATATACCCGGGGACCCATGCTCTGTATGTATACGGCTGGGTTCCCTGCACCCTCTGTAACCACCCTGTTCGCGGTAACATGATATCTGAAACACGGGGTGGGTAGCAACAAACCAGTGTTCTGTAGACCTGTACATGTATACACTCTTTACCCAGTGGCGTATACCTGTACTATATAACTCTCTGTAGCACCCAGGCGACCGTACATGTAACTCTCTGTAGCGCCCAGGTTCGACCTGTACATATATACTCTCGTAGCACCCAGTGTTCTGTATACTATACGGTATATACTCCTAGCGCCCAGTGTTCTGTATACCGGTACATGTATACTCTCTCGGGACCCATGCGTGTATACCTGTACGTATAATACTCTCGTAGCGCCCAGTGTTGTGTATACCTGTACAGTTAAATCTCGTAGCGCCCCGTGGTCGTATAATACCTGTACATGTATATACTCCTCTGTAGCGCCCAGTGGTTCTGTATACCTGTACATGTATATACTCTCTGTAGCACCCAGTGTTCTGTATACCTGTACATGTATATACTCTCTTTAGTGCCCAGTGTTCTGTATACCTGTACCTGTATATACTCTCTTTAGCTCCCAGTGTTCTGTATACCTGTACACATATACTCTCTGTAGCCCCAGTGTTCTGTATACCTGTACATGTATATATCTCTTTAGCGCCCAGTTTCTGTATACCTGTACACGTAATATCTCTCTTAGCGCCCAGTGTTCTGTATACCTGTACATGTATATACCTCTGTAGCGCCCAGTGTTCTGTATACCTGTACATGTATATACTCTCTGTAGCCCCAGTGTTCGGTATACCTGTACATGTATATACTCTCTGTAGCGCCCAGTGTTCTGTATACCTGTACATGTATATACTCTCTGTAGCGCCCAGTGTTCTGTATACCTTACATGTATATACCCTCTGTAGCGCCCAGTGTTCTGTATACCTGTACATTATATACTCTCTGTAGCGCCCTTGTTCGGTATACCTGTACAGTATATACTCTCTGTAGCGCCCAGTGTTCTGTATACCTGTACAGGTATATACTCGCTTAGCGCCCAGTGTTCTGTATACTGTACACGTATATACTCTCTGTAGCGCCCAGTGTATACTCTCTGTAGCGCCCAGTGTTCTGTATACCTGAACATGTATAACTCTCTGTACGCCCAGTGTTCTGTATACCTGTACATTTATATCTTCTTTAGCGCCCAGTGTTCTGTATACCTGTACATGTTATACTCTCTGTAGCGCCCAGTGTTCTGTATACCTGTACATGTATATACTCTCTGTAGCGCCCATGTTCTGTATACCTGTACATGTATAATCTCTCTGTAGCGCCCAGTGTTCTGTATACCTGTACATGTATACACTCTCTGTAGCCCCCAGTGTTCTGTATACCTGTCATGTATACTTCTGTAGCGCCCAGTGTTCTGTATACCTGTACATGTATACACTCTCTGTAGCGCCCAGTGTTTCTGTATACCTGTACATGTATATACTCTCTGTAGCGCCCAGTGTTCTGTATACCTGTACATGTATATACTCTCTGTAGCGCCCAGTGTTCTGTATACCTGTACATGTATATACTCTCTGTAGCGCCCAGTGTTCTGTATATCTATACATGTATATACTCTCTGTAGCGCCCAGTGTTCTGTATACCTGTACATGTATATACTCTCTGTAGCACCAGTGTTCTGTATACCTGTACATGTATATACTCTCTGTAGCGCCCAGTGTTCTGTATACCTGTACTTATTCTCCTCTGTAGCTCCCAGTGTTCTGTATACCTGTACATGTATATACTCTCTGTAGCGCCCAGTGTTCTGTATACCTGTACATGTATATACTCTCTGTAGCGCCCAGTGTTCTGTACACCTGTACATGTATATACTCTCTGTAGTGCCCAGTGTTCTGTAAACCTGTACATGTATATACTCGCTTTAGCAAACTACTTACAGAATATTTTCAGTTTCTTTACAAAATCCTCTATCATTTGCAGGTATCATTTTTGATTACACATGTCTTAACGCTTTTTAGGATTTTCCTAATTCAGCAGTGATCAGATTACTGCCACGCTTCCATACGAAGATCGTCTCTATGTCATACATAATCCTGGCACCTACCCCTTTTAATCCTGTCTCAAGGATTTCCCCAGAATGAAATATGATTCAGGTCTTAGAATTTCATTCACCAGAAGAGGCAAAGCCATAAAATATATTGTCACCTGCCTATAAATATGGCCTGTCACATGCCCACGTGTTCCAGGAGAGCAATAAAAAGTAATAGAAAACCCATTAACGCAGAGCAAGTTCTAAAGACATTGGAATGATAACGATCATTAAATCAATTTGATTTTATACCATCTATGATTTCATGTGGGTATTTTTGTTGTTCATTCTGTTTTAACAAAAGTTTTATTTCCTGCCAAATTTTGTATTAAAAAAAACCCAATGTGGCCCTATATATCCAATGTACCTGCTGGCGTTCCATCGACGTTCCCAGGCCTGGACTATTTGTTTGGGACCAACATTGGACTATAATAACGTTGCAATTTTAAATGGCAATGTTAATAAATAGTGCTGAATCCCAGTTTCGAAACAAACCTGGTTTTGATTCGGAACGGCCAACAGATTCTTACAGAACTCTGAAATTTTTACCAAAAAAATCGAAAACACCATTCAAATATCGAAAATGTCTATCGAAAAATCAAAAATGTCTATCGTAAATCAAAAATGTTTGTCGTAAAATCGAAAATGTCTATCGTAAAATCAAAAATGTTTGACGTAAAATCGAAAATGTCTATTGAAAAATTAAAAATGCAAAAATCCTATTTTATCGGATTTTCGGATTTTTGCTAATTCAATCGGTTACCCAGAACCACTATCAGGACGAAACTCTGCAGTTTCATTCATCTCTATTAATAAATTACTGTAGATTTGGCCATGAATTGATATTCTGGAAAACGCATGACGGCCAATTGGCAGTACAGCGGGAAGTTTGCAAGGATCTACCAAATACAGATCAATAGAGCCAGGTTACATTTTTATGGGAACTTACACATTAGCACCTTTTGCAGATTAATGACACAGGCAGAATTTTGCACCTGACATTAAATAAGCCCCTATATTTTTTAATAGCCGAGTCTATTGTCAGGGCCAGAAACATTGCTGTGCATGTTTTTTTCTTTCTTTTGCTATTAAAAGTTAATAAGCGATCTTAAGCCATAACCATCTCCTAAATTTGACATACAGGGCTTGTTCTCTAACCTGAATGGAATAACCCAGGAAATGCAGTGGTCTAATGGGCTGTTTGAATGTATCTGTAGTGTTATTTGAAAATCTCGGCGTACTGCACCGGAATACAGACAAGGCAGTAAGTGTTAAAAAAAAAATCACCTGGGTTTTGAAAAGAAGGAATTGAGTTGGCATCCCTCCATGAAATGTAATCTTGTTAATGTGCAATATTATAAACATTTTATCCATAAAAATAATGATCGCTGTCTTGCACTATGCATTATTAATGTTTGCTGAAAAATACACAAGACTGATGTTCATGAAGTCTCTTAGGAAAAGAACTAAGGCAATGGAAGGGAGATGTTATGGAGGTAGGGTTATATGCCTGGAATCATATACAAAGCCAGTGAATGTGGGTGTCTATTAGTGCTAGAACTGACAAGGTAGCAGAACATAATGTACAACTTTTTCCTATACATTATACAGCTTAAAAAACATACCTTTTCTATTATTATTATTATGATAAATTGCAACTTAAGTACATGGAACATTGGAATAGCAATGTATCCAATACATGTAATATATTATATTAAATCACATGTGAGTAACACAAAAACTTAGGGACATATTAAAAACCTGCAGTATCGCAAATTTACGATCACGGCTGTAAATGTACAATATCACAATGGGATTGTATGAGCAATTGTGAATCTACTGCCGCAATCATAGATTTACACAAATATACAATAGCAAAATAGAGATACCGCGCCTTTAGAAATATGCCCCTAAGAGTCCTACAGGCCTGAACTAAAGGTCATTGTTGTATTCAGCCATACCCCTAATGTGAATGTATACATACATGGTAATTTATAAAAGAAATAAATACATTAGACTTATTTAATAAGAGATGCAAAAATGTGCCCCTGTTGTTAATGTGCATTAACCAATCAGATGATCCCATTTTACTGGCCTACTAAACATTTAATAACATCCAATTGGTCGCTGCAGATTGAGAACATAGGCGACATTTTGCACCCCTTATTAAATAAGCCCTATATAGCTGTTTATACGATATGTCATACTGTAGTCAAACCACCTCATACCATATGAGGTGATGAGTGACCAGACATTTATTTTGAATAATAAACCCTGATTTAGTTATTACTATAGATGCCTTTGGTTTATAGGCTCTGTATTTAGATTGATTACTATAATCTGAAAAAAACAATTTCAAGGCCCAGATGTATTATTATTATTATTATTATTATTATTAAACCTATAAAATTATATCGGGGTCAGTACAGACAGATTATTTACCAGCACGAAGAGAGATTAAATCTTTTCATACCCATAATAAGGTAAAAGAGAGAAAGGTTTATCATTGCTATTCTAGCTATGGGTTCATTTCCCCTATATAACATACAGTCTGCGGATGATGTGGAAATCTCGTCTTCTCTCCTTATTGTCTCTAATTCTATTGGTAATTATTGCAATTGTTATAATAGTGCTTAAAGGGCAAGTCCAGCCCTAAAATGGAAACTTACATACAGGTAAATCACCCCCCAAACCCTAAACGGTAATAGTTTGAAATCTGAAATCCTGCACAATGTCCTGTTTCCCCTGTTTCTGCTTCCTGGTTCTTTTAGTTAGAAACTGTCAGTTATGGATTTGACAGTTGACATCACAGCCAAGGACAATGTTAATCCCCTGTCTGCCTCTTCTGAGCATGCCCAGGCTCAGTAAAGGCTAAGTTCAGGTTTCTAAATTGCTCAGTTTCCATGAGGCATCCAGAAGCATAGCAGGCATATAGTAATGAATTCATAGGACAAAGTATGATATATCAGCATATTTTAAAGAGGACATTATTTCTAAAAGATGTTCTTACGAGGGTGGAGTTGTCCTTTAAGCTGGTGGAATATTCTTATTCCATTTCTTTTTCAAATTTGCCGTTTATGTAACATGCATAGGATGAAACAGGCTAAAAATAGCAAGAAGATCTTTATTTTATTGTTCTTTCCATTTCTTGAGGTCTATAAGAACCTTCTAACTCTCTCCTATAATATTTCACTATTCAGTGTTAAAATCACACGTTAAGTAAATTGTTGCTGCCATTTTGAAATGATTCAGCCATTGGGCCATATTTATAAAGCCAAGGTATTGCTTTTTAGCGATACTGTGCCTTAAACAACCGGTATCGTAAGTTTATGATCATTAAACTGATTGGAGATTAACGATCGAATTAACGTTCATAAATTTACGATACCGGTCGTACATTTACGATACCATTTGTAAATCTACGATAATGAAATCATAGATTTACGATCCCCATAGAATACCATTGCGGTAGTTTACTACTGCACGGTATTCTTCGATCGAACATTCGTTAATTTACGACCGTGATCGTAAATTAACTAACCTGCGGTATCGCTAAAAAGCTTTATAAATATGGCCCATTGTATCCATATTTATTCTACTATACATGATTACGTAGCAGGTCACCTAATTGGTTGAAATGTCAAATCTTTGAAAAGCATTAGATGAGTTAATTGCTGGCAATAGTGAATACAGTGTAAGTTCCCCTAAGCTGTGGAAGGCCTAGAAGCCTTACACAACTCCCTAAAGGTCAACCAAGGAAACATGGAAATTATTATAAGGAAAAATCCTTATTAACACTTATAGAAATCTTTAGCATGAATATTGTGTGCACAGCTGGTTTGGTTGGCAAATATTTCTAATATACGGTAAAGGTGGGACCTTGAAGATGAGATTAATGATGATAGCGTTGCAGTATGAGCCTTACTATAACATGACACTGTTGTTCTGCTGGTAAAAGCCTTTGTGTTATTTGGTGAGCGTGCACTAGGCTTTATATGTCTTTTGCAATCCTGCTCTCGGAGGATAAATTAAATACATAGGTCTAGACACATTAACTAATGACGATAGGTATGGACTAGGACTTTATCGATCTTTAATGTCATTGGGTGCTCTGGAGTAAAATGGGAGATTTTCAATAGATATTTATTTGTTTTTACTCAACTCAAAACAAGACTTTGCCCTAAAGTAACAAAGCTTGATTCATATGTCTAGGAACAGAGGAGAAAGACATGGATGCGTTTCTGTAAAATACTAGAAGTAGCTTTGTAGGGGCCATAATGGGAGCTTATAATGTGTTCATCAGCATTCTAGTGTAATCATTAGTGGCAAATTTGCTTTGCCCATTTTTTTAAAACATGGTCCATAGGGCCGTATTTATAAAGTCGCGGTATGACTTTTTAGTGATACCGCGGGTTAGTTAATTTATCGTGGTCGTGTATTTACGACTGAACGTTTGTTAATTAACGAATGTTGGGTCGTAGAATACCGTGTGGTAGTAAACTATCGCAAGGGTATTCTATGGAGATCGTAAATCTACGGTACCGTTAAATTCCGATCGTAGATTAATGATCGGTCTAACTATCGCTTTACTGATCGTTAAAGGTTAAAAAGCGATACCGCAGCTTTATAAATATGCCCCTAGTGGGTCTGAAGTTTTGAACCAGAATTGAATTGAATTGAATAATGGGTTAAAATAAAACAGTTATCAATGTTTCATTCTATGTTCACTGAAATAGTTTTGTATGTTAATTAATCGATATTGAGACACAGGACTTGTTTATGTTTTAATGACAAGTGTGTGTGTTAAGTTTGTGACACGTGGTAGTAGTTACAGTACGTTATTTTTGACTTTGAGAGAAGACAACCGCCCATCAAGTCCAACCCCTCCATGAAAACACCAGCCTCTCCAACCCAACAAAAAAGTACAGTTTCTTCCATCTAAATGGTGTTTGCCCCCAGCACACCAAACTATACAAGGACACAAACAATCACATATGCCTTCACATGATCCAGTCACCAGCTGTAACCTTGGATATTCTGTCTTTCCTAGAAGACATCTAAGCCTTCATTGAATGTGAGATATAGCCAGCATTGGCAGAGCATTCCACAACCTCAGTCACGTGTTCCTTTTCCTAATCTGTCCTGGATTGGCTAGAGACTACTAGTGGGCGTAAATATCTGAAACAAGTTTCTACAGTAGCTAATACAAAGAACATAATGGTCATTGACCAAATACTGTAATGGTGGGAAATAAAGCACAAACCCAACGTTAGTAAAGTACTGTAATTTCCCAGTATTGTGTATGTACTGTGCCTGTGTAATATGAATTGAACATACTGTATATACTGTAGTCAATGTTCTGAATACACTGTGGAAAAATAAGGGCTCAATATCACTAAAGCCCTGTACACGTTAAATTGTAGGTGAAGCAGCAGCCAAAAACACAGTTTTTCCAGACAGTCTAACATGTAGAGGCTCCTATCAACATTGTTTAAAGGGCATGTCCACCCCCCAAACTAAAATTTAACCCACCACTGGCCCCATTGGGAAGTGTAAAAAAAATGCATACCTTAAATCTCTGCTCCTTATGGTTCTCCTGCAATGCTTGTCCAAAGTCCATGAAACTGAAGAGTAGGAGGTGTCTTCCTGTGGGAAAGGTTTCTGCCTCCTCCTTGTCCTCTGAGAGGATAGTGGCATGCGCAGGGGAGGCTATACATATTAAACATATTAAAAGTTTTATATTAGGGTGGAGATGCCATTTTAAAGGAGAATGTAAATCTAATAATAAATAAATCTCATTATTTTCCATGTAACTAGGACTTTATCTGCGATATATTTTCTATTTTGAATACTAACAAATATGTTAAAACCATTCGAATTATTAATGCTTCCTTTCTTCCTGTTTCCTATGGTCCTTCACTAGTGGTAAAGAAAACCCTATTCTAGTCTATTGGGATTGTGCCAACTAAAGATTTGACTCACAGATTTTTTAGCGATACCGTGCCTTTAATGATCGGTAAAGTGATCGATATCGTAAATTACCGGTCGTAAATCTATGATAACGAAACCGTAGATTTACGATCCCCATAGAATACCATTGCGGTTGTTTACTACCGCATGGTATTCTACGACCGAACGTTCGGTCGTAAATGTACAATCGTGATCGAACATTAACTAACCCTGCGGTATCGCTAAAAAGCGATACCGCAGGTTTAAACATAAGGCCCACAGAGAGGTACAACCAGAAGTAGAGGATTTTGGGAAGAAAAGGAAGTGCAATAGATGATTCTACCAATCGCTCCCCGATTCCCTGTAGAATGAACAGAACAATCTGCTCGGCTACAGCCTGCAGCCTGTCTATAATCCATTAGAAAAAAAGATTGGACTGATCATCTAATGATCTTTATCTAATGTGTACATAGCTTTACTGTCTAAGTGAAAGGCACATACATTACATGGAAGTACTGTACAATAAAGAAATCTTGTAACTTTCACAACTGAGTATTCCCTATAATTCCTCGTCATTATAGAAACATACAGTGAATGTAAAGCTTTCTTTATGCTCCTTTTAATCAACTCACACCAGATAAGCTTGACCTATATCCGTATGTAAAGCTCATTTGTTTCTTAATTATGACCCACTGTGTAAATGTTTCCATGTCTAATCGCACCAAGTAAGGGGTATGTTGCATTATAAGGCCTGTAATGACCTAGATAGATGAACAGCAACATCATTTATATGTTTTACATTGCTACATAATCTCCTATGGGTTTTTACTGCATGTTCCCTAATATGGGGATTTGTTTCTCACACTTTATTTCCTGACATATTAAGGAAGGACAAACACTTCAATATATCACAAAGTTTTCATTTCATGTTGCATGTATGTTAGACCATCAATCACATGCGTCTAAGTAATTAAATGGGGAATCCAGGACCCTACTTTCATGTGAAATTCCTTTCTGTATTGTGTATTTATTTTGTGAGGTTGACAAATAATAAAGGAACCAGTGAAATGTATTGGTGTCTATAGGAGGTCAAATTTCCACACTACCTTATGGTCAAACTTGGAAATACTATAGTGAACATTTGCCAATGGTTAGAGAAGATCTTTAGTGACACCAAACCACCCCCTTCCCCTAATTTTACCCAAGACGAGGACCTAAACTGCTAGTTAATCTCCCCTGGGTGTCCTCTTGTTCCCCCATACCATAAATTTAAAGTCCAGCTCATGATGCTGTTCTGACG
The DNA here is from genome assembly GCA_019447015.1 of Hymenochirus boettgeri. NCBI lineage: Eukaryota > Metazoa > Chordata > Amphibia > Anura > Pipidae > Hymenochirus > Hymenochirus boettgeri. The sequence continues at coordinate 361,676,583 of CM033469.1, read as the reverse complement.
CCACCTCTCAGAGTGCTGTAATTGCAGAGCTCATCTTTCTATTGGATAGTCCAAGACAGAGAGTGGATGGAGCCAGACCAGCATCAAAAACATCAAAAATAAGAGACTGCAAGCAATAATGTTCTAGATTTATAGATACATATTCCATGCAAAAAGCAGACCTTGGACAATTGCTTCTCTGTAACAGTTTTCTTCTTTGTAAGGTTTCCCCACCTTTATTTTTATTTTATTTTAACATTCCCATCCATAACTAATTAATGTGGTTAATTGCTCTGTTCTTTCTTTAAAAAAAAACAACTATCATAACCTAACTTGGCATATGACACATATGGTTAATGGAAATCAGGTTCACCTCTATAAACTTCACTGTCTTATCTGCACCACAATAATATTTTTTCTGGAGTTGTTCACTGGCACTTAACATGGGGGAAGTAAATACAGACTAATAACTGGGAAACCTTCTATTCAATGAGTTTACCTGCAATGACATGAGACAAAGAACTGGACAGGCCCCTAGATAGAGCTCCACTTAATATCTAGAATCAATCCAGACTATCCAGTCCTTTTGATCCTGATATGGAAATAGATGATAATTCTGAAAAGGAAGAACATTCAAGGGAATTGTCTGAGAGCCATAAGCCCTCTTCTAACTTCAATCTGGTCTTACTCTTTGAATAATTTTAAGACCAGCTATTTATCTCTTTGCTGCTGCAATAAATGTTGAATGCAATTCATTAAAGGGACATTATATTCATGTAGTAACTGATTACTTTCTGGCTCCAGCCAGTGTTATTGACTGTTCTTCCATATTCAGCATAAGTATGTTCCTTTAAATCATTTTCTGGGGCAGTGCGGGTGAATTTTGTAAAACCCGTGCTGTCCCCACAAATCCTGTAAACAGGTTAAAAGACATGTAAACTGAGGCAAATCATTTTTTAACTAATCACACAGTAATTAGGAATAATTACCACCAATCTTGAATCTGCTTTTTTTTTCTTCTCTGACCTTCCTATCCCATGTTTTTTTAGCTCTGCGAGTTTTACTTTTCAAAGGGGGCGGGGCACAGCTAGTCAGTAAAGAACTGTCAATCACCCAGCCCCTCCCCATGGCACACGACATGTAGAAACTATCCATTCTATAAAAGTAAACTTATTTCTCTGTCACTGCATGGCTAATTGATTCAGCATTAAGATCAGGAAAGGGAATAAGCATTATTTGTTGCTCTGTGCTCTTTCCCAATGTAGCACTGTACCTAAAGAAATGAATTACAATTTATTTCAGTCTAGTGTCCCTTTAACAAAAGTGTTTTTTCCGTCATCTGTTTTTTGTTTTAAGGATGAAATCTTTAAAAAGTGTTCTTCTTATTAAGTACCAACTGGTTTATGACTGATCAGTCTTGATAACAGAGAGGTCATGGGAAGGTATCCCAGTAGTTTCCTGACATTAATGTTATTCATTATAATGTATTACTAGCTTTCCTTGGCATACACTGCATATAATTCATGTCAAAATATTGTTACAATATGATTCAACGCTCACATCCTAGAACCCCTATGACATCATCTGCACGTGTGTCTATTGCCATAGCTCTGCAGTGGTTATATAGGACATTGAGCAAATCAAAAATGGTTGCACGGGTCAGCACTTCAAAATAGGAAAATCTCATTCTGATTTTGGTTTCCCTTTTGAAAGATTCAGTTGAATGTAAGTATTTTTTTGCGTATCAACTTGTAGAGTTTTATCAGGTTTGATGTTTCATAAAATATCTCATGGAGGAACACCTTCTTATAACAGAAGGCATCTTACAGTCTCATGCTATATGAATAGCATTGCCCACAAAATCTAAGAAACAAGAAGTAATTTCTTACTCCCAGGTTCCCCAGAGTAAGGGGTGGAGATATGCAAAATACTGCTTTATGTCCCTTAGCTTATGCATGTGTCCAGAACCACTGGCTTAATAACATGCAATATAGCCTAATATATAGAGCCAATCATCTGACCTGCAGACATGACATGTTTCGATCTTGTTGGATCTCGTCAGTGCAAGATACAGTTAGGGAGAGGGGAGCCAAAAGGAGCAAAACGTCCTCCACTGAGCATAAAAATGGAGAAACACCTTCTTATAACAGAATGCATCTTGCAGTCTCATGCTATATGAATAGCATTGCCCACAAAATCTAAGAAACAAGAAATAATTTCTTACTCCCAGGTTGGCCCCCCTCTCCCTAAGCTTTCTAGCTGCCTTTTCTACTGTACACCCAAGTCGTACACCATAGAACCATGAATCTGTATCTTGCACTGACGAGGTCTAACAAGATTGAAACATGTTGTGTCTGCAGGTCAGATGATTGGCTCTATATATTAGGCTATATTGCATGTTATTAAGCCAGCGGTTCTGGACACATGCATAAGCTAAGGGATATAAAGGATTATTTTGCATATCTCTGCCCCTTACTCTGGGGAACTTGGGAGTAATAAATTACTTCTTGTTTCTTAGGATTTGTGGGCAATGCTAGTCATATAGCATGAGACTGCAAGATGCCTTCTGTTATAAGAAGGTGTTTATCCATTTTTATGCTCAGTGGAGGGCTTTTTGCTCCTTTTGCCCCCCCTCTCCCTAAGCTTTCTAGCTGCCTTGTCTACTGTATAAAATATCTCCAAATCATGCTGTCTCCGTGTCTTTAATATTGTCTAAAATTTAAATCCACAAAATCAAATGTTCTTTGATGTTTTATAATGATGTGTTTATAAAAAAAAAAATTTAACATAACTACTACCTTGGAAAACCATGATTATTGCTGGCAACTGTCTGACCATTAATTCAGAGATTGTATCTACTGCAACAGTAATTCTTTTGAAAATGGACTAAGCCCTCCCACCTCTTTAATATAGGGGAACCCGAGGTGCCTCCTTGTATTTAGGGGGTCTGCACAATCTAGAGGTGCATTTTGGTATGTGGTTGCTAGCAATACTAGTGATTTGTAAGTGTGTGAAGTGGCAATGCCCCTTGTTTGTTACGCTGTCGCCCGTGGCTAGGGCTATCTTTTAAAGTAAGATGGCGATAAAATGATCCACTCTGGAGATTAATAAAATGTGAGATTAATACAAATCTAAATTTCCCACTTTATGAAATAATAATGTAACGCCGTAATTTGTCTTTTTACTTTTATAGTAAAACATTGTGTGACATAGGCAATAAATGTCCCTTTATTATGTATTCATAGCTGCAGAGAGCATTTCAGGTAACCACGACAGCTCATGGCAACCAGCAAAATGAATATCATCTGATCTGTATTTACAGGGGCTAGAAAACATAAAAAATAAAACACATAAAATCCTCTTCTTTCCTATCTGTCTGGCAATATAAAAATAAATAATAATAATAATAATAAGCGGGCTGTTTTTTAAGGTACGAATGTCAGAAAATGATTATTTGGTGTAAATCTAAAATCCCTCACTTGCCCCTCAATCTCACCATTTGTTCACATAGAACATGTACATTTTCCATTGTCTTTAAACAAAGAAAAGATCCTTCCCTTTTGGTAACGTCTCATATCCTCTGCAACGTCAGGATAACCGAATGGCCCAAATTATTTTTGTGGAGCGTGGCGGGTAAAACTGCCCACAGGTAATGCTGGCCATGAACACAGTTTCTTTTATATTTGAATGTTCCCGCTGCCAAGCGCAATCATTTTGCAACCAACATTTACAGCCTCAATTGCAAACTATGATGTAACCAGGAAACATTCCGGGAGCGTTGGAAGGTAAAAACGCTGTTGCTCCTGACATTACGCGGTATTCACTTTACCATCAGGTTTACATGGCCAGCATTAGTCTATCTTTAGAATTGCACATCTATCAAATGTTAATAAGTGTATGGGCAGCATTACAGGGCATAAGAACATTTGTATTCACCCTCGAAACCGTTATACTTACCCTGCTTAAAGGGACACTAAACTGTATTTATTAAGTACAGTAAATCTGTATGTATTATTCACAGGGAGGTGAGATCACTTATTCCCACCTTGTTGATGATCTGCCAGGGCGAATTATCAATGATGCCCGATGAAGTCAGTGGGAGTTTAAAGTGGAATTAAAATGCCCCACTGGAAGCCATTCTTACACATGGGTCTTTCACAAGTGTGATTGTACTTTCTTACACAAATCGCATACTGGCATCATTTTGGTCCAGCGTCTAGTACCTTTCTCCACACTTACATTGGTCCATTTCCTAACCAACACAATTTCCAGTTTCCATGTTTGTATAGAAGGTTAGTGCTGCAAGTAAGAACAAAAAGAAGATTGTGTTATTGATTTTCACATCCAAGCTCATATCCATCCCTTTACCTATTTACTGCAACGTCTGTGTGTTCAGCATGTTTATAGACTGCAGCTTTGTCGGATTTTTTGATTAGGCTTTAGCAAGGTGTAATAGAGTGATAAAGATAAGGGCTGATAATTCTAAGGGGAAGTGAGACAACATCCCATTAGTTTAAATGCCATGACCACCCCCAATATCAACATTTTTATTCAGACGGAACACCCTCCAAACCCAAGGAACCACGTTTACAAGGAAATATCCTGCAGGATTTCAAACTGACCCAACCTCCTCCTCATCCACTGAACTCTGCAAAAGCTCAGAGCTTACACTCAGGCTCATTGAGATTGTGCAGATTTTGCAGTGTTCAGGAGTGAAAGCACGGACAATACGGAGTGAGGACGGATATCTCCTTATAGAAGCGGAATTAAAGGGACTGTAAACTCCCCATCATCCATAAAAATAACTATTTGCCATCCGTTGCTATTATTCACAGGGAGATGAGAACGCTTATTCTCACCTCCCTGTGAATAATAGGACGCTCGGGGGACCTGGAACTTACCTTACCGCGCGCCACTCGCAGCCATTCCTTCACAGAACAGCTGTTCTCTCCTGATCGCGCGCCCTATCTTTTGTATTGGCGCGCATGCGCCTAAGATAGGGTGCGCAGTCGGGACAGAGTGGCTTTCAGTGAAGGAGCGGCTTGCAGTGGAGCGGCGGTAAGGTAAGTTCCAGGTCCCCCGAGCGTCCTATTATTCACAGGGAGGTGAGAATATGCATTCTCACCTCCCTGTGAATAATAGAAATGGATGGCACATAGTTATTTTAATGGGTTTAGTGTTCCTTTAAAGGGCAACTAAAGCCACAGAACAACACTGAATCAGAAGGCAGAACACCTTGATATAAAACCAGTAATCTGTATCTTTCCTCTCATTTTGATACAGGCTCTGGGAAATTTACCTAAATAACATATGGTTTGTGCTTTACTTCTTAGCATTCTAGTATCAGACAGTTTGGTCAATGACCATTATGTTCTGCACATGCTCAGTCCTTAGCTGTGGCAGAAACTTGTTACAGTTGGTCACACCCATTAATAATATCTAGCCAATCCTTTTACAGGACAGATAAAGCAAGTAAGCATGTGACTGAGGTCAGGAGGTGTGGTCTGACACTGCACATACACACAGATACTTCATCCAGTTCTTAAGAACAGAGTTTACTAAAGTGGCATTTTATAGTTTATTGGTGTTTTTTAGGGGGGTTGTTTTCAGATTCTGGAGTATAAAAAATTGGGTTTAGTTCTCCTTTAAGATTTCACCCATTGGCACACTTCTGCTTGTAATAATTGTGCAGTGTGGTGCATCCCTAGTGCAGACCAATGGTAATATTATTACTCTCCAGCTGATAAGCCTTCTTAAAGGGCATCTATACTGAAAAATAGGTTATTTTAAATTGACCATAACTAGAAACTATAATTCTTCCCACCCACCACTGTATCATTTTTTTGTTAATATCTAATCTAAAACAGATTACATTTCAGCTGTCAATCAAGTTCCTTGCTCTCAAAAACTGTTCTTCTGTGAGTAGTTTTACTGTAGCTGGAATAGTGACAGAATTTTGACATTTGAAATGTGTGTACAGGCTTGACAGTTGGTTTGTTGGAAAAAAGTCAGGTCGGATGGAAGTGGGAGTGGTTAAAAGAGGGGGGATGCTGCGCCTAAACAAAATGTGTGCTAGATAAAAGGCATGCAGCAACACACAGACATTAGAGTGCTACTTACATGTCTTCAATACTAGATTAAGATGAGGCAAAGTAATTTTTTTCATCTATCTTGCAGAAGAGCAGGTGAAACTCACCCGCGGATCGCTCCAGCGCTGGCTTCTCTGACAGTCTCTGACGCATCCACGCTCCTTCGCACTGTGTACTCATGCGCGCTCAGTGCAAAGGATTGGGGATGTGTCGGAGGCTTTCAGCGACGTCAGAGTCTCTCTGCAGTGTTGGAATGATCCGGGTGAGTTTCACCTGCTCTCCTGTAAGATTTACTGAAGAACGGGAGGTAAGAGATAGTGCATTTACCTCCTGTTCTTCCGTAAAACAGTAAAAAAGAAACTTTTCAAATACGATGGACATACCCTTTAAGGATTTGTGGTGTTTTGGGGGGAAAAGATCTTCACTGTACAAGAATTAAGACTTGGGACCCATTTAATGCCACCAAATACCTGGTCTGAAACACTAGCATAGGATGAAATGGAATTGAAATGTTATATGGCACTGCTGTACACTTACTGTGTCTCATCTTTACAGATGGGAGGCCCCATGAAATGTTGAAATGGTTGAAGGTGACAAGTGTTCCTCCTGTAACATTAATGCAGTGTGTCCCTTCTCCTGTTTTTACTTTTCCTAATTCCCTCTGCGCTGTCACTTGCTTCAACCTCCTAGAGAATCATGTACAGAAAACGGCTTGTTTAGAAAATGTATTTTAGTAATAATTTATTGTTATGGCACAAATGGTCATAATGGTCATACAACTCATATTCTGCATAGAACAAACACATTCTTTATAGATCTTTACATCACTTAGCAGTCCATTTAGGAAGGAACTGGCTCAGAATGTTAATGTGATGAATGAATGAAAAACACTGTACACCATGTGCAAGCATCCCAGCCATATCCATAGAATAAAATGGAGGTTTTGTCTCTGTCTACAAAGTATTATAAAGCTGTATGTGTAAAGGGAGAGTTTAAACTGTACTCTTTGTTTCATCCCTTTAAAGCAATTCACATTGGGAGAAAACAGTAATTAAAAGAAACTGTAACTGTATGTAATTCCTTGGCTCCTTTACCATGTTCATTCCTCTGACTGGTATTGGACATCTCTCAGAATCCGAATCCATTCTTCCAATCCTATTCTACCTAGTTCCAGAAGGACAACTGTATTGTCTAAGCTTCGCCCCTACCTCAGTCTGAGATCTATCCAATGGGAAGAAACACTTATTGGTTAGGCCCTGGGCGAAAAAGGGGGTGGAGCAACAACCACACACTTGTCATTTAAGCATTCTAGGGTTAGCGAACGGCCCATAAATTCGATAATTATCGAAAATACAGCCGTGAGTCCAAAAAACAAACTAGTTTGAATAGTTTGAGTTAGTCCGAACTCATAAAGTTCAGTTTGAGTTCTAGTCCATCCCTATTCATTGTGTGAGGTTTGCTTGTCTGTTCCTGGCCTTAAAACTTTGGACATAGCAGGAACAGATTTATTAGTCCTGAACTTTTAATTAGTATATTTAGAAGTGAATGGGTTTTTTTTTATTCTCTTGCAATTTCTGTTTTTTGATTTGTCTGTTTACATAAAAAGTCCTTGTGGTCCCATAATACTAAGCAGAAGGTGCAGAAGGCCATTTCATCCATTCCCATGGGAGATCATCCTTCTTGGGTAATGTGATTTGTTAGTAAATAAGAGGGAACAAAGCTTAGTGTTGGATGTATCAGCAATCTATTACTTGCCACACTTTAACATTTGTGCTTCTGTGACCTCATCTTTATACATGACTTAACAATTTAATTATAGAATTGCAATTCTGCATAATTGCATACAATACGACCTCTCATATATATGTGTGTGTATGAATGGCATCAATTATTTGAACAGTGACTAGTCCTATAATGTTCATGCATGTGCAACTCTGACATGTCACCATGTCCTAAATACAATTATATCTAATCGGAATTAATGCGTGGTAGCTGCCAGAGAGACCCAAATGTGTGAGGAACATTCCACTGCAGACTCAGACACAAGCAGCTCCTGCAATTTTAACGGTTTGTTTATAGAACAGGATAGGCCTTTAAAATGTAAATGTGCTGGGTATGTAAATTTGATAGTGCTTGGGGAATAACCAACATAGAAAACTACAGAAAGAGGGGCAAGTACCCCCAAAGCAACCATATAACTATAGTGTGTATAAACCCTTTTCAAAAACAGTTAAAAAGTACCTGAGGAGCAGCAGTAAGACGAAAACTGCTTCTGCCAGGCTTCCTGGGTGCTTCAGCATTATCTTTAATATAGAAAGGCACAGGGCCATAACCTGGCAGATGAAAACTGTACGTGCTGTAGCTTCTCCAAAAAATAATATTGGGAGGTAGGAATAATGATTCCTACCTCCCTATCCCACGTACTTTTCATTTCTAAAAATTAAATTTTTACAGTATAGTTGTTGTTTAATAATAAATTTCGCTGGGTATAATATACAAGGGCCTTTTACATTTATTTAAACATTCATAAAAATCCTACACGTAAGATAATCTAAACATTAGTTACTATAGGATAATAAATACTTAATACCCTGGAAGAATAAATGGTAGGTTGCCATTATTTCATCATGTCCCTATAACCACCATAAGTGCGACCATAAAGTGCTCAGTGCGAAATTAAAAATCTGCTGGTTTGATCAGAGAACAGCAAAGGGTTAAGTTGGTCATCAACAGACAAAAATGAGCAGTCAGCAATATGGAGTATTTACAGGGAGACTGTAGCAGTTGCTACATTACTAAATGGAACAACTGATACAGCCAATAGGGGGACACTTAAACTTCCCTCTCTGCAGAAGGCAATAAATGACTTTCGGAGCCATAAATATTCACAAGATACTTTCCAAATCCCTGTATAATGTAACCTTCTTAACCAATGTTACCTAGCGCCTTTCTATCTCCCTTCCTAAACTGGCTACAGAATTATTCTGCTTTAGCACCACAGATAAAGAAAAATACGCAACATACATATTCACTGAATTATGGATTCCTAGATCATTTATTTATTAAAATTAGATTGCAATTATTTTCAATAGCTAATCAAAGATCCCTACAGCCCTGTATCTGTTCAAACATGACGACTGAATAGTTTTGACCTGAACCTAATCTCGGATTGAAAATCCCAGTTCTGCTATTGAAATTTAGCTGGACAAAAATACTGACAAATTTCAACATGGAACTACCAAAACCAGCATCCTGGATACTGCATGAGAGTTCATAACTTCTTTACATGGCGTAATGTCTCGGACAATCACTGACCCCGCTGACGGGTGGAAAAAGGCACGGAGCAGCAACAGACGGCCAAGGGAATGAGTGCTGGTAAGTATACTTAGAAGCCTCACAGAGTCAAACCTTGTGAGGTCTAGATTCGGGCAGGTTAAGTTTTCGTTTGAGGGGTGGACATGCTCTTTAACTTGGAAAAATTGCCTTAAAAATTGTGACCACGTTTAATGTTCCTTTAAAGAGAAAGTTTAGTGGAAAATATCATTATTTTTAAAATTCTCAGTTTATATTATGAATACCAAGTTATTCTACATATTCTCTCCCATTTTGAAAAATCAGTTGAATTTATATCACTTGCTATTTCCTGCTGTTGACATTAGTGAGCTGCCATTTCAGGTTCTAACAGTCCTTCTTCTTCCCAGGATGCACCACATCCTTGGAATGTTCCTAACAGTAATTTCTACTGATTGGCTGTTGGATGGGTCAAAGATACTCAGATCTCTACTGAGCAACTGAATCAACCCTGGCGCTGGGTCAAGGGCAAGACCATAATGGTCTCTATATGGGGTCGTCAGTATTTCGGAACCATCTATTTATACACAGACAAAATGCTGAATGGGCAAGTTAAGGTCATAAGAATGGAACGATATTGCTCTTTTTTCTTAAAAGTATATGTATTTGCACTGAACTTCCCCTTTAATGTAACATTTTAAGGTGAGCTTTACTGTTTCCAGTACCATAATATTGTTATTGCATTTTTCATTTTTTCATGTACCAATTGCCATTTGAGAGTGTTAAAGGAATTAGGCCTATGAACACTTTAACATTGATCCTGTTATCGATTTGCTTTCTCTACTTAACATAGTTTGTATCTAGCATCTTCTCCTTGCACTTTCATACCTAATTGAACCAATATATATTTTCCTTTTTAGAAAGTCCTCGGATATTAATTTTATTTTAGATCCCATGACATTTTTACAACCAAAGCATCTATGCAAAACCCCAGCATTTTATAAGGTCAAATCAATCATTAAAAACAATATAAATGTAGCTGGAAGTAATTGCAGAAATCACCCAATAAAATGTATTAAGCTGAGGACTGTATCTTATAACATAAGCTCATATGCTTGAGGTCAAATCGAACATGATTATGTTAAATACTTTGAAAGTGTTACACTTAAGGTTTGTACACATCGTGCGTCGCGGTCCCGATGTGTACGAATGTTTCTGCTGATAATTGGCCCGTGTGTGGGCACTTTATTGGGCAAAAAGGTTGTTCATTCGGAGATCCGCCAGATTGGTTGGGCAACGATCCTCGACCGAACGTCCGTTTCAGCCAATAAAGTGCCTACACACAGGCCAATTATCTGTGAAACGTTTGTTCATACACATCGTGCGTCGCAGGTCCCGACCCACAACGCACGATGTCTACAAACAAAAGTTTTGACAGATAAACGACCGGTGTTTGGGCACTTTATCAGGCAAAATGGTCATTGTTCAGAGATCCGCCAGGGTAGTTTCGGAAGATAAAGTGCCTACACACGAGCCGATTATCGGCCGAAACGTTTGTTCGTACACATCGTGCATCGCGGGTCGTGACGTGCGATCACATGTGTACGAACCTTAACACTTAAAGGGTAACTTAAGTCTCCAGACGCAGTACTCTTAACATGCTCTGTAGTGCTCAACCTATCAAAACAAGGAATTTGCAGCCTTGCTTCTTTCCTAGAAGAACAGCACAGAGATCCTCCCCTCCAAAACATTCAATGCTCCTGTCCTTACAATAACATAATCCTTTACATTTCATAAAAAAAGATAAGTAATTAGCTAGCATGGATGTAAGAAACAGAATATTAAAGGGCATGTCCACCCCCCAAAAAATTTGTTATCTCCCCCACCACTGGCCCCACCGTGTAGTGTAATATAATCCTTACCTTACATCCCACCTCCAAATGGTTCTCCAGCAATCCCACCCCAAAGTCCAAAAAAGTGGCAACCAGGAGGATAGCAGAGTCCATATAGGACTCTTCCTCCTGTCTCCCCTCTGGGAGAATTTTGCCATGCGCAGAAGGGCCCTCCCCCCCTCCCTCTCCCTCCCGTTTCTTTCTCCCTCCCCCAGTGTAAAACACTGTTAGTATATTGTAGGGATAGTTCCCCCAGCCCTAACCGCTAGAATCTTATATCCAGAAACTGCCCCGATAGTGACCTTCCCTCTATCCTCCACCATTGTGAACTGCCGGCAGCCACGTTCGTGATTGGCTGCCTCTCAGCCAATCACAGACGTGGCTGCCGGTCCTGCCCCCTGCTTGCAGTTCCGTGCAAGCAGGGGGCCTGGGCAGTGTGGCGGAGGATAGAGGGAAGATAAGTAACTATCAGGGCACTTTCTGGATATAAGATTATAGCGGTTGGGGATAGGGGAACTATCCCTACAACATACTAAAAGTTTTTAAAACAGGTGGACATGCCCTTAAGATTTCAGTAAAAAATAAAAGTCTGGAGAATTGAAATTGCAACCTCATGTACTCTGTATTGCTAAAAGCAGAGCTTTTTAGCCCTAACCCAACAGACATGACTTTAAGACAGAAAAAGACGTTTACGGCTCACCATACATAGCCCTAATTGTATCTTGTGCTTTTATTGCTCTATTTATGTTCATTTAGTGCATTAAAGATAGAATTCCTGTTAATATAACAGGTGTCAATTTAATATGACAATAACCTATCTGAACAATTTGAACAAGACTATAAAGGGTTTCTCTCATTCAGGTCATTGCATATTAAATAATGTTCCTCTGGATCTGGAACTGTTAGGTAGCGCTCATGAGTAGGAAGTAAAGGTTGGACTGGGTGGAACTATGTCTTTATTTATATGTTAGGAGAACTATGAAAATGAAAAGTACCTGGAACAGAGAGGTAGGATTGGTAATTCCTACCTCCCAATATTGTTTCTGTTAAGAGTGCAACCACTATCTATAATACAAGAACGTCAAGGACACCAACCTTACGGATGAAAGATTTACGTGCAGGCGCTCCTCGATGAAATGATATTGGGAAGTAGGATCAATCAATCATTTACAAAAAGTTCATTTTAACAGTTATGTTATCCTTTAAGTTAATGCAACTGGTTAATGCAACAAGTGGTTTCCTCAGTTCAACTGATAAACTGACTTAATATTATTTGATATGTATCTGGACTCTGGATACATTTATTACATAGATCCAGGGATCAGGATGCTTCTATTTATTAACAATTTGGAAGTGGGTATTGTCAGCAAGGTTTCTGTGTTTGCTGACAACACAAAACTTTACCGACCATTAAAAACTTTAGAGGATGTGCAATTGTTGCAGGGGGATCTAGATAGATTGTCACATTGGGCTGCTAAGTGGCAGATGAAATTTAATGTTGATAAATGTAAGGTGATGCATTTTGGACTTAAAAATCCTTGTGCTACTTATACTATAAATGGCTCTGTGTTAAGTGAATCCCTGTTGGAAAGGGATCTTGGAGCTTTGGTGAATAACAAACTTAAAGGTAGCAAGCAGTGCCAGACGGCAACAGCCAGAGCCAGCATGGTATTGTCTTGTATAAAGAGAGGTATGGATTCAAGGGAGGAAAATGTAATTCTCCTTCTTTGCATTGGTAATGCCTCATTTGGAATATGCAGTGCAATTTTGGAATACTGTGTACAAAAAGGACATCTTTGAAATGGAAAGGGTTCAGAGAAGGGCAACTAAATGAATAAGGGGATTGGGGGAGCTTGAATATAAAGAGAGATTGGATAAATTACTATGTACACTAGATAAAAGGCGCTTGCATGGGGATATGATTACTGTGTATAAATACATTAACGGGCCATATAATAAACTATGTGGGGCATTGTTCACCAATAAAGCATGTCAGAGGACACGCGGACATCCCTTAAGACTTGAAGAAAAGAAGTTTAATCTTCATTGTGAAAACGGTAAAACTATGGAACTGTCTTCCAGTGGACATTGTTATGGCAGGTTCATTGGTGAGTTTAAAAAAAAAAAAAAGCTGGATGAGTCTGCAAACAAGGAATGTTGCAGGTTTCTGGAATTGACACATAAAGTAGAGTTGATCCAGGGATATTTACGATTGTTTTTTTTTTTTCCCTTCCTCTGGATCAAAAGTTAGGCAGGAAATGAGCATATTGGTGAGCAGGTTGGACTGGATGGACGTATGTCTTTATTCAACCTTAAATACTACTATAAGAAGACTGGGGAGATTTCATTTTCTCTATGTAGTAACTGACTCTGCATCTTAACTTGACCTCTGCCATAAAATATCAGGAGAGCAATAATCTGTGAGGTATAAACTAGCAAGTGCATGTTAATAAAGTTATAAAAATCACTTGCTTGTAAATGTGAAATATGTTGCTAATTGAGACTGAAGTTTTATAAATATAGTTAAGCAGCTTGTTTTTTAACTATGTAAGTAGGTGGAATAAGTGCAACGATAGATCAAATTTACTGGTGTGTGTAAAATACTTGTCTGAGAGATTAAGCTTTGTAAATAATTGAAATAAATGGGAACGTGTCCAGAGTTTCTCAATGATCCAACAAAAGCCACAAAAAAGTCTAATACTGCCTGTACCTGTTATTCTCATTGTTCTCTGTTCTCACCAGTAGCTTAGTCTGAGATCTATTAACTTCTCTTGTCCACTTCCTTTATCTCTGACCACTGTACAAACGTAAAGGAAACCCAGTATGTTACACTCTACTGAGGATCTTTGAATGGTCTGAGAAAAAAACAAATGTTAATATACTTTTATTCTAAATTAAAGACAAAAATTAATGGAAGACACGGCTGGCGCCTCAAAAAGTTTGTTTGAATTTTTATTGTTTTAAAAGAGAAGTGTAATTCCCTCAATCCCCCAAAGTAAAAATTATACTCACCCTCACTCATTCCTTTTGTTCCTCCCATGAATAATACCCAGGGTGAGGATATAAACCACTAGGTACTCAACCTTGGGTTGTCCTAGATGCCCCATACCGTTCTTTCCAGTGTCGGCCTTTCCCCACCTCCTCCATAGTTCCAGGACTTGTCTAATGGGAAGACACACTCTACAAGGAGTGCACCTTCCTATAGGCTAGTCCGGGGGTCAGTCCTGGCATGTGAGATTGGCACTATGAGTCGGACTTTGATAGAATGGTATGGGACAACCAGGGTAAACCCAGGGGTGAGGACCTAGTGGTTTAGGTGGGTATTATAAGGGTAGGAAGTGATTTAGGGCAGTCTAAATGCCTTTTAACATTGAAATTGCCCTGTATGTGCTCTCATTCCCAAACCCATATTTATTCCTACTGTAATTAATGAATGTGTTACTTCTTGTTGTGAATGTGCAACTTCTTGGGATAAAAAGAACATTTCTCTCTGATTAAATGATGAACCTTGTTGAAAATCACATAGAAAAAGAAAGAACGCTGGAATGTTGGATCCTCAAACTTTCATTAAATTAATTTACATTTCTATCCATTTGTTCTATGAAACTATGCACTGTCCATAACATAGTCTTTATGTTCAATTCTTTCCAGCAAGTGTTAACATGATCAAACCGCAATCAATCAAAATGTCTAGAAAAACCATCAAATGCTTCAGCAGAGTAACTAGGAATCACTGGGCCCCCCAGAAAAACTATGATAGGGCCCCTATCCGTGCTTCATCATTCTGGGAGGAGACTATTTCTGTCATAGGAAAATTAAGGAGACGGGGCCCCCTTGGCTGCCAACCTGACCGATCAAGGTTCAGTTAATTCTATATCAGCTATCAATTGATTGATTTTCTAGCAATTCAATTGAAAGGATAGACTGATAAAATAAAATCTTTCTATGGTGCCCCTCTTCTTGGTAAAAAGGTAAATTATAACCATAAATGCCACATGGCTCCAGTTTCTGTCTGGCATGGATCAGTTAGTCACTCCTATGCTGAGCAACAACACTCTATAGCAGGGGCGTAACTACTAGGGGAGATGGGGGCCTGGGAGCCAAGGGAGGCCCATCTTCTTATTTTTCCTATGACAGATAGAGCCTCCTGGATGAAGCATGGATAGGGGCCCCATCATCGGTTTTGCTGGGGGGCCCAGTGAGTTCTATTTACGCCACTGCATTTAAGCACAGTGGAGCCAGACAGTCCTTTACTCCAGTTAGAGACAGGATGTGGATCACGTGAAAGACATACATGAAGTCTTTACACCTGAGGAAGGTGCATCCCAAAACATTGTGTTTATCCTAGTATGTCACTAAAAAGGTCAAACATTTCATCTTCAGTGTCTGTCTGTGGATCCTGTTTGGACCCTGGTGATTGAATTCTGCTGAAAGGGGATCTACAGTCCCACAAGGTAGAACCTACAAGGTAGCGAGGAGTTCAGAAACCTTTTTTTTCTTTTATTTTGTTCAGTGACATTTCCTGGTCAAGGGGCACTTTGTAAAGTCCACTGCCCATTCCTTCTCTGTACTAACCCCAAAACTATATTTATTCCATCCCTTTAATTTGATTCAGACCTCAATGAAACAATTCCACCAAATAACACCCAATTAAATCCAGTGATCACGTAACTCTTCGTCTAGAGGTCAAATTATATAATCAGAAGGAATAAATAGCAGGGCTACGTGAGAGAAGCATTCCCAGTAAAATGAAGACATTAACCTACGGATCAGAGTGCACTGATGTTGAATATCCTGTGAATGGAAACTTCTGATTAGGGATTGCTGAGTTAATGTTTAGCAGATCTCTCATCCAGCTAAAGTTCAACTAAAAGCATGTTAACAGGAGGTTAAAAGGGGGAGTTTTATCAAGAGCTTTATGGATGAGTTAACACAAGGGAAATGTGCTAAAACTATTGCTGAGTAGATCTGTGTGACACGCAAGGACAGCATTGTGTTCAGATACATTTGCAGCAATATTATTAGTGAAATGGTCTTAGTACCCTACTTATACCAGGTTTAGGGAAATCTTAGGAAAAAAATGTTTTGTGGTTTGTTCAGTCTAGGGCTCGCCAATCTAATAGTCATGTAGGTATAATCTGTGCGTAGCTATGTCATCAGCTATAATCAGTGTTTCACTATTTTGATATCATATGACTCATTTTAACTTATTTTGTATAGGAAATAATCCACGGGCATAATGTCAACACTCTTCATTGATATTGCTCTCTGTTCTTGCAGTCACAAAATACCAATACTGCGTGATATTTTGTAACCACATGGTATAGCCATTTGACTGACAATAATGACTAGTATTTACGACCTTAAGGCTGCTTTGTAAAATACCAGTTGCTGTGATGAAGGAGAGATATCGGTAATTTACTGTATTCATATTTGTGAAGGTTCTCATTTATCCAGGTCATGGTATATCTGTTGTATTCAGTTATATCAACTGGACTTAAGTTTAGTTCTTGAATATATTTCCCTAGTCATCCAACTGGCTTTCTCAATTCAGAATGACTTGTACAAGAATAGGTTGGCAATAAATAAAATAGAAACAAGGTGGACTGCACTCCAAAATTGAACGTTTATTTCAAGCCAAACATCAAACGGCAATACAACGTTTCGAGGGTAACACCCCCTTCATCAGGTGATGTGAGCAACACAGTGTAGGTTTAAATAGCCAAGTGCTGATGCAGAGAACCGCCCCCTAGGGGGTGTGTTAAAATATAATATCAAAAATGTAATATCAAAAAACGACAATGGAATATACCTAGTAAAATTACCTAGGAGTGATAATCTCACATATGTGGGTGGGCTAAGTTATAGCCCTAATGCTAGAATAAGTGCACATAGTAATAAATAGCTAAAAAGAGTAAAACCTGTAAAATAAACAAAAAAAGCTGGATGAGTCTGCAAACAAGGAATGTTGCAGGTTTCTGGAATTGACACATAAAGTAGAGTTATCCAGGGATATTTACGATTGTTTTTTTTTTTTTTTCCTTCCTCTGGACAAAAGTTAGGCAGGAAATGAGCATATTGGTGAGCAGGTTGGACTGGATGGACGTATGTCTTTATTCAACCTTAAATACTACTATAAGAAGACTGGGGAGATTTCATTTTCTCTATGTAGTAACTGACTCTGCATCTTAACTTGACCTCTGCCATAAAATACAGGAGAGCAATAATCTGTGAGGTATAAACTAGCAAGTGCATGTAATAAAGTTATAAAAATCACTTGCTTGTAAATGTGAAATATGTTCTAATTGAGACTGAAGTTTTATAAATATAGTTAAGCAGCTGTTTTTTTTTAACTATGTAAGTAGGTGAATAAGTGCAACGATAGATCAAATTTACTGGTGTGTGTAAAATACTTGTCTGAGAGATTAGCTTTGTAATAATTGAAATAAATGGGAACGTGTCCAGAGTTTCTCAATTTCCAACAAAAGCCACAAAAAAGTCTAATACTGCCTGTACCTGTTATTCTCATTGTTCTCTGTTCTCACCAGTAGCTTAGTCTGAGATCTATTAACTTCTCTGTCCACTTCCTTTATCTCTGACCACTGTACAAACGTAAAGGAAACCCAGTATGTTACACTCTACTGAGGATCTTTGAATGGTCTGAGAAAAAAACAAATGTTAATATACTTTTATTCTAAATTAAAGACAAAAATTAATGGAAGACACGGCTGGCGCCTCAAAAAGTTTGTTTGATTTTTATGTTTTAAAAGAGAAGTGTAATTCCCTCCAATCCCCCAAAGTAAAAATTATACTCACACCCTCACTCATTCCTTTTGTTCCTCCCATGAATAATACCCAGGTGAGGATATAACCACTAGGTACTCAACCTTGGGTTGTCCTAGATGCCCCATACCGTTCTTTCCAGTGTCGGCCTTTCCCCACCTCCTCCATAGTTCCAGGACTTGTCTAATGGGAAGACACACTCTACAGGAGTGCACCTTCCTATAGGCAGTCCGGGGGTCAGTCCTGGCATGTGAGATTGGCACTATGAGTCGGACTTTGATAGAATGGTATGGGACAACCAGGGTAAACCCAGGGGTGAGGACCTAGTGTTTTAGGTGGGTATTATAAGGGTAGGAAGTGTTTAGGGCAGTCTAAATGCCTTTTAACATTGAAATTGCCCTGTATGTGCTCTCATTCCCAAACCCATATTTATTCCTACTGTAATTAATATGTGTTACTTCTTGTTGTGAATGTGCAACTTCTTGGGATAAAAAGAACATTTCTCTCTGATTAAATGATGAACCTTGTTGAAAATCACATAGAAAAAGAAAGAACGCTGGAATGTTGGATCCTCAACTTTCATTAAATTAATTTACTTTCTATCCATTTGTTCTATGAAACTATGCACTGTCCTAACATAGTCTTTATGTTCAATTCTTCCAGCAAGTGTTAACATGATCAAACCGCATCAATCAAAATGTCTAGAAAAACCATCAAATGCTTCAGCAGAGTAACTAGGAATCACTGGGCCCCCCAGAAAAACTATGATAGGGCCCCTATCCGTGCTTCATCATTCTGGGAGGAGACTATTTCTGTCATAGGAAAATTAGGAGACGGGGCCCCCTTGGCTGCCAACCTGACCGATCAAGGTCAGTTAATTCTATATCAGCTATCAATTATGATTTTCTAGCAATTCAATTGAAAGGATAGACTGATAAAATAAATCTTTCTATGGTGCCCCTCTTCTTGGTAAAAAGGTAAATTATAACCATAAATGCCACATGGCTCCAGTTTCTGTCTGGCATGGATCAGTTGTCACTCCTAGTGCTAGCAACAACACTCTATAGCAGGGGCGTAACTACTAGGGGAGATGGGGGCCTGGAGCCAAGGGAGGCCCATCTTCTTATTTTTCCTATGACAGATAAGCCTCCTGGATGAAGCTGGATAGGGGCCCCATCATCGGTTTTGCTGGGGGCCCAGTGAGTTCTATTTACGCCACTGCATTTAAGCACAGTGGAGCCAGACAGTTCCTTTACTCCAGTTAGAGACGGATGTGGATCACGTGAAAGACATACATGAAGTCTTTACACCTGAGGAAGGTGCATCCCAAAACATTGTGTTTATCCTAGTATGTCACTAAAAAGGTCAAACATTTCATCTTCAGTGCTGTCTGTGGATCCTTTTTGGACCCTGGTGATTGAATTCTGCTGAAAGGGGATCTACAGTCCCACAAGGTAGAACCTACAAGGTAGCGAGGAGTTCAGAAACCTTTTTTTTCTTTTATTTTGTTCAGTGACATTTCCTGGTCAAGGGGCACTTTGTAAAGTCCACTGCCCATTCCTTCTCTGTACTAACCCCAAACTATATTTATTCCATCCCTTATTTGATTCAGACCTCAATGAAACAATTCCACCAAATAACACCCAATAAATCCAGTGATCACGTACCTCTTCGTCTAAGGTCAAATTATATAATCAGAAGGAATAAATAGCAGGGCTACGTGAGAGAACATTCCCAGTAAAATGAAGACATTAACCTACGGATCAGAGTGCACTGATGTTGAATTCCTGTAATGGAAACTTTTGATTAGGGATTGCTGAGTTATGTTAGCAGATCTCTCATCCAGCTAAAGTTCAACTAAAAGCATGTTAACAGGAGGTTAAAAGGGGGAGTTTTATCAAGAGCTTTATGGATAGTTAACACAAGGGAAATGTGCTAAAACTATTGCTGAGTAGATCTGTGTGACACCAAGGACAGCATTGTGTTCAGATACTTTGCAGCAATATTATTAGTGAAATGGTCTTAGTACCCTACTTATACCAGTTTTAGGGACTTAGGAAAAAAATGTTTTGTGTTTGTTCAGTCTGGGCTCGCCAATCTAATAGTCTGTAGTATAATCTGTGCGTAGCTATGTCATCAGCTATAATCAGTGTTTCACTATTTGATATCATATGACTCATTTTAACTTATTTTGTATAGAAATAATCCACGGCATAATGTCAACACTCTTCATTGATATTGCTCTCTGTTCTTGCAGTCACAAAATACCAATACTGCGTGATATTTTGTAACCACATGGTATAGCCATTGACTGACATAAATGACTAGTATTTACGACCTTAAGGCTGCTTTGTAAAATACCAGTGGCTGTGATGAGGAGAGATATCGGTAATTTACTGTATTCATATTTGTGAAGGTTCTCATTTATCCAGGTCATGGTATATCTGTTGTATTCAGTTATATCAACTGGACTTAAGTTTAGTTCTTGAATATATTTCCCTAGTCATCCAACTGGCTTTCTCAATTCAGAATGACGTACAAGAATAGGTTGCAATAAATAAAATAGAACACAGGTGGACTGCACTCCAAAATTGAATTACGTTATTCAAGCCAAACATCAAACGGCAATACACGTTCAGGGTAACACCCCCTTCACAGGGTGTTACCCTCGAAACGTTGTATTGCCGTTTGATGTTTGGCTTGAAATAAACGTTCAATTTTGGAGTGCAGTCCACCTTGTTTCTATTTGATTTCCTGGTTCCCTGTGAAGTAGGGATATTGGACTTTTTGCACCCACAGGGGGATTAGTGTGCATATGGACTATTTCTGATATAGTTGGCAATAAATACCCTGAAATGTGTCCCAATGAGCATATATTACATAAGGCTATGGACTTTCAATGGGAAGGTGCAGTGGAATATATCTTATTTAAGTTAAGTAAATTAGTTAAGAGGTTTTTATAAGAATATATACCACTGCACTTCCCCATTGAAAGTGGGGGGCTATCGCGTGGCACAGACCTGAACATCTGTATATCTTCCACCAGCTACTGCATTCCTTTTCTTTTCCAGACTTTAATGGCCCGGGTCTGTAGCTGCTGTCTGGGAGACCCGGATGCATTATCTATGACTCATAGACAAGACATCCGGGTCTCCCAGACAGCAGCTACAGACCCAGCCATTAAAGTCTGTTAAAGAAAAGGAATACACAGTAAATCCCCCCGGACACTGGCAGGGGAAAGAAATGCAGTGGCTGGTGGAAGATACACAGCTGCTAAGGTATGTGCCATGCTGTAGCTTTTTATACAGAAGTAACTAAATCTTTTATTGTTAATGTGGAGTGGCTGTGTTTAAACTATTATGTTGGGTGGGGGGTAATTATTTTAAATAAAAAGTGTCCCAAACACCATTTTTTATTTAAAATAATTAAACCTTATATATTAATGTATTATAAGAAATAATACACCCATTAGAGTGTAAAATAAGGTTTATAAAGTCAGAGTTCCCTGCCCAGTATAAAAGCACTCGACCTGCGGCCTCCTGCTTTTATAAGGACTTTATATTCTTATATTACACTGTAAGGGTGTATTATCCCTTATATAACAGCCAGGTGTCAGGGACCATCTAAATGCAAGGTATTGATTGCATTGTGGCTAAGAGGTGTTATCAAAACTGCAGAGTATGGCGTCAAAACATCATGGTATGTGGCAGACAACAGATGTTTGACCCCCACATACACACACCTCTATTCAGGCCTGGTTTCTTTATTTTGACATAAAAACTTCATTAACACCTCTATTATACTAATCTTTATCTGTGGCCGAGATGTTAACATTACAGTCTTTTCTCACTGAGTATATGATGTCACTCTTCTTGTTTTTTGGTATTCAGTCTTTTGGATGCACCAGTTGCTACCTCAGTGTTGCTTTAAAGGACAATTATACTCATCTCCCCCTTTGCTCCTCTATTTCCTTTCCTTAGTAATACCCAGGGTAAGGACCTACCACCAGTCCTCATGCATGGGTACCTTACCTAATAGCTGATATACTTACACTAAATTTCACTCACTCCTTGAAGTCTGCAAGGAGGCGTGTCTTCCTATGGGCTAGATTGCTGTTTCCACAGTCCACGATGTAGCCAATGGTAAGACATGCTCTGCAAAGAAGCATATCTTCAAATTGGCTAGATTGCGAACTGTCACTTACAGTGCCAGTGGGGAGGAGCAGACTGGAGCACCGAGGGCAGCATTCAGTATATTAGCAGTTAGGTAAAGTACCCAGGGTGAGGGCTTAGTAATTTAGGTCCTCACCCTGCGTCAATCTTAGATCACTTCTTCAACCACCCCTCTCAGAGTTAGACACAATAAAATCTTTATTAAAAACAACACAAGTTCCCCCTGCCTTGTTACAGTATTGTGGGAAGAGGGTTTTAACTTTTCCTCCCCTGTCTCTCTCTGCATGATCAGCTGTAAAAATGAGAGAGTCAGGGAGGAAAGGATTTCTTACTGCAGCCAAGTAGGTGTGTCTGCTACCATGATGATGCCCATTGAGTGACAGCACTCCCAGCACAGGTAAAAGACACACCCCCAGGAACCTGTACAACTTTCCCATGCTGCTGCAAACAAACAAAGGAGGATTCGGGGGGGGGGGGAGGTTGGGGATGGTGTACTTTAAAATAAACAAAAAAATGTTTTTTCCTAAGTGGAGATACCCTTTAAAAACAGAGAGGGATATGGTGTCTCTTGAAAATTCTTCTTCAGTTCTCTGACACTCCCGCTACATATGGGATGACCCTGTTCCTCCTGTGATGCTTCTCTTGGTATCCTGTCCTGGTGGTATTGGTATCCTTTTCTTCTTCCAATTTTGACAAAGGCCTAGTTCAGATATCCAATATTACAATATAGTTCTTTTATGAACACGGCCATGTCAGACTTTAACCTCAACTGTCTTTGTTTAATATTTTCCTTGTTTCTATTGTTACAAAAAGGAAATTCTGCCACAAAATGTTCTGGTTTTCATCATGTTTTGAAAGCAATGCTAATTCAATTCAGCAAAGCTCTTTTGTAAAGGTTGTGTAGTTATCTCTCAGCGCCAGTGGTAGTTTGGCTTCTGTAGCTTGGGTTGCAGCAAACTAGTCTCTACTTACATGAGGTTAAAAGAATGTACCGTCTATAGGTTGTGCAGTTGACTCAAGTTGAGGTGTATATTGTGGGGAGATAAAATCAAGAGAGTGATTGGTTGAGATCAGTTTAATAAATAGATACCTTAAAAATGTATAAATGATAAAACCTCCCATGGTGCCCCAACATCATTTAGCAATCTGGGAGGTAGCTTTAGTCTTTGTGGAGTGTTTCAGTTTAGCAATGGAAAAAACAACAGAGAGACTTCACACCTGTCAATTAGGAACATATTTCCCATACCAGTTAAAATGGAAAGAAAATTAAGGGGGAAAAATTAAACACAGAAATAACAGAGAAAAACTGTTTTTGTATTTACAGACACCATGAATGATTTGTGTAGTGCCATTTTATATAGCGATAGAGATTATTAGACTTTGGTTTTGCTGAAAGATTCCTCACCTGAAGTTGTTGATTTCCCAGAGAAAAATTATTTTTCATTTGATTCTGTAGTTGTTCGACAAATTGACCCATCAAAAAACATAGACACCATTTTACAGACAAGAAATGAAATGATCTTATTGGTCCAAGAGCAAGTTTAAATTTATGTTGTTTTTTTTTTTTTTTCTGAAAAGCCGCCTTTTCAAGAATAAAGATAAACAATACGCCTTCCTGGTCCCCATAGAGTATCATTGTATTTGTGCTGTAAATATAGTATAGTATAGTATTTGAGGTTGAAAAAGACATAAAACATACTAGATTGTAAGCTCTATGGGGCAGGGACCTCCTTTCATCTTGTGGCAAAGCTCTAGCACTTCTATTTATATAATTTATATATTTATGTACTGAACTATCTATGTATTTATCCCCCTTGTATGACTTTATCGTATTTTATTACTGTACAGTAACATACATGTACATACATACATACAAGTGCCAGGTGCATGAATTATGTTAGGCAAGGTCTATCTGTAAGATGGTGTGCTGTTAATTGTGCAAATAAAGCTTGTGTTTGGAAGTTCCGTTCCCGTCTGGTGTCCTTTTTCAGAGCTGGATCTTGGGAGATGTTTAGCCTTCCCTTTTCCAATTTTTGAATATAGACATACGTCAACCCAGTCCAGCCTACTCAGTAATACCCACATGGCTGAGACAGGCGGGAGGACCCCAAATTAACCTTATAACCCCGTACTTCTTACCTTACTTACCTATATACTTTATTCCACCCCTTATTTACTCCCTCCCTCTTTCCCTTTCCTTTACGACACAAGACTTGACTTTTTGGAGCAAAAGGGGTCACAGCTTTATGTTTACAATACATGTTTCATATAAACCAACCTTTTTTAACCATTTTAACAATTGAATTAACATATAACAATAGATGTAACAATTTTAAACAAATATGTATTTAACCACATAACTTTCTAATGGCTCACTGGAAGCTACCGTGAAACTTCTGCTCATCAGTCGAAAGCACGACTCGATGAGCGCCAGCTGTCCTCTCCGTACCATCTCGGCCCATTGCCGAAAACCGAACTTGGAGCTGCCACCCCGTGGGCTAACTCCACCACCTGTCAACACCAGCGAGCTTCCAGTGACCCACCGCCACAACAGAAAGTCCTGACGCCTTAGGACTGTCTGTTCCCCCACGCTGCCCAAGCCGTGCCTACTCCTTCCCGCAGGTATAATTAAAGAGATCCATGCCAATATCGTAAGTGCACTCCGTCAGCTATGAACCAAATTCTCTGTCTATCTCGAAGTCCCTATGACTTATGTACATCCCCCCGTTTCTACCACGAACTTGAATATTCCTGTTAATCTTCGTTCTAGTCCTCTCTACCGCTTTGTATGACCTGCAGTTCCTCCAATGCATGCGAGTCGTGATTTCCGACCATATCACCCGCAAAGCAGGAAAGCAGCCCACACTCGAAGGAGGTCACACTTAATATCCTTCATGAGGGTTCTGCTGGGAACCGCGCAAAGGTCGTTACCCCCCAGATGAATTACTAAGATATCGGGAGGGCGTGAATCCTAATGCGTTCCATAAACTGGGCAGAAAGTTACGCCACAGCATACCCCGCATCTAACCAATGAACTGCTAGTTCCTCCCTGTCAAACCCCATTTGAAGACCTTTTTTCCGTACTACAGCCCGTCTGGCCGCATGGTGAATAAAGGAGTGTCCCATGATCCACACTGTGCCTGGGTGATCTAAAAAGAAGAAGTAAAAAACTGTGATGCTTTCGGGGAAAGTCACATCAGACTACATAAGTGCTTTATGTGGTCGTATGTAACTTTTAAATCTCTGGACTGCCACCTCCCTACCTGCTTGATCTCTCCGTCCTCAAGGCCCCTCTGGGCTGCCTCGGTGGCTGCTCCTATACGGAAGGAGTGGGATCCGTATTCCCTTGCTGGTAACCCCAGACTCTCTAGGCTTTTTCTCAAAACCGCTATAAATTGGTACCGAGATAACGCAGTCCTATCTGAATGTAAAGAAGGGGGCCTTTCCTTGCGGTCTAATCTCCAAGATCTAGTCAAACAGTGTACTGGGCATACTGTGCTTCCTATGGCCGCTAGCCTGATGGTCCTACCTTTTCCTCTTTGGTCGGTTTTTGATCTTCGCAACCATATAGATAACTGACGTTCTGATACTGCTATATCTGCTTGTTGTATGCCCCCTATTCCTTTCTTTGACGGTGTCAGTAGTTCGCTGATGCGCAAAGCCCCAAAGAATGCTAAAACAAATGCTGCCCTAAACAATTCGGCCTCGTAGGTTGAGAAGCAAATGTCTCCCAATTTCTTAACTATGCCGCAGCAGTGTAAACGTAATTAGTCTGCGTTGGTCATTCTGCCTGTAGCCCTTATTGTAACCTTTTAAACTGCCTGACCACTGGGTCCTTTGTCCAATCTGTAGCACCTTGCACCTTGAAGTGAAAAGACAGGCCCGCCATTCTCGCTGATGCTACTGAAACCGATACATTATTTTCAAACATATTATCGATCCACCAAAGCAGGCTTGTTCTCTCCTCTTCCTGCCATGCATTCTATATCTGTCCTGTTTAAATTGCCACCAGTCTGACCAGACCTTGGCGTATTTTTTCCATGTGGATTGTGCTATGGACCTTTTTATCAGTTCAGTAAGTCCCCTGCCGCTAATCCCAAGAAAGGGGGGCATGAAAAATTCTCCTTCTGTGTGGTGGGGCCAACTGGGTGAAACGTGCCACTGGCAACGAGACAATGCGTCCGCAATGTTATTCTGTACCCCTGGAATGGTGGGGCCCTGATTAGTATGTTGCCCTGGAGGCACCGCAGCACTAAGTGTCTCAACAGCCTGATTACAGGCGGAGATGCGGATGTTAAATTATGAGAGCCTGTACTACGCTGTTATTATCGCAGTGAAATAGTACCTTTCTATTTTTTAATTGTTCATGCCATATCTCAACAGCGACGACTATTGGGAACAACTCCAAGTAAGACAAATTCCTTGTTAATCCTTTTTCCCTCCAAGTGGTGGGCCATTTTTCTGCACTCCATTGTCCCCTTAGGTATGCCCATAGCCGTGAGTTGCATGATGAATCCGTAAATAATTGCAGTTCAACGTTTGATATCTCTTCTAGTTGCCATAGGGTTTTTCCGTTGTAAGTTTCCAAAAAGGCTCCCCAGACACCTAGGTCCCTTCTAACTTCCTTGTTAAGCCTAACAAAGTGGTGAGGGCAAGAGATACCCTTTGTCGCCAGGGACAGTCTCCGTGAGAATACTCTACCCATGGGCATAACCCTGCACGCAAAGTTTAATTTTCCCAATAGAGACTGTACATGGCGCAGTGGGAGCCTCTTACAGTGTTTTGCCTGGCCTATTAGTTGCTGCAACTCCTTGATTTTTTGTTGGGGCAGTCTAAATTCCATTGATAGGGAATCTAACTCTATGCCTAAAAAACTCAGTACTGTCGTTGGACCCTCGGTTTTATCTACCGCTAGTGGTATTCCAAAACGATGTGCTACTCGCTTCATCGTTTCTAGTAGAAAGGAGCACTGTTGTGTTCCGGCCTGGCCGATAAACAGGAAGTCGTCCAGATAGTGTATCACGAAATTGACTCCTGCTTCCAATCTGACCACCCATTCCACAAATGTGCTGAAGCATTCAAATAAGGCACATGATATTGAACACCAGATCGGCAGACATTTATCCACGTAATACTTGTTGTTCCATTCACAACCTAACAGATGGAAGCACTGTGGGTGTATTGGTAACAATCGAAACGCTGATTCGATGTCCGTTTTTGCCAACAGTGCCCCTTGTCCGGCCTTTCTAAGCAGTGTAACGGCCCTATCGAATGAAGTGTAAGATACCTTGCATGTCTCTTTGTCGATATCGTCATTTACCGATCCGCCCTTGGGGTAGGACAGATGGTGAATGAGCCTAAATTTTCCTGCCTCCTTTTTTGGTACTAGGCCTAGTGGGGATACCCGAAGATTATGAAATGGCGGTGTGTTAAACGGCCCTGCCATGCGCCCTGAATGAACCTCTTTTTCCAATTTGTTATCTATAACTGTGGGATTTTGGTAAGCTGACTTTAGGTTACGTGATGTTATTGCTGTTTTGTTTGGCTTGAAGGGGATGCTGAAACCTTGTTTGAAACCCTGGTCAAGCAGCGTTGCTGCTTGACGGTCCCTATAAAGGTTTAGGAAAGGTGCCATCGCGAGTACGTTCACCGGCGTCCTTCCCATTCTTTCTTGTAGTGTCACTGTATCGTCCTGTCTGCCTACCTCTTTTGAAGCATCTATTAAATCCGTGGGGTCCCCCGCAATGTGAGCAGTCATGCTTGAATTTGCATGCCTGTCCAAATTTGCATTGGCCTTCATTGAAGGCCCAACAAAAACCCTGCTTGGCGTGAAATGCTGAGGGGGTGGGCTGAAATCCCCCCCCCAGCACCCCCTTGAAAGGGTGTCGTTGAAGGTCGGCTGGGGCACATGAGTTTTAACCAGAGACCCATATCCCTATGGTCCCATTGGATCCCTGTTCTGACTGCCTTTCTTTGCCTGAACTGTTCGTCATATTTTAGCCAGGCTATTCCTCCGAATGTCCTATACGCCTCAAAGATACCGTCTAAGTAGCAAAAAAGTGCTGGGCATTCTCTCAGAGATCTTTCACCTAATACGCTACCGAAAATGAGAAATGCTTGCAACCAATTATGAAAAGTCCGTGGTATAAGCCTTATCCTCCTGGTTTCTTCATCTTCCTTCCTAAATTCCTCCTGCTTGGCTAATCGATCTGTTTGTATTCTATCTACTGGGAGTAATGCAAATAAATCTACAAACTCTCCTTTCCAAATGCGTTCTCTCAGCTCGCTTTTTAGGTGGGCACCCAGTGGGCCCTCGAAGCAAAGGTAAGTTGAACCCTTGGAGAAATCTGACACCCTCACCTCCTTACCAACTTTTTCTTTAGTTGCAACTTCAATTATAGATGGTTCGACTTCTGATGCAGCCTCGCCCATCCCTTGTTCGTGTGGCGCAGCAACTCCTAACCTAATCCTGGGTTCCACCTGTTCTGCCCCCAACCATGCCTGTCTTGGATCTAATGCGTTTACCGTTACCGCGTTACTACCATTACTTGCCTGTGACGTGTCTTCTCCCCTGGGTCCCTCTGCTGCTAACCTGACCTCCCATGCTTTCATTAATTCCCTCAAACCTCCAAAAAATTCCCCAAACTTCTCATTTCCTGCTTCTGAATAACGTGGCCTGAGGGATTGAGTAGTGGTCTGAGTGGCCTGGCTCTTGTACATCCTCCTCTCTGCCTTTGGTGTGATCCCTCCCTGTCTTGCACTGTCTGCCTCACTGGTGCAGGAGAGGGGGATCGTTGTTGTGCTGCTGCTGCTGCTGCTGCTTGTTGCTGGTCTGCTGGCTGCCCCTCTCCCCTGTGGAGTGGGCGTGTATTCAGGGCTGTGTCCGTTCTGTGCCTCTTCTGTTTTCCGTCGCTGCTGCTCCTATGTGCCGGTGCTGTCGCCTGTGCTGACGTCACGGCTCTGCGGCGTCCCCTTCCTAGGTCTCGCGATGTTCCCGCCGGCGCCGTTGATGATGTCATCGGTCCGCGACTTCCCTCTGGATCTCCCGCTCGTTCCGATCTGGGCCCAACACTCGCGCTGCTCCTCCTCTTTGCGGGTACTGCTGCTCCAGGACTCAGGCGTCTCGGTGGTCGGGTCCTCCTTCTGCTCCTGGTGTCTCCGGCGTCCGGTAGTGCGGTGATCCTTGCAAGTTCGGCCTTCAGCCAGTCGTCCCCTCTGGATGCCGCCTTCGTCCGAAGCTGGTGCAGAAGCTGGTCGATCTCCGCCATGGCTGTCACGGGAAGCCCTGAGTGAGTAGCTCGATAGCTCTGGGTGTGTAGCCCAATAGCTTTTTGTGTTTAACAGCTCGCAGGGAACCCGTGAGGCCGCGATTCTTTTCTTCTGGTTGTTCTTTTCTTCTTTCTCTGCTGGAACTTCTTCTCTCTCCGTCTGCTTTCCTCTGCCCACGTCTGTCTCTTCTTCCTCCCCCTTTTTCTACCTTCCTCTCTCTCACCTGCAACATTGTTGCAAACTTCCCTCCAATCCCTAGCAGCGATCTCCTTAACCAATCCCTACTTTGCCTTTTTTAAATCTGTCTGTCACCATCCTCTTCTCTTCCCTCTTTCTATTTCACCCCCCAGTTCTATGTTTATTTTAACCCTTTCAAATCCAAACTCTCACCTGCGTTCCCCCTCCCTATCAGCCATGTGTCCCTTTGCTTTTACTGCACTGGACTTCTTTTCCTGTCTAACAGTTGATCCAGAGGAAGGAAAAAAAAAAGGAAAGAGAAAAACTAAAACCTGCCATCACCATGTCCAATGGAAGACAGTTCCAAAGTTTTACCGTTTTCACAATGAATAACCCTTTTTGAACTTTAAGACGGAAATTATTCAGTCTTAAGGGATGTGTGTGAGTCTTCTGACATGTTCCATTGGAGAACAATGCCCCAGATAGTTTATTGTATGGCCCGTTAATGTATTTATACACAGTAATCATATCCCCACGCAAACGCCTTTTCTCCAGTGTACATAATTGTAACTTATCCATTTTCTCTTCATATTCAAGCTCCCCCAATCCCTTTTTTATTTTAGTTGCCCTTCTCTGAACCCTTTCCATATCCAAGATGTCCTTTTTTCTTTTTACAAGATTCCAAAACTACACAACATATTCCAAATGAGGTCTTACCAATGCTTTGTAAAGAGGGAGAATAACATTTCCCTCCCTTGAATCCATACCTCTCGTTATGCAAGACAATACCATGCTGGCCCTGGCTGTTGCCACCTGGCACTGCTTGCTACCTTTAAGTTTGTTATCCACCAAAACTCCAAGATCCCTTTTCCAACAGAGAAAACAAACAGTAGGGGTGCTGAAGGTAACAAAGCCTTTAATTGGTCTACAAATACCCTTTATTATTCAGCTTTTTAAAAATAACTTGTGACTAATTCTTATTGAAAAAATAAATTAACACGCCATATATAAAAGAAACCAGCAGTACATATGTCAACTAAAGGCACTAAGTACATCCTTATTATTTAATGCCGTGTATAATAATGACCACTGTGAAAAATAACGACCTCCCACCCTGTAAACTAATGACCACCATGTAAAATAACCACAATGTAAACTAATGATATTGTTATTTTACAATTTTAAAGCTTTATAAATACCGCCCAATGTTTTTTTGAAAAAAAACCTCCGAATATTCCTACGGATCAGGGAACTGATGCCACCCACTTCCCAGCTTGAACTGATCCAGCCTATTTACATCTAGATGGAGCTTATTAGGGTCAGTTTCCCAGCTCTGTTGTACTCTGGAAACTTCAGAGGTCATTTTGAAAAAAGAAAAACAACAACTTTGTAAAGAACAAAGCAAAATGACAGGGTTATGGACTTCTTGTCTTCCTCAGCCTTTCTGTCTTTATATTTCATTTTTTGGTAGGTACGTAATAATAAAACCTGGCTGGTATGAAAATCTAGTTGGCCACTGTCCCCCAGATTCACTGCCAGGACCCTTGGAGCTCAGTCCATCACTGGCTAAGGCTGAATTTTTCAATTTTTTACATCAAATTATGACACAGAATTTAACTTTTTTAACATGACATTTTGGGAATTTTGGTTTTTGACAACAAATGTTGAATTTTTCATTTTTTAACATAACCCTGTCGCAATTCCAAAGGTTTCTCTGGATTTGGAATTTTCGTAACCCACAGTTCCACCTCAAAACCAGGACTCAAAATGGGTTTACCGCAAATAAAAAAAGTCTATCAGACATATTAGTAAATTCCCCTGGTGCTGGCCAGGTCCCATGAGATCAGCAGATCCCTTGCATGTTTCCTGTCCTCTGTCTTTAACCTTTTTGTCGTGGTGCTGAGGCTATACCATTTCTCTATGATATAAACCAGTCCTTATTGGTATTACTGACCAACAAATAAATAAAGGACTTTCAGTGGAGGAACAGAGGCTGAAGGTGACCAGTAGGACATTTTATAGGTTCTGACAGGAGATCACTCTTTTTTCCTCTGCATGTCAGCTGATGCGTGTTCTCTGTTTATTGAAAACCAGTGAATTTATTGTATGCATGCACAGCATATGTCATTAGTCATCTATCGCTTCTGATGTGAAATGAATGTGACGTCCATTCCCCCTAATTAGAGACTGTACAGTGGTGCAGATGTGGCCCGTTCTTAGTTTGCTGGTCAGTGGTGCAGAACTTACAGTATATGCAGCAGATCGCGTGACAGCTGTGATGAAGAGAAATACAGGCATCCGTGCAGAACTAGTAAAGCAAGATCATGTCAATGGAAAAGGTCTACTCAGTGCTGATGTCATTGTTTGCACAGCCCTATTGTTAGATCTAGCACAAAGGGAATGCATGTCATTTATTGTAACTCACATTTTTTTGGTTTATAACTTGACAGGTGTGATCTTCATCCCTATCATAAAACTCACGGCGAACAAATTAAATAGTATTTAGAGGACATTCAGCATGGGATTCTAATTTTTTTGAGGGGGGTTGATTTAAAAGCCAAAAATTTCAAACACTTCCCAGTAAACGTATTTATTTAATGGAACTGGGATCCCACCTTTAAATTGGTCATTCCACATGTGTTAAAGAGACACTAAACTGAAGAAATCATGTACCTTGCATCTGATTCTATTATTCATAGGGAGGTGAGATTGCTTATTCCTTCTCCCTCCTGTGAATAATAGAATGCCTGTCACTCCACTCACTGCTTCTCACCAGCAGTCCTAACTGTGCTCCCATCTGGTGATGAGAAGCTGTCCATGTTCACCCTTAAAACAAAAAATTGGTCAATTGTCAGTTACCTGCCCCCAACCCCAACTGATATATTTTGCACTTTTATTACCTGCATTCCTAACCAGATATTTAATGATAATTATTATCCCCATGCTGGTAGTGTAAAATAGTCCCTCCCTCCATCCAGTCAATCAAGGCTGTGAGAACTGATATCACAACCAATAAATGTTTGACCTGCTGCCACCACTGCACATGCTCAAGCATGTACAAAGCTCATTACGTATAGGGAGGGGGCAGATACCTTTGCCAGAAGGAATTAGACCTTTTCAATAAATATCTGGTCAGAAATAAAATGGCAAAAATAGTAGTTGGGGTTACAGGCAGATAACAGGCAGGCAGGCAGATACTGTCACTAGTTTTTTGTTTTAAGGGTGGACATTTTAAATAATCGAATACACTGATCAATAAACTGATCCTAAAATTCAAGACTTTTATAGTATATTTTAATGTACGCTGGAAAAAACATGAATCTATACATAAGTGCAATGAGACTTAAAGGTGGATTTAGGGTTAAATTACATCACTAGGTATAATTTGTGAGGAAATGTGGATGAAAAGTTTCAGTAACAACTTCCTGAACCCTTCCTGATTGAACACTTTCAGCAGCCTGTAGCATGTAACCATCCTCTGCCTGCATTAATAGGTGCCCTCTTAACAGTCAATATGTTTTTTATGTGTGTGCAGGTACTTCCTGTTTTTCCCAGCATTAACCTTTCTAACAGAACATAAGCAGAGAATATCACTGTCTGTATGAGTTAATGTTTAGAAAGTGCTGGCCAAGTATAAGAAATATGGATGGCCAATGACCCGGTGCACACAGAGTAGAATGATTCTATTGTACCCCAAGAACTCTTCCTCCTACTCCATAGTGTGGCTGTTCTACATCAACCCTTGTCTCCTTAATGCAGTCAAACTAAACATATTGATGAATTCCCTGTGTACCATGGGCTCATCATAGACATCACCAAAGTAAAGTAAGAGAGGTGAACGTATCAATGGGCAAATAATTTGCCAATCTAGTTCCCTTTAACCTTGCAGTGTACATATGGTATAATCATCTTGAGTTCAGCTTTTAATGACACTTTATATATACAGTACACTACGAGTACACAGTGGTGATAGCAAGTGGGTATAGAGACAAATTATCCCAGTTAATTTTGGGGCCGTAGACAGAATTAGTGCATATGATTTTTAAGTGAGGGACCTGTAACGTCTAGGAATAAAAGAAATTTATTAGTGCACAACAGTCTCAGTGTATGGACCCAGGGAAAATCCCTGAATCTGGACTGTGATGAAAATGTATGGTTTGAATGCGATGGCAAATAAATATGGGGATAATGGGCATTCCTGCCTCATCCCCCTGTAATGGGGGAAATGTATATGTATTGTTTATGAGAATTTAGACCCAATTAATAACTGTATTTCCGAGGCCATTCAAAAAGTCAAATGCTTTGTAAGCATCCAGTGACAGTGTCATTCATCTACCAACCTTGTCATAGTCCAGTTGGGCAAGTTTTAGTGGTAAATGTGCTGGGTACGATCCTGGTCTGGTCAGAGTACACAAACAAAAGTATATCTTATCTTAAATGTGTGGCCAGGATATTAGCTAGAATCTTATTATCAGTGTTTATTAGAGATACAGGTCTCTATGTCAGTTGGACCTTTACTGGTTTTAAGAAGCATCTTCACAGAAGTACATCAATGGGGGTAGAAAACGAGAGTTAAAGGCTTGATAAGAAAACTGTAGCCGTACCAGGATTAAGTGGGTCTGATATCATTTATATATTTCAGTAGGTAAGCCATCAGGTCTTGGGGCCTTTCCCGAAGGCACACATTATAATTAGTTTCTATCTAGTAATTACTTGTGATTTAATATAAAAAGATCTTGGAGAAGTTAGTTAGGCTTTCATTTATTGGAGCCTAAAGGAATAGGCATCTCAGGACACCAATAAAGTGTTCAACTCTGTGGAATGGACCTTCTTGTTAGCGTTTCTAAACCGATCTAGTTTGGGGCCTAATTTTAAGTCTTACACTTGGATTAACAGATAACTATACCAGTCCATCAAACTAGATAGGGGCACCAGATAAGGGTTTCTCCTTTCCTCCTGCCTATTTGCTCTTGCAATTGAGGCTCTGACCATCCAACGCCACCCAAATTTTCAAGAACTCACTCTAAACTCAACAACTGCCATGTAAAATGCTGTTTTGACACCTTACCCTGGGCAGTTTCGATAACAGCCTCAATCAACGCCTTGCATCAGAAGGTTCCCAACACCTGGCTGTGATATGCTAATTGGGACTTTCCAGGATACATAATTGCCAACAGATTCTTGTACAAGTCATTCTGAATTGGGAGATCCAGTCGGATGACTAGCGAAACGTTTTCAAGAACTAAACTTTAACTCCAGTTGATCTAACTGAATAATACAGATGTTATATTCAGTAACAGAGACTTGCTTAGGGCACCAAAGTCACCAGAACCAGTCCTGCTGCCAGGTCTACAGTAATGATGGCCGAACTTTCAAAAGTTCAGCCCGTTTTCGAACTTTCGAACTATATGGAGTTATATTAAGTTTGAAAGTTCGAAAACTGACCCATTAAAGTCAATGGGAGTCAAATAGTTTGAAAAGTTTGAATGAAATACAATTAAAGGGACACTATACTGAAAAAATGACTTTGTCTCATCTTAATCTATAATTGAATACATGTAAGTAGCACTCACTCTGATATGCGTGTGTTGCTACATGGGGGGGGGGGGAATAAACATTTCCAACACAGCTGGATAGTAATCGCTTATTAAGGTGTATCTGCAGGTTTTAGCTGTTGATTAACTAGCTGTGTTATTAATGATTTTATTGCAGTCATAAAGGTACCACTGATCCAGACAATTTATGGCATCTAGTCCCAGTAAAGATCACAGAAATCTCACCAGTGCCCTGAGGAGACGAGGAAATATTATATATTGTGTGACTCACTCTCCTATACGGAAATAAAATGATTGTCTGTCTAGGAGAGAGACGAGAATTATTATAAGGAAATAAATTCTGGACATATTAAAGACAGCGATTGATTGATTTTCCCAACCTCTTATTACATTCATAGAGAACCTTGTAACCTCACAGGAAAGTAGCCCACCACATATTTATTAATGATTTACCACAACCACATCACACAACTGCCCCCCTGGAATCACTTTATGAGTGTGTGACACTCCTTGAACTGTATGGATATGAATGGTCTATCAGTGGAGGACTGAGGAGTATAGCACCTCACGAACAGCTATTAAATTCAATGTGCATGGAGATACCTATGTATTTTTAATGTCAATTTTATTATCATAAGGAGTTTTCTAATAATCAGAACATGTGTAGAGTATAAGAAAAACAAATTGTATAGGCAGGAAAACATTAAGAGAGAGGTTACTATTTATCTCATATGATAGCTAATAGCTGAATGGACTTTACCTCCATTCAGACTTTATTAAGTTACAGTATGACAACATATATGTACTGCACACTTTAACAAGCGTTGTTGTTGTCATAGTATAATGACCAGTATAATATAATAATGACCAATATCATAAAATAAAAGACCAGTATCATAGAATAATGACCAGTATAATATAATAATGACCAATATCATAAAATAATGACCAGTATCATAGAATAATGACCAGTATCATAGAATAATGGCCATTATTGTAGAGTTCCAACCAGTAGAATTACGACCATAGAATTACGACCAGTAGAATGATGACAAATAATGACCAGTATCATAGAATAATGACCAGTATCATAGAATTACGACCAGTATTATAGAATAATGACAAATAATGACCAGTATCCTAGAATAATGACCAGTATCCTAGAATAATGACCAGTATCATAGAATTACGACCAGTAGAATTACGACCGTAGAATTACGTCCATAGAATTACGACCAGTAGAATGATGACAAATAATGACAAGTATCGTAGAATAATGACCAGTATCGTAGAATTACGACCAGTAGAATGATGACAAATAATGACCAGTATCATAGAATAATGACCAGTATCATAGAATAATGAACAGTATTGTAGAATTACGACCAGTAGAATTACGACCATAGTATTACGACCAGTAGAATGATGACAAATGATGACCAGTATTGTAGAATAATGACCAGTATCTTAGAATAATGACCAGTATCGTAGAATTACAACCAGTGTTATAGAATAATGACAAATAATGACCAGTATCATAGAATTTCAACCAGTATTGTAGAATAATGACCAGTATCATATAATTACGACCAATATAATAGAATAATGACCAGTATAATAATCATAGAATAATGACCAATATTGTAAAATAATGACCAGTATCGTAGAATTTCAACCAGTATAATATAATAATGACCAGTATAATATAATAATGACCAGTATCATAGAATAATTACCAGTAATATAAAATAAATACCAGTATTGTAGAATTAAGACCAGTATCATAGAATAATGACCAGCATCACAGAATAATGACCAGTATCGTAGAATAACGACCAGTATTATAAAATAATGGCCAGTATCGTAGAATAATGACCAGTATATCTGTTGTATTCAATTAGATCAACTGGACTTGAAATGTAGTTCTTGAAGACGTTTCACTAGTCAGCCAACTGGCTTGAGAAAGCCAGTCGGATGATTAGTGAAACGTCTTCAAGAACTACATTTCAAGTCCAGTTGATCTAATTGAATACAACAGATATACCATGACCTGGATGAATGAGAACCTTCACAAGCAATAATGACCAGTATTATAAAATAATCACCAGTACCATACAATAATGACCAGTATTGTAGAATTACGTCCAGTATACATATAGTAACATAGTAATTGAGGTTGAATAAAGACATAAGTCCAACCTATACACCATCATTTTTTTTTTTAACCCTACCCATTTTTTTTTTAACCCTACCCTACAGTTGATCCAGAGGAAGGCAAAAAAAAAAAAACCAGCTAAAAAGGGGGGAAAAAATCCTTCCTGACT
Organism: Hymenochirus boettgeri; assembly: GCA_019447015.1. NCBI lineage: Eukaryota > Metazoa > Chordata > Amphibia > Anura > Pipidae > Hymenochirus > Hymenochirus boettgeri. The sequence goes on along the minus strand of CM033469.1, from coordinate 361,639,052 downwards.
TCAAACGGCAATAGATCTATATGTATCTATATACATATAGATACATAGAAGGTAAGTAAAGATCGGGGGAGTTTCTTGACATACTAATATGGCGTTTGGGGCTGGGAGAGGGAGACCTACAATATCCTGAAAGTTGGGGAAAGGGGTGGACATGCCCTTTAATATATTTGTATAAGGTTATCATATCCCCACACAAACGTCGCTTCTTCAATGTAAACAGCCCTAACTTGTCTAATCTGCCTGCATATTCAAGCCCCTCCATTCCCCCTATTAATTTAGTTGCCCTTCTATGAACTGCTTCCATTTCAAAGATGTCCCTTTTGTATATGGGATTCCAAAACTGCACTGCATATTCCAAATGAGGCCTTACCAGTGCCTTGTAAAGAGGGAGAATAATATCTTTCTCTCTTGAATCCATTTCCCTTTTTATACAAGACAATATCTTGCTAGCTCTAGCCGTTGCTACCTGGCATTTTTTGCTACAGCTAAGTCTGTCTAATCTACCAGAACCCCCAAATCTTTTTCCATTACAGATGCACTTAACACAGAGTTATTTATAGTGTAGTTGGTACAGGGATTATTAAATCCCAAATGCATCACCTTACATTTATCAACATTGAATCTCATCTGCCATTCTGCTCACGATTTTGATAATCTATCTACATCTGCTTGCAGCACTTGCACATCATTTGAATTTTCCAAAGCTCTGCATAGTTTAGTATCATCAGCAAACACAGAGACCTTTCTCTCAATGCCCCCATCTAAGTCATTTATAAACAGATTAAACAGAAGCCGCCCCAGTACAGAACCCTGAGGCACTCCGCTTAGAACTTTAGCCCACATAGATGTAGCTCCAATTTACCACCACTCTCAGTTTGTGATTCAATAACCAATTCTCTATCCATGAACAAATGTTTTCTTCAAGGCCAACAGTGCTCGGTTTATAAATTAGTCGCCTATGTGGCACAGTATCAAAAGCTTTCACAAAATCCAAGTATACCACATCCACAGCTGTGCCTGAATCACCTTCCCTACCACTGATGTTAGGCTTGCAGGTCTATAGTTACCAGGCTGTAAACGACTACCTTTTTTGAATATTGGTATTACATTAGCTTTTTTTCCGATCCAGCGGCACATCCCCAGACCAAAGTGAACCTGAAAAGATGAGTAACAGTGGTCTAGATAGAACTGAAGTAAACTCTTTTAAAATCCAAGGATGCAATCCATCTGGTCCTGGGATTAATGACCAGTATTATAGAATAATGGCCAGTATCGTAGAATTACGACCAGTATTATAGAATAATGACCAGTATCATAGAATAATGACCAGTATTGTAGAATTAAGACCGGTATTATAAAATAATGACCAGTATCGTAGAATTACGGCCACTATTATAGAATAATGACCAGTATCATAGAATAATGACCAGTATTGTAGAATTAAGACCAGTATTATAAAATAATGACCAGTATCGTAGAATTATGACCAGTCTCATAGAATAATGACCAGTATGGTAGAATAATGACCAGTATGGTAAAATAATGACCAGTATGTTTGAATAATGACCAGTATAGTAGGATAAGACCAGTATCATAACATAATTGCCAGTATTGTAGAATAATACCCAGTATCATTGAATAGTGACCAGTATTGTAGGATAACAACCAATATAGTAGAACAACCACTGGTAGAGTAACAACACTATTGTAAAATACCAACAGACATGGTACGTTGCTGCCTAGAATTGAATGTTCCTTATCGTATTGTAAATCACTGCAGCGGTGGGAGAATAACACACAGTGCCTTGCTTACTGAGCTTGCACTTTTCCAGAGTTAAAGTCATGCAAACCGTTTAGCGCCGCTTAAACTCCATCTTTGCAGTGGCTGTGCGGGTTTCGCAAAAGATCCACGCTAAGCAAGAGCTCTTGATTTAATATCACCTTTGCGCAACACTTACAGCAAGATTTTAACCCCAGCTATATGCTGGCATAAAAAATCACGATGCAATGCGGCTCACAGTATTTTTTATACCTCGGTTCTACAAATGTGCCCCTTGGCCTTTACAAGTAGATGAAGGTTGTAAGTTTAACTTTTCCTCACAAAGTCATTGTGTGGAGTTAGAATTCAGAGAATAATATTCATTATTAAGTAAAAGTTCTGAAGCAATGCATATGTGCAGGAAATAAGAATTTCAATGATATTCAATAGAAGGTTCTTCTCAAGATTGATGAGTTTTTATAACCTGCAGGGAAAAAAGCCTCAGCAGAAAATTGCAATAGGAAATGTCAATGTTCTCTCACAGGAATGGCTGGATGCAAATTCAGTTTAGACTTTCAAGGTGTCATTCCTCCAAACGTTTCATCTCCATCTCTGTACGAAAGTGATGCCCTTTTCACATTTAGCCATTTATAGATCAAATGTTGCTTAACATAGCACCGATAAGAAAATTCTCCATAGGAAGAAATATGTATAATATATACATAAATTAGTCCTTTTGTGGTTTATGTGTGCGTGCCAATTTACTATCTAGCTGCTGTTGTGTCATATTAAAGGGTATGTCCACCCTAAACTAAATTTTTTTACAATGCCCTAATTGCCCCACCCCCCATACTTCGACCTCCCAAGGTCTAAACTTTTCAAATCATCTCCTAAATGTACTTACCAGCCCTCATTCCCTCAGCTTCCTTCTGCCTGACTTTCATGCCTTTTCCATGCACAAAGGCAGCAGAGCTGGACCGGTTGCCGCATTTGTGATTGGCTGAAACATCGCATCTCAGCCAATCACAGAGGACAATGTGTGGCCACCCACATTGATATGCACTGCACTGCGATTCTCATGCAATAACGGAATACAAGCAAGATGCTTAGCATGTAAGAAAATGCAGCATGCGTGGTCTTAGGCTGTGGCCACAATCCAACACATGGTAACTCACAGGAAAAACACGGTTGCAATGCAGCACGTTCCACACGTGTTTGTACTGCAATTTTCCCAATATTCTGTTATCCGATCGCATGCAGTCTGCAATGAAAATGACGGTTGCATGCTGTTCCATAACGGATCAGAGTGCAAACAGTGTAGTTTCTCACATTTGCATCCAGACGATTCCACTCCTTGAAAGAGCCGTGCACTCTTGGACCGAGTCCTTGAAATGTGGCAGTACAGGCCAGACCGGTCCAGTTGAGAGGGATGGTTCCGGTAATGTCTAACTCCTCACTTTAGATAAACACACAATATAGGGATCCGCTTCTCTTTATCTATTTAGTCACAGCTTTCTACAGAATTTCTGTGCACATAACAGGGTTTTTATTGTTCTAATATCATTTCTTCTATTTACTTTCTGTCCAAAAGCAGATGTAAAATTAATTAGAAAGAACTGAGATTGTGACAGTCAGTAGAGTAGATCAGGGGTTCTCAAACTTTTTCAAATGGTGGCGCACTTGGCAATACAATGTATCTCGAGGCACACCGGTGTTCTTAAAGGGTTTCTATACTCGAATTAAAAAAAAAAAAATACATTTTCAAAAATTATACCTTTAATAAATAAAAAAAAGCAAGATCCCACTACTTCAAAACTAAGCTGTAGATCATGAGAAATCATAATTTTAATCACAGCATTTACAGAGAAAGACCTGTCACTCCATGAGCAGAACTTATCTGACCCATCCCTGACTTCTTACTAGGATCTTTGGCTGTCTGCCAGCACACTTTCTGCAACAATTAAGAGAATCAGCAGAGAAAAGAAGGCAGGGGGAGGGAGGGGGAGATGTGTAAACAGAGCAGTGTCCATGGTGAGGCTGTGCAGAACTTTTAAGTGTCACAGAGACACTACAAGAAGGCAGTGAGTAAGGGAGCGTGGGTGCAATTAGGAGCACTCACTAAACATTAATAATTTAATGACAAAGGAAGCACAGATAACTATGTTTACTTTGTTTGAGTGAGTATAGTGACCCTTTAATGTTCTAAAAAAGTTCGAAAGTTCGAAAACGGACCCATTAAAGTCAATGGGGGGTAAATTGTTCGGAAAGTTCAAATGAACTTTCCGAAACATAGCAGTGTAAACTTACCTTACAGGCCTCTAGGACCTGAGAGATGACCTGGGGAACACGTCCGTGAAAAGAAAATTACAGTAAGTATGAAGGAATTTTCAGATTTCCTGTACCTTCGCATGGCAGTGGTCACCAATGGGGATATACCAAAGCAATAAACACACAGAGGGAAATACTGCTTATACTATTTATTCAATGCTGGCTCAATAACTGAATGGCCAAAAGAAGCCTGAGAGGCAGAGAAAACATCCAATTGGTAATGCTTGATAAACATATTAGCTGATTTCCAAGTTGCTGCTCTGCAGATATCCGTAGAAGAGACACCCACTGCAAAGGCCCAAGATGTTGACACTGCTCTGGTCGAAAGAGCCTTAACCACCTTAGGGGGATCAATCCGCATCACAGAATAAGCTCTTTTAATACAGGGGGTTATCCGTCTCGCCACCATAATTTTAGAAGGCTTGAGGCCTTTCCTCTTTGCAGAAAAGAGAACTAAGAGATTGTCACATTTTTTTAAAAGATGTGGTGTTTGAAAGGTAAATCTGAAAACATCTAGAAATATCCAAGGAATGAAGCTGCTTTTGTTCCTCCGACTGTGGATCAGGACAGAATAAAGGAAGACAAATGCCCTGATTAATATAAAACTCTGATATTACTTTAGGAAGGACGTTTTCATGTAGTTTAATGACGACCGTGTCTTCCTAAAAACAAAGGTAAGGTTCAGATGCTTTATATTCAGAAATCTCAGCTACTCTTCTGGCTGAAGAAATAGCCAGCAGGAAGGAAACTTTCTCTGTTAAATATTATAAAGAAACAGATTGAAGAGGTTCAAATGGTTGAGAGGTCAATACTTTAAGGACTAAAGATAGATCCCAAGGGGGATTATTTTCCTTACCAGAGGGGGAAGGTGTTTTAAGGCCTGAAAAAATCTGTAAATTAAGGGTCAAGTGAGCCATCTTATTACTGATAATGCTGAGACCTGAGCTTTCAAGGTGGCAGGAGCAAGGCCATTCTGAAGACCTGCTTGAAGAAATTCCAAAGTGAGAACTTCAGAAACCAGAAAATTTACCAAACTACTCTGATTGCAGAACTCTAAAAAGGATTCCCAAGCTCTATAATAGTGAGAAGAAGTAGATTTCTTCCTTGCCTCTAGGAGTGTGTTGAGCATTTTATCAGATAAACCTTTTTTTTAAAAACATTTTTATTTTTTATGCAGAATAGTATAGATAACAATATAGATTGAAGTAAATATACAATAATCAAACAGTAAATATTTGTCATATAGAGTTCAATTTACATTTAGGAGTACGTATTTCGGCAATTAGTTCTGGATATTTGTATATTGTGTAGAAATGGCAGTCATAATTATGAACAACTAAAATAAAAAGATGTAAAAGTATAGAACAATTTATACAGCCTGCACAACTGTTTCGGTATAAATTATTATATTTAACATCTGTAATAAGGGACTAAGGATGGTATTATTTCTCTCTCAAGTTTTTGGGTTTTTTTTCCCCAAGTATTATTGTAAAGCTCTGTTGTCAATGTACCAATTTACCCATTTTCTATGGAAACTTGGGAATTATTGTTGGGATATTGCATAGGCTTTCTCGTAAGTCATGTAATATGTCAACAGTGAAAGAATTTCTTTCATTTTTGGAGTTTTTTCTGTTCTCCAATATTTAATATTTAGAAGTTTTAATGCCATAATTGAGTGATAAATAATTGTTGCCATGTTTTCGGGAAAATTTTTTATACCTATATTTAATAAGGCCAACGTAGGGTTGTCTTTCCATTGATTTAAGTCAATATCCTTTTGTAGTTCTTTTTCCCATTTGTTCATACAAGGTAGCCTTATGATTTCATTTTTTTGATGTATTAACTGGTATAATTAGTATATTGTTTTTTTTGCCATTTTTGGGGTTGGTGGAATGATCTATTAAAGGCATTGTTGGAGTTTAGGTCAAGATTTAATTTTTTCTTGATTAAGCTTTTTATTTGGTTGTATTGAAGCCATTCTGATTTATGTATGAGGATTTTCTTTTCTATTTCTTCATAGGGTAGAAATTTTCCATCTGTGACTAAGTGATTAAGGAAAATTGGGCATATTTTGTTCCATTCCTTGATATTAATGTTGGGTAAGTTGTAGATTAAGCTGTCTACTGTGATGAGTTGACTACGGGGATTTTTAAGATTATGTGATTTAATTAGCTCTTTCCATAATTTCAAGGTGGACTCTATTGATGTCATAGGAGAAATTTGCAATTTAGGATTGAAAATCAGAGCGCCTAACAAAGCAGGTAAGTTTGTATTTTTAGTGGAGTTTTCTCCTGTCTACCCACATTTTTTGTTCATTTTTTTGTGCCCAGTAATATCTGGATTGGTCTACTATCGCTGCTATGTAGTAATCTCTGAAGTGGAATCCAATGCCTCCCGCTTTTTTTGTTCTAATCAATGGGATATTATTTATTCTAGCATTCTTATTTGACCACATGAAATTGTTTATTGTTTTGTTTAGTGTCTGAAAAAATGTGTCTGGTATCTGAATTGGCAATGTTCTGAATTTGTAAAGCAGTTTGGGGAGAAGGATCATTTTTAACATAGTAGTTTTGTTCAACCAGGAGAGGTATTTGGTTGACCAGTGTGATAAGGTAGTTTGTGTTTCTTTCAGGATGGGTTCGAAATTTTGTTGGAATAGTTTTTATGTGTGGTCGGTTAGTTTGATTTCCAGGTATCTTATAGATTCTGATTCCCATTTGAATGCATATTTAAATTTTAGAAGTATTTGTAAAGTTTTTGAGATTTTTATAGGTAAGATTGAGGATTTGTATTCATTAATTTTGTAATAAGATATATAGCTAAATTTTTGTAAAATATTTTGGATATGTGGGAGAGAGGTGATTGGTTTAGTGATTGTGAGGATTAGGTCGTCGGCATATAAACAGATTTTGTGCCCTGTTGTTCCTATTTTTATTCATTTAATATGTTGGTTGGAGCTAATTGATTCTGCTAGTGGTTCAATTGCTAAGTTAAATATTAACGGAGAGAGGAGACAACCTTGTCTAGTGCCATTAGAGGCTTTAAACGAATTAGATAACATGTTTGCAATGTGTACTTTTGCTGTTGGGTTTGCATATAATGTCATGATTGCTTTTTTAAACAATCCTTTGATATTGTATTATTTGAATATGATGTCTAGATATATAATATATTAATATGGTCAAAGGCCTTTTCGGCATCTAGAGTAATTATGATAGTTGAAATATTTTTATTGTTAGTCCAATCTATTAAGTTTATTATTTTTCTTGTGTTTTCTCCAGGTTGTCTTCCCTGGATAAAACCTACTTGATCAGAAGAGATTAACAATGGTAAATATGATTGTAGTTTTGTTGCTAAAATTTTTGCATAAATTTTTAGGTCTGAGTTTAGCAGTAAGATAGGTCTAAAGTTAGATGTTTTGGTTGGTTCTTTCTAGTGTTTTAGTATTGGGATAGTAATGGCTTGAGTCATTTCCGCTGGGGACTCTTCTTTTTTTTTCTACTGCTTTATTGTATAATTTTTGTAGATATGGGGATAGTATATCTAAGTATGATTTATAAAATTCGTTGACGTAGCCGTCTTGTCCTGGTGCTTTTTTGTTCGGTAGGGCGAAGATGGTTTTATTTATTTCTGATTTTTGGATTGGTTTATTGATATTTAAAAGTTGTGAGTCTGTTAGTGTTTTAAGATTTATTGAATTCAAAAGGATTGTATATTTTCTTTGCTGGGTTGTATTGTGTTGGGGTCTGTGTTTAGATTGTACAGTTTGGCAGAGTACTCTGCAAAAGATTTGCGATATCTTGTGGGTTATAAATCTTTTATTGAATATAGGAAATTTTAGTTTTAGCTGATTTTTTTAACTTGTTTGCTAACATTTTGCTTGATTTTGGGCCTTGGGAGTAAAAGTTTAGTTTCAATCTGCGGGTAAATTTATCAAATTCATATAAGTTATGCTGATGTAGTTGTAATTTTAAGTTTTGTAGTTTGTGGTTGGAGATGGGTTTATTGTAAGCAGATCATTTTTGCTTTGTTGTCTACGATTTCTTTCCATGTATTATATCTTTTGTAGGGTGAGTTTAAACCTCTAACATTATATGTCATTATTTTAATTATCATCTGGGTATCTGGGATGTTTGGTTGGGGGGTTTCTCTTATTTAGAGGTTGTGAATTTGGAGTTGTAAATGTAATATAGAGCAGTAGTACATATGTAATATATATTACATTAGTTATTTTAATCGTTATATCTTTACAGTTTTTAAAGAACATAAGGTAATAAAACAAAATTAAAGGGCATGTCCACCCTTATAATAAACTTCCCCCATATCATAGTACATCATCCCCCAGCCCCAACCGCTATAAAATAAATTTAAGAAAGTGCCCTGATGTTTACTTACCTTCCCTCTCTCCTCCGACGCCAGGCCCGGCCTTCTGCTTGCAAGACACTGCAAGCAGGAGGCGGGACCAGCAGCCGCGTCCGTGATTGGCTGAGAGGCAGCCAATCACAGATGCGGCTACCGGCTTCTCAGAATGCCGGGGGAGAGAGGGAAGGTAAGTAGAGTTCGGGGGTCTTTCTTAAAATTATTTTTTTGCGGTTGGGGCTGGGGGAAGATATACTATTATATGGGCAAGGGGTTTTATGGTAGGGGGAGGGATCGCAAAACGGGAGGGAGGGGGAGAAGGGCTGCAGTACGCCCAGAGGCGAGACAGGAGGCAGAGTCCTATATGGACTCTGCTATACTCCTGGTGGGCAGTTTTGGGGACTTTGGGGGGGGACTACAGGAGAACCATATGGAGCTGGAATGTGAGGTAAGGATTTTATTACACTACATGGTGGGGCCATTAGTGGGGGGATTATAGTTTTGGGGGTGGACATGCCCTTTAACCTTTTCCCTATTATAGGGCTTGAAACTAGAAAACAATTCAACATACAATTTAACATGAGAGTAAGTTTGACCACTATCTTAGTGGTGACTATAGGGCATTATACTTTGCTTACCCTTAACTTATTATTATAAATCCAGCTATATGTATAGGCTGGGGAGGAAGGAAGAGAGGGGGGGGGAAGGAACAGTCGAAGATCAGCTTATTGTATGAGATGTCTGCTCCATATCTCCAGACATAGATTAATACTCCCAGAGACACTACAGCAATCTTTATAAGGATTAAGACATATTTTAATAAGAATTACCAATATATCATTTAATCTATAAACATTATCCTTTATTTTTTCAGGTTAAGCTTTCTGAGATGATCGTTGGGTTGCATTTATTCTTATTTAGTTGAAGTACTTTAATATAAGATAAGTTAATATAAAACCAACATTCTTGAGTTTGACTGTATATATTTGTTATATATAATTTTAGATTATAATGTTTTCGTATAGTTCCCAAGTATAGTCAACAATAAAAACATTTAATTCAGTAAAGCATTTGATTCATTTCCCCTTTTTCCAAAGTTTACATACCCTTATGCATCTTTTAGTGTATAACCTGATATATAAAAAGTGTTATTACCGTAAGTGTAATTAGTTTCTTTTGTTCTATCCACCAAACTCCCTGGAGTAGAGTTTCTTATGGCAACCGAGAATGCAAATCTGACCATGTATAGAGTATCATTTTATCATTTATATCTATGAACATTATCCTTTCTGTTTTTCCTAGTTTGATGAGATAGTTCTAGGGATGCAATTATTCTTACTTAGTGGAAGTTCTTTAGTACAAGATGAGCTGAACTAAAACAAACATTCTTAAATTTTACTTTTATATGTTTGTTACATATGGTTCTCTAATATTTGGATTATAATATTTTGTATAATTCTAAAGTATTAACATCAGTTAAAACGTTTAACTCATTTGTACATTGAGGTAGAGAACCAAATTTATATCATTATGAGTCTCCTAGATTAGAACGTGAGATTGTAGCAATACAAAGAGAATATAGGTTTTAACTTATTACGGATCTGACCGTGTATGGAAAGATAAGGAAAAAAAAAAAAGGAAAGGGACAGTTGCAAGGCAATATATATAACCTTTTCTGTGTATTGTTGTTGATCCAACCTTTAAAATACAGTAGTTGTCACAATTGTTTAGTGTAATTTCAACCCCACAAAAAACAAAATATTTTTCCTTCAATTCTGTCCCTCTCTTTCTTGCAGATCTTATTTATCTTAACTCTCCATTCCCTTTTCAATTTCTTCTCTCGCTCCCTTCCGTCTCGAAGAATTGTTTCTGTGATTATGAGAGTATGTTATTAGGAGGTTAAGTATTAGTAATTAATAATTCTGTTAAAGTTTGAGAGGGAGTTCAGTTACTTTTGTGATTATTAACGTAGATTTGAGGTGTTGGTGGAAGAGGCGTTCCAAGATCCACATCACCTAAGTTTGGTGTGCTGATTTCACAAAGACTGTGAACATTCTTCCACAATCCCCCCCCCCCTCCACTCCCCTCCCAAAAATTCTCTTTTTTCTCAAATTAGGTATTTCTTTTTATTATTTGTGAATAAACGAGTTTGGTAAATGAGGAGTCAAAATACAGAGATAATATATGATACATATATGATACATAAGAGATACATATGGTGGTTTAGTATTCAGAGATTTTCCAAATTCATTGGGATTTTTATCCTTTGGTTTTTTTAGAAGGGGAATTTCCAGTGTTCCACTCTTTATCCAGTTTTTTCGGTGAGTAAGGGCCTGGGGAATTTTTTGTGGGACTTGAGACCTGGTTCCAAATTTCCCACTTTTGAAGAAAGATCTTGGCCTCCTCTGGTTTTGTTATTATATGTTGGGAATCTCCATAGAAGATGTTCAAGCGAATTGGGAATCCCCAAGCGTATATCTAATTCCTCTTTGTCTTAAGATATTTGTTGCTTCTGAGAATTGTTTTCTTTGAGCTATTGTCAATGGTGCTAAATCGGCCAGAAATTGTAGGTTCTGGAATTCTGTAGGGATTTTCCCTTACCAGTTTATCTTTTATTTGGTAGAAATGCAGCCTTAAAATTGTGTCCCTTGGGGCACTTGGAGGATCAGCTTTGGATTTAGGTAATCTGTGTATACGGTCAAAACCAAGTCTGTAGCTTCAGGTAACAATATTTTAAAAATGGATTGTGTGAATTCCAGAAGTTTTTCACTTCTTACTGATTCAGGGATACCCCTTATTTTTAGATTGTTCCTGCGTAATCTGTTTTCAAGATCTGTGACTTTATTTTGTAGAATGGTTACTGTATTTGAGAGATCATGGTGATAATCAACTAGCTCATTGTAAAAGCTTACATATTCTCCAAATTTGTTTTCTATATGAGGTGTTCTCTCTCCAATATTTATAATGTCCGTTTTGATGTCTTTAATATGAGAGGAGAAGTCAGTAATTAGAGCTTTGTGCTGTGAGCCAAAAAGTTCTTTTAATATGGTTAGAGTTATTGGCTGGTCGAATCCTGGGGGCTTATTAAAGCAGTCATTAGTATATATTTGGTTATCTTCTGAGATATCCTCTATGGAGGGGTTAGGAGAGGCCTGCAGTTTCTCATGTGAGGTACTAGCCACTATCACCTTGGTGATTGCTTTTTTGGGCTGTTTGTATGTTCCTCTATTGTAATATGTGGAGGGCTAGGGTTAGTGTTTAGGTTTGGACTAATCTTTGGATTATTTTCTTTAGATGGAGGCAAAGCAGACCGGAGCTCAGCGTCTTCCTCTGATTCTGTTCCCGGTCTTTCACTGTCAGTGCCATCTTTGTTTGCGGCTTATTGGTCTCCCACCGGGAAATAGTTGTGGTCACTTTTAGTTTGTTTTTGTTGCTTCCCCCTCTGGCCATGGCTTCTCTGGATGTATCTCCGTTGTGGAGGAGAGTTTTCTGTTGCCTGGGACTTTGCTGACACGGTTGGTAAGCTGGGAGTATATGGAGCTCTGTAAGTCTGCATCCGCACTGCTCCCCTGCAAGCCACGCCCCCATCAGATAAACCCTTATGTGATAAAGTGGTCAACCTTTATCTTTTAAGATTTGCATTTCAACAGCCAAACCGTCAAATTTAATTAAGTCTGGATGAAGAATTGGACCCTGGCTCAACAGATCAGGTTGGGGTGGAAGTTTGAATGGATGATCTTTGCCATCTCCAGAAGTAGGGGAAACCAAGGACGACGAGGCCACCAAGGCAAAATTATTATTACCTTCGATTGTTCTTTCCTGATTTTGCATAGCACGTTCTGGATCAGAGGAAAGGGAGGGAAGATGTAAGCCACATTGAAATTCCATGTCCTCGAGAAGGCATCCCTCCAAAGAGCTTTCAGATTCTGGAATCTGGAACAAAAAAGAGGTGTCTTGCAGTTTTTCTCTGTTGCCATCAGATCCAACTGGGGATAACCCCACCTCTATTCGTCAATAGATAAAAAGTGTTCTTGTGAAGACTCTCCTGGAAGTACCTGGTCTCGGCTCAGAAAATCTGCCAGATGATTTAAGTGACCTGGAATGAAAGCTGCTCGTAGATCCAGGAGATGAGTTTCCGCTAACGAAAATATCTGTTGCGTTAGTAGACATACAGGGTTTTTCAATAAAAGCTATCGTTTAAAATGGTGCTAATTTTGCCCCAAACCAATCAGATCTTATTTAACATTTAAAAAGCTAACATCTGATTGGTTGGGGCAAAATTAGCACCATTTTTAATGATAAGAACTTTTATGGAATAACCCTGATAGTTTCCTGCTCCTGGTTCACCCCTTTCTGTTTATATAGGCCCTGTGGTAGAATTGTCTGAAAAGACCAGGACTGCCTTGTTCCTGAGGAAATGAAGGAATTGTTGAAGTGCTAGAAGCACCGCTTTTAACTGCTTTATAGATTGAATAACTGTCTCTGAGTCCCAAACACCTTGTTTCCAATGTTGAATACAATGGGCTATGCTTGTGAAGGTTCTCATTCATCCAGGTCATGGTTGATCTAATTGAATACAACAGATAATACAATGGGCTCCCCAACCCATCTGGCTTACGTCTGATGTTACCCAAATCCACTCGGTTGCAGAGATATAGGTCTGAAGTGGGAAGGGAGAGTCCACCAGAGTAGATTCTGAATGGTGTATAGGGAGAGAAATATTAATTGGTTGGGATTTTGTCAAGTTTTGATCCACTGCTCCAGAAAGTTTAATTGAAGGGGACGGATGTGAATCATGGCCCATATGATCATGTCTAACGTAGCAATTAGTTTGCCTATTAGATTTTGACAAACCTGAGCAGTTGTAATCGGATATCTTCTGATGTTCTGAACGGTCTTGATTTTACTTGCATGGTTCATGAATATGTATGTGTAATCAAAAGTGGGGGCCCCCAAATCTGACTTGTGTCTAGGGCCCCATTCGTTCTTAATCCAGCTCTGATCCAAACACCCATGGTCTACTTGGTATGGAACGCGTCAGAGATACGTTTTGTTGGTTTATGTGTTAATAAGCAATAACCATATTGAATTTGGTATTTATGAATTCATCTTGTCGCCCTGAACACAGATTTGTAAGTTGGCGTGCTATGGCACGTTACTCCGTTGGCGTACGGTAGTTTGCAGGGACAGCCACCATGTGGGTGAGTCAGGAAGACCACCTGGAGTGTGTTACACTCCAAGCAAAGCCCACCCCTTTCTCTGATTTGGGTGTGGGTAATTGGTTCCACCCTGTCCAGGGGTATAAAACTGGCGCTGAAATCCAAAGAGCTAGCTCTCCATTTACCATCTAATATCGGACCAATAAGAGTTATTTTGAGTGCCAATAACTCTGGACTCCATCTTTCACAGATCTACTTCCTCCATTTCATCCTGGAACATTAAGGACTGACATTAAGTATTATTTCACTTTTCATCCCATTTTGTTTTACTGTTGCTCGTGTTGTGTTTTGTCTGTTATATTTTTCTGTAGTTTAGTTTGCACTGTTTTTATTTATATTAAATTATATTCAAATCGTTAGCTGAATCTCTGATTGCTCTAATTAGAACTAAGGAACTCTGCCTCTGAGACGCTACGTTTTTACCGGTATATTATATTCAATTGTATTCTGTTATATTCCTACCTGTACGTGGTAGCGAATTAACGATCATTATTATTCGTTTTATTGTACAGCTGTGCATGCTGGGTAGGTTGGTGTACCATTTAACACACTAGGTGGTAGATACCGATGGTTCATGGTAAATATATATAAGTGACGGGCAATGGGGTTTTCGCAGTGAACTAAGCGTGCTCAGAGCGCCCCATGGCTGAGGGTTGTAGTGTCCCCGTCACACCAACTTCTGATTGTTTAAAACCGGTCATGGGAGGACTGGGACACTATTTACTATACTAACTGTTTGCTTGTGTGATGTCAAACCACATGGCCACATGAGAGGGACTGGCCTGCCAATCTGAGTAAAAGCTTTTTGCTGCTCCTTTCCACCTTGGCTCTCAGCCTACCATAAAAGGGCCACATCAATGTGCCCTCCAGCCCAAAAGGCCCCAGTCCTCCCCTTGATGCAGGTCCCTTCTGGCACTGGTATTTGGTTTGGAAAGGGATGTTTTATTGATAAGGGTTCTATCTACATAGACAGCATTAACTTGGTAACTTGGTATTTTAGATGTGAAGTGCCTGCGTTACCTGATTAAAACAATGTATCACACACATTTCTATGAGATACGGTTTGTGAGATCCAGCATTTTACACTGGCTGCATACATTTCCATACATTTAACCACTGTGCAATAAATTAAACAAGTGCAATGAATACAATATTATTTCCTGTGTGTAGGTGTTTCAGGAGAAATGTTTGAGTTTATAATGGACATTGTTTGCTGGGATTACGTATTCAAAGAATCTTTCATGGATATGTTTATCTACCTAAGACTTTAGCTGGGTGTGCACTTCCACCTGCAACAATCTGGTCTGACCCTTGGCTTACAGGTCATGTAAACTGGTAATAAGCTTCAGGAGGAATCAGGAACAAGTGCACACAGGCTCAAGATAGCAAGGAATGAACTCTGGGCTGAGGATTATATAGGGATGGTGAGTGACAGCTCAGAACAGCCCTAGGAAAATTGGATGAAGTTGGGATGGAGAGCAGCCTGGGAACGCAAAGCTGATGGAAAGTGAACAGACAGACAGCAAGTTGCATTAACCATTTTTATTTTAAATTGGGGTTGTGGTAAGTAAATTATGAATATTTTAAAATAAAATAAGACATTTTTAAAAGACATTATTAAAGGTAAATTCAGTAAAAGATGCTTCCAAAGGATTGACTTCCTGTATAATAATGTATGTTATGGTCTCAGACCCTGGGTTAATTTAGTTGCTCAGTAGAGATCTGAGCATGATTGACCCATCCAACAGCCAATCAATAGAAATTACTGTTAGGAACATTCCAAGGAAGTGTACATTCTATTGTATCACAGTAATGCTGTAAGAAACTCATCACTGCGTGTTTTTATTATGTATTACCTGTGTATGTATTATAATAAATATGACGTCTAGATGCCAACTCCATATAATAAAAATGGGTATAGGAATACCCTACATAGAGGGGGTGCTAGGGGCCACATGACCATAAATACATTGATATAGGGATAGACCTAAGACAGAACCCCTTTAAATAGCACTCTATCCCTTGAAACGATCTCCTCCATAGTGGTTTGGTCCGGTTTCTCAGCACTTGCGTCAACCGACGTACGTTTCGCCGTAATCACGCGGCTTCATCAGACCCTGATGAAGCCGCATGATTACGTCAAAATGTACGTCGGTTGACGCAAGTGCTGAGAAACCGGACCAAACCACTATGGAGGAGATCGTAGTGAACCATAAGGAATGGAGGAGAAACGGATCAATAACCAAGGGAACTACAAACTAACACAGTGATTTTCGGCCAAGAGAAGTTATTCGGGTGAAGAGGCAACACGAGACAGCAATACAGGTCGGCTGAGTGGCAAGTATACCAGCTGTATATGGTATCCACATACATAGTGGATTGTGATATCGACTGTCTAATTGTTGTGCCAGGATAAGTCCCGATACACATTACTCTGTGAGCCGGACGAGTGCATTCACTGTATTACATGTGATTTATTGTGATATCCAGAACTTTATATGACCGTAAAAACCTTTACGAATACTATCTAGTAGGACACTAGACTGTGTTTGGTCGGAAGGATATGGGAATTGGTCCACCTTGGTTGCATATGTTGGAATCCCCCACTATATCATATACCATTGAACATATGGTTTACTGTGAATTGGGGGACATAATTTGGATACGACTCTTCCGTATATAGTTGAAGTATATCAATTGACATAGCAACTAAAGATTTGGCTCTATATCTATATGAGACATTAGCTATTGGTTCCAATACTCAGCATTTGTGGTTGGGTTGTAAGTCCAGTCATAGATCGGGGACGCCCGATTTTTTAGTTACGGTGTATTTGGTATAATATTTATGTGTCAATAAAGCTGTTTTTTATATTGATATATGTGATCCGCTCTTTCCTATCACTTTCTCACACGGGGACTATGTGACTGATGGTTAAGTTCAATTGGGGTTTCAAGGGATAGAGTGCTATTTAAAGGGGTTCTGTCTTAGGTCTATCCCTATATCAATGTATTACCTGTGTATGTAATATGTATTTCCCTGTATGTAATGTATGACTATGTAATTGTAAAGCGCCACGGAAGATGTTGGCGCTATATAAATCAATAATAATAATAATTTGTTGCAGGACCTGAAATGACAGCTTACTACTGACCACAGTAAAGCATAGCAAAGGTTATGAGATCAATTGATTTCTCAAAAGTGAAGGCAATATGTAGAATACGTATAGATTGGTGTAAAATAGATAAATACTTTAAATGTAATTTTTTTTTCCAATTACCTTCCCCTTTAAGAATTTGATGTTCACTAGTGGATCATATTAAAATCTGTTTTTCCTGCTATTATTTGGCTGCCTGTTTGGGGTAACAAACAGAAGAAGGAGGAGCTGGTTTAAGACCATAAAATCCATTATATTACCAGTAATGTTCCTCTTATCTTACATGAAAACTAATAGGGTTCTATTACAATGTGACAAAGTGATGAAAATATTCACTGTAATTATGTCTGTCTGTGAGGGTGATGCACAGAGAGACACAGGTGATCTGGATTAATTTTCTGAATTAGATTCACCAGTGGCAGTGTGTTAGCTTAGCTGGCATTAGATACTTACACAGGATCTGCTGCACAGACTCTGTTGAATAGGCTTAGGCAGTTGCGAGAGTGTCTTTTGTGATCGCATCTTTAACGATCGTTGGTGCCATTGTTTATAATCGTTTCTATGAATCAACAATATCAATTGCTACGGCATGGTATTCTATGACCAAATGTTCGTAATGTACATTTATGGCCTCGATTGTACATTAACGATAACCCGCGGTATCACAAACTTAGTAAGGAAAAAAAGGGTAAACAAGAGGATATTAATGAAATCATAACTGAACTATACAATGAGGGCCCAGAGGATGCAGTGTATCCTTCATTAAGGCTCAAACAATGTTCAATTATAGATTAACACCCATAAGCTAAGGACAAAATGCTGCATATGAGCCCACACCCCTTCAATGGACATGGAAACATTCCACCCTAAAGGGAGAATGGCAGAGAAGGCAGTAATTAGGAACCAGTTCCACAACTATTATTGCAAACTTCCAAAATTGCTGATTCTGTTTATTATAACACATTCTGGTTATAAATGAATAGGCATGTGCATTAAAGGGCGTGTCCAAAAAAAACTGGTGACTTGTCAGTTATGTGTTTCTATCCCCAACTGCTATTTTTTCCAGTTTATTACATGCATTTGTTACCAGATATTTTTATAATAAGTTCTATTCCTTTCTGGAAAAGGTATCTGCCTCCTCCCTCTGCTCAATGAGCTTTTTATAAGCTTTGGAATGTGCAGAGGAGACAACAGGAGAAATGTCAGTCAATCATTGGCTGCGATGCCAGCGGTCACAGCCTTGATTGACTGCATGGAGGGAGGGGCCAGCTTACTCTGTCAGAATGGGGACAATAATAATCATTAAATATATGGTTAGTAATGCAGGTAATAAAGTGCATCATATATCAGTTGGGGTTGGGGGCAGGTTGACCAGTTTTTATTTTAAAGGATGAACATTCCCTTTAATGTGGTGTATGTCTATACTGCTAGGAACCAGACTAGAAATTATTCTGTTTTTAGTTTCTAGATGTGAAATTTGGAATCCCCATAGTTTTGCTGTCTGAATGCTAGAGGTGTACCATAATGATTCCCAACCGGGGATTTGGGGTGAAACTCTTAGTTTTAGGTTCAAAAGTTTCATGGGCCGAAATTTCTAATGACAAAATCAGTTTTCGGTTGCAAATTTTGACCTAGAATTTTGGTTTACAGTCAAATGTCAAAATCTCACACATTCTTCTGCAAACCCAATGGAGGAACAAATACCTGCAGATTCTGTGATCACTACTAATGACTATAGACCTCCACTTTCCTATAGGGTCAATGGTAATAGATGGCACAGCACAAAGAAATCAGGTCTTCCGCATTGCTGGTGTTTGGGTCAAGTGACAGCGCTGTAGGATCAACAGGGGAGATGAAGATCAATCATCCTCATACGAATGTTCTCCAAGAACTGGGGAAATAATAGAATAATATAATAGCGCCTTCAATGTCTGCCCATTGGGTTCAATGAATCGAATTCAACCTTCCGTACAACTGCTACTAAGAATAGTTGTGTGTATTTGTATATCTGTTATAATCACTATACCATACCCTGTAAATGTCCTTGCAATATGAGCAAATTATTTTATGGTTTAAGTCTTACCTGTTTCCTTTCTTCCTTTATATTGTATTGCTTTGATTTAGGGTGACTGATAAACCAATATACACCTTCTGGCCCTTCGCAAGAGCTGGCGGCCATGTGCTTTCTGGCCTTCTTGGAATATACAACCCTCTGGACACTACCTTGTATGAGACTGTGTGTGTCTATATATCAGGTCATAAACAATATACTGTATAAACCTGGCCTCTGACTGTATTAAATCTAATGCCTGCAATAGGTAGGAATCATGAAAAATAATTACAGGGTTATTCAATAAAAGTTCTTATCATTAAAAATGGTGTTAATTTTGCCCCAACCAATATCTGATTGTTTGCAGCAAAATTAGCACCATTTTTAACGATAAGAACTTTTATTGAATCTCCCTTTAATTAGAATGTGAATAACATGAATAGAATGCTTATTGGGTATGGAAATGAAGGCTCCTCATTAAGGTTTTCAGATTCAGGTGAGGCCTATTTTAATTGACACCTTGAACTCAGTAAGAATAATGCAGGTCTTGTTCAGCTTGCCTAACAAGTTTGGATGCTGGAGACACCTGGAGGCCTCTCCTGAGTTATTCCACCACGTCTGGTCTACAGTAGTTTGATTCTACTGTAAGTAATGAGTAATGCAACATCTATTCTTAGCACAATTCTTTTCAAATGGTTTAACCCTTTGCTCAGACAATGCAGTGTCAATCTACTATATAAGTAGAAATCTTGTATATATGTATGTATGTGTGTATGTATGTATATGCTCACCTCACAGCCACACCCCTGAATACATCCACATAACGGCAATGCCCTCTGAAAGGGCCGACGCCCATGAAGTCCAGTTTGACCAATAAAAAGCCTGCACGTCACTTGCAGAGTGTGAATCCCAAATTCAGTAACTCAGATGAAGGGCCTGGGCTCTGTGTGCTGCCCGACTTCAACAACACAGACACAGAGTCCACAGTGACACAACAACAGCGTAATGTACGGCTACACAACTCAGAGAGCTGCACACACAGAACAACAGCTTCTATAACAGAGGTAACCAGAGATCTCCCTTAGGGCTAGGCCACACTAGCGCAATTTCTTTGCATTTGCACGTGGCAATTTTGGTTAACATTGCAATCATGGCAACACATGGGAAATGCACACGCATGCGCAAACACAGGGGAAACACAAAAGCAATTGTGTGTGCGATGCAGTGTGGTTGTGCCCTTGAGGTCTGTAAGACATCACAATTTGCTCCTGGAAGGTTTTAAATATAAACCCTGGAAAGACTATGTTACTATTGGTGATATGAATCACATTTATATACAAATATAAACCCTGGAAAGACTATGTTACTATTGGTGATATGAATGACATTTATATACAGATATAAACCCTGGAAAGACTGATGTTACTATTGGTGATATGAATCACATTATATACAAATATAAACCCTGGAAAGACTATGTTATATTGGTGATAGTGATCACATTTATATACAATATAAACCCTGGAAAGACTATGTTACTATTGGTGATATGAATGACATTTATATACAAGATATAAACCCTGGAAGACTATGTTACTATTGGTGATAAGAATGACATTTATATACAAATATAAACCCTGGAAAGACTATGTTATATGGTGATGAAGACATCATATACAAATATAAACCCTGGAGACTATGTTACTATTGGTGATATGAATCACATTATATACAGATATAAACCCTGGAAAGACTATGTTACTATTGGTGATATGAATGACATTCATATACAAATATAAACCCTGGAAGACTATGTTCTATTGGTGATATGAATCACATTATATACAGATAAAACCCTGGAAAGACTATGTTACTATTGGTGATATAAATCACATTATATACAAATATTAACCTGGAAAGACTATGTTACTATTGGTTATAAGAATGACATTTATATACAAATATAAACCTGGAAAGACTATGTTACTATTGGTGATATGAATCACATTATATATCAGATATAAACCCTGGAAAGACTATGTTACTATTGGTGATATGAATCACATTATATACAGATATAAACCTGGAAAGACTATGTTACTATTGGTGATATGAATCACTTTATATACAAAATAAACCCTGGAAAGACTATGTTACTATTGGTATAAGAATGACATTATATACAAATATAAACCTGGAAAGACTGTTACTATTGGTGATATGAATGACATTATATACAAATATAAACCCTGGAAAGCTATGTTACTATTGGTGATATGAATGACATTTATATACAAATATAAACCCTGGAAAGACTATGTTACTATTGGTGATATGAATCACATTTATATACAGAATAAACCCTGGAAAGACTATGTTACTATTGGTGATATGAATCCATTTATATACAGATATAAACCCTGGAAAGACTATGTTACTATGGTGATAGAATCACATTTATATAGGATATAAACCCTGGAAAGACTATGTTACTATTGGTGATATAAATCACATTTATATACAAATATAAACCTGGAAAGACTATGTTACTTTGGTGATATGAATGAACATTACAAAAATATAAACCTGGAAGACTATGTTACTATAGGTGATATGAATCACATTTATATACAGATATAAACCCTGGAAAGACTATGTTACTATTGGTGATATGATGACATTTATATACAGATATAAACCTGGCAAGACTATGTTACTATTGGTGATATGAAGACATTTAATACAGATATAAACCATGGAAAGACTATGTATATTTGGTGATATGAATGACATTCATATACAATATAAACCCTGGAAGACTATGTTACTATTGGTGATATGAATGACATTTATATACAGATATAAACCCTGGAAGACTATGTTACTATTGGTGTATGAATGACATTCATATACAAATAAACCCTGGAAGACTATGTTACTATGGTGATATGAATCACATTTATATACAGATATAAACCCTGGAAAGACTGTTACTATTGGTGATATGAATGACATTTATATACAAATATAAACCCTGGAAGACTATGTTACTATTGGTGATATGAATCACATTTATATACAGATATAAACCATGGAAAGACTATGTTACTATTGGTGATATGAATCACATTTATATACAGATATAAACCCTGGAAAGACTATGTTACTATTGGTGATATGAATCACATTTATATACAAAATTAACCCTGGAAAGACTATGTTACTATGGTGATAAGAATGACATTTATACAAATATAAATCCTGGAAAGACTATGTTACTATTGGTGAATATGAATGACATTTATATACAAATATAAACCCTGGAAAGACTATGTTACTATTGTGAAAGAATGACATTTATATACAAATATAAATCCTGGAAAGACTATGTTACTATTGGTGATATGAATGACATTTATATACAGATATAAACCCTGGAAAGACTATGTTACTATTGGTGATATGAATGACATTTATATACAAATATAAATCCTGGAAAGACTATGTTACTATTGGTGATATGAATGACATTTATATACAAATATAAACCCTGGAAAGACTATGTTACTATTGGTGATATGAATGACATTTGTATACAAATATAAACCCTGGAAAGACTATGTTACTATTGGTGATATGATGGACAATTCATTACACAATATAACCCTGGAAAGACTATGTTACTTGGTGATATGAATCACATTTATATACAGATATAAACCATGGAAAGACTATGTTACTATTGGTGATATGAATGACATTCATATACAAATATAAACCCTGGAAGACTATGTTACTATTGGTGATATGAATCACATTTATATACAGATATAAACCCTGGAAAGACTATGTTACTATTGGTGATATAAATCACATTTATATACAAATATTAACCCTGGAAAGACTATGTTACTATTGGTTATAAGAATGACATTTATATACAAATATAAATCCTGGAAAGACTATGTTACTATTGGTGATATGAATCACATTTATATACAGATATAAACCCTGGAAAGAATATGTTACTATTGGTGATATGAATCACATTATATACAGATATAAACCCTGGAAAGACTATGTTACTATTGGTGTATGAATCACTTATATACAAATATAAACCTGGAAAGAACTGTTACTATTGGTATAAGAATGACATTTATATACAATATAAACCTGGAAAGACTATGTTACTATTGGTGATAGAATGACATTTATATACAATATAAACCCTGGAAAGACTATGTTACTATTGGTGATATGAATGACATTTATATACAAATATAAACCCTGGAAAGACTATGTTACTATTGGTGATATGAATCACATTTATATACAGATATAAACCCTGGAAAGACTATGTTACTATTGGTGATATGAATCACATTTATATACAGATATAAACCCTGGAAAGACTATGTTACTATTGGTGATATGAATCACATTTATATAAGAATAAACCCTGGAAAGACTATGTTACTATTGGTGATATAAATCACATTTATATACAAATATAAACCATGGAAAGACTATGTTACTATTGGTGATATGAATGACATTCATATACAAATATAAACCCTGGAAGACTATGTTACTATAGGTGATATGAATCACATTTATATACAGAATAAAACCCTGGAAAGAATATGTTACTATTGGTGATATGAATACATTTATATACAGATATAAACCTGGAAGACTATGTTACTATTGGTGATATGAATCACATTTATATACAGATATAAACCTGGAAAGACTATGTTACTATGGTGATATGAATGACATTATATACAAATATAAACCCTGGAAGACTATGTACTATTGGTGATGAAATGACATTTATATACAGATATAAACCCTGGAAAGACTATGTTACTATTTGTGATATGAATGACATTCATATACAAATATAAACCTGGAAGACTATGTTACTATGGTGATATGATCACATTTATACAGATATAAACCCTGGAAAGACATGTTACTATTGGTGATATGAATGACATTTAATACAAATATAAACCCTGGAAGACTATGTACTATTGTGATATGAATCACATTTATTACAGATATAAACCTGGAGACTATGTATATATGGTGATATGAATACATTTATATACAATATAAACGGAAAGACTATGTTACTATTGGTGATATGAAATCACATTATATACAAATATAACCCTGGAAAGACTATGTTACTATTGGTGATAAGAATGACATTTATACAAAATATAAATCCTGGAAAGACTATGTTACTATGGTGATATGAATGACATTTATATACAAATATAAACCCTGGAAAGACTAGTTACTATTGTGAGAAGAATGACATTTATATACAAATATAAACCTGGAAGAATATGTTACTATTGGTGATATGAATGACATTTATATACAATATAAACCCTGGAAAGACTATGTTACTATTTGGTGATATGAATGACATTTATATACAAATATAAACCTGGAAAGACTATGTTACTATTGGTGATAGAATGACATTTAATACAAATATAAACCTGGAAAGAATATGTTACTATTGGTGATAATGACATTTTATAACAATATAAACCCTGGAAAGACTATGTACTATTGGTGATATGAATGACATTTATTACAATATAAACCCTGGAAAGACTATGTTACTATTGGTGATATGAATGACATTTATATACAAAAAAACCCTGGAAAGACTATGTTACTTTTGTGATATGAATGACATTTATATACAAATATAAACCCTGGAAAGACTATGTACTATTGGTGATATGAATGACATTATATACAAAATAAACCATGGAAAGACTATGTTACTATTGGTGATATGAATGACATTTATATACAGATATAAACCCTGGAAAGACTATGTTACTATTGGTGATATGAATGACATTTATATACAGATATAAACCCTGGAAAGACTATGTTACTATTGGTGATATGAATCACATTTATATACAAATATAAACCCTGGAAAGACTATGTTACTATTGGTGATATGAATGACATTTATATACAAATATAAACCCTGGAAAGACTATGTTACTATTGGTGATATGAATGACATTTATATACAAATATTAACACTCGAAAGACTATGTTACTATTGGTGAAATTAACCACATTTGCGGTTATTGTCATGCTAAGAAATTTAAAGCAGAGTCTCCTGGAATTTGACCACGCCTCCAGATATTACTGTCACAGCCACACCCCCAAACATCACGGACACGCTCATACCCCAACCATCAAGGCCACACCCCCAAAGATAACTGCCATGCATTGCAACCATGACCACAAATGTTGTGACCACGCTACCAGATGGTGGTCACCCCCCCAAAAACCCCCAAAACATTATGGTCCACCCCCATACATCATGGCCACAACCCCAAACATTCCAGGTCTGCTCCTGAATCACAAACACCCTGTCCATGCCCCCAAACATCACAGACACCCCCCCAAACTCAGAGCCGGATTAAGAACAAATGGGGCCCAAGGCACAAGTCAGATTTTTGGGGGCCCCTTAACGTCCCATTAAATAAATATATATCACCAGCACATCTCCCCTGGCACCACCAGCACATCTCCCCTGGCACCACCAGCACACACACACCCTGGGCCCTGGCACCACCAGCACATCCCCCTCCCTGAGTCCCCCTGGGCCCTGGCACCACACATTTTGTTTATGCACACTGTCTGGCATAACAACCCCCCCCACGCACCACCAGCACTGGTGGTGCAAGGGGAATGTGCTGGGGGAATGATTCCCTCTGGCACCACCAGCACACACACCCCTGGCCACCAGCACATCCACCTGACACCACCATCATATCCTCCTTCCCCCTCCCCGAGTCCCCCTGAGCCCTGGCACCATTTTGTTTATTGCACACTGACTGTCTGCAGCATAACACAGCACCCCCACCCCCACCCCCCCGGCATACAACATTAACTTTTGCAGAATATTATTATATTTGGGTACCGGTGTGAGGCTGTGGCTTAGTGGCTGTCTAGCAAGCAGATGGAACTAAGCCAATGCTGTCCGTCTCCTCTCCTGCGCTATGCTCCCCCATGTGATCACTCACGCAGGCGCACAGCATAGTGATGCGCTGCGCGCCGACGTCTGAGGAACCACCAATGATTGAATTCTACCAGTGCCGTGTCTGCCGACTCCTGATTGGATGTCAGGGCCAGGTCCCCCACAGGACTCCGTCCTATTTAAAGGTAAATGCCCGAAATTTGTAACATAGATACTGGGGCCCATGGACGTCTCCCGAAGGGCCCCCCTGGCATCAGGGCCCCAGGCACTTGCCTCGGGTGCCTTGTCCATAATCCGGCCCTGCCCAAACTCCACACCCCTAAATGGCACGGCCATGCCCAAGCTTTGAAACAGCGTGGCCATGCCCCCAAATATCGCAACCACCAAATGTCACGTCCAAGCCTCCTGGACACCACAACATCACAGGCAAGACTCAGACTGTCCACACCAATGTACAATAGCTCCTATACTCCCGAATACTCCTGGTAACTGTGTTCGTTTTGTCCCAAACGATAAATCAAGAGAAAAAATGTGGATGAGCAGTATCCGTAAGGATTGTTCCTTTCTATTTTTCCTTCCAGATAATCGTCTTTTCAATTTTTAGTTGTTTTACCTCCATCACTAAAGGAATTCTTCATTGGTGACAGAATTTGGATTACCATTGGATGTGCAACTACCTTTGGAGGTGATGATGTCACTGAGAATCATGGACTTTGATTGGACTATTGGTTCATTGGTGTGGGTGGGGTGAACAGAGGAAGTGGGTATGTCACTTCCTGTGTACTGTGTTATATTTGCACTGTTTGTGTCACATTTGAGAAAGGGTCTTGATCCCGAAACATGTTATGTGAATAAACCAGCATCGTACAGACTGTCCACATCCTAGAATGCCGTACCCCGACCCACGGCAACATCGCAGACATGCCCCATCTACCTATTCAAACCTGGATGGTTGGGGTGTATGCACTACATAGGAATTACCTGCATTACCTGGACTTAAGCACCAGACACACACTGCCCACATGTCACACACTTCACAGACAGTTACAACAAGAACAAAGACATCATGGCACTTTCAATTTGGACCAGAAAGTAACTTTATTGATTGGGATCTAATAGTCAATATAAAGTGGCCCTTGAGCAAGGATAAAGTGTTAAAGTGCAAACAAGGTGACATACTGCTAACAAATGTGCAAAAAATAGAGCACGCTTAATAAAAACACACAACGCTCAGACAGCGCAACAGAATGTACAGACAAAGAGCACATCACATGATCAGAGACACTGACGCCCGTCAGCCACTCAAGTGCTGCGATATTCAGTTGCAATCAACATGTTTTCCCAACAGCAAATTCCATGTAGCATGTTCACGAGTAGGTTCCCCACAACATTTGTATATTTACGCTCCAAGTGGAAAAACTGATAACGTTGTAATAAAGTTTTGCTATAAACATATGTGCTATACGTCCCTCAAGCAATGTCACCTCCTCAACTCATAACTATTACATACATGACGTACATTACAACTGTGCACTTCTTTTAACACCTGTCTCTCCCATCTAAGCCAAACACACATCTGCACGTAAATACTACTATACCCACATGTGTACACGGGCAACGCTGGGTACAACTGCTAGTAACTCAATATAAAGCAATGCCATTACGTCAACTCTTTTTCAACAGCTCAATATTAAACATCCAAAGCAAAAAGTCAGTTTTCAGTTCTGGACATCATTACTTACTGTATGTATTGTTTTTATCTAACTTACATATTGTGGGTGAGAATATCCCTTTTAAAACAGCCAATTCTAACCATAGATAAAAGGGATAGCTAAAGACAAGCACAGATAGATATAGACAAGTATAGATATAGAGAGAGAAATAGAAATATAGGTAGAAATACTGGAGGAAATATAAACACAAGAACCAGGTTTAACGAGGGGCCCAGAGCCCACACGGCACTCAAACTGCATCAATGGGTACCAAAGGTATCTATCCAAAATAGGACGTTTAATCCTAATAAATACTACAAGGTCCAGTAGTGGATATTGAAACATATAGCAAAGCCTTTATTATACATATAAACATAAAAAAACTAAAAACAACAAATCTATGATGCAATGGTATAATAAATATGTGCACATATATGTAGGATAACTCGATGGACCCTCCCTAGGGATGACTTGATGTAAACTGATGTAGAATAACCGTAATAGTCTCTGTGAGTGCAACTATTGCACTAAATATCCCGGATCCAGGTCTACAAACAGTATGGTGTTAATGGCAGAGTATAAACATGCAGAATAGATCGGCCGCAAAGTGAAGCATAATGGAGTTAGTAGGGCCCACTAAAAAGTCCACCCTGCATGGTTAAAGTCATACCATTATCAAGCAGGCATGCAAAGCAAAGTAACAAATAGAAGCAAGGAGCAGAACAAGTATAGTCTCAATGTCAGCAAGGATAACTTAGGGATAGGAACGATCTCACCATATCCGGCATGTGTGCTCAAAAGTTCCTTCCTCCTCGTGGTATATGGGTGTCCAGCTCCAATATATCAGGCCAATTCATGCTGTGCATATAATAAGTATCTAAACCAAACATCGAGATGTGCACAGACACCATGCACCTAGGGTTACCCTAGAGCTCCATCATTTATCCACACTTGCAGATGGTAAGTCATGTCATTTACCTTCTACTGTCCATTGCGGGGTCTGTAGTTATGCCACTGGTTGGGACTATCCTGCAAGTTCTGGGACTGTTGGTAAGTATGAGACCAAATCCGCATTGTATTGTGCCATTGGATTTTACCCACAAAACCAATAAACTTAATGCTTGTGCGCGTTAAACACTATGGATGAAAAATTCCATTGGATACTCCTAATGGAAAGGGGACCACAGGTAAAAACAATTGTTTTATTTTCAGATTTTTGATGCCAGAAAGTGTGTCCATTCTAGTAATACCTGTAATTGGTCAGATGTTACATGCTGCAAAGAAAATGCTAGTCATGGAAACTTAGTTTCTATGAAAATGTTAGCTATGGAAAAGCATAATATTAGTCAACATAGTTGGCAGATGGAAAACGGGGCAGCGCCTTTTAGAATAACTTGACATGGTATATCTGTTGTATTCAGTTAGATCAACTGGACTGTTCCTGAAGATGTTTCGCTAGTCATCCGACTGGCTTTCTCAATTCAGAATGACTTGTACAAGAATCTGTTGGCAATAAATACCCTGGAAAGTCCCAATTAGTATATGACAGCCAAGTGTTAGGGACCTTCTAATGCAAGGTGTGGATGCATTCAGAAGCTTGTGGATGAATGAGAACCTTCACAAGCATAGACATGGTAGTGAGATCCAATGTATGTCTCCTGTATTCTGAATTCAGAACAATACAGCACTAGGGCTATAAAGCAGAGCTTGAACATATCAGTGCCCACAGTCACCTTGCAATGGCAGAGAAGAATTCTGGGAAATTCACTTTTAACACTTTTAATTAGATTTTTCCAATTAACATTGCAGGGACCCCAGATTTTATAACATGATGTGAAGAGGAACTGGCATGTGAATGAATGAGCAGATTAGGTATGAAGAATTATATTTTATCCTTATGTAAATAAATCATCACTAATTTCCACTGAGCAAACACAATGCCACTGGGATTGATGGTGTTTGTTGTCTTCAACTGATACTTATAAGTGCTATAAAGAGGAGCCTAAACACCATCTACTTACAGAGCACAGTCAGGGAATGCTGGAAGTTGTAGTTTTTCAACATGTGGAGGGCTGCAGGTTGACCATCACTGCTGGAGATGGTGTCAGTGATGGAATAATCGTCGCCTATGGCAAGCCAATCAGGAATGACAGTCAAATGGCTTCTGGAAACATAGGAGGGTACTGTGCATTAATAATGGACCAGAAGTGGCAGAGATGGAGGTTGAGTAGAAGGATATGGTCTCACATGGTGTATGTAGATCCTACAGGGATACCTAGGAGGGAGACACAGACAACATCTAACTGTACATGCTGAAATCTAAAACAAGCAGAAGGTAACAAATAGAAATACAACAAACACTGGCATTAAAGGTGTGTGAAAGAAATTCCCATCATTAATACATACAGTAAATCTGCTGTAATTCAGTAGTCTCTGTAGTGACCGGCTAGGTATAGAAATAGGACCCTCACTGTCATTGTGTCTACACAGCTCAATAGTGTCAGTTATCTCTCGGTTTGGATTCCCATTGCACCCAGTACAGCTAGTTTATTGCAAGCTCTAGTAGTGATTTTATGAATGGCCGAGCATCCTTTGTAAAGTAAGCAGAATATGAACAATGGAAAAATATACATTGGAAAGAAATCCCTGCTACAAACACACCAGATTTTAATTGGGAGTAGAGGCAGGTTGTAACATCCTGTCTATTCCTTATTGTTGGAATGGTACGTCCTAACTACCAATGGAGACTGGGCATCCTATTAGAAACTGTGCGGATCATTTCCTACCCACAGGATTCTAGTAGATTCTAGTTCTACACCTTTTCAATTTTAATTTGTTACAAATAAATAAATCAGTCAAGAAAAATTCCCAGTTGGGTTCCAAACTATTTACATGTCAACTGCTAAAAGGGAACAAATATAAGCAAGGTATTTTAAGAAGAACATTAAAGGAGAACTAAACCCAATTTTTTATACTCCAGAATCTGAAAACGACCCCCCTAAAAACACCAATAAGCTAATAAAATCCCACTTCAGTAAATTGTATTAAAGTAAATGTTAGCCTGTTAAGAGCTGGATGAAGTATCTGTGTGTTTGGGCACTGTCAGACCACACCTCCTGACCTCAGTCACATGCTTCCTTGCTTTATCTGTCCTGTAAAAGGATTGGCTAGAGATTATTAATGGGTGTGACCAACTGTAACAAGTTTTTGCCATAGCTAAGGACTGAGCATGTGCAGAACATAATGGTCGTTGACCAAAACTGTGTGATACTAGAATGCTGTGAAGTGAAGCACAAACCATATGTTATTTTGGTTAATTTCTCAGTGCCCGTATCAAAATGAGAGGTAAGACACTGATTACTGGTTTTATATCAAGGTGTTCTGCCTTCTGGTTCAGTGTTGTTCTGTGGCTTTAGTTGCCCTCTAATCCAGACGCCTGTATACGGTGCTGAGAAGTTTCAGCATTAAATATGGAAATGTCTATGTTATAACCCACTGGATTTCGTTCTGTTGGTGGGTTCAGGAACAGATCAATGGCCGAAAATGGGAATTCTGCAATAAAATCCCCAAATTTTGTTGCTGAAACTCAGTCCACATGAGTCCATCTTTTTTTAAACTTGTAAATTAGTAAATGATGTAATAACCAGTTCTAAGGTGTCAACGAGAATTTCTTGTTCTTCCCCCTGAACAAAAAGCTTAAAGAAGAACCAGTTGCATTGTGGTTAGACGGTGTGATTAATGTGAGTTCTCAAGGCAGTTTGGTAATTACTCACATCCTAATTTAACAATGTAGTTATTTCCAAATTGTGGTTTTAAGGCACAGCCCCAGTGAATTTTCAAATAGTTTTCTGTTGAGTCTACTTTAATGTATCATTCATTTTGTGTGATGGGACCAAAGTTTCACCTTCTGGCAGTCACCATGTTATTCAATATTCAATATTCCAGACCTGTGCAGAATTAACTTGGTTTATCAGGGTTCGTGTTCTGTGGAAGTCTTTAAAAAACATTTAAAAATAATAATAAATAGAAATAAGACCAAGAGGCATATTTATAAAGCCTTGGTGCCTTTTTGTTAAAGTCATGCTAGCCAGTTTAAAACACTGTCAGGGAGATTCAATAAAAGTTCTTATCGTATAAAATGGTGCTGATTTTGCCCCAACCAATCAGATCTTATTTATCATATGAAAGCTAACATCTGATTGGTTGGGGCAAAATTCGCACCATTTTTAACAATAAGAACTTTTATTAAGTCTCCCTGTGTATGTGTGCATGTATGTGTGATGAAGGGGGTGTTACCCTCGAAACGTTGTGTGACTTGTTGATGTCTGGCCCACAATAAACCGTTCATTTTTGTGACTTGAGTGCAAGTCTACCTTGGTTTTCTCATGTATGTGTGAACACATAATGTGTGTATGTATGAATGTACACAGTTGTATGCATGTATCTACACAGTATGAATGTACATTGTATGTTATTTATTTATGTACACAGTATGTATGTATGTATGCATGCATCTATGTACACAATATGTATGTATGTACACAGTATATATGTATCTATGTACATAGAATGTATGTATGTACCTGTTTGTATGTTTGTACATGGCATATATGTATGTATGTACATAGTATATATGTATCTTTGTACACAGTTGTATGTATGTACACAGCATGTATGTATCTGTGTACACAGTATGCATGTATGTATACAGTATATATGTATGTATGTACACATTATCTATGTAGCGTTTATGTATGTATCTATGCACACAGTATGTATGTATAGTATCTATGTACACAATATGCATGTATGTTTTGTTACTGTACAGCACTGCGTCCCCAAGTGGCGCTTTATAAATAAACTATGCATACATACACACATACATGTATATTGTTGTACATGGCATATATGTAGGCATGTACACAGTATGTAAGTTTGTATGTACACATTGTGTATGTACACAATATGTATGTTTGTACACTGTATGTATGTATGTACAGAGTATGTACGTACACATGTAATCAGTATGCATGTACACTGTATGTATGTACACAGTATATATGTATGTGTACACTGTATGTATATACAATGTGTATATATGAACACACAATGTATGTAAATATCTATGTACACGTTATGTATGTACACGGTGTATATGTATGTGTACACCATATGTATTTATACAGTGTGTATGTTTGTTTGTATGTACATAGTATGTATGTATATATGTACACAGTGTGTACATATGTATGCACACAGTATCTATGTCTATCTATGTAAGTACACAGTCTATATGTATCTATGTAAATAGTATGTATGTATGTACAGAACATATTCTGTATGTAGGTATTTATGTATTTTATGTGTGCACAGTATGTATACAATATGTATGTATGCACACACACATATATATATTTATATAGTATTTATGCATGTATTTACATGGTATGTATACATTATGCATGTATGTACACAATATGTAAATAGGTACACTGTATGTATGTATGTGTATACACAGTATGTCTGTATTTATGTGCACAGTAGGTATGTATCTATTTATGTATGTACACATTATGTATCTATGTACACATTACTGTATATATGTATGTATGTATGTATCTATGTACACAATGTGTATGTATGTATTTATGTATACAGTATGTATGTTGGTATTATATGTATGTATAATTTTATATATGTATAATATTACAATGTATCAAATTCAAGGGGAAAATAACATACACTATAAGAATAAGTAATAAATAATAAAGTAATAAATGCATTATACATATAGGTGTACATAATAAGTGCTTGAACTCCCCCAAGACCAGAGGAAGGTCCCTGGCCCAGACAGCTAACAATCTAGGTGGAAATCCTGTTTATTATGATGGGAAGCAGCACATGTTACAGTAATGGGTTCCTGTTAGCTAGTTTCTGGGAAATCTTTTGCCTGGACTTTATATAAACATGTTTAATATATATTAATGAGGTATTATTCTGTTCCATTTAAAATAAAATATGCTACACAACTAGTCTGGGCATGGAAATAGAACGACACAATATACCAGTGTATACCAGAACAAACTAGGCAGGCCATATTTTAAATGGCTGATAAATATATACATATATACTATATATATCTATGTGTGTGTGTTTATATATACAGTACATATTAATACTTTATAAGCTATTTTGGTTCCCTGGCCATTTGCTTTTTTAGATTTTGCAATAACATTAAGTAACTAGAAATGAAAAGGAAAAGTATAACTTTAAATTTGACTTAATAGTTTGCATTTTTTTTAAGAGAATGTGTGTGTCTGTGTGGCAAGTTTTAAAACTCAATAACCATGTTATGGTAATAAAGGGGACATTTCATAATTCATTCTGATTAAATGCATATATTTTTATTGTTTTGTGTATGGTGGGTGAGTATTGGAGTGTATCAGTAGGAGTGTATACCTTGTTTGTGTAGTGTGAGAGGGTATGTTCTTATGTTTATGACTGAAAAACAAACTTTTTTAACTGGATTAGGAATGGTTGTCATGGAAAAAGTAGGGTAGGTTGGGTTGTGAGGGTGTATTAGTAGGTGTGTGTCCCACATGTCTGTACCGAAGTTCGTGTCTATAGGTCAAAAACAGGAGTGTCTCTCTAATGAGGCAATATTAGCAAAATGCTCAGGGCAGCACCCCTGCTAAATATCAGAGAGGCAGCAGGCAGAGCTCACTTTAAATTTTTCACAATTTTTTCTCTTAGCTCTGCGGCTAACTGCCGCCTTCATCATAGGGTAAGTGGGGTAATTATCTGTGTGTGCAGAGCTGGGCACATCTTATTTTCAACTTAGTTTGGGTGATCTGGGCATTAAGGCATGTTATATGTACCAGTCTGTGTGATCTGGGCATTAGGGAATGTTATATGTACCTATCTGTGCCATCTGGGCATGTTACATGTAGCTATCTGTGTGAGCTGGGCATGAGGGCAACTTGGTTAGGTTAATTAGGGCACTGATGAAAGAATCTACCTTGACGTGGTGGCAGGCTTACAAACCTTTTGGAAAAAAATCTACAGGAATTATGGTGTAGAGAAATGTCATTTTGAGGAATTGTATAAATACTGATGTGATGTGAAGTTTAAAATCACCAAATGTTAAACCACACACAATCCTGGAAGCTACGCACACCTATCCCTGGTTGCGGCGGCACATTTTATAGGGCCTAGTGGTACATAGAAGCGGCATTAAAAAGTTTGGCTCAGGTGGCAAAAATCCCTGGTCAAAAACTGTGGGAGGAGATACAGTCCAAGAAAGAGGATGAATAAAATGGAAGAAGAAGAAAGAAAAGAATTTGTCTCTTTCAAGCCAAATTAATAGCCACTATTTTCAAATGGAAAAAACAGTCTAGCAAAATAGTATTTCAATGCTATTTCACCCCTCAATTTAATGGGGGTTTTGCCATTAGGGGCATACTTTACTGTGGGCATCAACATCCCACGGTTGACAAATTGACGCCCAGGATTAGCATTTTAGCAAGGTACATTATTCTGTTCCTTGGGTGGCACTATCTTCATTAGTGCTCCTAGATTTCTTCTAGATGCTTAATAGAGATGAATGAAATCAGTTTTATTTCTGCAAGTTTTGGGATTGGAACCGGTGCTTTAGTCAAGGTGAATAAAATGATAAATAGAAATAGAATTATAAATACACGGAATGTGTATTAATCTATTTTGTCACAATATGAAGAGGAACTCCATAACTTCTCCATTGGGCAGCACGGTGGCTCAGTGGTTAGCACTGATACCTTGCAGCGCTGAGGTTCTTAGTTCGATTCCACCCTTGGACACATCTGCAAGGAGTTTGTATGTTCTCCCTGTGCTTGCGTGGGTTTCCTCTGGGCACTCCGGTTTCCCCCACAATCATAAAGACATACTGATAGGTTGTATATGTACATAAAGTAATTAGATTGTAAGCTCTTTGGGCAGGGCCTGATGTGAATTGAGTAAATAATTGTAAAGAGCTGTGGAATATGTAGCGCTATATAAGAAATAAAATCCATACATACATACATAACAAATACCTAGAGGATACATCTAAATCATCAAATAATAGCTTCAATAAAGAAGGATCAATGTTCTAGAGTTGAGCCCAAACCCTAATCCAATTGGAATTCTGTGGGATGACCTGAAGAGAACTTTGACCTGATAGTTTTAAAATGAGCGATATGTCCTTCATTATTATTATAGGGAAGGGTTCTTATTTTTAGAATGGGCAATATTTCCGCTGTTATTTTAGGAAGGATTACATTTCCGTCTGGTGATATTTTAGAATATTGCCCTTTTATAATTAGGATAAGGATGAACGTCCAACCCGAATAGCGTACATTCTCATTAGCATATTATTGCTGCCTTACTGCCTCTCCTTCTCATTTCATAATACGAACAACCTTAGTGCCATGGTTTGTATTTTTTCTTAACCAGAAAATCTCTGCTACATGTCTTGTTCCTGGGGATGAACACTCTGGTGTTTAATATATAAATATCATTGTAGGATCACCCACACAGTTCCGATATTTGTACAATAACGGGATCCCAATATTGTATATTTAGCATGGTTGCGTGAATAACCACCAAGATTATACTTTATATGCAAATAAAGGGTTCTGTACATTGGCACTATATAGATAGCCACCAATGACCACATGCTAGAAATAATGTATCACCTTAATGCACGTGTCGGTAGAAGCTGTATGGGAAGCCGGGATTCTTACCAGACTGTGATCCTATGATGCAGTAAGTACATGTGGTCAAGTATGGAGCTTCTATGTCCAGCTTTAATGTGATAATATGAGATGCTCAAAGCTGAAATCAATGGAATATCGACAGCTAAAGGTGGGAAATTTCAATTGGTTCTTCTGATCAAAAAAACATTGGCCTGTGTGTGGCTAGTAGAGATGTAATGGGAGTTCGAATAGAACTCAGTTTCGAATCGAATCTGAGGGTTTCGAAGTCCCAACGAAACTTTCGGAACTGCCTCATGTAATACCTTTAATTCTATTCTAAGCACAATGGTCTCTGTAACTTCAGTTGAATTTTTTACTCATTTTAACAAAATTTCCTCTGCTAAACTCCCATGTTTAACAATCACTGGCATTTCTCTGTACATTATTCCTATTAGACTGTTTAAACCACTGTCTTCATTGCCATTATACTAGTCTAATGATGTTCACTGACTGTCCTTCACCTAATAAAGTGTTTTGGAAGGTTCCATGATAGGAGGTTGGGATATGACAAGAATTGTACCTAAATACAAATGATGGTGATGACATGAGGTAATATTGTACAAAATTACTTCACTCTCTGCACACAAGGATAGCAATAGCAGGTGATAGCAGATTGGACCTTGCCCTCCCTGTAAGGAACAGCTATAAATAAAAGATTGAACCTGAATGGTCTCAGTTCTCTGGTTGCTGTGCATTTGACAGATATTAAATCTAATTGTGTGAATACTATGAATACATACCTAGTACACATGATATGCACACTTGCTCCTAAATGGTCTTAAATGGATCTCTCTGTGGAGGCTGCTAATTCCAAGAGACAATAGTATGCAGAATTTCACGCTCGTTTTATTTCTACTATTTCTTGCCCAAAAATTGTATGAAAAGTTACCTGAACTTGATGCTAAGGCCACACTGTGGTGCATCTAAGTGCTCGGGATATGGGCATGTTTCCAGGGCACTTGTGCGTGTTGCTGTGAATGTGTGTTGGTTTTGCACGATCAGAGGGAATTTAAGTACACAAAAAAATGCAGATCTCATGAGCTTCAATTAATGGACCGCAGTCCCCCGCACCTAGTGTGGCCACTCCAATTGAGCCACACTGGTGTGTGCTTTTTAATATGTGATTGCAATCGTGGTTGGATTGTGTGTTAAAATGCTCTGATATGGCGTAGCCCTAAAGGACAAAAGTTTCCTCCCTCCCTATGGGATCTATCCAATAGGGAAAAGTGCTTCTTGCAGAGTCCATCTTCCTATTGGTTAGGCCAAGGACAAGGAGAGGCCCAGGAATGTCAGGCTTATTCACTTATGTAGCAGTTGTTACTGTGCGGCTGTGGATCTGGCAGTCCCCCTATGATCTGTAAGTGTGGCTACACCTAGTGGAAGTAAATGGGGAATCCCACATGGAGCAAGCATACGGATCATAAAGATGGAGTCTTTCACTTGATAAAGATAAAACGTTACATTTAATGATAAATAATAAATAATGAATAATAAAATGTTGCATCCATAAGTAACAACAGCAATACAAATTATTACATGTTCAAGGAACTCTCCTGATACATGGCACTTCATCATTTTCATGATTCAGCTGACTGCAGTAAAAGTTGTGTGGATGTGCTTAGTAATGGATCCTCTATGGTGAAATACGTAGATACCAATCACTGATTAGGTTCATCATGAACATACACAGGAGAAAAGGTCATTGAACTCCAACAGAACAATATAGAACAATACGGTTCCCATTACTTCTGCACATTCTTGGTTTTCCAATGTAAGTAAGGCTGCCTGACCTGGCAGGTGGAGGGAAATGTTACATTTCATTGGTTGGTTCTTGGAAGACCTCACATTGGAATTTAAATGTCAAAACCCAAATTCTGCATCAAAATAACAACATTTCAACAGGGTAACTCATGGTAACAACATTTTGTGGTGAAATGTCCTTACCAATATTTATCATTTCACAACGGCAGAACAGGAACCGTACACCACATCCATAACACCCAACTATGGAGCAGACACGAGAGAAAAATGAACAGAACCATTAAAAAGAAAACTTCTCTATTTAATTTAAGGACCTGCGCTACATCTCGCTCAGCCTGGATGGGAAATGAAATAATTTGTGTAATAAAAACTTCATCTTCCAAAGGGAAAAGCAGCTGAAATTCCTGGAAAAGAAAATGGGATAAGTGCTAACTGCATTGGCACAGTGACTGTTAAAGATATGATAAAAAGGACAGAGGGCCATATTTATAAAACATCGTTATCGTATAAATAACGATTGGTGTTCTACGATATGGGCCGTTATCATAAAATACTGATAGTTATTGTAAAATACCGATCGTTATCGTAAAATGTTGTAGAATAACAGTCGTTATTGTGGAATAACGGTCGTTACTGTTGAATCGTAAAATAACAATCGGTATTCTATGATAACGGTACCGTATATTTACAGTAGCGATATCGTAGGATTATGGTCGATATCGTAAAATAACGGTCCATATCGTAAAACACCGATCTTTATTTTTACGATAACAATGTTTTATAAATATGGCCCAATGAGTTTGGATATTGCAGCAGCAACTATAATGCTCAGGGTAGGGCTTAGCAACACAATGAATGTAGGAGGTTCTGTTTGATGTAATTTGCCTTTGACACAGTCCTACATACAGTAACACATAGCATTCTCCAACACTTTTTACTGACAAACCTTTTCTTTCTGTTAAATACTCCACTACATCTGGTACCATCATATAAATGATAGCAAGTCTGTGCGAATGCCTAGCAAAAGACAGAGGGCTTTGTGAGCTTTTAGGCGAATCTTAAAGGGATATTTTTATCAGATAGAAATTTTAAATCATCATCACTAGGCTGTTCCTATAGGTCCCTCAATTACATTAGTTTTTCACCAGGCAATAAATCTTTGTTTTTGATTGTTATTTCTATTAACTGCATAGTAGCATAGTAATTGAGGTTAAATAAATATACACGTTATTTACCCTACCTAACAGTTGATCAAGAGGAAGGCAAAAAACACCAGCTGGTAAAAAAAAGGCGGGGGATTCCTTCCCGATTTCAAATGGCAGTATATGTATTAATACCAGTAATTCTCAATATTATATAGTATCCCTGTACCAACCAGAACTACAGTATATGTATTAATACCAGTAATTCTCAATATTATATAGTATCCCTGTACCAATCTGAACTACAGTATATGTATTAATACCAGTAATTCTCAATATTATATAGTATCCCTGTACCAACCAGAACTACAGTATATGTATTAACACCAGTAATTCTCAATATTTTATAGTATCCCTGTACGCTTGTGAAGGTTCTCATTCATCCAGGTCATGGTATATCTGATGTATTCAATTAGATCAACTGGACTTGAAATGTAGTTCTTGAAGACGTTTCGCTAGTCATCCGACTGGCTTTCTCAATTCAGAATGACTTGTACAAGAATCTGTGGCAATTATGTACCCTGGAAAATCCCAATTAGCATATCACAGCCAGGTGTTAAGGGTGTGATTAGATAGTGGCTAAGAGGTGTTATAGGAACGCCCAGAGTAAGGTGTTAAAACAGCATTGTACATGGCAGACAGTTGGTGTCGAACCCCCCCACCTCTATTTAGGCTTGGTTTCTTTATTTTCACATAAATGGCCTCCTTAACACCTCTCTTGAACCAGTCACGTTCCTTCGCCAGTATGTTAACATTACAATCTTCAAAGGTATGTCCTTTATCCTTAAGATGCAGATACACGGCTGAGTCCTGACCCGAGGAATTGGCTCTTCTGTGCTGGGCCATACGTTGATGCAGTTGCTGTTTGGTCTCCCCCACATACAAATCAGAGCATTCTTCACTGCACTGCACTGCATATATGATGTCGCTTTTCTTGTGTTTAGGTATTGGGTCTTTCGGATGTACCAATTGCTGCCTCAGTGTGTTGTTCGGTTTAAAGCAGACAGGGATACGATGTTTTTTGAAAATTCTTCTTAATTTCTCGGAGACCCCTGCTACATATGGGATGACCATGTTCTTCCTCCTGTCTTGCTTTTCCCCTTCACTGTTGGTATTCGTGTTCTTTTCTTTCCTTCTACTTCTTTTGACAAAGGCCCAGTCTGGATATCCACAAGTTTTAAGGGCTCCTCTGAGATGTTTCATTTCTTTAGCCTTCGCCTCTGTGCTAGTGGGGATGTTCTCAGCTCTGTGTTGCAGGGTTCTGATGACACCCAGCTTGTGATCTAAAGGGTGGTGGGAGTCAAACATCAAATACTGATCTGTGTGTGTTGGTTTTCTGTAAACCTCTACTTCCAGTTTACCATTTTCCTTAACTTCTACCAAGCAGTCCAAGAAAGCCAGTTTGTTGTTTTGTACCTCTTCCCTTGTGAATTTAATGTTTTGGTCCACCGCATTAATGTGTTCTGTGAAAGCTTGTACTTCCTTCTGGTGGATTTTAACCCAGGTGTCATCAACATATCTGAACCAGTGGCTGGGTGCTATGCCCTTAAAGGTATTAAGCGCCTGTGTTTCTACTTCCTCCATGTAAAGGTTGGCCACAATAGGTGAAACTGGAGATCCCATAGCACATCCATGTTTTTGCTTATAGAACTTATCCCTGTATTTGAAATAGGTGGTATTCAGGCACAAGTCCAACAAGGAACACACCTGTTCTGGGTTGAGATCAGTTCTGCTGGTAAGAGTGCTGTCTTGGCCTAGCCGTTTTCTCACCATGTCAACAGCCTCCTTGGTGGGTATACAAGTGAAGAGAGATGTCACATCATAGGACACCATAGTTTCTTCTGCACCGAGTTACTATATCTTCAATCTGGGGGGGTGGGGGTGGGGGGTGGGGGGGTTCGACACCAACTGTCTGCCATGTACAATGCTGTTTTAACACCTTACTCTGGGCGTTCCTATAACACCTCTTAGCCACTATCTAATCACACCCTTAACACCTGGCTGTGATATGCTAATTGGGATTTTCCAGGGTACATAATTGCCACAGATTCTTGTACAAGTCATTCTGAATTGAGAAAGCCAGTCGGATGACTAGCGAAACGTCTTCAAGAACTACATTTCAAGTCCAGTTGATCTAATTGAATACATCAGATATACCATGACCTGGATGAATGAGAACCTTCACAAGCGTACAGGATACTATAAAATATTGAGAATTACTGGTGTTAATACATATACTGTAGTTCTGGTTGGTACAGGGATACTATATAATATTGAGAATTACTGGTATTAATACATATACTGTAGTTCAGATTGGTACAGGGATACTATATAATATTGAGAATTACGGTATTAATAACTACTGTAGTTCTGGTTGGTACAGGGATACTATATAATATTGAGAATTACTGGTATTAATACATATACTACTGCCATTTGAAATCGGGAAGGAATCCCCCGCCTTTTTTTACCAGCTGGTGTTTTTGCCTTCCTCTTGATCAACTGTTAGGTAGGGTAAATAACG
The DNA here is from genome assembly GCA_019447015.1 of Hymenochirus boettgeri. Taxonomy (NCBI): domain Eukaryota; kingdom Metazoa; phylum Chordata; class Amphibia; order Anura; family Pipidae; genus Hymenochirus; species Hymenochirus boettgeri. The sequence continues at coordinate 361,597,176 of CM033469.1, read as the reverse complement.
TGTATATTATTTAACCTCAATTACTATGCTACTATGCAGTTAATAGAAATAACAATCAAAAACAAAGATTTATTGCCTGGTGAAAAACTAATGTAATTGAGGGACCTATAGGAACAGCCTGTGATGATTTAAAATTTCTATCTGATAAAAATATCCCTTTAAGATTCGCCTAAAAGCTCACAAAGCCCTCTGTCTTTTCTAGGCATTCGCACAGACTTGCTATCATTTATATGATGGTACCAGATGTAGTGGAGTATTTAACAGAAAGAAAGGTTTGTCAGTAAAAAGTGTTGGAGAATGCTATGTGTTACTGTATGTAGGACTGTTGTCAAAGGCAAATTACATCAAACAGAACCTCCTACATTCATTGTGTTGCTAAGCCCTACCTGAGCATTATAGTTGCTGCTGCAATATCCAAACTCATTGGGCCATATTTTAAAACATTGTTATCGTAAAAATAAAGATCGGTGTTTTACGATATGGCCGTTATTTTACGATATCGACCATAATCCTACGATATCGCTACTGTAAATATACGGTACCGTTATCATAGAATACCGATTGTTATTTTAGATTCAACAGTAACGACCGTTATTCCACAATAACGACTGTTATTCTACAACATTTTACGATAACGATCGGTATTTTACAATAACTATCAGTATTTTATGAAACGGCCCATATCGTAGAACACCATCGTTATTTATACGATAACGATGTTTTATAAATATGGCCCTCTGTCCTTTTATCATATCTTTAACAGTCCTGTGCCAATGCAGTTAGCACTTATCCCATTTTCTTTTCCAGGAATTTCAGCTGCTTTTCCCTTTGAAGATGAAGTTTTTATTACACAAATTATTTCATTTCCCATCCCGCTGAGCGAGATGTAGCGCAGGTCCTTAAATAAATAGAGAAGTTTTCTTTTTAATGGTTCTGTTCATTTTTCTCTCGTGTCTCCTCCATAGTTGGTTTATGGATGTGGTGTACGGTTCCTTTCTCCGTTGTGAAATGATAAATATTGGTAAGGACATTTCACCACAAAATGTTGTTACCATGAGTTACCCTGTTGAAATGTTGTTATTTTGATGCAGAATTTGGGTTTTGACATTTAAATTCCAATGTGAGGTCTTCCAAGAACCAACCATGAAATGTAACATTTCCTCCACCTGCCAGGTCAGGCAGCCTACTTACATTGGAAAACCAAGAATGTGCAGATAATGGAACCGTATTGTTCTATATTGTTCTTTTGAGTTCAATGACCTTTCTCTCCTGTGTATGTTCATGATGAACCTAATCAGTGATTGGTACTACGTATTTCACCATAGAGGATCCATTACTAAGCACATCCACACAACTTTTACTTACTGCAGTCAGCTGAATCATGAAAATGATGAAGTGCCATGTATCAGGAGAGTTCCTTGAACATGTAATAATTTGTATTGCTGTTGTTACTTTGGATGCAACATTTTATATTCATTATTTATTATTTATCATTAAATGTAACGTTTTATCTTTATCAAGTGAAAGACTCCATCTTATGATCCGTATGCTTGCTCCATGTGGGATTCCCCATTTACTTCCACTAGTGTAGCCACACTTACAGATCATAGGGGACTGCCAGATCCACGCCGCACAGTAACAACTGCTACATAAGTGAATAAGCCTGACATTCCTGGGCCTCTCCTTGTCCTGGCCTAACCAATAGGAAGATGGACTCTGCAAGAAGCACTTTTCCCTATTGGATAGATCCCATAGGGAGGGAGGAAACTTGTCCTTTAGGGCTACGCCATATCAGAGCATTTTAACACACAATCCAACCACGATTGCAATCATATTAAAAGCACACACCAGTGTGGCTCAATTGGAGTGGCCAACTAGGTGCGGGGACTGCGGTCCATTAATTGAAGCTCATAATCTGCATTTTTTGTGTACTTAAATTCCCTCTGATCGTGCAAAACCAACACACATTCACAGCAACACGCACAAGTGCCCTGGAAACATGCCCATATCCCGAGCACTTAGATGCACCACAGTGTGGCCTTAGCATCAAGTTCAGGTAACTTTTCATACAATTTTTGGGCAAGAAATAGTAGAAATAAAACGAGCGTGAAATTCTGCATACTATTGTCTCTTGGAATTAGCAGCCTCCACAGAAGATCCATTTAAGACCATTTAGGAGCAAGTGTGCATATCATGTGTACTAGGTATGTATTCATAGTATTCACACAATTAGATTTAATATCTGTCAAATGCACAGCAACCAGAGAACTGAGACCATTCAGGTTCAATCTTTTTTTATTTTAGCTGTTCCTTACAGGGAGGGCAAGGTCCATCATGCTATCACCTGCTATTGCTATCCTTGTGTGCAGAGAGTGAAGTAATTTTGTACAATATTACCTCATCATGTCATCACCATCATTGTATTTAGGTACAATTCTTGTCATATCCCAACCTCCTATCATGGAACCTTCCAAAACACTTTATTAGGTGAAGGACAGTCAGTGAACATCATTAGACTAGTATAGGCAATGAAGACAGTGGTTTAAACAGTCTAATAGGAATATGTACAGAGAAATGCCAGTGATTGTTAACTGGGAGTTTAGCAGAGGAAATTTTGTTAAAATGAGTAAAAAATTCAACTGAAGTTACAGAGACCATTGTGCTTAGAATAGAATTAAAGGTATTTACATGAGCAGTTCCGAAAGTTTCGTTGGGACTTCGAAACCCTCAGATTCGATTCGAAACTGAGTTCTATTCGAACTCCCATTACATCTCTACTAGCCACACACAGGCCAATGTTTTTTGATCAAGAACCAATTGAAATTTCCCACCTTTAGCTGTCGATATTCCATTGATTTCAGCTTTGAGCATCTCATATTATCACTTAAAGCTGGACATAGAAGCTCCATACTTGACCACATTTACTTACTGCATCATAGGATCACAGTCTGGTAAGAATCCCGGCTTCCCATACAGCTTCTACCGACACGTGCATTAAGGTGATACATTATTTCTAGCATGTGGTCTTGGTGGCTATCTATATAGTGCCAATGTACAGAACCCTTTATTTGCATATAAATTATAATCTTGGTGGTTATTCACGCAACCATGCTAAATATACAATATTGGGATCCCGTTATGTACAAATATCGGAACTGTGTGGGTGATCCTACAATGATTTATATATTAAACACCAGAGTGTTCATCCCAGGAACAAGACATGTAGCAGAGATTTTCTGGTTAAGAAAAAATACAAAACCATGGCACTAAGGTTGTTCGTATTATGAAATGAGAAGGAGAGGCAGTAAGGCAGCAATAATATGCTAATGAGAATGTACGCTATTCGGGTTGGACGTTCATCCTTATCCTAATTAAAAGGGCAATATTCTAAAATATCACCAGACGGAAATGTAATCCTTCCTAAAATAACAGCGGAAATATGCCCTATTAAAAATAAGACCCTTCCCTATAATATAATGAAGGACATATCGCTCATTTTAAAACTATCAGGTCAAAGTTCTCTTCAGGTCATCCCACAGAATTCCAATTGGATTAGGGTTTGGGCTCAACTCTAGAACAGATCCTTCTTTATTGAAGCTATTATTGATGATTTAGATGTATCCTCTAGGTATTTGTTATGTATGTATGTATGGATTTTATTTCTTATATAGCGCTACATATTCCACAGCTCTTTACAATTATTTACTCAATTACATCAGGCCCTGCCCAAAGAGCTTACAATCTAATTACTTTATGTACATATACAACCTACAGTATGTCTTTATGTTGTGGGGAAACCGGAGTGCCCAGAGGAAACCCACGCAGCACAGGGAGAACATACAAACTCCTTGCAGATGTGTCCAAGGGTGGAATCGAACTAAGACCTCAGCGCTGCAAGGTATCAGTGCTAACCACTGAGCCCGCCGTGCTGCCCAATGGAGAAGTTATGGAGTTCCTCTTCATATTGTGACAAAATAGATTAATACACATTCCGTGTATTTATAATTCTATTTCTATTTATCATTTTATTCACCTTGACTAAAGCACCGGTTCCAATCCCAAAACTTGCAGAAATAAAACTGATTTCATTCATCCTATTAAGCATCTAGAAGAAATCTAGGAGCACTAATGAAGATAGTGCCACCCAAGGAACAATAATGTTACCTTGCTAAAATGCTAATCCTGGGCGTCAATTTGTCAACCGTGGGATGTTGATGCCCACAGTAAAGTATGCCCCTAATGGCAAAACCCCATTAAATTGAGGGGTGAAATAGCATTGAAATACTATTTTGCTAGACTGTTTTTTCCATTTGAAAATAGTGGCTATTAATTTGGCTTGAAAGAGACAAATTCTTTTTCTTTCTTCTTCTTCCATTTTATTATCCTCTTTCTTGGACTGTATCTCCTCCCACAGTTTTTGACCAGGGATTTTTGCCACCTGAGCCAAACTTTTTAATGCCGCTTCTATGTACCACTAGGCCCTATAAATGTGCCGCCGCAACCAGGGATAGGTGTGCGTAGCTTCCAGGATTGTGTGTGGTTTAACATTTGGTGATTTTAAACTTCACATCACATCAGTATTTATACAATTCCTCAAATGACATTTCTCTACACCATAATTCCTGTAGATTTTTTTCCAAAAGGTTTGTAAGCCTGCCACCACGTCAAGGTAGATTCTTTCATCAGTGCCCTAATTAACCTAACCAAGTTGCCCTCATGCCCAGCTCACACAGATAGCTACATGTAACATGCCCAGATGGCACAGATAGGTACATATAACATCCCTAATGCCCAGATCACACAGACTGGTACATATAAATGCCTTAATGCCCAGATCACCCAAACTAAGTTGAAAATAAGATGTGCCCAGCTCTGCCCACAGATAATTACCCCACTACCCTATGATGAAGGCGGCAGTTAGCCGCAGAGCAAGAGAAAAAATTGTGAAAAATTTAAAGTGAGCTCTGCCTGCTCCTCTCTGATATTTAGCAGGGGTGCTGCCCTGAGCATTTTGCTAATATTGCCTCATTAGAGAGACACTCCTGTTTTTGACCTATAGACACGAACTTCGGTACAGACATGTGGGACACACACCTACTAATACACCCTCACAACCCAACCTACCTACTTTTTCCATGACAACCATTCCTTCCTAATCGTTAAAAAAGTTGTTTTTCAGTCATAACATAAGAACATACCCTCTCACACTACACAAACAAGTATACACTCCTACTGATACACTCCAATACTCACCCACCATACACAAAACAATAAAAATATATGCATTTAATCAGAATGAATTATGAAATGTTCCCCTTTATTACCATAACATGGTTATTGAGTTTTAAAACTTGCCACACAGACACACACATTCTCTTAAAAAAAATGCAAACTATTAAGTCAAATTTAAAGTTATACTTTTCCTTTTCATTTCTAGTTACTTAATGTTATTGCAAAATCTAAAAAAGCAAATGGCCAGGGAACAAATAGCTTATAAAGTATTAATATGTACTGTATATATAAACACACACACACATAGATATATATAGTATATTGTATATATTTATCAGCCATTTAAAATATGCCTGCCTAGTTGTTTCTGGTATACACTGGTATATTGTGTCGTTCATTTCCATGCCCAGACTAGTTGTGTAGCAATTTTTTTTAAATGGAACAGAATAATACCTCTATTAATATATATTAAACATGTTTATATAAAGTCCAGGCAAAAGATTTCCCAGAAACTAGCTAACAGGAACCCATTACTGTAACATGTGCTGCTTCCCATCATAATAAACAGGATTTCCACCTAGATTGTTCTCTGTCTGGCCAGGGACCTTCCTCTGGTCTTGGGGAGTTCAAGCACTTATTTGTACACCTTTATGTATAATGCATTTATTACTTTATATTTATTACTTATTCTTATAGTGTATGTTATTTTCCCCTTGAATTTGATACATTGTAATATTATCATATATAAAATTTACATACATATAATACCAACATACATACGTATACATAAATACATACATACACATTGTGTACATAGATACATATACATACATATTACAGTAATGTGTAACATAGATACATATGTGTACATAAAAATAGATACATACCTACTGTGCACATAAATACAGACATACTGTGTATACACATACATACTACAGTGTACCTATTTACATATTGTGTACTAATCATAATGTATACATACCATGTAAATACATGCATAAATACTATATAATATATATATGTGTGTGTGCATACATACATATTGTATACATACTGTGCACACATAAAATACATAAATACCTACATCAGAATATGTTCTGTACATACACATACTATTTACATAGATACTATAGATGTGTACTTACAACGATAGACATAGATACTGTGTGCATACATATGTACACACTGTGTACATATATATACATACATACATGTACATACAAACAACATACCACTGTATAAATACATATGGTGTACACATACATATACACCGTGTACATACAAACGTGTACATAGATATTTACATACATTTGTGGTTCATAATACACATTGTATATACATACAGTGTACACATACATATATACTTGTACATACATACAGTGTACATGCATACTGATTACATGTGTACGTACATACTCTGTACATACACATACAGTGTACAAACATACATATTGTGTACATACACAATGTGTACATACAAACTTACATCTGTGTACATGCCTACATATATGCCATGTACAACAATATACATGTATGTGTGTATGTTGCATAGTTTATTATAAAGCGCCACTTGGGGACGCGTGCTGTACAGTAACAAAACATACATGCAATTGTGTACATAGATACTATACATACATACTGTGTGCATAGATACATACATAAACGCTACTAGTAATGTGTACATACATACATATACTGTATACATACATGCTACTGTGTACACAGATACATACATGCTGTGTACATACATACAACTGTGTACAAAGATACATATATACTAGTGTACATACATACATATATGCCATGTACAAACATACAAACAGGTACATACATACATTCTATGTACATAAATACATATAACTGTGTACATACATACATATTGTGTACATAGATGCATGCATACATCCATACATACTGTGTACATAAATAAATAACATACAATGTACATTCATACTGTGTAGATACATGCATACAACTGTGTACATTCATACATACACACATTATGTGTTCACACATACATGAGAAAACCAAGGTAGACTTGCACTCAAGTCACAAAAATGAACGGTTTATTGTGGGCCAGACATCAACAAGTCACACAACGTTTCGAGGGTAACACCCCCTTCATCACACATACATGCACACATCACAGGGAGACTTAATAAAGTTCTTATTGTTAAAAATGGTGCGAATTTTGCCCCAACCAATCAGATTTAGCTTTCATATGATAAATAAGATCTGATTGGTTGGGGCAAAATCAGCACCATTTTATACGATAAGAACTTTTATTGAATCTCCCTGACAGTGTTTTAAACTGGCTAGCATGACTTTAACAAAAAGGCACCAAGGCTTTATAAATATGCCTCTTGGTCTTATTTCTATTTATTATATTTTAAATGTTTTTTAAAGACTTCCACAGAACACGAACCCTGATAAACCAAGTTAATTGCACAGGGTCTGGAATATTGAATATTGAATAACATGGTGACTGCCAGAAGGTGAAACTTTGGTCCATCACACAAAATGAATGATACATTAAAGTAACTCAACAGAAAACTATTTGAAAATTCACTGGGGCTGTGCTTAAAACCACAATTTGGAAATAACTACATTGTTAAATTAGGATGTGGAGTATTACCAAACTGCCTTGAGAACTCACATTAATCACACCGTCTACACCACAATGCAACTGGTTCTTCTTTAGCTTTTTGTTCAGGGGGAAGAACAAGAAATTCTCGTTGACACCTTAGAACGGTTATTACATCATTTACTAATTTACAAGTTTAAAAAAGATGGACTCATGTGGACTGAGTTTCAGCAACAAATTTTGGGGATTTTATTGCAGAATTCCCATTTTCGGCCATTGATCTGTTCCTGAACCCACCAACAGAACGAAATCCATGGGTTATAACATAGACATTTCCATATTTAATGCTGAAACTTCTCAGCACCGTATACAGGCGTCTGGATGAGAGGGCAACAAAAAGCCACAGAAACAACACTGAACCAGAAGGCAGAACACCTTGATATAAAACCAGTAACAGTGTCTTACCTCTCATTTTGATACGGGCACTGAGAAATTAACCAAAATAACATATGGTTTGTGCTTCCATTCACAGCATTCTAGTATCACACAGTTTTGGTCAACGACCATTATGTTCTGCACATGCTCAGTCCTTAGCTATGGCAAAAACTTGTTACAGTTGGTCACACACCCATTAATAATCTCTAGCCAATCCTTTACAGGACAGATAAGCAAGGAAGCATGTGACTGAGGTCAGGAGGTGTGGTCTGACAGTGCCCAAACACACAGATACTTCATCCAGCTCTTAACAGGCTAACATTTACTTTAATACAATTTACTGAAGTGGGATTTTATTAGCTTATTGGTGTTTTAGGGGGGTCGTTTTCAGATTCTGGAGTATATAAAAATTGGGTTTAGTTCTCCTTATGTTCTTCTTAAAATACCTTGCTTATATTTGTTCCCTTTTAGCAGTTGACATGTAAATAGTTTGGAACCCAACTGGGAATTTTTCTTGACTGATTTATTTATTTGTAACAAATTAAAATTGAAAAGGTGTGAACTAGAATCTACTAGAATCCTGTGGGTAGGAAATGATCCGCACAGTTTTCTAATAGGATGCCCGTCTCCATTGGTAGTTAGGACGTACCATTCCAACAATAAGGAATAGACAGGATGTTACAACCTGCCTCTACTCCAATTAAAATCTGGTTGGTTTGTAGCAGGGATTTCTTTCCAATGTATATTTTTCCATTGTTCATATTCTGCTTACTTTACAAAGGATGCTCGGCCATTCATAAAATCACTACTAGAGCTTGCAAAAACTAGCTGTACTGGGTGCAATGGGAATCCAAACCGAGAGATAAACTGACACTATTGAGCTTGTAGACACAATGACGTGAGGTCCTATTTCTATACCTAGCCGGTCACTACAGAGACTACTGAATTACAGCAGATTTACTGTATGTATTAATGATGGAATTTCTTTCACACCCTTTAATGCCAGTGTGTTTGTTGTATTTCTATGTTCCTTCTGCTTGTTTTTAGATTTCAGCAGTGTACAGTTAGATGTTGTCTGTGTCTCCCTCCAGGTATCCCTGTAGGATCTACACTACACCATGTGAGACATATCCTTCTACTCAACCTCCATCTCTGCCACTTCTGGTCCATTATTAATGCACAGTACCCTCCTTGTTTCCAGAACCATTGACTGTCATTCCTGATTGGCTTTGCCTAGGCACGATTATTCCATCACTGACACCATCTCCAGCGTGATGTTCAACCTGCAGCCCTCCACACTGTTGAAAAACTACAACTTCCAGCATTCCCTGACTGTGCTCTGTGAGATGGTGTTTTAGGCTCCTCTTTATAGCACTTATAAGTATCAGTTGAAGCCAACAAACACCATCAATCCCAGTGGCATTGTGTTGCTCAGTGGAATAGTGATGATTATTTTCATAAGGATAAAATATAATTCTTCTACCTAATCTGCTCATTCATTCACAGCCAGTTCCTCTTCACATCATGTTAATAAATCTGGGGTCCCTGCAATGTTAATTGGAAAAATCTAATTAAAAGTGTTAAAAGTGAATTTCCCAGAATTCTTCTCTGCCATTGCAAGGTGACTGTGGGCACTGATATGTTCAAGCTCTGCTTTAAGCCCTAGTGCTGTATGTTCTGAATTCAGAATACAGGGACATACATTGGATCTCACTACCATGTCTATGCTTGTGAAGGTTCTCATTCATCCACAAGCTTCTGATGCATCCCACACCTTGCATTAGAAGGTCCCTAACACTTGGCTGTCATATACTAATTGGGACTTTCAGGGTATTTATTGCCAACAGATTCTTGTACAGTCATTCTGAATTGAAAGCCAGTCGGATGACTAGCGAAACATCTCAGGAACAGTCCAGTTGATCTAACTGAATACAACAGATATACCATGTCAAGTTTTCTTCTAAAAGGCGCTGCCCCGTTTTCCATCTGCCAACTATGTTGACTAATATTATGCTTTTCCATAGCTAACATTTTCATAGAAACTAAGTTTCCATGACTAGCATTTCTTTTGCAGCATGTAACATCTGACCAATTACAGGTATTACTAGAATGGACACACTTTCTGGCATCAAAATCTGAAAATAAAACAATTGTTTTTACCTGTGGTCCCCTTTCCATTAGGAGTATCCAATGGAATTTTCATCCATAGTTTTAACGCGCACAAGCATTAAGTTTATTGTTTTTGTGGTAAAATCCAATGCACAATACAATGCGGATTTGGTCTCATACTTACCAACAGTCCCAGAACTTGCAGGATAGTCCCAACCAGTGGCATAACTACAGACCCCGCAATGGACAGTAGAAGGTAAATGACAGACTTACCATCTGCAAGTGTGGATAAATGATGGAGCTCTAGGGTAACCCTAGGTGCATGGTGTCTGTGCACATCTCGATGTTTGGTTTAGATACTTATTATATGCACAGCATGAATTGCCTGATATTTGGAGCTGGACAACCCATATACCACGAGGAGAAGGAACTTTTGAGCACACAGCCGGATATGGTGAGATCGTTCCTATCCCTAAGTTATCCTTGCTGACATTGAGACTATACTTGTTCTGCTCCTTGCTTCTATTTGTTACTTTGCTTTGCATGCCTGCTTGATAATGGTATACTTTAACCATCAGGGTGGACTTTTTAGTGGGCCCTACTAACTCCATTATCCTTCACTTTGCGGCCGATCTATTCTGCATGTTTATGACTCTGCCATTACACCCATACTGTTTGTAGACCTGGATCCGGGATATTTAGTGCAATAGTTGCACTCACAGAGACTATTACGGTTATTCTACATCATTTACATCAAGTCATCCCTAGGGAGGGTCCATCGAGTTATCCACATATTATGTGCACACAATTTATTAACCATTGCATCATAGATTTGTTGTTTTTAGTTTTTTATGTTTATATGTATAATAAAGGCTTTGCTATATGTTTCAATATCCACTACTGGACCTTGTAGTATTTATTAGGATTAACGTCCTATTTTGGATAGATACCTTTGGTACCCATTGATGCAGTTTTGAGTGCCGTGTGGGCTCTGGGCCCCTCGTTAAACCTGGTTCTTGTGTTATATTTCCTCCAGTTTTTCTACCTATATTTCTATTCTCTCTCTATATCTATACTTGTCTATATCTATCTGGCTTGTTCTTAGCTATCCCCTTTTATCTATGGTTAGATTGGCTGTTTTAAAAGGGTATTCTCACCCACAATATGTAAGAGATATAAAACAATACATACATAAGTAATGATGTCCAGAACTGAAACTGACTTTTGCTTTGGATGTTTAATATTGAGCTGTTGAAAAAGAGTTGACGTAATGGCATTGCTTTATATTGAGTACTAGCAGTTGTACCCAGCGTTGCCCGTGTCACATGTGGGTTATAGTAGTATTTACGTGCAGAGTTTGTTTGTCTTAGATGGGAGAGCAGGTGTTAAAAGAAGTGCACAGTTGTAATGTACGTCATGTATGTAATAGTTATGAGTTGAGGAGGTGACTTGCTTGAGGGACGTATAGCACATATGTTTATAGCAAAACTTTATTACAACGTTATCAGTTTTTCCACTTGGAGCGTAAATATACAAATGTTGTGGGGAACCTACTCGTGAACATGCTACATGGAATTTGTGTTGGGAAAACATGTTGATTGCAACTGAATATCGCAGCACTTGAGTGGCTGACGGGCGTCAGTGTCTCTGATCATGTGAGTGCTCTTTTCTGTACATTCTGTTGCGCTGGTCTGAGCGTTTGTGTGTTTTATTAAAGCGTGCTCTATTTTTTGCACATTTGTTAGCAGTAATGTCACCTTGTTTGCACTTAACACTTATCCTTGCTAAAGGGCCACTTTATATTGACTATTAGATCCCAATCAATAAAGTTACTTTCTGGTCCAAATTGAAAGTGCCATGATGTCTTTGTTCTTGTTGTAACTGTCTGTGAAGTGTGTGACATGTGGGCAGTGTGTGTCTGGTGCTTAAGTCCAGGTAATGCAGGTAATTCCTATGTAGTGCATACACCCCACCATCCAGTTTGAATAGGTAGATGGGCATGTCTGCGATGTTGCCGTGGGTCGGGTACGGCCATTCTAGGATGTGGACAGTCTGTACGATGCTGGTTTATTCACATAAACATTTTTCGGGATCAAGACCCTTTCTCAAATGTGACACAAACATTGCAAATATAACACAGTACACAGGAAGTGACATACCCACTTCCTCTGTTCACCCCCCCACCACCATGAACCAATAGTCCAATCAAAGTCCATGATTCTCAGTGACATCATCACCTCCAAAGGTAGTTGCACATCCAATGGTAATCCAAATTCTGTCACCAATGAAGAATTCCTTTAGTGAGTGAGGTAAAACAACTAAAATTGAAAGACGATTTCTGGAGGAAAAAAGAAAGGAACAATCCTTACGTATACTGCTCATCCCATTTTTTCTCTGATTTTCGTTTGGGACAAAACGAACACAGTTACCAGGAGTATTCGGAGTATAGGAGCTATTGTACATTGGTGTGGACAGTCTGAGTCTTGCCTGTGATGTTGTGGTGTCCAGGAGGCTTGGACGTGACATTTGGGGGTTGCGATATTGTGGGGCATGGCCACGCTGTTTCAAAGCTTGGGCATGGCCGTGCCATTTAGGGGTGTGGAGTTGGGCAGGGCCGGATTATGGACAACACCCGAGGCAAGTGCCTGGGCCCCTGATGCCAGGGGGCCCTTCGGGAGACGGTCCATGGGCCCCAGTATCTATGTTACAATTTCGGGCATTTACCTTTAAATAGGACGGAGTCCCTGTGGGGGACCTGCCTGACATCCAATCAGATTCGCAGACGGCACTGGTAGAATTCAATCATTGGTGGTTCCTCAGACGTCGGCAGCGCAGCGCATCACTATCTGTGCGCCTGCGTGAGTGATCACATGGGGAGCATAGCGCAGGAGAGGAGACGGACAGCATTGGCTTAGTTCCATCTGCTTGCTAGACAGCCACTAAGCCACAGCCTCACACGGTACCCAAATATAATAATATTCTGCAAAAGTTAATGTTGTATCCGGGGGGGTTGGGGTGGGGGTGCTGTGTTATGCTGCAGACAGTCGTGTGCAATAAACAAATGGTGCCAGGGCTCAGGGGGACTCGGGAGGGGGAAGGAGGATATGATGTGGTGTCAGGTGATGTGCTGGTGGCCAGGGGTGTGTGTGCTGGTGGTGCCAGGAATCATTCCCCCAGCACATTCCCCTTGCACCACCAGTGCTGGTGGTGCGTGGGGGGGGTTGTTATGCCAGACAGTGTGCACTAAACAAAATGTGTGGTGCCAGGGCCCAGGGGGACTCAGGAGGGGGATGTGCTGGTGTTGCCAGGGCCCAGGTGTGTGTGTGCTGGTGGTGCCAGGGAGATGTGCTGGTGGTGCCAGGAGATGTGCTGGTGATATATATTTATTTAATGGGACGTTGGGGCCCCCAAAAATCTGACTTGTGCCTTGGGCCCCATTTGTTCTTAATCCGGCTCTGATTGTGGGGTGTGTCTGTGATGTTTGGGGGCATGGACAGGGTGTTTGTGATTCAGGAGCAGACCTGAATGTTTGGGGTTGTGGGCCATGATGTATGGGGGTGGACCATAATGTTTTGGGGGGTTTTTGGGGGGTGACCACCACTGGTAGCGTGGTCACAACATTTGTGGTCATGGTTGCAATGCATGGCAGTTATCTTTGGGGGTGTGGCCTTGATGGTTGGGGTATGAGCGTGTCCGTGATGTTGGGGTGGGGTGTTGTGCTGTGACAGTAATATCTGGAGGCGTGGTCAAATTCCAGGAGACTCTGCTTTAAATTTCTAGCATGACAATAACCGCAAATGTGGTTAATTCACCAATAGTAACATAGTCTTTTCGAGTGTTAATATTTGTATATAAATGTCATCATATCACCATATAAACATAGTCTTTCCGGGTTTATATTTGTATATAAATGTCATTCATATCACCATAGTAACATAGTCTTTCCAGGTTTATATTTGTATATAATATTTATTCATATCACCATATATACATAGTCTTTCAGGTTTATATTTGTATATAAAATGTCATTCTATATCACCAATAGTAACAATAGTCTTTCCAGGGTTTATATTTGTATATATGTCATTCATATCACTAAAGTAACATAGTCTTTCCAGGTTTATTTTGTATATAATGTCATTCATATCACCAATAGTACCATAGTCTTTCCAGGGTTTATATTTGTATATAAATGTCATTCATATCACCAAAAGTAACATGTCTTTCCAGGGTTTATATTTGTATATATGTCATTCATATCACCAATAGTAACATAGTCTTTCCGGTTTATATCTGTTATAAATGTCATTCATAATCACCAATAGTAACATAGTCTTTCCGGGTTTATATTCTGTATATAAATGTCATTCTTATCACCAATAGTAACATAGTCTTTCCAGATTTATTTTGTATATAAATGTCATTCTTATCACCAATAGTAACTAGTCTTCCCAGGGTTTATATTTGTATATAAATGTCATTCATATCACCAATAGTAACATAGTCTTTCAGGGTTTTATATCTGTATATAATATCATTCATTCACCAATAGTAACATAGCTTTCCAGGATTTATATTTGTATATAAATGTCATTCTTATCACTAATAGTAACATAGTCTTTCCAGGGTTTATATTGTATATAAATGTTCATTCATATCACCAATAGTAACATAGTCTTTCCAGGATTTATATTTGTATATAAATGTCATTCTTATCACCAATAGTAACATAGTCTTTCCAGGTTAATATTGTTATATAAATGTGATTCATATCACCAATAGTAACATAGTCTTTCCAGGGTTTAATCTGTATATAAATTGTGATTCATATCACCAATAGTAACATAGTCTTTCCATGTTTATATTCTGTATATAAATGTGATCATATCACCAATAGTAACATAGTCTTCCAGGGTTTATTTTGTATATAAATGTCATTCATATCACCAATAGTAACAGTCTTTCCAGGGTTTATATCTGTATTAATGTGATTCATATCACCAATAGTAACATAGTCTTCCAGGGTTTATATTTGTATATGAATGTCATTCATATCACCAATAGTAACATAGTCTTTTCCAGGGTTTATATCTGTATAAATGTCTTTCATATCACCAATAGTAACATAGTCTTCCAGGTTTTATTTGTATATGAATGTCATTCATATCACCAATAGTAACTAGTCTTTCCATGGTTATAATCTGTATTAAATGTGATTCATATCACCAATAGAACATAGTCTGCCAGGTTTATATCTGTATATAATGTCATTCATATCACCAATATAACATAAGTCTTTTCCAGGGTTTATATCTGTATATAAATGTGATTCATATCACCTATAGTAACATAGTCTTCCAGGGTTTAATATTGTATATGAATGTCATTCATATCACCAATAGTAACATAGTCTTTCATGGTTTATATTTGTATATAAATGTGATTTATATCACCAATAGTAACATAGTCTTTCCAGGGTTTATATCTCTATATAAATGTGATTCATATCACCAATAGTAACATAGTCTTTCCAGGGTTTATATCTGTATATAAATGTGATTCATATCACCAATAGTAACATAGTCTTCCAGGGTTTATATCTGTATATAAATGTGATTCATTCACCAATAGTAACATAGTCTTTCCAGGGTTTATATTTGTATATAAATGTCCATTCATATCACCAATAGTAAACATAGGCCTTTCCAGGGTTTATATTTTGTATATAAATTTCATTCATATCACCAATAGTAACATAGTCTTTCCAGGATTTATATTTGTATATAAATGTCATTCTTATAACCAATAGTAACATAGTCTTTCCAGGGTTAATATTTGTATATAAACGTGATTCATATCACCAATAGTAACATAGTCTTTCCAGGGTTTATCTGTATATAATGTGATTCATATCACCATAGTAACATAGTCTTCCAGGGTTTATATCTGTATATAAATGTATCATATCACAATAGTAACATAGTCCTTTCCAGGATTATATTTGTATATAAATGTCATTCTTATAACCAATAGTAACATAGTCTTTCCAGGTTAATATTGTATATAATGTGATTTAATCCACCAATAGTAACATATCTTTTTCCAGGGTTTATATCTGTAATATAATGTGTTCATATCACACATAGTAACATAGTCTTCCAGGGTTTATCTTTGTATATGAATGTCATTCATATCACCATAGTAACATAGTCTTTCCAGGGTTTTATCTCTTATTAAAGTGATTCATATCACCAATAGTAACATAGTCTTCAGGGTTTATATTTGTATATGAATGTCATTCATATCACCAATAATAACCTAGTCTTTTTTCCAGGGTTTATATTTTGTATATAATGTCATTCTTATCACCAATAGTAACATAGTCTTTCCAGGTTTATATCTGTATATAAATGTCATTCATATCACCAATAGTAACATAGTCTTTCCAGGGTTTATATCTGTATATAAATGTGATTCATATCACCAATAGTAACATAGTCTTTCCAGGGTTTATATTTGTATATAATGTGATTCATATCACCAATAGTAACATATCTTTCCAGGGTTTATATCTGTATAAAATGTCATTCATATCACCAACTAGTAACATAGTCTTTCCAGTTTTATATTTGTATATAAATGTGATTCATATCACCAATAGTAACATAGTCTTTCCAGGTTTATATTTAAAACCTTCCAGGAGCAAATTGTGATGTCTTATTACAGACCTCAAGGGCACAACCACACTGCATCGCACACAACAATTGCTTTTGGTTTCCCGTGTTTGCGCATGCGTGTGGATTTCCCATGTGTTGCATGATTGCAATGTTACCAACAATTGCCACGTGCAAATGCAAAG
The DNA here is from genome assembly GCA_019447015.1 of Hymenochirus boettgeri. Classification (NCBI taxonomy): domain Eukaryota; kingdom Metazoa; phylum Chordata; class Amphibia; order Anura; family Pipidae; genus Hymenochirus; species Hymenochirus boettgeri. Next base: position 361,579,957 of record CM033469.1, on the reverse strand, counting down.
AAATGGCGCTAGTTTGCCTAGCCCTAAGGGAGATCTCTCGGTTACCTCGGTTATAGAAGCTGTTGTTCTGTGGTGTGCAGCTCTCTGAGTTTGGTACCCCGTACATTACGCTGTGTGTTGTGTCACTGTGGACTCTGTGTCTGTGTTGTTTGAAGTCGGGCAGCACACAGAGCCCAGGCCCTTCATCTGAGTTACTGAATTTGGGATTCACACCTGCAAGTGACGTGCAGGCTTTTTTATTGGTCAAACTGGACTTCATGGGCGTCGGCCCTTTCAGAGGGCATTGCCTTTATGTGGATGTATTCAGGGTGTGGCGGTGAGGTGAGCATATACATACATACACACATACATACATATATACAAATTTCTACTTATATAGTAGATTGACACTGCATTGTCTGAGCAAAGGGTTAAACCATTGAAAAGAATGTGCTAAGAATAGATGTTGCATTACTCATTACTTACGTAGAATCAAACTACTGTAGACAGACGTGGTGGAATAACTCAGGAGAGGCCTCCAGGTGTCTCCAGCATCCAAACTTGTTAGGCAAGCTGAACAAGACCTGCATTATTCTTACTGAGTTCAGGTGTCAATTAAAATAGGCCTCACCTGAATCTGAAAACTTAATGAGGAGCCTTCATTTCCATACCCAATAAGCATTCTATTCTGTTTATTCACATTCTAATTAAAGGGAGATTCAATAAAAGTTCTTATCGTTAAAAATGGTGCTAATTTTGCTGCAAACAATCAGATATTGGTTTGGGGCAAATTAACACCATTTTTATGATAAGAACTTTTATTGAATAACCTGTAATTATTTTCATGATTCCTACCTATTGCAGGCATTAGATTTAATACAGTCAGAGGCCAGTTATACAGTATATTGTTTATGACCTGATATATAAGACACACAGTCTCTAAGGTAGTGTCCAGAGGGTTTGTATATTCAAGAAGGTAGAAATAAGTATAGGAGAAAGAAGGAAAGCATTTATAAGAAACAAATCATGGCGCAGCTCTTGCGATGGCCAGAAGGTGTCATATGGTTTACAGTCACCCTAATCAAAGAATACAATATAAAGGAAGAAAGAACAGGTAAGACTTAACCATAAAATAATTTGCTCATATTGCAAGGACATTTACAGGGTATGGTATAGTGATTATAACAGATATACAAATACCACAACTATTCTTAGTAGCAGTTGTACGGAAGGTTGAATATCGATCATTGAACCCAATGGGCAGACATTGAAAGGCGCTATTATATTATTCTATTATTTCCCCAGTTCTTGGAGACATTCGTATGAGATGATTGATCTTCATCTCCCCTGTTGATCCTACAGCGCTGTCACTTGACCCAAACACAGCAATGCGAAGACCTGATTTCTTTGTGCTGTGCCTCTATTACCATTGACCCTATAGGAAAGTGGAGGTCTTAGTCATTAGTAGTGATCACAGAATCTGCAGGTATTTGTTCCTCCATTGGGTTTGCAGAAGAATGTGTGAGATTTTGACATTTGACTGTAAACCAAAATTCTAGGTCAAAATTTGCAAACCGAAAACTGTTTTGTCATTAGAAATTTCGGCCCATGAAACTTTTGAACCTAAAACTAAGAGTTTTCACCCCAAATCCCGGTTGGGAATCATTATGGTACACCTCTAGCATTCAGACAGCAAACTATGGGGATCCCAAATTTCACATCTAGAAACTAAAACAAATATTCTAGTCTGTTCCTAGCAGTATAGACATACACCACATTAAGGAATGTTCATCCTTTAAAATAAAACTGGTCAACCTGCCCCCAACCCCAACTGATATATGATGCACTTTATTCCTGCATTACTAACCATATATTTATGATTATTATTGTCCCCATTCTGACAGAGTAAGCTGGCCCCTCCCTCCATGCAGTCAATCAAGGCTGTGACCGCTGGCATCGCAGCCAATGATGACTGACTTTTCTCCTGTTGTCTCCTCTGCACATTCCAAGCTTATAAAAAGCTCATTGAGCAGAGGGAGGAGGCAGATACCTTTTCCAGAAAGGAATAGAACTTATTTAAAATATCTGGTAACAATGCATGTAATAAACTGGAAAATAGCAGTTGGGGATAGAAACACATAACTACACAAGTCACCATTTTTTTTGGACACGCCCTTTAATGCACATGCCTATTCATTTATAACCAGAAGGTGTTAAAAATAACAGAATCAGCAATTTTGGAAGTTTGCAATAATAGTTGTGGAACTGGTTCCTAATTACTGCCTTCTCTGCCGCCATTCTCCCTTTAGTTGGAATGTTTCCATGTCCATTGAAGGGGTGTGGGCTCATATGCAGCATTTGTCCTTAGCTTATGGGTGTTAATCTATAATGAACATTGTTTGAGCCTTAATGAAGGTACACTGCATCCTCTGGGCCCTCATTGTATAGTTCAGTTATGATTCATTAATTCCTCTTGTTTTACCCTTTTTTTCCTTACTAAGTTTGTGATACCGCGGTTATCGTTAATGTACATCGAGCCATAAATGTACATTACGAACATTTGGTCATAGATTACCATGCCGTAGCATTTTGATATTGTTGATTCATAGAAACGATTATAAACAATGGCACCAACGATCGTTAAAGATCGATCACAAAAGACACTCTCGCAACTGCCTAAGCCTATTCAACAGAGTCTGTGCAGCATTCCTGTTTAAGTATCTAATGCCAGCTAAGCTAACACACTGCCCTGGTGAATCTAATTCAGAAAATTATCCAGATCACCTGTGTCTCTCTGTGCATCACCCCTCACAGACAGACATAATTACAGTGAATATTTTCATCACTTTGTCACATTGTAATAGACCCTATTAGTTTTCATGTAAGATAAGAGGAACATTACTGGTAATATAATGGATTTTATGTCTTAAAACAGCTCCTCTCTTCTTCTGTTTTTGTTACCCCAAACAGGCAGCCAAATAATAGCAGAAAACAGATTTTAATATGATCCACTAGTGAACATCAAATTCTAAAGGGGAGTATTGGAAAAAAAATTACATTTAAAGTATTTATCTATTTTACACCATCTATCGTACTTCTACATATTGCCTTCACTTTTGAGAATCAATGCTCATACCTTTGCTATGCTTTACGGTGGTCAGTAGTAAGCTGTCATTTCAGTCCTGCAACAATTATTATATTATTGATTTATATAGCGCCAACATCTTCCGTGGCGCTTACAATTACATAGTCATACATATCATACATAAGGGAAATACATATTACATACACAGGTAATACATTGATATAGGGATAGACCTAAGACAAACCCCTTTAAATAGCACTCTATCCCTTGAACCCCAATTGAACTTACCATCAGTCCACAGTCCCGTGTGAGAATGATAGGAAAGAGCGGATCACATATATCAATATAAAAAACAGCTTTATTATGACACATAATATTATAACCAATACACCGTAACTAAAAAATCGGCGTCCCCGATCTATGACTGGACTTACAACCCAACCACAAATGCTGAGTATTGGAACCAATAGCTATGTCTCATAGATATAGAGCCAAATCTTTAGTGCTATGTCAATTGATATACTTCAACTATAACGGAAGAGTCGTATCCAAATTATGTCCCCCAATTCAGTACCCATATTTTCAATGGTTATGATATAGTGGGGATTCCAACATATGCAACCAAGGTGGACAATTCCCATATCTTCCGACCAAACACAGTCTAGTGTCCTACTAGATGTATTCGTAAAGGTTTTTACGGTCATATAAAGTTCTGGATATCACAATAAATCACATGTAATACAGTGAATGCACTCGTCCGGCTCACAGAGAAATGTGTATCGTGACTTATCCTGGCACAACAATTAGACAGTCGTATCACAATCCACTATGTATGTGGATACCATATACAGCTGGTATACTTGCCACTCAGCCGACCTGTATTGCTGTCTCGTTTGCCTCTTCACCCGAATAACTTCTCTTGGCCGAAATCACTGTGTGTTATTTTGTAGTTCCCTTGGTTATTGATCTCCGTTTCTCCTCCATTCCTTATGGTTCACTACGATCTCCTCCATAGTGGTTTGGTCCGGTTTCTCAGCACTTGCGTCAACCGACGTACGTTTCGCCGTATCACGCGGCTTCATCAGACCCTGATGAAGCCGCATGATTACGTCAAAATGTACGTCGGTTGACGCAAGTGCTGAGAAACCGGACCAACCACTATGGGGAGATCGTTTCAGGGATAGATGCTATTTAAAGGGGTTCTGTCTTAGGTCTATCCCTATATCAATGTATTTATGGTCATGTGGCCCTAGCACCCCCTCTATGTAGGGTATCCTAATACCCATTTATTATATGGAGTTGGCATCTAGACGTCATATTTATTATAATACATACACAGGTAATACATAATAAAAACCGCAGTGATGATTTTTTCTTACAGCATTACTGTGATACAATAGAATGTACACTTCCTTGAATGTTCCTAACAGTAATTTCTATTGATTGGCTGTTGGATGGGTCAATCATTGCTCAGATCTCTACTGAGCAACTAATTAACCCAGGGTCTGAGCCCCATAACATACATTATTATACAGGAAGTCATCCTTTGGAACATCTTTTACTGAATTTACCTTTAATAATGTCTTTTTAAAAATGTCTTATTTTATTTTAAAATATTCATAATTTACTTACCACAACCCCAATTTAAAATAAAAATGGTTAATGCAATTGCTGTCTGTCTGTTCACTTTCCATCAGCTTTGCGTTCCAGGTGCTCCTCCATCCCAACTTCATCCAATTTTCCTAGGCTGTTTCTGAGCTGTCACTCACCATCCCTATTAATCCTCAGCCCAGTTCATTCCTTGCTATCTTGAGCCCTGTGTGCACTTGTTCCTGATCCTCCTGAAGCTTATTACCAGTTTACATGACCTGTAAGCACGGGTCAGACCAGATTGTTGCAGGTGGAAGTGCACACCCAGCTAAAGTCTTAGGTAGATAAACATTCCATGAAAGATTCTTTGAATACGTAATCCCAGCAAACAATGTCCTTATAAACTCAAACATTTCTCCTGAAACACCTACACACAGGAAATAATATTGTATTCATTGCACTGTTTAATTTATTGCACATGTGGTTAAATGTATGGAAATGTATGCAGCCATGTGTAAAATTCTGGATCTCACAAACCGTATCTCATAGAAATGTGTGTGATACATTGTTTTTAATCAGGTACGCAGGCACTTCACTCTAAATATACCAAGTTACCAAGTTAATGCTGTCTATTTAGATAGAACCCTTATCAATAAAACATCCTTTCCAAACCAAATACCATGTCCAGAAGGACCTGCATCAAGGGAGGACTGGGGCCTTTTGGGCTGGAGCAATTGATGTGGCCCTTTTATGGTAGGCCTGAGGCCAAGGTGGAAAGAGCAGCAAAAGCTTTTACTCAGATTGGCAGCCCGTCCCCTCTCATGTGGCCATGTGGTTTGACATCAAACAAGCAAACAGTAGTATAGTAAAATAGTGTCCCAGTCTCCCATGACCGGTTTTAACAAATCAGAAGTTGTGTGACGGGGACACTACAACCCCTCAGCCATGGGGCGCTCTGAGCACGCTTAGTTCACTGCGAAAACCCCATTGCCCGTCACTTCTATATCTTTACCAGACCATCGGTATCTACCACCTAGTGTGTTAAATGGTACACCAACCAACCCAGCATGCACAGCTGTACACTAAAACGAATAATAATGATCGTTAATTCGCTACCACGTCCAGGTAGGAATATACAGAATACAATTGATTAATATACCGTAAAAACGTAGCGTCTCAGAGGCAGAGTTCCTTATTTCTAATTAGAGCAATCAGAGATTCAGCTACGATTTGAATATATTTAATATAAATAAAAACAGTGGCAAACTAAACTACAGAAAAATATAACAACAAACCAACACGAGCACAGTAAAACAAAATGGATGAAAGTGAAATAATACTTTAATGTCAGTCCTTAATGTTCCAGGATGAAATTGGAGGAAGTAGATCTGTGAAAGAGGGAGTCCAGGTTATTGGCACTCAAAATAACTCTTATTGGTCCGATTAGATGGTAAAAGAGAGCTAGCTCTTGTGATTTCACGCCCAGTTTTTATACCCCTGACGGGTGGAACCAATTACCCACACCCAAATCAGAGAAAGGGGTGGCTTTGCTTGAGTGTAACACACTCCAGGTGGTCTTCTGACTCACCCACATGGTGGCTGTCCTGCAAACTACCGTACGCCACGGAGTAACGTGCATAGCCGCCAACTTACAAATCTGTTGTTCAGGGCGAGCAAGCAAATGAATTCATAAATACCAAATTACAATATGGTTATTGCTTATTAACACATAAACCAACAAAACGTTCTCTGACGCGTTCCATACAAGTAGACCATGGTGTTGGGATCAGAGCTGGATTAAGAACGAATGGGGCCCTAGACACAAGTCAGATTTGGGGGCCCCACTTTTGATTACACATACATATTCATGAACCATGCAAGTGAAAATCAAGACCGTTCAGAACAGCAGAAGATATCCGATACAACTGCTCATGTTTGTCAAAATCTAATAGGCAAACTAATTGCTAACGTTAACATGATCATATGGCCATGATTCACATCCGTCCCCTTCAATTAAACTTTCTGGAGCAGTGGATCAAACTTGACAAAATCCCAACCAATTAATATTTCTCTTCCCTATAAACCATTCAGAATCTACTCTGGTGGGACTCTCCCTTCCCACTTCAGACCTATATCTCTGCACCGAGTGGATTTGGGTAACAGACAGACGTAAGCCAGATGGGTTGGGGAGCCCATGTATTAATCTGTTGTATTCATAGATCAACCTGACCTGGATGATGAGAACCTTCACAAGCAAGCCCATTGTATTCAACATTGGAAACAAGGTGTTTGGACGACAGAGCCAGTTATTCAATCTATAAAGCAGTTAAAAGCGGTGCTTCTAGCACTTCAACATCTTTCATTTCCTCAGGAACAAGGCATGTCCTGGTCTTTTCAGACAATTCTACACACAGGGCCTATATAAAACAGAAAGGGGGTGACCAGGCGGCAGGAAACTATCAGGTTATTCCATAAAAGTTCTTATCATTAAAAATGGTGCTAATTTTGCCCCAACCAATCATATGTTAGCTTTTTAAATGTTAAATAAGAATCTGATTGGTTTGGGGCAAAATTAGCACCATTTTAAACGATAGCTTTATTATTGAAAACCCTGTAGCTAACTAACGCCACAGATATTTTCTTAGCGGAAACTCATCTCCTGGATCTACGAGCAGCTTTCATTTCCAGGTCACTTAAATCACTGGCAGATTTCTGAGCCGAGACCAGGTACTTCCAGGAGAGCTTCAACAGAAACACTTTTATCTATTGACGAATAGAGTGTGGGTTATCCCCAGTTTGGATCTGATGGCAACAGAAGAAAAACTGCAAGACACCTCTTTTTTGTTCCAGATTCCAGAATCTGAAAGCTCTTTGGAGGGATGCCTTCTCGAGGACAATGGAATTTCAATGTGGCTTACATCTTCCCTCCCTTCCTCTGATCCAGAACGTGCTATGCAAAATCAGGAAGAAAACCTCGAAGGTAATAATAATTTTGCCTTGGTGGCCTCGTCGTCCTTGGTTTCCCCTACTTCTGGAGATGGCAAAGATCAGCCCCTTCAAACTTCCAACCCTCCTGATCTGTTTGAGCCAGGGTCCAATTCTTCATCCGACTTAATTAATTTGACGGTTTGGCTGTTGAAATGCAAATCTAAAGTAAGGTTGAACCACTTTATCACATAAGGGGTTTATCTGATGGGGGCGTGGCTTGCAGGGGAGCAGTGGCGGATGCAGACTTACAGAGCTCCATTCCTCCCAGCTTACCAACCGGTGCAAGAAGTCCCAGGCAACAACAGAAAAACCTCTCCCAACCGGAGATACATCCAGAGAACCTGGCCAGGAAGGGAAAGCACCAAAAACAAACTAACAGTGACCACAACTATTTCCCGGTGGGAGACCATAAGCCGCAAAACAAAGATGGTGCACTGACATTGAAAGCGGTAACAGAATCAGAGGAAGACTCTGACTCCGTCTGCTTTGGCCTCCATCTAAAAAATAATCCAAAGATTAGTCCCAAACCTAAACACTAACCCTAGCCTCACATCATACAATAGAGGAAACATGCTCAAACATCCTCAAAAAAGCAATCACAAGGTGATAGTGCTAGTACCCCTCACATGAGAAACTGCAGGCCTCTCCTAACCCTCCATAGGGATATCTCGAAATAACCAAATATACTAATGATAGACGTGCTTTAATATAGCCCCAGGATTCGACCAGCCAATACTCCTAACCATATTAAAAGAACTTTTGGCTCACAGCCGGCACAACGCTCTAATTCACTGACTTCTTCCTCTCATATAAAACATCAAACGGCCATTATATCCATATTGGAGAGAGAACACCTCATATAGAAACAAATTTGGAAATATGTAAGCTTTTACATGAGCTGTTGGATTATCACCATGATCTCCTCAAATACAGTAACCCATTTCTAACAATAAAGTCACATGATTCTTGAAAACAATTACGCGGAACAATCTAAAACAAAGACGGAGATATCCCTGAACAGTTAAGTGAAAAACTTCTGGACAATTCACACAATCCATTTTTTTAAAATATTGTTACCTGAAGCTACAGACTTGGTTTTGCCGATACACAGATTACTAAACCAAACTGATCCCCCATCAGTGCCCCAAGGGACAAATTTCTAGTAGCTTGCATTTTCACAAATAAAAGATAACTGGTAGGGAAATCCCAAGACAGTTCCAGAACATACAATTCTGGGCCGGACTTTAGCACCATTGACAATTTAGCTCAATATGACCAACCCAATTTCTCGACACACAAATATCCCTTAAGACAAGAGGAATTAGATATCTACGCTTGGGGATTTCGCAATTCGCTTGAAAACATCTTCTAATGGAGAATTCCCCAACATATACTAACACAAACCATGAGAGGCCAAATCTTTCTGTTCAAAAGTGGGAAATTGGAACCAGGTTCTCAATCCCACAAAAAATTCCCCAGGCCCTTGACTACGCACCGAAAAAAACTGGATAAAGAGTGGAACACTGGAATTCCCCTTCTTAAAAAACCAAAGGAGAATAATCCCAAGATTTTTGGAAAATCTCTATACTAAACACCATATGGTTATCTCTTTACTTATCATAGTATGTATCACATATTATTATATGATCTGTATTTTTTGCGACTCCTCATTTACCAACTCCGTTTTATTCCCAAATAATACAAGAACATACCTATATTTGAGAAAAAAGAGAGATTTTTGTGAGTGGAGTGGAGGGGCTGGGCGGGGATTGTGGAAGAATGTTCACCAGTCTTTGTGAATCAGCACACCAAACTTAGGTGATGGGATCTGTGGAACCCTCTTCCATCCACCACACCTCAAATCTAACGTTAATCAATCACAAAAGTTAACTGACCTCCCTCTCAAACTTAACATGAATTATCTAATTATCCCATCCTAATACTTACCTCCTATATATACATCCTCCATAATACCGAAGAACATATCTTCGAGACGGAAGTGGAGCGAGAGAAGAAATTGAAAGGGAATGGAGAGTTAAGATAAATAAGATCTGCATGAAAGAGAGGGACAGAATTGAAGGAAAAGATATTTTGTTTTTTGTGGGGTTGAAATTACCTAACAATTGTACAACAACTGTATTTTAAAAGGTTGATAACAACATACACAGAAAGGTTGATATATAGTGCCTTGCACTGTCCCCTTTCCTTTTTTTTTTTCTTCCTTACTTTCCATACACTGTCAGATCCGTCATAGATTAAAACCTATATTCCTCCTTTGTCTATGCTACCATCTTCACTTCTATCTAGGAGACTCATAATGAATATTAAATTTGGTTCTTACCTCATGTACAAATGATTTGTTCAACGTTTTTAACTGATGTTAATATATCTTTAGAATTATACAAAATATTATAATCCAAATATTAGAGTCGAACATATTAACAAACATATAAAGTACATTAAGAATGTTTGTTTTAGTTTCACCCACTTTCCTAAGAACTTCCACTAAGTAAGGAACATTTGCATCCCTAGAACTATCTCATCAAACTAGGAAAAACAAAAAGATAATGTTCATAATAGATAGAATAAATGAACTCTATACATGGTCAGATTTTGCATTCTCGTTGCCATAAGAACACTCTACTCCAGGGGAGTTTGGTGGATAGAACAAAAGAAACTAATTACAACTTACGGTAATAACACTTTTTATATATCAGGTTATACACTAAAGAGCATCAGGGTAATGTAAACTTTGAAAAAGGGGAAATGAGTCAAATGCTTTACTGTGAATTAAATGTTGTTTTATTAGCTATACTTGGGAACTATAATCGAAAACATTAAATCTAAAATTATATATCAAAATATATACATCAAACTCAAGATTTGTTTTATATTAACTTATCTTATAGTAAAGTACTTCAACTAAATAAGATAAATGCAACCCACGATCCTCTCAGAAAGCTTAACCTGAAAAAATCAAAGGATAATGTTTTAGATTAATTGATATATTGTAATTCTTATTAAAATACGTCTTAATCCTTATAACAGATTGCTGGAGTGTCTCTCTGGGAGTATTATCATATGTCTGTGAGATATGGATCAACTCTCATACAATAAGCTGGATCTTCGACTGTCCTTCCCCCCCCCCCTCTCTTCCTTCTCCCCAGCCTATACATATAGCTGGATTTAATAATATAAGTTAAGGGTAAGTCCAAAGTATATGCCCTATAGTCAACCATAACGATAGTGGTCAAAAACTTACTCTCATTGTTAAATTTGTATGTTGAATTTTTTCTAGTTTTCAAGCCCTATAATAAGGAAAAGGGTTAAGGGCCTGTCCACCCGCCAAAACTATAATCCCCCCCCACTAAATGGCCCCACCATGTATGGTAATAAAATCCTACCCATCACATTCCAGCTCCATAATGGTTCATCCTGTAGTCCCCCCCCAAAGTCCCCCAAAACTGCCCACCGGAGTATTAGCATAGTCCATATAGGACGCTGCCGACCCTTCCTGTCTCGAGCCTCTGGGCGTACTGCCCCTTCTCCCCCTCCCTCCGTGTTTGCGATCCCTCCCCCTACCATAAAACCCCTTCGCTCATATAATAGTATATCTTCCCCCAGCCCAACCGCAAAAAAAATTTTAAGAAAGACCCCCGACCTCTACTTTACCTTCCCTCTCCTCCCCCGGCATTCTGAGAAAGCCGTAGCCGCATTCGTGATTGGCTGCCTCTCACCAATCACTGACCGGCTTGCTGGTCCCGCCTCTGCTTGCAGTTCCTTGCAAGCAGAAGGCCGGGCCTGGCGTCGGAGGAGGAGGGAAGGTAGTAACATCAGGCACTTTCTTAAATTTATTTATGCGGTTCGGGGCTGGGGATGATGTACTATGTATATGGTGGGAAGTTTTATTATAAGGGTGGACATACACCACATTTAATTTTGTTTTTTACCTTATTCGTTAAAAACTGTAAAGATATAACGATTAAAATAACTAATTGTAATCAGATATTACCTATGTACCGACTGCTCTATTATTACATTACAACTCCAAATTCCAACAACTCTAAATAAGAGAAACCCCCCCAACCAACACATCCCAGAGACCTACCCAGATGATAATTAGAAATCCTGATATAATGCATATAGCTGTATTTCTGGTTGTACGGGGATACTATATAATATTGAGAATTACTGGTATAATACATATACTGTGTTCTGGATGGTACAAGGAAACTATATATATTGAGAATTACTGGTATTAATACATATACTGTAGTTCTGGTTAGTACAGGATACTATATAATATTGAGAATTACTGGTATTAATACTATACTTTAGTTCTCATTGGTTTGGGGATACTATATAATATTGAGAATTATTGGTATAATACATATACTGTAGTTTGTGGTTGGTACAGGGATACTATATAATATTGAAATACTGGTATTAATACATATACTGTAGTTCTGGTTGGTACAGGGATACTATAAAATATTGAGAATTACTGGTATTAATACATATACTGTAGTTCTGGTTGGTACAGGGATACTATATAATATTGAGAATTACTGGTATTAATACATATACTGTAGTTCTGGTTGGTACAGGGATACTATATAATATTGAGAATTACTGGTATTAATACATATACTGTAGTTCTGGTTGGTACAGGGATACTTATAAAATTGAGAATTACTGGTATTAATATATATACTGTAGTTCTGGTTGGTACAGGGATACTATATAAATTGAGAATTACTGGTATTAATACATATACTGTAGTTGTGGTTGGTACAGGGATACTATATAATATTGAGAATTACTGGTATTAATACATATACTGTAGTTCTGGTTGGTACAGGGATACTTATCTGATGTATTCAATTAGATCAACTGGACTTGAAATGTAGTTCTTGAAGACGTTTCGCTAGTCATCCGACTGGCTTTCTCAATTCAGAATGACTTGTACAAGAATCTGTGGCAATTATGTACCCTGGAAAATCCCAATTAGCATATCACAGCCAGTTGTTAAGGGTGTGATTAGATAGTGGCTAAGGTGTTATAGGAACGCCCAAGTAAGGTGTTAAAACAGCATTGTACATGGCGACAGTTGGTGTCGAACCCCCCCACTCTTTAGGCTTGGTTTCTTTATTTTCACATAATGGCCTCCTTAACACCTCTCTTGAACCAGTCACGTTCCTTCGCCAGTATGTTACATTACAATCTTCAAAGGTTGTCCTTTATCCTTAAGATGCAGATACACGGCTGAGTCCTGACCCGGGAATTGGCTCTCTGTGCTGGGCCATACGTTGATGCAGTTGCTGTTTGGTCTCCCCCACTACAAATCAGAGCATTCTTCACTGCACTGCACTGCATATATGATGTCGCTTTTCTTGTGTTTAGGTATTGGGTCTTTCGGATGTACCAATTGCTGCCTCAGTGTGTTGTTCGGTTTAGCAGACAGGGATACGATGTTTTTTGAAAATTCTTCTTAATTCTCGGAGACCCCTGCTACATATGGGATGACCATGTTCTTCCTCCTGTCTTGCTTTTCCCCTTCACTGTTGGTATTTCGTTCTTTTCTTCCTTCTACTTCTTTTGACAAAGGCCCAGTCTGATATCCACAAGTTTAAGGGCTCCTCTGAGATGTTCATTTCTTTAGCCTTCGCCTCTGTGCTAGTGGGGATGTTCTCCTGGCTCTGTGTGCAGGTTTCTGATGACACCCAGCTGTGATCTAAAGGTGGTGGGAGTCAAACATCAAATACTGATCTGTGTGTGTTGGTTTTCTGTAAACCTCTACTTCCAGTTTACCATTTTCCTTAACTTCTACCAAGCAGTCCAAGAAGCCAGTTTGTTGTTTTGTACCTCTTCCCTTGTAATTTAATGTTTTGGTCCACCGCATTAATGTGTTCTGTGAAAGCTTGTACTTCCTTCTGGTGGATTTTAACCCAGGTGTCATCAACATATCTGAACCAGTGGCTGGGTGCTATGCCCTTAAAGGTATTAAGCGCCTGTGTTTCTACTTCCTCCATTTAAAGGTTGGCCACAATAGGTGAAACTGGAGATCCCATAGCACATCCATGTTTTTGCTTATAGAACTTATATCCCTGTATTTGAAATAGGTGGTATTCAGCACAAGTCCAACAAGGAACACACCTGTTCTGGTTGAGATCAGTTCTGCTGGTAAGAGTGCTGTCTTGGCCTAGCCGTTTTCTCACCATGTCAACAGCCTCCTTGGTGGGTATACAAGTGAAGAGAGATTCACATCATAGGACACCATAGTTTCTTCTGCACCGAGTACTATATCTTCAATCTGGGGGGTGGGGTGGGGGGGGGGGGGTGGGGGGGTTCGACACCAACTGTCTGCCATGTACAATGCTGTTTTACACCTTACTCTGGGCGTTCCTATAACACCTCTTAGCCACTATCTAATCACACCCTTAACACCTGGCTGGTGATATGCTAATTGGGATTTTCCAGGGTACATAATTGCCACAGATTCTTGTACAAGTCATTCTGAATTGAGAAAGCCGTCGGATGCTAGCGAAACGTCTTCAAGAACACATTTCAAGTCCATTGATCTAATTGAATACATCAGATATACCATGACCTGGATGAATGAGAACCTTCACAGCGTACAGGATACTATAAAATATTGAGAATTACTGGTGTTAATACATATACTGTAGTTCTGTTGGTACAGGGATACTATATAATATTGAGAATTACTGGTATTAATACATTACTGTAGTTCAGATTGGTACAGGATACTATATAATATTGAGAATACTGGTATTAATACAATACTGTAGTTCTGGTTGGTACAGGGATACTATATAATATTGAGAATTACTGGTATTAATACATATACTGCCATTTGAAATCGGGAAGGAATCCCCCGCCTTTTTTTTACCAGCTGGTGTTTTTTGCCTTCCTCTTGATCAACTGTTAGGTAGGGTAAATAACGTGTATATTTATTTAACCTCAATTACTATGCTACTATGCAGTTAATAGAAATAACAATCAAACAAAGATTTTTGCCTGGTGAAAAACTAATGTAATTGAGGGACCTATAGGAACAGCCTATGATGATGATTTAAAATTTCTATCTGATAAAAATATCCCTTTAAGATTCGCCTAAAAGCTCACAAGCCCTCTGTCTTTTGCTAGGCATTCGCACAGACTGCTATCATTTATATGATGGTACCAGATGTAGTGGAGTATTTAACAAAAGAAAAGGTTTGTCAGTAAAAAGTGTTGGAGAATGCTATGTGTTACTGTATGTAGGACTGTGTCAAAGGCAAATTACATCAAACAGAACCTCCTACATTCTTGTGTTGCTAAGCCCTACCCTGAGCATTATAGTTGCTGCTGCAATATCCAAACTCATTGGGCCATATTTATAAAACATTGTTATCGTAAAAATAAATCGGTGTTTTACGATATGGACCGTTATTTTACGATATCGACCATAATCCTACGATATCGCTACTGTAAATATACGGTACCGTTCATATAATACCGATTGTTTTTTACGATTCAACAGTACGACCGTTATTCCACAATAACGACTGTTATTCTACAACATTTTACGATAACGATCGGTATTTTACAATAACATCAGTATTTTTAGATACGGCCCTATCGTAAAACACCAATCGTTATTTATACGATAACTGTTTTATAAATATGCCCTCTGTCCTTTTTATCATATCTTTAACAGTCCCTGTGCCAATGCAGTTAGCACTTATCCATTTTCTTTTCCAGGAATTTCAGCTGCTTTTCCCTTTGGAAGATGAAGTTTTTATTACACAAATTATTTCATTTCCCATCCAGGCTGAGCGAGATGTAGCGCAGGTCCTTAAATTAAATAAGAAGTTTTCTTTTTAATGGTTCTGTTCATTTTTCTCTCGTGTCTGCTCCATAGTGGGTGTTATGATGTGGTGTACGGTTCCTGTTCTGCCGTTGTGAAATGATAAATATTGGTAAGGACATTTCACCACAAATGTTGTTACCATGAGTTCCCTGTTGAAATGTTGTTATTTTGATGCAGAATTGGGTTTTGACATTTAATTCCAATGTAGGTCTTCCAAGAACCAACCATGAAATGTAACATTTCCCTCCACCTGCCAGGTCAGGCAGCCTACTTACATTGGAAACCAAGAATGTGCAGAAGTATGGGAACCGTATTGTTCTATATTGTTCTTTTGGAGTTCAATGACCTTTTCTCTTGTGTATGTTCATGATGAACCAATCAGTGATTGGTATCTACTATTTCACCATAGAGGATCCATTACTAAGCACATCCACAACACTTTACTGCAGTCAGCTGAATCATGAAAATGATGAAGTGCCATGTATCAGGAGAGTTCCTTGAACATGTAATAATTTGTATTGCTGTTGTTACTTATGATGCAACATTTTATTATTCATTATTTATTATTTATCATTAATGTAACGTTTTATCTTTATCAAGTGAAAGACTCCATCTTTATGATCCGTATGCTTGCTCCATGTGGGATTCCCCTTTACTTCCACTAGGTGTAGCCACACTTACAGATCATAGGGGGACTGCCAGATCCACAGCCGCACAGTAACAACTGCTAAAAGTAGTGAATAAGCCTGACATTCCTGGGCCTCCCTGTCTGGCCAACCAATAGGAAGATGGACTCTGCAAGAAGCACTTTTCCCTATTGGATAGATCCCATAGGGAGGGAGGAAACTTTTGTCCTTTAGGGCTACGCCATATCAGAGCATTTTAACACACAATCCAACCACTTGCAATCACATATTAAAAAGCACACACCAGTGTGGCTCAATTGGAGTGGCCACACTAGGTGCGGGGGACTGCGGTCCATTAATTGAAGCTCATGAGATCTGCATTTTTTGTTGTACTTAAATTCCCTCTGATCGTGCAAAACCAACACACATTCACAGCAACACGCACAAGTGCCCTGGAAACATGCCCATATCCCGAGCACTTAGATGCACCACAGTGTGGCCTTAGCATCAAGTTCAGTAACTTTTCATACAATTTTTGGGCAAGAAATAGTAGAAATAAAACGAGCGTGAAATTCTGCATACTATTGTCTCTTGGAATTAGCAGCCTCCACAGAGAGATCCATTTAAGACCATTTAGGAGCAAGTGTGCATCATGTGTACTAGGTATGTATTCATGTATTCACACAATTAGATTAATATCTGTCAAATGCACAGCAACCAGAAACTGAGACCATTCAGGTTCAATCTTTATTTATAGCTGTTCCTTACAGGGAGGGCAAGGTCCAATCTGCTATCACCTGCTATTGCTATCCTTGTGTGCAGAGAGTGAAGTAATTTTGTACAATATTACCTCATGTCATCACACATCATTTGTATTTAGGTACAATTCTTGTCATATCCCAACCTCCTATCATGGAACCTTCCAAAACACTTTATTAGGTGAAGGACAGTCAGTGAACATCATTAGACTAGTATTGGCAATGAAGACAGTGGTGTTTAAACAGTCTAATAGGAAAATGTACAGAGAAATGCCAGTGATTGTTAACATGGGAGTTTAGCAGAGGAAATTTTGTTAAATGAGTAAAAAATTCAACTGAAGTTACAGAGACCATTGTGCTTAGAATAGAATTAAAGGTATTACATGAGGCAGTTCCGAAAGTTTCGTTGGGACTTCGAAACCCTCAGATTCGATTCGAAACTGAGTTCTATTCGAACTCCATTACATCTCTACTAGCCACACACAGGCCAATGTTTTTTGATCAGAAGAACCAATTGAAATTTCCCACCCTTTAGCTGTCGATATTCCATTGATTTCAGCTTTGAGCATCTCATATTATCACATTAAAGCTGGACATAGAAGCTCCATACTGACCACATTTACTTACTGCATCATAGGATCACAGTCTGGTAAGAATCCCGGCTTCCCATACAGCTTCTACCGACACGTGCATTAAGGTGATACATTATTTCTAGCATGTGGTCATTGGTGCTATCTATATAGTGCCAATGTACAGAACCCTTTATTTGATATAAAGTATAATCTTGGTGGTTATTCACGCAACCATGCTAAATATACAATATTGGGATCCCGTTATTGTAAAATATCGAACTGTGTGGGTGATCCTACAATGTATTTATATATTAAACACCAGAGTGTTCATCCCCAGGAACAAGACATGTAGCAGAGATTTTCTGGTTAAGAAAAAATACAAACCATGGCACTAAGGTTGTTCGTATTATGAAATGAGAAGGAGAGCAGTAAGGCAGCAATAATATGCTAAGAGAATGTCCGCTATTCGGGTTGGACTTCATCCTTATCCTAATTTAAAAGGGCAATATTCTAAAATATCCCCAGACGAAATGTAATCCTTCTAAAATAACACAGCGAAATATGCCCATTCTAAAAATAAGAACCCTTCCCTATAATAATAATGAAGGACATATCGCTCATTTTAAAACTATCAGGTCAAAGTTCTCTTCAGGTCATCCCACAGAATTCCAATTGGATTAGGGTTTGGGCTCAACTCTAGAACATGATCCTTCTTTATTGAAGCTATTATTTGATGATTTAGATGTATCCTCTAGGTATTTGTTATGTATGTATGTATGGATTTTATTTCTTATATAGCGCTACATATTCCACAGCTCTTTACAATTATTACTCAATTCACATCAGGCCCTGCCCAAAGAGCTTACAATCTAATTACTTTATGTACATATACAACCTACAGTATGTCTTTATGATTGTGGGGGAAACCGGAGTGCCCAGAGGAAACCCACGCAAGCACGGGAGAACAATACAACTCCTTGCAGATGTGTCCAAGGGTGGAATCGAACTAAGAACCTCAGCCTGCAAGGTATCAGTGCTACCACTAGCCACCGTGCTGCCAATGGAGAAGTTGGAGTTCCTCTTCTATTTGTGACAAAATAGATTAATACACATTCCGTGTATTTATAATTCTATTTCTATTTATCATTTTATTCACCTTGACTAAAGCACCGGTTCCAATCCCAAAACTTGCAGAAATAAAACTGATTTCATTCATCTCTATTAAGCATCTAGAAGAAATCTAGGAGCACTAATGAAGATAGTGCACCCAAGGAACAGAATATGTACCTTGCTAAATGCTAATCCTGGGCGTCAATTTGTCAACCGTGGGATGTTGATGCCCACAGTAAGTATGCCCCTAATGGCAAACCCCCATTAATTGAGGGTGAAATAGCATTGAAATACTTTTGAGACTGTTTTTTCCATTTGAAAATAGTGGCTATTAATTTGGCTTGAAAGAGACAAATTCTTTTCTTTCTTCTTCTTCTCCATTTATTTATTCATCCTCTTTCTTGGACTGTATCTCCCCCACAGTTTTTGACCAGGATTTTTGCCACCTGAGCCAAACTTTTTAATGCCGCTTCTATGTACCACTAGGCCCTATAAATGTGCCGCCGCAACCAGGGATAGGTGTGCGTAGCTTCCAGGATGTGTGTGGTTTAACATTTGGTGATTTTAAACTTCACATCACTCAGTATTTATACATTCCTCAAATGACATTTCCTACACCATAATTCCTGTAGATTTTTTTCCAAAAGGTTTGTAAGCCTGCCACCACTTCAAGGTAGATTCTTTCATCATCAGTGCCCTAATTAACCTAACCAAGTTGCCCTCATGCCCCTCACACACGATAGCTACATGTAACATGCCCAGATGGCACAGAGGGTCATATAACATTCCCTAATGCCCAGATCACACAGACTGGTACATATAACATGCCTTAATGCCCAGATCACCCAAACTAATTTGAAAATAAGATGTGCCCACTCTGCACACACAGTTACTCACCCACTTACCCTATGATGAGAAGGCGGCAGTTTAGCCGCAAGCTAAGAGAAAAATTGTGAAAAATTTAAAGTGAGCTCTGCCTGCTGCCTCTCTGATGTATTTAGCAGGGGTGCTGCCTGAGCATTTTGCTAATATTGCCTCATAAGGAGACACTCCTGTTTTTGACCTATAGACACGAACTTCGGTACAGACATGTGGGACACACACCTACTAATACACCCCTCACACCCAACCTACCCTACTTTTTCCATGACAACCATTCCTAATCCGTTAAAAAAGTTTGTTTTCATTCATAAACATAAGAACATACCCTCTCACACTACACAACAAGTATACACCTCCTACTATACACTCCAATACTCACCCACCATACACAAAACATAAAAATATATGCATTTAATCAGAATGAATTATGAAATGTCCCCTTTATTACCATAACGGTTATTGAGTTTTAAACTTGCACACACGACACACACATTCCTCTTAAAAAAAATGCAAACTATTAAGTCAAATTTAAAGTTATACTTTTCCTTCTTTCATTTCTAGTT
Source organism: Hymenochirus boettgeri (assembly GCA_019447015.1). NCBI lineage: Eukaryota > Metazoa > Chordata > Amphibia > Anura > Pipidae > Hymenochirus > Hymenochirus boettgeri. The sequence continues at coordinate 361,559,928 of CM033469.1, read as the reverse complement.
ACTTAATGTTATTGCAAAATCTAAAAAAGCAAATGGCCAGGGAACCAAAATAGCTTATAAAGTATTAATATGTACTGTATATATAAACACACACACATAGATATATAGTAATATATGTATATATTTATCAGCCATTTAAAATATGGCCGGCCTAGTTTGTTCTGGTATACACTGGTATATTGTGTCGTTCTATTTCCATGCCCAGACTAGTTGTGTAGCATATTTTATTTTAAATGGAACAGAATATACCTCATTATATTATTAAAACTGTTTTATAAAGTCCAGGCAAAAGATTTCCCAGAAACTAGCTAACAGGAACCCATTACTGTAACATGTGCTGCTTCCCATCATAATAAACAGGATTTCCACCTAGATTGTTAGCTGTCTGGGCCAGGGACCTTCCTCTGGTCTTGGGGAGTTCAAGCAACTTATTATGTACACCTATATGTATAATGCATTTATTACTTTATTATTTATTACTTATTCTTATAGTGTATGTTATTTTCCCCTTGAATTTGATACATTGTAAATTATACATATATAAAATTATACATACATATAAACCAATACATACTGTATACAAATACATACATACACATTGTGTACATAGATACATACATACATACTATTATCCATAATGTGTACATAGATACATAATGTGTACATACTAAATAGATACTACCACTGTGCCATAAATACAAGCCATACTGTGTATACACATACAACATACAGTGTACCTATTTACATATTGTGTACATACATGCATAATGTATACATACCATGTAAATACATGCATAAAATACTAATAATATATATATGTGTGTGTGCATAATCATATTGTTACATACTGTGCACACATAAAATACATAAATACCTACATACAGAATATGTTCTGTACATACATACATACTATTTACATAGATCATATAGACTGTTTACTTACAATAGAATACATAGATACTGTGTGCATACATATGTACACACTGTGTACATATATACTACAATATGTACATACAAACAACATACACCGTGTATAAATACATATGGTGTACACATACATATACACCGTGTACATACATAACGTGTACATAGATATTTACATACATTGTGTGTTCATATATACACATTGTATTACATACAGTGTACACATCATATATACTGTGTACATACATACAGTGTACATGCATACTGATTAAAGTGTCGTACATACTCTGTACATACATCATACAGTTACAAACATACATATTGTGTACATACACAATGTGTACATACAAACTTACATACTGTGTACATGCCTACATATATGCCATGTACAACAATATATGTATGTGTGATGTTGCATGTTTATTTATAAAGCGCCACTTGGGGACCAGTGCTGTACAGTAACAAAACATACATGCATATTGTGTACATAGATACTATACATACATACTGTGTGCATAGATACATACATAAACGCTACTGATAATGTGTACATACATACATATATACTGTATACATACATCATACTGTGTACACAGTACATACATGCTGTGTACATACATACAACTGTGTACAAAGATACATATATACTATGTACAACATACAATATGCCATTTACAAACATAAAAACAGGTAATACATACATTCTATGTACATAGATACATATATCCTGTGTACATACATACATATTGTGTACATAGATGCATGCAATACATACATACATACTGTGTACATAAATAAATAACATACAATGTACATTCATACTGTGTGATACATGCATACAACTGTGTACATTCTACATACACACATTATGTGTTCCACCATACATGGAAAAACCAAGGTAGACTTGCACTCAAGTCACAAAAATGAACGGTTTATTGTGCCAGAACATCAACAAGTCACACAACGTTTCGAGGGTAACACCCCTTCATCACACATACATGCACACATACACAGGGAGACTTAATAAAAGTTCTTATTGTTAAAATGGTGCGAATTTTGCCCCAACCAATCAGATGTTAGCTTTCCATATGATAATAAGACTGATTGGTTGGGGCAAAATCAGCACCATTTTATACGATAAGAACTTTTATTGAATCTCCCTGACATGTTTTAAACTGGCTAGCATGACTTTAACAAAAAGGCACCAAGGCTTTATAAATATGCCCTCTGGTCTTATTTCTATTTATTATTATTTTAATGTTTTTTAAAGACTTCCACAGAACACGAACCCTGATAAACCAAGTTAATTCTGCACAGGTCTGGAATTGAATATTGAATAACATTATTAATACCAGTAATTCTCAATATTATATAGTATCCCCGTACCAACGAGAACTAAAGTATATGTATCAATACCAGTAATTCTCAATATTATATAGTATCTCTTTACTAACCAGAACTACAGTATATGTATTAATACCAGTAATTCTCAATATAATATAGTTTCCTTGTACCAACCAGAACTACAGTATATGTATTAATACCAGTAATTCTCAATATTATATAGTATCCCCGTACCAACCAGAACTACAGTATATGTATTAATACCAGTAATTCTCAATATTATATAGTATCCCCGTACCAATGAGAACTAAAGTATATGTATCAATACCAGTAATTCTCAATATTATATAGTATCCCTGTACTAACCAGAACTACAGTATATGTATTAATACCAGTAATTCTCAATATAATATAGTTTCCTTGTACCAACCAGAACTACAGTATATGTATTAATACCAGTAATTCTCAATATTATATAGTATCCCTGTATCAACCAGAACTACAGTATTTATATTAATACCATTTTTTAGTTTTAGAAACTTATCTAGGCCACTTTTGTTTGGCCCAATTATATATTTGTATTAAGTTATTATATCCCTGCACAAATGTCGCTTCTCCAATATAAACAGACTTACCTTGTCTAATCTGTATGCATAGTCGGTCCTCTCTATTCCCCTGATTAATTTAGTTGACCTTCTCTGAACTCTTTCCATAACTTGTCAATGAAAGACCCGTCTCACTCTTTGACAAACTCTAACGTATTTGTTTCTTTTGTGCCATAGGGACTCCTGGTCTGTGACATAGCTGAGTGACTTTTATTTCCTATCTATAGTCACTATTGGGATAGCCCCTTGTGTATTATTATTGTCTTTTGTGCATGTCTATGATAAAAGTTGATATCCGTATACTGTATCTGTGTTTGCTATATTCAAAGAAAAAGACCAGTAGTATTTTATTGCATTAACACTTTGAATGTATAGAAAACAAATTGCTCTCGTGCTCCTGAATTTCTGACATTTCCTGAATTTCTGACAAAGCCATATATTCCCTAGCAGTGTCTGAATGAAACCAGATCCTAGGTTGCCTTTAGAATGTCGATCAGTATATGAGACCAAACTGTGTTATGTCACATGCAAAGGCCTTTCACATACTCCAGAGGATAATATTGTAATGATGACTGACATTGATACAGTGATGAAATATATATATGTTTTACTGATGCCGTAATGACAAGGATTAAAGACTCGGGGTATTGACAGCACTGCGAAGATTAGTCAGCATTCACACGGCTCTGTTATTCTTTAATGAACCAACACGATGTTACCACGTTTACGGTATTAATATTTTCCATTGTCCTTTTTATTTCCACTCTCATGTTTAGTTTCACAGAAGGTTCTCCAAACTTCTTAAATGGTTGAATTATTTAATATATTGTCCTGCAAGCCTCCATTCTAGACCTGCAGGGCTTTAAACGACATCCTGGGAGATGAATAAAACCCAAGTGAAAAACAAGTAATACAAAAACCGTTTCATTATTTATCATCACTGATAAAGATTTCAGGACATCTACATTGCAGGTTGGTAAAACTAATAATTCAGTTCCCAAGTTATAAAATATAAATCCAGAACGTTACTTAGTTTTCTATAAACCTAAATACATTTCCAGGGAGATGCAATAAGAAGTACAAAAGTTAACCTGCGCTACGTTGCAGAGGTTTTACACCCTGGTTCATTCAGAATTATGTTTTATCTTCTTATCTTAACTAGCTTACTTGATAAGAGGTGAAAATATTTAATTGTGCGGGTTAATGTGCAGCAACCAATCAGATGTTCACTTTTTACTCTTCTACTGCAGTTAAATAAAATCTGATTGGTTGATGCAGCTTAATAGCACAATCAAACTAGCCCCATAATAGCCCCATACTAGTGCAAAAACTAAAAGGGCAATTATGGCCACCCACATCACATCAAGGATCATTCTTGGTCATTAGGTAAGACCCAGGGGTGATTACCTAGTGGTTTAGGTCCTCATCCTGGGTACTATCACTGGTAGAGGGGGGACCGTAACTGCCCTTTAATTCATCTGGCAGGCCTAGCAAAAGGAGAGAAACCCCATACTAATCTAATATTACATTATGTAGCATGGGTAGGGCCCAATAAAGCATCACTTTTAACTAAACATTCTCAGGGTTATTAAATAAAAGTTCTTATTGTTAAAACGGTGCTAATTTTGCCCCAACAAATCAGATGTTTGTTTTTAAATGTTAAACAATATCTGATTGGTTGAGGCAAAATTAGCACCATTTTTAATGATAAGATTGAATCTCCCTGAAAATTTACAAACTGCCATCTGGTCATGCACTGCTGTTATTCAGGATCCAAATCATCCCCAGGCAATGTCATAGCCACAGACACCAACGAACAAAAATTGTTATGTTGAGCCTCATGTACCGAGTGAGTCCATTACCAATAGGAAACATGCAGCATTTACAATAAAATCTCATTGTTTTCAAACAAACACCAAGCAATCTCAGTGTAACATTTTCCTGTTTGGGTTAATAAGGATAAGTCTTGTGCACGTTACTCATCACTTCAGGGAATGGTATAGTTGAAGGGAGTTCAGAAATCTGAGCTGAATGCCTGGAATACCAGACAAGTATCACTCTACCACCAGACACAAACCTAAGGTCCCGAGCTGGGCACATTCACATGCTACGACTAGCCTTGCAACATTACCACAACACTTTACCCATAGGCTGTTTCTAGGAGACTTTTTAAAGGGAAAGTCTAAAAATAAAATAGGGTCATACTTTGTTCTTTTAAATAAAGTAGCACCAGCTGCTCGGGAAAGTCTTTCTGTTCCGTATAGAACCTTTCCAGAACTCTGGAAATATTATTACAGTAAGATCATTGGTTAAAGGATAGGTTTAACCTCCTAAGCTATATCTTACCTCCCGTTCTTCAATAAATCTAACAGGAGGCAGGATCAAGGATAGAGAACCCATTAGCGTGATCCAATGCCAGCTCCTCTGACAGGTCCCGACTGCTTCCGGCTAAACAATAGCATGTGTGCACGCTATCTTTGTTCTGGGCTCCTGTTACATGTTCTGGGCTCCTTTACCTCCCATTCTTCAATTAATTCAAAAGAGGAACATTTACTTCCTGAGTGAACTGTTCCTTTAACGTGTGGTCAACAATAGATGCTTTCCAATAGCTCATCGACCATTCACACATTCTGTGTTTATAGTTTGTTAAGTGTCTGTTTGAGTCTGACCCAAATATTTACTGGAAAGACATTCCCCTTAAAAGCATGAGCTCATTTTCTTTATAAAAATAAAGGGAAGCTTTGACAGTCGATGTTTGGATTTGTGAGAATAAGTTGCACTCATAGAAATGTCGCCTTGTTTTCATAATGAAATGGTAGAACAAGGTCCTTCCCCTTTTATCACACAGAGAACCTGAATGGTTTATAGCCCTAACGAAATGTTTTCTAAGCAGATAAACACAAACTGTGATGGTCTGTTATTTCGTACTAAGGCTGGGTACACAAGAAGGGACTATTTGTCCCGACCGAGTGCTCGCTCTGAGTGAGAGCCCAGGTGGGACAAATGTCCGTTGGTTGCGGCAAATTCGGCTGCGGCTGCAGCCGGCCGCCCCACAACCGAAAATATCTGCTGGTATGTACCCAGCCTAAGTCTGGCTTTGATGTTAGATGAACGGGGTTGAATGCAGGAATGTTGAGGTCAAATCTACAGCTGAATTTTTGTTTCCTAAAATTCTGCAAAACCCAAGTTCTCTAAAAACATCTTCTTTCTGTAATAAAATGTCATTGTTAAAACTGGAATTTTGAGGGGGGCAATAACCTTTTCGGACACAAAATTTTGTGAAACTAAAATTCTGCAAAACTAAAACTCTGCAAAATTTACCAGCATTTTGTAAACCGGCCTGTGGACCAAGAAGTTTAACCTATCTGTAATGACAAGAAGTGATAGGGCATGCTGGTCAAATTTTCACCCAATGCTGCTGTGACGTATCTCACCGTGAGACTGAATTTAGCTGTAAGGCACATTCAATGAACAATGTTCTTGAAGGAACTTTTGGCAGCTTCTTGAGGCCAGTTTCTGATATACACATCTTCCAACTGGATGGTTACCAATGCCCCAGCTTTCCTATAGTAACCTTGTCCATTTTAGATGGGGTGCTGGACCTTTGGCCTTGTAGCATTGCCTGTTGCCTATTTTCTGACAGTTTTAATCTCCCTTTTTCAGGGGACGACTGGAACCTCACACAAATAGCCAATTAGTGTAGCAAATTGTGGCCCAGGGGGCATTTGCCCCTCTGCCTACTAGCCCAGTCCTTCCCTGTCCATTTTAAAGAAGAACTGGTTAGTTAAAATCACCCAAAGCCCACCCAAAAGTAAAGCTGCCAGACAGATTTACCTCTTATTGTAGCCAAAGGTCTCCTGTATCAACCGTAATCCAAATCAATGGGCCCTGGGCCAATCAGGAAAAGCATGTATTTTAACCTTTAAGTTATTCTTCAGGGGGAAAGCTCTCTCTAATTTGTATTTTAACCTTTTCGTTATCCTTCAAGTCACTAATTAATGCAATCAACTTTTTTCTCAACTCTACATTGTTTTTGTGTTGCCGTCTCCAATTAATTTGGTGTTATACCTTGCTGCACAGAATTTCATTTTGTACCTAAAACATTTTGTGTGAACTGCATTGTGTGTATTGTCCTACACGTCATGTCCGATCATTGAAATGATTTATAGATCTATACGGGATATTTTTTTCCTGCTTTAGCATTTTTTAGCCTATGTTTTTATTAATGTTGCCTAAAATTTAACAGACACTTTTATTCTCTTTTAAGGAAAAGTTTGGTATCTGCATTTGTCTGACAAGGACAAGCCTGGGCAGATTCATTTGATGTTACAGCTCAAAATACACGAGAATGTGAGCAGGTTTCATGGAAAATTAAGCAGGCTGCAAGCGAAAACGTCTACCATAAGCCGACTGTCTGACTCCAAGAAATAATCAAACTTCAGTGTGATACGTTGACAGGTTTGCCTCCTCCTGCTTATTATTCCCAATGTCCACGTCAGCGTTTTCTGTATTTCTGTGTGTATTAGTATAATATGGAACAGCATGAAGACCTCATAAACAAGGAGACTGCTGGGTCATTTACATGTTTTGTAAAGTCTATTTCCCTGGGCAGGTGAATCTGCTCCATCCAGAAATCTTTCCAACTGGAGTCCTGTCCAGTGTCCATCTGTCCAGTTACTGGATAATGTTTAGTGCCACCGGAACCTCCAACAATTCCTGCAATGATGAAATGATGATGTACAATGAAGTGTGCTGGGATGTGCAAACAGAAGTCCTGTCTCCATTCAAACTCCATTGAAAACCTTTGGGATGAGATGAAAGTCAGAGTTTCTGCTTCAGCCTATGGATATAGAATGGGGTGGCAATACTTCTGTCCATATAGTGCAGGGGTGGCAATTACATTTCACAAGGGGCTGCATGAGAAATGAGAATTGTTGCCAAGGGCTGGACCAATAGATTCAGGAAATTTGGGTTTTAGAAGAAATGTAATTAGTATTTGTGGTTCATTGGAATTCTTTTTAGATTATTACTTGCAATTTTTAAAAGACGGTGTGTAATATTTTAGATCCATTTCATCAGATTCAATTAATCAATTGAGTCATATTTTTAAATTAAATAAACATAATACTAATAAGTCAATTATCCAGCTTGAGACAATCAATTAACATTAAGATTTTTTTGGGTATTGAGAGTATTGAGAGGCCAATCAGGGGCAGCAAAAGGGCCGCTTGTGGCCCCCGGGCCTTACTTTGCCCAGGTCTGGTATAGTGTATATTTGTGATCTGACTCTGATGCTTAGAGACCCCTTGAACTGCATAATGGTGAGTGGTGACAGCTTCAGCTCTTGGTTGCAATAATCATGGTCTCAAATACAATGGTCATTATTCAGGAAGAGAAGCGACATTCCTTAGGCTGGATACACACAAAGGCACTATTTGTCCCGACTGAATGCTCGCCACGAGTGAGCGCTCGTCCAGGACAAATGTCTGTCGGTCAAGGCAATAGTGGCTGTGCGGTCCCATGGGGAATAACATCAATCGGATTTACTGACATGACGGACAAATGGATGATCAAGGTCGGTCGTGGCCGGACACCCCACACCAGCAGATTTTTTCGTCCGAAAATATGTGTGTGTGCCCAGCCTTAATCTGCAGCAACCAATCAGATGTTATCAAATGCTTTCTAACCATAGTAGACCAGAAAAACGTCTGATTGGTTGGGGCAAATTAACAGTTTAGGCACATTATAGGCAGTAATACTGTGTGTATCATGTAACTGATTCCCTTTATGCTTTCTAAATCAGCTTTTTATCGATTCGGAACTGGCCCATTCTGAAAATCTGTGGATCCAAGGGAATTTTCGAAAAATTTTCAAAACTCGGAACTTAGCATCCAAAAGTATAAAAATTAGAATATTAGAAAATCTCAAAATTTAGCTTGAAAATTCTGTTCTAAAATTTGAAAATCGCGATAGAAAAATTTTGTTTCAATTGAGTTTGAATTGGATTTCAGAACTTCAACAAGTTCTGCCGAATCTTTGGCGGAAAAATGGCCCCTTCGTTCTCCTTCCATATATACATATTTCTAAATCTAAACTGCATAAATCTATGACTGCTGTCGTCCAAATCTGATCACAGATTTACGATTGCAATTATAATTCTATGTTTGCCCATACAATGCCATTGTAGTATTTTGCTTCCGCATGGTACGGTAGGAACCAATGGACATTTGCGGGCGTGATTAAATAATAAGGGAGGACCTACTATTCCTTCCTTTCCTGCTGCTAGAATTATGAAAGTCTTGGCTATCAATGTTCCAATAGAAGCCAGAAGAGCCTAGATACCCAGTGTTCCACTGACAGGCAAGCATCAAAACTCTAGAAAAAAACAAACCAGGAACAGCAACTCCTACATTATATTCCATATGATTATAGATTGAAGGGATTTTTTTTTGGCTACAGTGGTCCTTTAATAAAGCTCCAATGTCATAATAAAGTGCAAACCATCCCAGTTAAAGGTCTAGTCAATGATTTACTGTCAGTATCTTAATAAAATACGTCCATGTACCACTGATCTAACAATAGATTAATCTTTCACCGTTCCCACTTTTGTCTTCCAGGAAAATTGCTCAGCGATATATTTTCTAGAAAAAAAGGGTCTTCTTGTTATCATTAATCTAAGGGCTGCAGAGAATCCTCCAGGGCTTTTATTTAAAACAGCAGGTTGGGGCATTTGAATGTGCTGGTGACTAAAGATGAAGTGAACTCAGCATTATTTTATTTACTCTTCTACTAATATGTAACCAGGTCCAATCAGAAGAATGAGAGAACTTTCAGAGAACTAAAATAAATAAATGTCACCCTGGTGTATCTTACTGCAGATCTAAGACAAAAGCAAATCTCATGACTTAACAGAAGTTATCCTGGTCATACACTAACAGGGTGTTACACAAATTCAAACATCCAATTACTAGGGCATCAGCGGTGGTTCTCACCTTATGATGTTCCTATGATGTTTTGCAGCCAAATTACAGTGTGTACATTTAAATCATGCTGGATACTTTGCCTATTGGCTATAACGATCCAGTCCTAATATTACTTTCGAGGCAGTTTTATACTGGGGATTGGGGAACACTGCAATAATATAAAAAGTTAACTATTTCAAATGAAATACTGGAAAACGAGGATCCCAGGGAAGCCAATCGGCACAACTAACTGTTCCTTAATTTGGTCGATAAATAATGATTAATTATGGCATTCGTGGTTCCAACGTCTCTGGTGCTAAACTGCTTATTTGGTGTCTGTGGATAAGTCACAATCCAGCAAATCAATGGCCTTCTATGACCCTCCATGATTCTTTCTAATTGCAGCCAAATACCTTATGTCATGAACTGGGCAGATCTTGCTAATGGAGAAACAAGATTTCTAGTTTATCAAATCTCGTCTAACGTCTCTGGCGAATCAGTGCTAAATTTCTTCCAAAACAGTAATTGTATCTGGGCATCAAGTCCTGTTTCATGGAATAACTATTACCAGCCTTGTGCGTACATTATTACACTACGAACAAGGCTGGATGGGATAAGTGGATAACACAGCAAGTATCCAAATAAAAAACCTTTCCCCGTGCCATTGGTTAATATTTTATAACATTTAATAGGCAACTACACAAAGCAATGGGTTAGTCATTCACACATATGAATTATTCCAATTCCTGGCTCTATTATGTTATTGCTTTCACACCTATGAATTTACCCTAAAATGAATGGGAGTAAACCCAGTAATAAGGAAGCAGAACGTTGGTGAAAAATGACGTAACATCCCTTTATATACAGTATTCTGTTTTATTGTCATGATGGGAGGCCATGTAGGTTTTGAGATGTCTAGAGTTATATCTGTTGTATTCAATTAGATCAACTGGACTTGAAATGTAGTTCTTGAAGACGTTTCGCTAGTCATCCGACTGGCTTTCTCAATTCAGAGAAAGCCAGTCGGATGAATTGAGAAAGCCAGTCGGATGACTAGCGAAACGTCTTCAAGAACTACATTTCAAGTCCAGTTGATCTAATTGAATACAACAGATATACCATGACCTGGATGAATGAGAACCTTCACAAGTCTAGAGTTATAGTGGAGCTGTCCTTATTGCTACTTTATAAATAGAGTTAACTGGGGAAATAAATGTTGATGTTTCCAGCATAACAACAATAATGTCTATTGGTTGGCATATAGCAGCTGTGCTTTTCAATCAATTTGATTGGTTTGATTCAGTCACCCTTGAGTCACCTTCAATATTAGGCAGTTTATTAAACAGAAACTAATCGAACTTGTAGGAAGATTTTCCCATGATCCCATCAGCAGCTGTAGTACCTTGGGCCAATAATATAGATGGGGCAAAGTATGTATATTTCTATTGATTTTCTAATATAGCTCTAGAAAAATGATGCTTTACATTTATTTGATCTATTCACATCAGGTCCTATCTGTAGGAAATCTACACAAGCACAGGGAGAAAAAACTCCTTGCGTATATGTTCAAAGTACTGGTTGACTGCACCATCAAGTGTCCCAGTCTTGCTCCATGGCACTGCGTTACGTAAACACGAGGGGGAGATCTCCACTGCCCATGCCGCAAACCTCTCAGAGCAGGAGGAGGCAGGTACGGATTACACACAGCTCCTACTCTTCAGTTTCCTGGACTGTGTTTAGCCCTGCAGGACAACCATATACAGCAAAATAGAAAGGTAGGTGTCATTTAACACTACATAGTGGGCTCAACAGTGGGGCAAATTTTAGTTGGGGGGTGGAAATGCCCTTTAAATAAATGCAAAACTAATGATTGAAGACAAAGCTATTCAGACTCAGCGGACAGTGAGACACCCATTGAATGAATAAGATTTAATATACCGTAGTATATCAAAGTCTTACTGTACAGGCTATTAGTTGCTAACATGTGACATTCCAACCAATGCAGCCTTATAGCCGCGTCCACTAGCAAACAGTCCTTTCCAGAAAAGTAATTATTTTATTACTATTTGTACAGATAGAACAAACCCTTCCAATGGATTTATAGACGTCATTGATTTGTCTACTGTTTGAAAAATGGACAGAATAAGATCCATAATCTCCTCCATGCACAATGACTCCATCAAGTATCTGGATAATCAGGAAACTGGACATTTTCCCCCATATAATCTTAATCTGCAACATATTATGCCACATAGTAAAACTCAGAAGAAAAAGTGGCTAAAGTGCTCACTCAAAAACATGGCTAAGATACATAGTGTTAAAAATCCCTTTAATAATATAAACAAATAAATGGGGACCTCTTAAACAGGAGATATATAAAAACATCAAAAAAGTGTACCCTCCATAGCCCAAACCCACCCACAAATATCGCATAAATATAGTAAAACAAATACCAGATAATGCGTTTACACCACACACTACCCCCTACAAACAGAACCACATGTGAAATTATGAAGGTGGAGGTTGTTTCAAGTCAAATTCAGGCCGAAATCTGGAACATCCCTAATTCTAAACCTTTCCTCTACTCAATGTAATACCCAAATATGACAAATATTTTGCAGCATTGACACCTTCTAAACATTGTTTATTTTTTAAAATAAGATAATTAAAATTAGCTTGCTAGTATATTACATTTCTAGATCACCTTCTATGCTCTAATCAATTGGTGCTAACAGGCCTAATTCTATCAGCTAGCTTGGGTCCCCTCTACTAGATGAACAACTGACTGTCTGGCAGGGTTTCCAGATCTTGGCCGTGCCCAAGCGGGAGGGACATGATGTCACGGTGACATCACAGTAGGCGGATCGGGGCATGGCAAAAGTGGTGCTAGGAGCTGGGCCACAGCCAGAGGCGGAGTTGGGCGTAACTGGGCAGGGCTGCTAGGGACGGTCTCGGGACAGAATTTCAATGACTGTGGGACTCTAAAGAGAGGGCAGGAAAAGAAAAGGGAGGGGGAGGGGAGGAGAGAGTCCGCTAGGTCTGGTAGAGGGAAAGAGTCCCAAAACGGCGGATTCAAAACCCGGGAGAGGGGGATGAAAAAATCCACCAAGGACCCAATGGCAACGCAACCTCGACGGAGGGGGGGGGGGAGGAGGAGAGGGGGGAGCGCTAGGGGGGACGGGGGGTGGGGAGGGGGGGATGGGGGAGGAGGGGGGACCGAAGAGGGGATTGGAATGGGGGTGGGCGGGGATGCTAAATTTGTAAATAGGTAAAATTATTTAGAATCAACCCCACCCAAAATAGGGATGCTTAGCAACCTGCTGTCTGGCCGTGAGTTTAATGTCCTCTTTAGAACAGATTACTCATCTGAAAATGTTGTACTTCTACCATTGCATTCAAAGAGCATAAACTCCATCACCAAATGAACATAAATACTGTGATCTGTAAATACCAAAGGTAAATACCAGTCATTTAATTATCAGTGATTTAATTCCATAATATTGTAGTCGCTGAATCCCATGATCTGGAAATTCCAACTGTCAGTAAATCCCAGGATCTGTACTGCAGTCAGTATATAAATGAATGTTCAATTCTGTGCCAGAAATAACCCCTGTATTTGAATGTGGGACCTCCTTAGACTTTATGTACTGACCACAACATTTGTTCTAGTTAAATACAGACCAGGGAATTAACCATGAGACAAAGCAACATTTTCCCATCTGGAGATTTGCATAAAGACACCTGCACAGCTGGCACAATAGATTCAACACTGATGTTGCAGCTCTTTTAGTTTGACATTTTAATTCCAGCTAATGGCTAGTGTTAAAGCCTGCTGATGGGCGAATCCCAATTGGGTTTGCAGAACGTGATATTGAATCTCTCACAGTGTATGCTAATTATAGAGCTATGGTCATTTTGTTAACAAAACTGGTTTATTGACAAAGAACCTCATTTACCCAAAGGTGCTGGGCACAAAACTGTTATTAAAGTTGTGCTAACCCTTTTAATATAAGTGAATGTGACTTTTACACCAGGTTTGCAGTGGCTGCGCAGTTTCTGGAAACAAAACTGGGCAGCCCGTGCAAATCTATTCACAATGCGTGGCTTTTTGGTGATAATCTAAGGCTGTTACTTTTCACTAAAATAACTTGATTTCCCGAGAGCCCTGCTTATAACGATAATGGCTCTCAGTGAATAAAATTAATTGTTTTGATGTTTAAATGTCGCCGTTGAAACGTTTTGAAATTAAACTGATAATATTTTGTGGTTGTACCCAAAATACTGCAACAAAATTGCCATTTCGTAATTTCAACATTTTGTGACAAAATCGGTCTGTATTTAACTAGAACAAATGTTGTGGTCAGTACATAAAGTCTAAGAAGGTCCCATATTGAAATGCAGGTGTTATTTCTGGCACAGAATTGAACATTAATAGATACTGACTGCAGTACAGATCATGAGATTTATTGACAACAATATTGACCATTGGTATTTGCAGGTCGTGGAATAAAGTGACTTTGCAATGTTAGAAGTTCCATTTTTTCAGATGATAAATTATAATCTAAGGTGGTTGTTAGGTTTGAACTTAAATAACTTGATTTATCAGGGGCCCTTCTTTTACTGATAGCGGCTCTTGATGACTGAGGCCCAAAATGACTTGTTTTAGTAACTAAATGTCACCCTTGTAAATTCTGCCAACATTTTGTCATGAAACTGATAATATTTTGCAGTTGAACCCAAAATACTGCAGAATAATTGCCATTTTGTAATGACAACATTTTGGGGCATATTTATAAAGGATTGTCTTTTTCGCCAAATAATTAGCGCAGCACATAGCAGCGAAAATAGCGCCATTTGGGGCTTCGTTTCGCCTTATTTATAAAAAAGCGAAAAAAACACACTTCGCGGCTGAAAAAGGCGAACGGGCGCGATAAAGAGCGAAAAGTATCGCAGCAAAAAACTTAACGCATCTAAGAAGACTGCATTGCGAAAACCATTCGAAACCAGAAAAGCCCACTAGAAAATGATGTCAAGTTCAAAATGGCCACCTCACATTTACCAAGAAGTCAGCCATGTCTTATTTAGTCAATCTTCTTAGAATTTCTCAATTGGAATACAATTTTCTTTTGCACTGCACATTCGCCTTTCTAATGCGCGATCGCTTTTCCAAGGCATATTACAGTATAATGCGCGTTCGCCTTTCTAATGTGCGTTCGCCTTTCTAATGTGCGTTCGCCTTTCTAATGCGCGATCGCTTTTCCAAGGCATATTCCATTATAATGCGCGGCCGCCTTTCTAATGTGCGTTCGCTTTTCTAATGCGTGTTCGCTTTTCCAAGGCATATTACATTCTAATGCGCGATCGCCTTTCTAATGTCGCTTTTCCAAGGCATATTACATTCTAATGCGCGTTCGCCTTTCTAATGTCGCTTTTCCAAGGCATATTACACTCTAATGCGCGATCACCCTTCTAATGCGCGTTCGCTTTTTCAAGGCATATTACCCATTAGAATGCCTTTTCGCTCAAACAATGACTTTTCACCACCTTCAGGGTCACGCTAATCTTTCGCTCTTTTTAACGCAAAAACCACCTTTCGCTCTTTTATAAATCGCGTTATGCCTTTTTGCTCCTTTTTCGCTAAAATTACCATTGCGAAGTAAGGCGAAAAGGGTTTAGCGATAGCTCGCGGAAACGGTTTCGCCATTCGTTAACGCTACCTTTATAAATAGCGTTAACTGTCTTTTTGGCGAAAACCCATGCGAAAAGCGAATGCGAAAACATTTCGCTACTTTTCGCTCTTTTATAAATATGCCCCTTTGTGACAAAATCGCATTTTCGAATTTTTAATATCCATGATGCAGTTTCCTCTGTGAATTCTGCTATTAAAATGTCTCCTCAATCGCCTATATATATTACATACAATGTTTTAATATTCTAACCACTCTAGTCACCTGCTAGAATATTAAGAAACTCCTATTGGAAAGGATTCTGTGACCATCCATCACTTTCCTTTTGTAGAAGAAGCAAAGTATTCCATAGTGTAAAAACATTGCAATTAGTGCACTAGTTTCCCTCACAGCTGGATTAATTAGGGTTAATGATGCTCGGGAAGTGAGTAATGAATCAGTACTGGTTTAGCAGATGGAAAATAACATACCAGTACCATTCAGAACGAATTCACCTTGTGGTGTCTCCATTTAAAAATCCCTTTTACTTTCTATGATATGGGCATCTGTCCAAAAACTTCCTCCAGAGGTCAAGGCAAAGTAAATATTTTCATTCCTGCTTGACCTTTAAGCAGGTACAGTATTAACAGAGCACAGTATGGTTTCTATGTGGCATGTGTGAAATCCGACTTGTAAATCCTCTGGATGAAGCATCGGTACAGTGAATCCTTAAAATTCCACATGGAAGTTTGTTGGATCCGAAACATGGAGGACCTAAAGGCTTATTTAATAGGAGGTGCAAAATGTTACCTTTGTAACAAGCAATCAGATGTAACTGATCTACTGAATGGCATCTGGTTGGCTGCTGCAGAAAAAGAACACAGGCAGAATTTGCACCTTTTATTAAATAAGCCCCATAGTTATTCGGTTTGTGGGGATGTTCTGTCATTCTGTGACTTTCATATCGTGTAGTTGGGCCTGATGGTAATTATTGAAGTACCTAACGTATTTACTATTAGATTATATACCGAGCTTATTAAAAATAACTCATCTTTGTAGAGAAAGGTTAAAATGTATTGGTCTGACACCAAACTGTGCAGACTTGTTGAAGTCTAATAACTTCAATAAATGTATATAAATAAAATGTAATAAACTTCCAATAAATGTAATGAGAGTACAATGTCAACACTAAACAGATTTCATTTAATGAGTATGCAACTATTTCAATAATTGATTGAGGGCAGTTTGAGTGATGATTGAAATATGACATTCAGATACAGGGATTAACTGTTCTCATTTTTATTGGGAAAAATACAGATGACTCAGTGAGATTTTCAACAAGATCACTTCGCTTAATGTGCAAAATGTTGCATAACAAAAATGTCGGAACTTGCATACCATGCAAATTCTACTTTACAGATCAAATGGAGTCACAGTCCATTAGTGCAGGGTAAATATAATCAAGGACGAGTTAAAAGCTTTTGGTTATTGGGATCCAAATTTCCTTCAGCTTGTGATGTAAAAGACTTTAGCCTTCCCAAATGCAATCTTCAGGTGGCAAACTGATATCATGTAAAGCAACATAAGCCCCAGATCAAGTAGAGTATACATGATATTATAATTGGATAGCTAAGTTGGCTAATCTTGCCGTCTTCTTTTTTGGAATGCGACATAATACATTTTTAATAGCCTACAAACAGCAGGGTTGAGAAATCACATGATTTGAAAGTAAGCCAAGATGGAGAACACTGCTGAATGGAAAATCTAATGTGAGATTAACAAATTTGTAAAAAGAAATGGGACCAATTAAGAATGTAGAATGGGACACCTGCCTTTTACTACATAGAACTAAGCCAACAGCATATAATGTAAAAAAAAAAAGGCCACAATGACTGCAAGATGTGGGCTTGTTACCTCTTCATTTCATCCCAGGATGTGCATTTTTAGGATTTGCAAGTCCTCAAGTTGTAACAGAATCTAATTGAACAGTTGGATGGTTGGATAACTGCAACCTGTCAGAAGTCATATTGAAGGAAATGTTAACATTTCCTGCATCCAGTAGATCAATTTACCTGCCCCTCTGCTCCTAAATCCAGGGCTTGAGCATGCACACTAATAACTTAATTCTGGAAAGACAGCAAGTCTCTACACAGACAACATTTACAAAAAGTTTCAAACTTTCAAGCTGTAAAGGAATAATTAAGGGTTGAGGAGCCATGGCAAGCAGAGACTGGTTACATGGCTACAAGATGGTCACATGGCTAAAAGTTGCTGAAAGCAGGAAGTTATCAGAAAGCTACCTTGTTGAGCATTTTCAGCAACATACCTTCTAACGGTGATCTGATTAAGGACTCATTTTTAAAGGCAAGATCAAAGGCTTTTGAGACTACAGTTCCTCTTTAACACAGAAAATAGAATGTGATGATATTCCTTTAAAGGAAATTAATTTGTCATTGAAAAAGTTAGAATTTAGGGCGGTATTTATTTTTGCGGCACGGTAATACAATTGTGATCACGGTCGTACAATTACATGGTCGTAATTGTACGATCGTCTATACAATACAATAGCGTTATTGTACTACCATCTGGGATTGTTTGCCCGCTGTAGTAAATTTCCTGTCGCAGTTGCACTTTTACAATAACCTGTTGTATCAGAACTTTCGAAAGCCTCGCCGAGTTTCAAATGTAGAAATG
This sequence comes from Hymenochirus boettgeri, assembly GCA_019447015.1. Classification (NCBI taxonomy): domain Eukaryota; kingdom Metazoa; phylum Chordata; class Amphibia; order Anura; family Pipidae; genus Hymenochirus; species Hymenochirus boettgeri. Next base: position 361,541,733 of record CM033469.1, on the reverse strand, counting down.
ATTTGGTCTCCTGTCAACATGTTCCACCTGTATAGACAATTTAGTTCAAGGATACAAGATTGCAAGAATTTCTAATCAAGAGGAGATTTGATGGGGTGATGAGGTTAAAAAAAGGTTAAAAGCTTTTAGCAAAAAAAGGACTGAAGGGCAGTTTTAAAGGGTTTTATGAAGCTCATTTGCATTTGTCACTTGAGCGGTTATCCCTGCCTTTTTATGATGATAAACTTCTATATGATTGATAGAGTACTCTGCAACAAAGGGACGATTCAGTTCAATGACAAAAAAACTAGGTCAACCCATTAAAATTCCATTAAATTGAAAGTGGGGATATTATTTTTCATACAGTTGAAAAAGCTCAGATGCCTGAATAAAATTCCTTTATTAAAAGGAACTGAATATTTTACAAGGATCTCAATATGTTTAGTCCTAACTTGAATTTTCTAATTGCAAAGCAACATATAACAAAGACCGCAATGGTCCTTTTTAGCTGCAAATGATTAGCATAGTTTGTTTTTTCCCCTTCAGTAAACATACAGCCACAAACATTGTAGAGCCTAGCCCTGTTGGATATACAGCATTAAGAGAGGGGTTATAAGATTAAAGATGCCCATACGTGTTCTGTTTGGCAGTACGATGGTGCAACTGATTGGTACATCCCCAAAAAAACTCATTCAGAAAGTACTGATTAAATTTCATCACCTGGTACCATCCATCTTGAGCAGATTTCAGCTTGAAATCTGGTCACGATATTGCAAACACAGATGGGACCATCTGAAAATTTTCCAACAAATCCAATTACCTTGTGCCAATATCATAGATATATATATATATATAAAGAACAGGAGGCCATACGCATGATGACTTTTTGGCCAGTTCAACAAAATCGACTCGTATATAGCTACCCTAAGAGAGACGAAAAAAGTGCAAAACTCCATGCTACATTTTATTTTTTTTAAAGATCTAAAAGGGGAAATGCTTGTGAAGGTTCTCATTGATCTAGGTCATGGTATATCTGTTGTATTCAGTTAGATCAACTGGACTTGAAGTTTAGTTCTTGTAGACGTTTTGCTAGTCATCTGTCTCATCAGAATTCTGAATTGAGAAAGCCAGTCGGATGACTAGAGAAACTAAACTTTAGGGTCCAGTTGATCTTACTGAATACAACAGAAATAAACGGGGAAATGTGGTAACGGGGAAATGTTAAACCACTGTACAAATGGTGCATCCATGTTATAGAAGGTACTGTAAAGCATTAACCATTTGCTAAAAAAAGTAATCAGGTTTTGGTCAAACTTCTGTTAAACAGAAGGGCTTGAGAAATTCTTGGAATCCCAGTTACAGATGGTGTCCCAGCTTTACCTGGACTACTGTTTGCTGTTTCTTTCTTTTTTTTTTTTGTTCCACAACATAATGAGAAAAGGAACTCAGTGCCAAGTAATGTTCTGGATGAAAGATTTTTCATCCATCGTCCTGGAAGTCTTTTAAAACCTGCCTAGCAACATCTCAGAGAGAAGAATAATTCTTTTTTTTCCAGGGCCACTAGAGAAACTCTAGATGCTGAATCCTCTAATCAGAATGAGAGGACAAACTGTTCAAGCCAATACCACTCTGTAATAAGATCAATTACATACTCAGTTTCTTGTACATTGACAGAAAGGGCAGCATTTATCTTCTGGGTGAAGATTACCTCATCTGAACAGAACGTCCTAGGCTGATTTTTCTTTTCCCTCTATTTAACAAATGTTGACATTGCCAGTTACAAATTGATGTGGAGTGCATGAAACAAAAATCCTTCTAGTAGTTTAAATTCCATGGCCTCTCATAAACTTATGTAACCATAACATAAATAATACTTGTGAGCTTTGAAAGCCATCCTGAGTTTTACTCTTCTGCCTGTCTGTCTTCTATTTTGCATTCTTCCTGCGAAAACTGTAGACTTTCATCTACAATGACGACACTTTGTGTTCTCTTGTTCTTGATGGATGAGATTATATTAAGGGGCAAAACTATACAGAGATATCAGGAGTTAATTTTATTGCCTCTTGTCTACAGTTTATTACTTTGTTTAATATTAGAGTAGTATATGAAATGATTCCAGTTTTGTTTATTAGTCTGCGTAAATATTAATTTTGAATATAGATTGAAAGTAAAAATGTACACTCGAGATGATTAAGAGTTTGAAACATTAACAGGGTTATTCTATAAAAGTTCTTATCATTTAAAATGGTGCTAAGATCTGATTGATTGGGCCAAAATTAGCACCATTTTAAACAATAAGAACTTTTATTGAATCTCCCTGTAAGTTTTTTTTAGGTGAAAACTGTAAATTGTAACCTCAGTTAATGACATACAGAATCACAACTAGTGTAGGATGTGTGAGGTTCATTATAATCAAAAAAGAAATACAATATAATGAATAGTAGATCATCATTTCAATGTGAACAAACATGCTTGTGAAGGTTCTCATTCATCCAGGTCATGGTATATCTGTTGTATTCCATTAGCTCAACTGGACTTGAAGTTTAGTTCTTGAGTTGGATGACTAGCGAAACGTCTTCAAGAACTAAACTTCAAGTCCAGCTGATCTTAATTGAATACAACAGATATAATGTGAACAAACTTTGATGCTCTTTAGTGATTGTGTAAAATCAAAGTCCAGACATTTTTGAATTTCATTAAACCCTTCCCTTTCAGCTGTTGCAGTTTGTTATAATATGGGGGAAGGGTCCATGCTGTTTGCAAACAGAAGAATTATGGGAATGCAATGTCCCGATTCTGAGGTTTTGGGGTTTATAAGCATTGTCAGGTATAAAGCCACATGCTAAAATATGCAGTTAAACATACAGTATCTGTGACTAGGGTCTCTCCATGAATACAATGTAAAGAATATATACTGAGGACTAGCGATACTAAACTTTCCATATAGTTCGAAAACGGACCGAACTTTCAAAAGTCAGGCCATCTCTACCCACTACTGGCCCCACAGTAATGTTTTAAAACTTACCTTACATCGCCTGCTCCTTATGGTTCCCCTGTAGTCCATGTCCAAAGTCCAGGAAACTGAAGAGTAGTGGCTGTCTTCCTGTTCAAACAACTCTGCCTCCTGTCTGTCCTCCTGGAGGGATTGTGACATGCACAAAGGAGCCCTTTCCTCCCCCCCCCCCCCCCCCTCCAGATCCCTATCTTCAAATCCTTCACCTTACGTAAAAACCTTATTTCTATTATCTATATTGCAGATATGTTAGCCACCATTTAAGAAGTTTAAAAATAGATTCCAAATGTCCTTACAGCTCCTCGTTCCAGCATCTTCTCTATTTCTGGCAGCTGCAGCTATGATTGGCTGCTTCTCAGCCAATCACACCCACGGCTGCCAGTCCGGCCCCCTGCTTGTAGTTCTGGCAGGCAGGGGAGACGAACCAGAATGACGATGGAATGAGGAGCTGTAAGTTGAATTTGGAATCTATTTTTAAACTTCTAACATAGCGGTTAGGGGTACGCCCTGCAATATAGATTAAGGTTTCCATGGAGGGTGGAGATGCCCTTTAATGATATGTTCAGGTGATCCCCTATGTAACAAATTGGAAAAATTGGGTATAAATCTTTCCAACCACTCTGGGATCACATCTCCCTTCCATTTCAAGTTTGGGACTGGAGTGCAATCACAAGTTTCCTTAAGTATAGCTGGTGAACTGGGGAAACCAAGTGGCGAGGCCCTAGTGTTTTAGATGCTTACCCTGGGTTTTTCAAACTGTGATGTTCCAGACTTAACACATCAAATCTACTGGTTCCTATTAATATAATTTAGTTTGTCATAACTGGTGATGACATTTCAATGCAGAACTACCAACATTTTAACTGTCAAACCAAGTTTTTAGATCAATTTTGACTGCAAATTCTGTGGCAAAACTAGTGATGAATCCTGATTTAAATTCGGAACTGCCAGTTTCAGAAATTAATGGATCTGACTGTTTTTTTACACATTTTCAAAACATTTTGTTGAAAATGAGAAAATTGAAAACTAAAAAATTGCATTGGAAAAAAGTTTGTAAAGGCAGTGGTGATATCACCGAATTATTTGCGTTCACATCATTAATTGCGAATCTGATGGAGTTTGCCGATGCGGGCATATACAGGAATGATTGTTCCAGATATTCTTCATATGTAGAAAATCGTTGCTGAATAGACAGCAACAATGTTACCCAACGGAAATTTTTTGTTCGTGCTGATTGGTTCCGATGCTGACAGTGGTAGTTTCCTCATCAAAGTTTCCTTCAGCAAATACTGTTGAACCCGATTATTTGCTGAAAACACCCATTTGTATGGCCACCTTCAGTTTATATAGGTTTCATTACCGAACAACAGTATGGAATACTGACAAATGACAGTCCAACAAATTATAATATCTAATAGTTATGTTGGTCAAATTATTTCTTGCTCTATAAATATATACTACTGACAATAGGGACTGTATAGATACAAGAGGCACAATATCAACAATAGTTTAAATAGTTTCTCTGTATAATCCTTGAAAACCTTTTTTTTTTGCTAATTTTGCTAATGTCCCAAATAAGCTGTAATACGTATACCACAATAGTTAATTAAATGAATCCATCTGAATATGGCTTACATAGTTTGGTATCTGAAATTATTTCCAAGCAATATTCAACTTAATAAATGTTTCACCAATAGCTTTGAAAAGGGTCCCTGTGTAAGGAGAGTCCATGTGTAAGGAAGGTCCATGTGTAAAAAGGGTCCATGTGTAAGGAAGGTCCATGTGTAAGAATGGTCCATGTGTAAGGAGGGTCATGTGTAAGGAGGGTAAATGTGTAAGGAGGGACCCTGTTTAAGGAGGGACCACATGTAAGGAGGGTCCCACGTTTAAGGAGGGTCCACTTGTAAGAAGGGTCCATGTGTAGAGGGTTCATGTGTAAGGAGGGTCCATGTGTAAGGAGGGTCCATGTGTAGAGGGTTCACGTGTAAGGAGAAACCATGTGTAAGGAAGGTTTTATGTGTAAGGAGGCCCCATGTTAAGGAGGATCCATGTGTAAGGAAGGTCCATGTGTAAAAAGGGTCCATGTGTAAGGAAGGTCCATGTGTAAGAAGGGTCCATGTGTAAGGAGGGTCATGTGTAAGGAGGGACCCTGTTTAAGGAGGGACAACATGAATGAGGGTCTACGTGTAAGGAGGGTCCATGTGTAAGGAGGGTTCATGTGTAATGAGGGTCCATTGTAAGGAGGGTGGCATGTTAAGCAGGGTTTCACGTGTGAGGAGGAACCATGTATAAGGAGGGTTCATGTGTAAGGAGGGGCCATGTATAAGAGATCCAGTGGTAAAAAGGGTCCATGTGTAAAAAGGGTCCATGTGTAAGGAAGCTCCATGTTTAGGAGTCCATGTGTAAGGAGGTCCATGTATAAGGAGGATCCATGTGTAAGAGGGGTCCATGAGTAAGAAGGGTCCATTTTTAAGGTGGGTCCTGTATAAGAGGGTCCTTGTTTAAGGAGGGTTCATGTATAAGAAGGTCCATGTGTAAGGAGGGTCCATGTGTTCCATGTGTAAGAAGGGTAACTGTGTAAGAAAGTCCATGTCTAAGAGGTCCAACGTAGGAAGGCTTCATGTTGAAAGTAAGGTCCACATGTAAGGAGAGTCCACAAGTATAGCCCTGTGTAAGGAGGTCAATGTGTAAGGAGGGTCCATGTGTAAGGAGGGTCCATGTGTAAGGAGGGTCCATGTGTAAGGAGGGTCATGAGTAAGAAGGGTCCATGTGTAAGAAGGTCCTGTAAGAACGATCCATGTGTAAGGGTCCACTGTGTAAGGAGGTCCACGAGTAAGAAGGTTCAATGTGTAAGAAGGGTCCATGTGCAAGGAGGGTCCTGTGTAAGAAGGGTCCATGTGTGAGTGTCCATGTGTGAGGGTCCATGTGTAAGGAGGGTCCATGGTAAGAGGGTTCATGTGTAAGAAAGGTCCATGTGTATTTTGTGTGAGGAGTGCTTTGTAAGAAGTCCATGTGTAAGGAGGGTCCATGGTTAAGTAAGGTCCACGTGTAAGAAGGGTCCACGTGTAGAAGGGTCCACATGCAAGGGGGTCCACGTGTAAGGAGGGTCCATGTGTATTTTTGTGTAAGGAGTGCCTATGTGTAAAGAGGTCCATGTGTAAGGAGGGTCCATGTGTAAGAAGGGTCAATGTGTAAGGAGGGTCCATGTGTAGGAGGGTCCATGTGTAAGAAGGGTCATGTGTAGAAGTCCATGTGTATTTTGTGTGAGAGTGCCTTTGTGTAAGAAGTCCATGTGTAAGGAGGGTCCATGTGTAAGAAGGGTCCACGTGTAAGAAGGGCCATGTGTATTTTGTGTGAGGAGTGCCTATGTGTAAAGAGGGTCCATGTGTAAGGAGGTCCATGTGTAAGAAGGGTAATGTGTAAGGAGGGTCCATGTGTATGGAGGGTCCATGTGTAAGAAGGGTCAATGTTTAAGAAGTGTCCAGGTGTATTTTGTGTGAGGAGAGCCTATGTGTAAAGAGGGTCCATGTGTAAGGAGGGTCCTTTAAGAGGGTCCATGTGTAGAGGGGTCCCATGTGTAAGGAGGGTCCACGTGTAAGGAGGGTCCACGTGTAGGAGGGTCCATGTGTAAGGAGGGTCCATTTGTAAGCAGGGTCCATGTTAATGAGGGTCCATGTGCATCTTTAAGGAGGGTCCATGTGTAAGGATTATCCACATGTAAGGGGTCCACGTGTAAGAGGGTCCATGTGTAAGAGGGTTCATGTGTAAGGAAGGGTCCATGTTTAATGAAGGTCCATGTACATCTTTAAGGAGGGTCCATGTGTAAGGAGTCTCCCACGTGTAAGGGAGGTCCATGGGTAAGAAGGTCCATGTTGTAATAAGGTCCATGTGTATTTTGTGTGAGGAGTGCCTGTGTAAAGAGGGTCCTGTGTAAGAAGGGTCCACATGTAAGGAGGGTCCACGTGTAAGAAGGGTCCACAATGTAAGGAGGGTCCATGGGTAAGAAGGGTCCATGTGTAAGAAGTGTCCATGTGTAATTTTGTGTGAGGAGTGCCTTGGTAAAGAGGGTCCATTTGTAAGAAGGTTCCATGTTTAAGAAGGGTTCATGTGTAAAGAGGGTCCATGTGTAAGGAGGGTCCATGTGTAAGAAGGGTCCATGTTTACGAAGGATCCATGTGTAAGAAGGGTTTAAGGGGTGCATATGTAAGGAGGTCCACGTTGTAAGGAGGATCCACGTTGTAAGGAGGGTCATGTGTAAGGAGGGTCCTGTGTAAGGAAGGGTCCATGTTTAATGAGGGTCCATTGTTAAAAGGTGTCCACGTGTAAGAGGGTCCACATGTAAGGAGGGTCCACGTGTAAGGAGGGTCCATGTGTAAAAAGGGTCCATGTGTAAGAAGAGTCCATGTGTATTTTGTGTGAGGAGTGCCTATGTGTAAAGAGGGTCCATGTGTAAGAAGGGTCCATGTGTAAAGGGGGCCATGTGTAAGGAGGGTCCATGTGTAAGGAGGGTACATGTGTAAGGAAGGGTCCATGTTTAATGAGGGTCCATGTGCAGTTTTAAGGAGGGTCCATGTGTAGGAGTCTCCACGTGTAAGGAGAGTCCATGTGTAAGAAGGGTCCATGTGTAAGAAGGGTGCATGTGAATAAAGGTCCATGTGTATTTTGTGTGAGGATGGTCTGTGTAAAGCTCCTGTGTAAGTAGTGGTCCATGTTTTAAGGAGGGTCCATGTGTAAGAAGGGTCCACATTAGAAGGGTCCACATGTAAGAAGGGGTCCATGTGTAAGGGGTCCATGTGTAAGAAGGGTCCATGTGTAAAAGGTCCACTGTAAGAAGGGTCCACATGTAAGGAGGGTCCATGTGTAAGAAGGGTCCATGTGTATTTTGTGTGAGGAGTGCTTATGTGTAAAGAGAGTCCATGTGTAAAATGGGTCCATGTGTAAGAAGGTCCAGTGTAGGAGGGTCAATGTTATTTTGTGTGAGGGTGCCTATGTGTAAAGAGGGTCCCATGTGTAAGAAGGGTCCATGTGTAAGAATGTCCATGTGTATTTTGTGTGAGGAGTGCCTATGTGTAAAGAGGGTCCATGTGTAAGGAGGGTCCATGTGTAAGGAGGGTTTAAGGAGGGTGCATATGTAAGGAGGGTCCACATGTAAGGAGGGTCCATGGTGTAAGGGAGGGTCCATGTTATGAGGTCCATGTTTAAGAAGGGTCCATGTGAAGAAGGGTCATGTCAAGAAGGGTCCTGTGTATTTTGTGTGAGGAGTGCTTATGTGGTGAAGAGGTCCATGTGTAAAAAGGGTCCATGTGTAAGAAGGGTCCATGTGTAAGGAGGGTCCATGTGTAAGGAGGGTCCATGTGTAAGAGGGTGCATGTGTAATAAAGGTCCATGTGTATTTTGTGTGAGGAGTGTCTATGTGTAAAGAGGCTCCATGTGTAAGGAGGGTCCATGTTTAAGAGGGTCCATGGTGTAGAAGGGTCCACATGTAAGAAGGGTCCACATGTAAGAAGGGTCCATGTGTAAGGAGGGTCCATGTGTAAGAGGGCATGTGAAAAAGGGTCCACGTGTAAGAAGGGCCACATGGTAAGGGGGTCCTGGTAAGAAGGGTCCATGTGTATTTGTGTGAGGAGTGCTTATGTGTAAAGAGAGTCCATGTTTAAAATGTTCCATGTGTAAGAAGGGTCCATGTGTAAGGAGGGTCAATTTGTTTTTGTGAGGAGTGCCTATGTGAAAGAGGGCCCATGTGTAGAAGGGTCCATGTGTAAGAAGTGTCCATGTGTATTTTGTGTGAGGAGTGCCTATGTGTAAAGAGGGTCCATGTGTAAGGAGGGTCCATGTGTAAGGAGGGTTTAAGGAGGGTGCATATGTAAGGAGGGTCCACATGTAAGGAGGGTCCATGTGTAAGGGAGGGTCCATGTTTTAGGAGGGTCCATGTTTAAGAAGGGTCCATGTGTATTTTGTGTGAGGAGTGCTTATGTGTGAAGAGGGTCCATGTGTAAAAAGGGTCCATGTGTAAGAAGGGTCCATGTGTAAGGAGGGTCCATGTGTGAAGGAGGGTCAATTTGTATTTTGTGTGAGGAGTGCCTATTTGTAAAAGGGTCCATGTGTAAGAAGTGTCCATGTGTATTTTCTGTGAGGAGTGCCTATGTGTAAAGAGGTTCCATGTGTAAGGAGGGTCCATGTGTAAGGAGGGTTTAAGGAGGGTGCATATGTAAGGAGGGTCCACATGTAAGGAGGGTCCATGTGTAAGGGAGGGTACATGTTTAATGAGGGTCCATGTGTAAGGAGGCCCATGTGTAAGAGGGTCAATGTTATTGTGTGAGGAGTGCCTATGTGTAAGGAGGGTCCACATGTAAGGAGGGTCCATGTGTAAGGGAGGATCCATGTTTAATAGGGGTCCATGTTTAAGAAGGGTCCATGTGTAAGAAGGGTCCATGTGTAAGAAGGGTCCACATGTAAGGAGGGTCCATGTGTAAGGAGGGTCCATGTGTAAGAAGGGTCCATGTGTATTTTGTGTGAGGAGTGCCTATGTGTAAAGAGGGTCCATGTGTAAGAAGGGTCCATGTGTAAGAAGGTCCATGTGTAAGGAGGGTCCATGTGTAAGGAGGGTCCATGTGTAAGGAGGGCCCATGTGTAAGGAAGGGTCCATGTTTAAGGAGGGTCCATGTGTAAGAAGGGTCCATGTGTAAGAAGGGTCCACATGTAAGGAGGGTCCACGTGTAAGGGAGGTCCAGTGTAAAGAAGGGTCCATGGTGTAAGAGAGTCCATGTGTTTTTTGTGTGAGGAGTGCCTGTGTGTAAAGAGGCTCCATGTGTAAGGGGGTCCTATGTAGAAGAGTCCACGTGTAAGGAGGGTCCATGTGTAAGGAGGGCCCATGTGTAAGGAAGGGTCCATGTTTAATGAGGTCCATGTGTAAGAAGGGTCCATGTGTAGAGGGTCCACATGTAGGAGGGTCCACGTGTAGAGGGTCATGTGTAAAAGGTCCCTGTGTAAGAAGAGTCCATGTGTATTTTGTGTGAGGAGTGCCTGTGTAAAGAGGGTCCATGTGTAAGAAGGGTCCATGTGTAAGAAGGGTCCATGTGTAAGGAGGGTCCAGTGTGTAAGGAGGTCCATGTGTAAGGAAGGGTCCATGTTCAATGGTGGTCCATGTGCATGTTTAAGGAGGTCCATGTGTAGGAGGGTCCATGGGTAAGAAGGGTCCATGTGTAATATGGTGCATGTGTAATAAGTGTCCATGTGTATTTTGTGTGAGGAGTGCCTATGTGTAAAGAGGCTCCATGTGTAAGGAGGGTCCATGTGTAGGAGGGTCCATGTTTAAGGAGGGTCCATGTGTAAGAAGGGCCATGTTTAAGGAGGGTCTATGTGTAAGGAGGGTCCATGTGTAGTTTGTGTAAGGAGTGCCCATGTGTAAAGAGGGTCCATGTGAAAGAGGGTCCATGTGTTTTTTGTGTAAGGAGTGCCCATGTTTAAAGAGGGTCCATGTGTAAGGAGGGTCCAGTTTAAGGAGGTCCATGTGTAAGAAGGGTCCATGTCTAAAAGGGTCCATGTTAGGAGGTCCATGTGTAAGAAGGGTCCATGTGTAAGAGGGTCCAGTGTAAGGGGGTCCATGTGTAAGGAAGGGTCCATGTTTAAACGTGGGTCCATGTGCATGTTTAAGGAGGGTCATGTGTCAGGAGGGTCCATGAGTAAGAAGGGTCCATGTGTAATAAGGGTGCATGTGTAATAAGTGTCCATGTGTATTTTGTGTGAGGAGTGCCTATGTGTAAAGAGGCTCCATGTGTAAGGAGGGTCTCATGTGTTAAAGGAGGGTCCATGTTAAGGAGGGTCCACGTGTAAGAAGGTCCTGTTTAGGAGTCATGTGTAAGGAGGGTCCTGTGTAGTTTGTGTAAGGAGTGCCCATGTGTAAAGAGGTCCATGTGAAAGGAGGGTCCATGTGTATTTTGTGTAAGGAGTGCCCATGTGTAAAGAGGGTCCATGTGTAGGAGGGTCCATGTTTAAGAGGGTCCATGTGTAAGGAGGGTCCATGTCTAAAGAGGGTCCATGTGTAAGGGGTCCATGTGTATTTTGTGTAAGGAGTGCCCATGTGTAAAGAGGGTCCATGTGTAAGGAGGGTCCATGTGTAAGGAGGGTCCATGTGTAAAGAAGGTCCATGTGTAAGGAGGGTCCATGTGTAAGGAGGGTCCATGTGTATTTTGTGTGAGGAGTGCCTATGTGTAAAAGGCTCCAGTGTAAGGAGGGTCCATGTGTAAGGAGGGTCCATGTGTAAAGAGGCTCATGTGTAAGGAGGGTCCATGTGTAAGAGGGTCCATGTGTAAGAGGTCCATGTTTAGGAGGGTCCATGTGTAAGAAGGGTCCACGTGTAAGAGGGTCCATGTTTAAGGAGGGTCCATGTGTAAGGAGGGTCCATGTGTAGTTTGTGTAGGGAGTGCCCATGTGTAAAGAGGGTCCATGTGTAAGGAGGGTCCATGTTATTTTGTGTAAGGAGTGCCCATGTTAAAGAGGTCCAGGTGTAAGAGGGTCCATGTGTAAAGAAGGTCAATGTGTAGCAGGGTCCATGTGTAAGGAGGTCCTGTGTAAGGAGGGTCCATGTGTAAGGAAGGGTCCAGTTGTATGTAAGGGTCCTTGTTTTAATGAGGGTCCATGTGTAAGAAAGGTCCATGTGTAAGAAGGGTCCACATGTAAGGAGGGTCCACGTGTAAGGAGGGTCCATGTGTAAGAAGGGTCCATGTGTAAGAAGAGTCCATGTGTATGTTGTGTAAGGAGTGCCCATGTGTAAAGAGGGTCCATGTGTATTTTGTGTAAGTATTGCGGAAAGAGGGCCCATGTGTTATTTTTTTTTCTGGCATTTAAATATTGTTTTAAAAACTTTGGTGCATTGCTAAATTTTCCCCATGTATTTCCAGGTCCCTGTTGTAATTTGTACATTTATTTATATTTATATGAAATTAACTATAAATAAACCATGTTGATAGGGAATTTCCACACCCATTGACTTCAGATGGGTTTTATATAATTTTTTTGCAGAATAATAACACATATCGCTCATCTCTACTTACCGCTAACAGCAGCCTGAGTGAACATGTACTGTAAAGTATCGCTGCCAGTAATATTACGGCTGCCAAACAAGTGATGATCTATTGATGGCAGAATGATATATTTCCGCTATTCTATACACTACATTATCTGCAATGCTTTTTAAAAAAAAAAAAATATATATATATATATATATATATATATATAGGCAAAGCCAAAATACATTTACTAAATGTCCACAATGAAATCCCTTCACTTAGCTGATGCAATTTTCAAAATGTCACCTGCTGAAGCCGTGATCTGGACCCACAATTGATTGAGATTAATGGTCATTATTTATATCCCTTGATATGTCATCGGCCTTGTGCAATGGTGTGGCTTTCTACGTGAATTCTTGAGCGCAATATGAGACGGAAGGATAATTATATAATGCTTCTGTTGGCTACATAGCCTTGACCCTTACGTGCACTTTTATCAAGCTCTAAATTTGCGCAAGGGGGTTTCAGAGTTTATTATCCTAGCTAGTTTTCAACTGTAGATTTTAGATAATCTATTGGGTAAGAGAAAAGAATAGACTGGGACATAAAATAGCTTTTTTATAAGTGAATTGAGAGATAGATTTAAATAGTCCCACATTCTGCTGACTTGTATTTCATATTAATTGCTGTCATCACCCAGTTTCCTGGTAGATCGCAATGTTCTGTTTATCTTTCCTCGGCTAATTAATGCAAGCATATTCACTGCAATGTTGCGTGCTTACTCCCATGTTCCCCCGAACTCTTCAAAACAACTGATCACATGGGAATTTCATTAGATCCTTGATACTTAAAGGGGACGTTTCTTCTTTCAATGATGATAATCTGCCCATCCAGTGATTTCCCTGTGTATAGATTTTGTTGTACGATCGTTGTACAACTCCACAATTGTACATCAATTGTTTCGTTAATGGTATAGATAAGTCTGGTGCAATTAAATTGATAAGATCTGATTGAATGTTAGTGATCGGTCAGGACGAAAATTTTATCTGCTACAACAAAATTGTTTATGTGTAATGGATGTTGTCCAACAAATGTCTTCCACTGATCCTGGAGTGTCAAATACAACTTCCTGAAAAAGCAGAGCTCCAGTCTGGAAGGTTAGACCATAGAGTGTATCTTTGGTTCATGATGGCAATGTGTGATGCAGTACACCTGACAACAACAGGTGCATTAATTGATGTACGAACACACAGCGAGATTCGTTAATCAATATATTGAAAGAGAAATCATCAACACCTATTGCAAATTATAAATATATAGGGATAGACCTAAAAGAACCCCCAACAAACAGCACTCAATCCCTTGAAATCCCAATAATCTTTGACCATCAGTCACATAATCACTGTGTGCGAGTGTGAAAGGAAGAGCGGATCAATATATCTAAAAAAACTCTTTATTACCATATAAATATAATATACCAAAATACACCATCTAAAACAAAAAATGGGCGTCCCCGATCTCTGACTGACTTATATCCAACCACAAATGCTGAGTATAGGGACCCCACCGCTATTGTCCCATGTGTATCAAACACCCATCTTGGTAGCGGTATTAAGAATTGTGTTCCGTTTTGAGAGGAGAACAGTATGTCAACCAAGGTGAACTACTTGTAATATCCTTCGGACCGAGTTTCTTGCTAGATGTCATAAATCGCAGCTCTAACGGTCACAAAAGCATTTCCGATATCTTGATAAGACATGTATAGCCGTAGTGGATATCTTTGGCTTACAGAATAATATGTATCGGGACTTATTGGCAAACACTTAGACCTTGATATCACAGTCATAAATGTACGGATACCGAATATAGCTGATAATACTTGCCACTCAGCCGAAATTGGTCTGAAAAATGTGTTGCCGCTTCACCCGAGTAATTCCTTATCGCCAGTGTGTTGCTCTATCCTTTTGCAGTCCCTTGGTTGAAAACTTGTCCCCACATTCCTCCAGCGTCCGATGTCCCGCTACTCAGCACTTGCGTCAACCGACGCACGTTCGCCATAATCGGGCTTCATCAGGGTGTTTGCCAATAGTCCCGATACATATTATTCTGTAAGCCAAAGATATCCACTACTGCTATACATGTCTTATCAGATATCGGAAATGCTTTGTGACCGTTAGAGCTGCGATTTAGACATCTAGCAAGAACTCGGTCCGAAGGATATTACAAGTAGTTCACCTTGGTTGTACATACTGTTTCTCCTCAAAAACGAACACAATTCTTAATACAGCTACCAAGATGGGTGTTTGTATACACATGGGACAATAGCGGTGGTCCCTATACTCGCATTTGTGGTTGGATATAAGTCCAGTCAGAGATCGGGGACGCCCGATTTTTTTAGTTTTAGTCATGTGTATTTTGGTATTTTGGTATTATAATATTTATATGGTATAAAGATGTTTTTTAGATATATTGATGACCGCTCTTTCCTTTCACACTCGCACACGTGATTATGTGACTGATGGTCAAAGATTATTGGGATTTCAAGGGATTGAGTGCTGTATTGTTGGGGGTTCTATTTTTATTCATATCCCTATTATTTATGTCACAGTCTTTAGCCCTTAGCACCCCCTTATATAGGTTTTTTCCCATTCCCATTTGGATATATGGAGTAGGCATCTAGACGCTATATATATTTGATAAAATACTATTGCAATTACTTCATTCTTCATTACCATTCGGGACCTCGCCCCCAAATGTGCTTTGTACGTTCGTCATTTCCGCCACATTACACTATCGGCAACAAATTTAGCACAATCATATCTGCCTATTAATGCCATAGTTTTGTTGATCTGCCCCCAATTTCATTAGATATCCAATCTGAACACTCTTACATTTAGCATTTCTGTAAGCAGTTGTGCTGTAGTTCATGGTTTAACAGTTGGTGTGCTGTATACTGTACGTTTGACAGTTTGTATGTGGGAAAATAGTCAGGTCAGTGGCAAGTATTGTATTGAAGGCATGCAGCAACACACACACCTCAAGTAAGTGCTACTCACATGTATTTATTTAATATTAAGATGAAGCAAAGTCATTTTTTCAGTATACGTACACTTTAAGGCAATATAAAGATACTTGTACAACACCATTGTTAGTAAGTTCTACATTCACCTAGTAAAGCCAGTGACCATAGAAACAGAGCAATGTGCTTTAGCATGACGTATCTCTAATATAGCAAATCGGCCCATGTGTTGCTCTGTCAGTAAAAAAAGAATGTTTCTAGTGTACCTACCTTTTGCACAGTCATTTTTCATTGTCATGAAAAGTGCACCGGTGGATTCCGGCACGTTTTCCCTGCTTAGTCACTGATGTGGAACAAAATGACTGTAAGGGAGAGGCAGGTGAGAGACTTGCACATTTTAAGGAAGTACACAGACAATGTAAATGGTTATTGATTGATTGGTGTATTGCCCACATACCTGTGGTGTGTGTTAAGCCTAAAGAAAGACTGATAGCCTAGGGTATTTTCTGATCAATAACATCCCTAATAATTTTGTAAATACATCCACAATATGGGTGCATGGCTGAGATATAGCAGAAAAAGAATTTTCACATTGTAATAACAAATCCCTATTAAATATATTAACACACAAGTCCATCCTTTAGCATTGCTGCTGTAACCACACACTCCCTAATTTCATCTCCCTTTATTCCCCTGAGGCCAATGCAAAGTGACGCAAGTTTAAAAGACTGTGAAGCTCTGCAGGTCTCACACACTGTAGACAATCACGCCACTACACACACTCATATACCCTGGTAAATATCCTATTACCTGGGTCCCCTGTTGACCTTCTCTTAGGGTGAGGCCACACTCTAACGCGCATTCCGGTGCATGAGTGCACGCCACCCTGCGCACGCTGGGATCCCACATTGGAGCGTGTGCGATTGAGCAAAAGATGCGGATTGCAGTGCACCAGTGTGATCAAATCAACTGGGCCACACCAGTGTGCACTTTAAAAGCATGATTGGAGCTTGGGGCTTTAATACAAGTCTCCAACCTTTATAGATATCTGTATTTATTTTCTTATATAGTGCTACATATTCTACAGCACTTACATTCATTTAACCCTTCACATCTGCCCCAGAGAACGTAATCTCATTACCGTATCAGCAGGTTTATATGATTGGGAGGGAAATCCAGTACAGGGAGAAACATTTATAGATTTAGCTGAGAGCGGATATGAACCCTGGACCTGCACTGCAAGTGATCATTGCTACCAAGTACCAACTGAAACCATGTGCTGCCCTAGATATAATTTATACCCAACCCCTTTGCACCCTCCTACTACATGTCTATTATAAAGACAAACCTTTAACTTTGAAGGAAACTGATTGGACACTCCTCTCACTCCATGAGGCAGTGAGCCAGTGGCTTGAAGAGCAGGACATTTAAAGTAGCGATGGACTTGAATTTGGTCACAGGTGTATGACAAATATACTTACTGTACGGCACCGCTGACAGAGGGAGTTTTTCTTTGAAAGACGCCAGTTCCCTCTTTGTTATCTTCTGCCTCCTTTACGGCTTTGTGATCTTATGTGGCCCACACAGCCATAAACAAGATGAACATTGCAGCCATCATAAATTATTTGCTGTGATTTCATATCATTGACCGACGGCTGCAATGCAGAAGAGAGACAGAGAGTGACAGGGACCTGCAACTTCATGGTAAAATCCCTTCTCTCAGGAGTGCCAGGGAGAAAGGTTTTGGGGGTGGATTAGTGTGGGGTAAAGGTTTGTTTCTGGAGTGGACATGGCCTTCAAACCAGGGATCACCTGAAGAAAAACAATGATGAAAGCATCTCTATGAGACAAGTTAATTATGAGATCTACCCACCAGGAGCAATAGAGAGTGTACCACCCCATATGGTATGGGGACTTTAGTCCATTAAGTGATGGTCTAGACTCTCCAGCAGAGGGATCTTGGGAGATTCCTATATAGACCTAAGAACCGGGGCTCTAAATGTATTCACACCTCAGATGTCCAATCAAGGGATGCTGACAGATCACATACACACATACATAATCTTGTAATACAATGCTAATGCAATATCGATAATGTGCTCCTTATATCATATGACAGGGGTCAGGGGGCATGTGATGTCATTTACAAGTCTCAGTGATATTTCTACACTATAAGCTTCAACCTCCCCATCTCTCCACCATGATAGTAGGTTATTCCCACAGACCCAGAACAAAGCACAATGTTTATCCTTGGTTTTATTGTTCCATCTCCATAATAAAGAATATCTTTATCTAGAACAATAGGTCCTGATGAGGGTGGTCAGGAATTAATCCTGATCAGTTCATTTTCAGATGTGCTAATTAGCAGTAGTTGAGGGTTAACAATTGGTTTTCTGACTGCTCAGTCTTGATACAGTGAGTCACTGACAGCCAATCAGTATACTTGACAGCTGTATCATAAGGGGCAGAGATTACCAGACAGTGCAATAATTATCTGGGATCAAGCACCCATTATAATTACAAACGAATAATTTATTGAAAACGATGCAGGTTTAGAGGGGAAAAGCAGAAAACAGAATTTATGCAGGGCCATTTTTGTTTTAGCTTTAGTTTCTCCTTTTAATTGTGAATGCAAATTGTCATGGTTAATCCCTTGTTAACCAGCAAGATAATCGGAAAGCTGCATTCTACCATTATAGTTATTAAATGAAAATATAATGAACAGCCAAGGCGACCTGAATGTTTCAACAAAGGATGAAAAATGCAGAGCGAAGCTAACTCACCTGCTAAATTTTTCATTGGCTTGTTCAGCTTCTTTTTTTTTTTTTTCTTCTGTGATCATTACATCATTGTCCTGTTTTAGAGCATGATGTCATTCCTGCTGAGAGCAATTATCCAGGTTGGAATCAGCAGCAGCTATTTCTAGGACCTACTGACAGTGTTTGCATTGGGCTGCTGGGGAAACACAGACTGGAATCTAAACGTTAATGCTTTTACCACTTCAGAAGGCAATGTAATGAAACCAATATATCTCCTGTTTTCATTATACCATATTCTACCCACTTTTATTGGAATATTAAATAACATCCCTCATTATTAAAAAAGAATGTATATCTTTGTATTAGAATATACATAAATATAGGGATAGCTTCTTGATATTATACAATTCTAGGGGCAATTTATAAAGGTTTGTTAAACTTTTCGCCTTCTTTATCGCAGCCTTTTTGGAAAATTTGGACTTTCGCTATTATAAAGCAGTGAAAACCAGTGGCGAAAGGTCATTACCGCTACATTTCGCTTTCGCCATACATCGCTGGCGGTAATATTATAAAATGTCGAAAAGTGTATTTTTTGCGTTAAGTTCAGCCTTTCCAATTTGCCAAGTCTAGGTGGCAAAACACATAAGTGGCCATTATTTAGCCTGCCAAGGGGTCCTGGAGGTTTCAGTACATTGTGGAGTGTTTTCTCAATACTATAAGTACTCAGGGGGTGTTAGACTATTTTCCAGAATTTACTGTAATACGATCTGAGATTTCGCTTTATTTAAGGTTAATTTTTTACTTTTTAAGATTTTTTTTATAAGGTTCCGATTTTCTTTATTTACCAATAAAATCAAATGGGGGTCTGAGGGACATTTTTATAAAGCATTATTTTGCTTTTTTTCCCCACCAGCCTTTACCATAATTTTTTTAACTTTCAGCTTTTCCTTTATCAAGTTTATTAAAAAGGAATTTTCATCAACGCGCAAATATCTCTAGCGAAAATTACTAATAAGCTGAAAAAGCTCAGCACATGTGATGGTAATAGGTAATACCCCTGGTGGATTCAAAGTAGTATTAAATTGGTTAATACACACTGAACACCTATCTTTGTTATTTAAAAATAGCCTAACAGATTTGGTGTTTTTTTCCGCCAAAGATATAATAGTATAAAACTCAAAAGGCGAATTTTCTCTATTTTTATTAATAGGACATTTTTTAGTTTTTTTTTTAATTTTCATCAGAAACTGCAGCTAATTATTAAACCAGTTCATTAATATGGGAACATACCCATAGTGCTGTGTAAGAAATAGTCATGTTAATGGAACATTCCAGTAAGTATGATGTTTGGTGAAAATTCTGGTAAAACGACTGCAAAAATGCAACAAAAGGAGAAAAGGGCAAAAGGGCAAAAATTCCCCTATTTATAATAGCTTTAAATTAAAAAAAGTGACACAAATAGCTCTGAATTACACTAGAGAGCACTCTCCTTTTTCGCAGTGAACCACACTTACCGCCACGAATAGGCGAAAACAATCGGCACACATCGCCGCACAGCGATACTTTTCTGCAAAGGTGAAACCGAAACGAGCGTTTTTTATAATAAGACAAAATTGCGCTTGTCTTTGCAATGTCCTGCGATAGCGAATGGCGAAAATAGCGATGGTTTATAAATATGCCCGTAAGGGTAGAAGTTCTTTGGAGGTCCCTACATGTATATGGCAAGTTTCTACCCAAAGTGTGCAGTAAGAACTTTACATTGGTACAAGTAAAAGGACTGTCTACAGAACAAGTAAGGGACTGTCTACAGTACAAGTAAGGGACTGTCTTTGTGCTGTGTGACCTGTAGATGCTCTAGATTCTTCACTGAAGGGGGTACCATCAGCAAAGGCAGGAGAGTGTTCCTACGTAAGGAAACTATAGTGTGTCTTTTATTTATTGATATTATGTGCCTAAACTTAAAAAAAAAAAAACAGTTAAATAAAAAAGTATCTGGGTCAGGGAGGTAGGATTGGTACTTTCCACCTCCCATTGATTCTATGAGTGGAGCATGAAGATAACTTCTGCCAGTCTCCCAAGGGCTTCAGCACTATCTTTTATACAGGAATGCCCAGGCCATAACCTGGCAAATGAAATTGTGCTGTAGCTTCTTAAGACAATTATACTCACCTTTCCCCGATCCACTGCAGCATAGTACCCAGTGAGGACCTAAATCGCTAAGTCCTAACCCTGGTACTTTCCCTAACTCCTGCACACTTACCCCAAATATGCTTCCCGATCACACTGTTCCACCTCTCTTCTACTGTCAGTGACAGTCGCGAGGCAGCCAATTGGAAACACGCGCCTCCTTGCAGAGCGTATCTTCCTATTGGCTGCCTCGCGATCTGTCACTGGAAGCAGGAAGAGCAGAGGAATGGAGTGATCGGCGAAGCAGATTTGCGGTAAGTAGTGCAGGAGATAGGGAAAGTACCCAGGGTGAGGACTTAGCGATTTTAGGTCCTCACCCTGGGTACTATGCAGCTATGGAGTAAGAGGAGCAGGGTGAGGTGAGTATAGTTGTCCTTTAACAAAACAATATTCCGAGGTAGGAATAATCATCCTACCTTCCTTCCCCAGGTACTTTTCATTTCTAAAAAGTTACAGGGTTATTCAATAAAAGTTCTTATCGTTAAAAATGGTGCTAATTTTGCCCCAACCAATCAGATGTTAGCTTTCAAATGTAATAAGATCTGATTGGTTAGGGCAAAATTAGCACCATTTTAAGCAATAAGAACTTTTATTGAATCTCCCGGAGTATTTTTACAGTATAGGTTAAGTAAGTAGTTAGTCGCTGCTGTGCTCTTCTCTTTCTTTCAGAAGGGGGCAGACAGCAAGGGGTGGAGGTGAGCAGGTGGAAGCAGAAGGTTGTTGTCAGCAACGGTGCCAATAAAAAAAAAAAAAATAATAAAAATCAAAACTTGAAAAGTATATGTGAAACTGGAAAAGCGGGAAAACCCCCACAAAATTAATGGAAAACGGTTCGTATCGACGATTGTATTATAGTAAATGATCAAAAATAGTCCAACAGCACTTCGCACTACACATTATATTTTATTAATAGGACTGATAATCAACCCACAGGCGCTGGGTCAAGGGCAAGACCATAACGGTCTCTACTACTAGGGTCCTGCAAACGGACATCAGTATTTCAGTTGCATTTATTTATACACAGACAATTGTTGAATTGGCAGATTAAGTATTGGGATGAAAAAATACTGCTCTTTTTTCTGAAAAGTATATGTATTTGCACGAATTCCTTTAATCACCCACATAGGAACTAAAAAGCAGTGATATGGTCTTTGCCTGAAAATCTTTTAGAATTCTGACCCTAAGCTGGGTACTCATGTCCAATCCTTCCCTCTGACCGACCATTCAAGGCGTCCGACAAGTTGCCCAGGAGGAAGGACTGTTTGGTCTCTACAAAGCAGCCACAACCTTGTGCTGTGTCCATAGAAAGACCACACGATCGTCCGTGGTTTTACGACATGTTCAATATGCGTTCGGCAGATTTGGTGGCAGTCATTTGCGCCCGCAAAGAACCCATACAATAATTCGTCCCGACGGCCGAAACACTGAAAAGTCCGGTCTGAATTATTGGGCTGAATTATTATTGGCGTGTGCCCAGCTTAAGAGATATTTCATAAAAAGTTAAACATACAATTCAATCAGTGAGATATTACCATACTAGCATGTCCTTGACACGGTGGAATTAGACAGTCAACAATTTTGCACAGTGGTAACATCGCTTCATTGAAGGTTTCTCAAGCTTTATGCAAAAAAAGCTTATAATTGTTGGCCAGAGGGAAAATTTCCAGAAATGCCCCTGATTTTCTTTTAAGAAGGAGAAACGTCTATGTGAGGCGAAGGTTACGCATTTAAAGATGAAATAAATAGGCAGAACAATTATTTTTCACACCTCATCGGAATAATTATCATGTCTTCCACGTTATGTCTTTATGACCCAACATTAAGGGATCGCACTTGTTCTTATCTACTTGTAATTATAATTTAAGAGTTGCAGAATACGCTTGACACAAGATACATGTAGGGCAAGACATTCAGTATCCGGACAACACTTAATCTAATCATTCTGTTTTATGGCACTGGCCCATTAGGGTGGTATAAAGGGGAGAGAGAATTAAGATTCCATGCTGATCCCTCTACAGAATGACATCATCTCACTGACAGGATAAGTGATCAATTGATTCAAACCAGAAGCTCTAGTGGAAGATAAACTTTACACTACATGGTACAAGCTAAGAGCAGATGCACCCACCCTTGCTGGGAATACTGAGGGCAAAGCTACAGGGATATTTGCCCAGTGACTGTCTATATTGTAAACTGTCTTTATATTTTAATGGCGAAGCAGAAACAGAGACAGTGGGAGAGTACATTGAGTCTGCACCATGAGAGATAGATTCCATAGGACAGTGACTATAAACATAAAATAGGAATAGGCATGTGTGTTCATATGGGCTTTTTACCTTTTTCATATCATTGCAAATTTTATAGAACAACCGAACTGGTGAGTTTTGCTCCGACAGCAGTTTCCGCGGAACCTATCGAAGTTCTAAAAATCCTATTTCCAATTGACAGAGAATTGAGAAAATCAGTCGGATCAGTGTTTTTTTCGAAACCCGGCAGATCCGAATCAAAATTGGCCGATGACTTGCTTCTCGATGAGCCAAACAACGGGAATCAGTCGCCAAAGGGGCTGCCAGGGATGAAGAGATAGAATACTTGGGAAACTAGCAGAGTCAAGACAGGCAGCAAACAATCATAGTCAGGGGTAAGCATAGATCAGATCCCGAAATCCAAAATCACACTCCGAGAGGCGAACCACAAGCTATAGTGGGCATGAAGAACAGGAACTTAAAAGGCAAGACAGAGTCATGAGAAGAATATGACCAAATGATAGCCCCAATGATTCAAATCTGCCACCTAACCCCAAGGTCCAATCAGAAATAAGAAAATACAAAGATAGCCAGAACGAGCCAAAGACACACAAAGCTGCGAGGTAAGTTAAAATGTGAAGGTGAAGCTTGGTAGGAATGGTCATTTCATTTATACAGGTGCAGTAATATCTCAACCAAGGTCAGCCCAGCCACTGAACCTATTATGAACTTCTAACACCAATAGGAACTAGCTCAACAGCTGTTTGAACTATTGTTTTTTAACTGAAAATGAAAGCACAATGAAACTATTAAATCCCAAAAGCAAACAGCCTATCTAATTTGCCTTTTCCTCTTTATCATCACTGATACATAAAACACCAGAACAACCATTGGTTGTTGGAGGTCTCAAAGCGCCTGGCCCACACACTCCCTGGTCCAAGTGTGCTGAACCGTAGGAACATTAACAATTTCTTCTACTTGAACTCTGTCTGTGTGTCATAGTTACTGTCTGTCTAATAAGCTTAACCTGCAATATTCTGTGTGATGTGCTATTGATCAAATCAATCAACTAAAACCATAGAACTGTGTCTGATTAGTCTGTGGAGACATTCCAGGTTTAGAAATGCTACAAAATATGCTGACCTTATTTAATGATGTAATGTAGCCCAGTAGGAATGTAGGACATACTATATAGTGATGAGCATGACCAGAATTTTATTTTTAACTCCCCCATTAGCATAAACCTTTCTCCATAGCCTGAAACAGGGAACCTTTTCAATTAGTCCCACGCTGCTCTCTGATGCACTTCTGCAGGTTTACTGTACAACAAAAGTTTTTAAGGTGGGGGAACATGCCCTAGCAATGATACATGTCAAGTAGGCTTACCTTGTTCAGGGCCCTATGAAGGGTTTTCCACTCGGTTCTATATTTAGGTGTGGATAGATAGTGTTGTTGGGTATTGTTTGTATAATCATTGTTGTGGTTGTTTGATTACTATTCAGGAATAGGTTACTGCTAATCTTTTTGTATAAAGTCCCTAAAAAGACAAGGACCCTAAAACTAGTACACATAGTACCGATACGCCTTGATACCCTCGGATCCAACGTTATTGGGGCTTTATTGGCACTGTGTAGCAGTTTCCTCCTCCTCGGCCAAGCGGTCGTTCGGGAAAGACCATAAATTTCCCTAGGCTGCTGTGTAATAGGCTGTGTATAGGCTGTATATATGGTGTGTATGTGCTGTGTATATGCTGTGATAGGCTGGTGTATGTGCTGTGTATTGTGCTGTGTATGTGCTGTGTATAGCTGTGTATAGCGTGTATAGGCTGTGTATGGGCTGTGTATAGACTGTGTGTGCTGTGTATGTGCTGTGTATGTGCTGTGTAGTGGCTGTGCATAGGCTGTGTATAGACGTGTATGTGCTGTGTATGTGCTGTGTAGTGCTGTGCATAGGCTGTGTATAGACGGGTGTATGTGCTGTGTATGTGCTTTGTATTGCTGTGTATGTGCTGTTTATATGCCTGTGTATGGGCTTGTGTATAGACTATGTATTGCGTTTATTGCTTTGTATGTGCTGGTGTGCGTGTATGTGGCTGTGGTATGTGCTGTGTATGTGCTGTGTATATGCTGTGCATAGGGAGAATGTTTGGGACTGTGTGTATCCTGTGTGTATCTTTTAAAAAATGACATGATTTTGCAGAGCTTTAGGGCTGGTATGCACAAAAAAATATATCCTTAAATCCTGAACTATAAAAATGGGTAAAATGGTAAAATTTTACATAAGAAATGTACAAAATGTACAAAATGTAGGTTTGTCAAATTCATTTCAGCAACCTCTGTGTTACACACCAAATATATATATATATATATATATATATATATTAATATATATATATATACCATATACAGGCCACAGTAGTGACCATGCAAATTCTTAGCACAGATGGGATTAGCGGCTTTCAAATACAGCCATCACACTGAGCCAAGAATGATATAGCTATTCCACTTATATAGTCCACCAATAGATAGAGTTCAAATCACGTTAACATGGCATTGCAATGCACAGTGAACTTATAGCTTTTGGCTAATATTTAATTGCATCAAATATGAGACTTGGGAGTGATAGCAGCCCCCCCACCATACTGTTAACAGGTCTGCATCCCCCCTCTAAGGTATACAAACATCCATTCTTACCTGTGGTCCTGTTCTGGCCCAGCGCCCTCGCATAGTCCGGACTGGCCTATAGGATGACATTGAACATGTCCCTTGAATAAGGAGGTACCAGACCAGGGCCAAAGTTCAAATTATTGGTACAGGGATCTAAGCAAAACCCAGGGGGGGGGGGGAGACGTAGCAATTTAAGACCTCACCTTTGATACATTTAAGGAAAGGTGGGGATTGGGGTGATTGGAAATTAATTCTCTGAGATCTCTGTGTCCACACTTATACTATTGTTAAAAGAGAGTTTCCAGCTTAAGGCTAAGCTCCCAAAAGCAGCTTAGGATCAGACGAAGATTTTAAGCCCCTATTTATTTAAAAAGGGTCAAAGGGCAGATTAAGTGGAACAAAAGAGATTGTCAGTTAGTGTTACTTCTGGACAATGAAGAAAAGGCCCTTGCATGGAATGTCATCATTTACACAGAATACATTAATAAGATGCACAGTTAAACCTCTGGTGCCTTGTTCACAAATAGATCATATAAGAGCACACATGGGTATCACTTAAACAGGGAAAATAAGTTTAGTTTTCAGTTGCTAAAAAGGGTTTTACACCAAATGGTAAAATAGTCAAACTTCTTCTAGAAGTTCTTGTTTGATCCAGGGATACTTCCAATTGCTTTTTGGAGTAAGGAAGCACAATTTCTTTCATATTGTTTTTTTTTTTTGCCTCCCCCTGGGTCAACAATTAGGTAGGCTTATGGTAGGGTGATAAATACCAGGGCTAATGTAACTGACTCAACAGGAATTGTTCAAATAGAAACATGGAATTGAAAAACAGGAACTCTGTTGGTGGATAAGCTTGGTGGAGAAGAGATGTTAGGAAAATTGAGATCAAATCTAAATCAACAGAGAATTATAATTTACGTACAAGTGCCCCCTGACATCATAGGTGATCCATCTAAAGCTGGGTACACACAGTACCGATAAAGCCCCAATACCGTCCTCTTTATCAGTACTGTGTGTACTTTATTTTTCTCTGAACTAGCACGCGGCTGCCGAACGATCGGGTTGGCCGAATACTCGTTCAGAAAAGGGGGAACATTTCCTTTGGTCGCGGTAGACTCCCTATTGAGGTGTCTGCTGCGGCCGAGGGAAACACACAGTCCCGATCTTCTCCCTTTGCTGTGTAATAGCTGTGTATAGAAGAACGCTCAGGGCTGTGTGAATGCAGATCTTGCCATCTTTCGAAATCTGTAGTGTGTTTACTCAGCTTTAACCACATCTCTAAACACTGTCATGGAACGATTATTTTTTCAAAGCCATGGGAGCCCCCTGGTTTGTTATAAGTGGTGAAGCGTGAACGTTTGCATTGACTATTATGAGAATTCTTGCAACAGAGCTATCCATCTGGCCACAATGTATTGGTTTCATTTGTAATGTTTTGGTGAGATTGTAGCAATACTTAGATTGAAAACCCTTTATATTCTTCTTAACCTATTGAAGGAACTTTTAATTGTTTCCATAATATCTTTTATCTGTAATAACTGCTTGCACTAGTTTGTATTATAATGTACAGTGCTGAGTACCCAATAAGGAAGAAATAAATAATAAACCAGACATACATATTCCTAGAACATTTCATTTTGCTTAAGGGAACTCACATAGTTTCATTCCTCTATTGGATGGTTTTTATCTGCAGGAAGATAGACCAGTAGACAGACTGCCATTTGTAGCACTACCAGTACTGCTATAGGTGTATTTTCTCAGATACTATTCACTGACCTCTCCCTTGTAGCATGTCAGGCAGGTACCCACTCCATAGCAGGAGTTGCTATTCTAGGTAAAATCAGAGATTAATACATTAGGAGCTCTATGGATAAATACGGTGTAACTAAACCAGGCATTTTGCAATGTATGCAATTACAGAGAGCAATTGGATATAACGGGGACATAAGGATCAAAAGGATTTTTTGACTGCTATGTAATAATTATAACCAACTGACCAGATCCAATTCAAAAAAGGAAACAAGTCACGACCCGTGTGTTTTAAAGAAAATATACATGAAACCGGATTTGGGGACCAACGAATTCTCACTCACCCTCTGTTCATGTGTAAAGAGGGTCCATGTGTAAGGAGGGTCCATGTGTAAGAAGGGTCCATGTTTACGAAGGATCCATGTGTAAGAAGGGTTTAAGGAGGGTGCATATGTAAGGAGGGTCCACGTGTAAGGAGGATCCACGTGTAAGGAGGGTCCATGTGTAAGGAGGGTCCATGTGTAAGGAAGGGTCCATGTTTAATGAGGGTCCATGTGTAAGAAGGGTCCACGTGTAAGAAGGGTCCACATGTAAGGAGGGTCCACGTGTAAGGAGGGTCCATGTGTAAAAAGGGTCCATGTGTAAGAAGAGTCCATGTGTATTTTGTGTGAGGAGTGCCTCAAAAACACCCCCCTAAAACACCAATAAGCTATAAAATCCCACTTCGTAAATTTTATAAAGTAAATGTTGCCTGTTAAGCTGGATGAAGTATCTGTGTGTTTGGGCACTGTCAAAATCCACAATCCTCCTGACCCCAGTCACATGCTTCCTTGCTTTTATCGTCCTGTAACTGATTGCTAGAGATTATTATTTGTGTGACCAACTGTCAACAATTTTTTGGCCTACTATGACTGAGCATGTGCAGAACATAATGGTCGTTGAACCAAAAAACTGTGTATACTAGAATGCGGGTACTTGAAGCACAACTATGTTATTTTGGTTAATTCCCATGCCTAATCAAATGATATGTAAGACACTGATTCTGGTTTTATATCAATGTGTTCTGCCTTCTGGGTTCAGTGTTGTTCTGTGGCTTTAGTTGCCCTCTAATCAGACGCATCTACGGTGCTGAGAAGTTTTCAACGTGTAAATATGGAAATGTCTATGTTATAACCCATCCTGGATTTTCGTTCGTGTTGTGGGTTCAGTACGATCTGGCCGAAAATGGGAATCTGCAATAAAATCCCCAAATTTGGTTGCTGAAAACTCAGTCCCACATGATCCATCTTTTTTAAACTTGTAAATTATACATTATGTATAACCAGTTCTAAAGGTGTCAACGATAATTTCTTGTTCTTCCCCCTGAACAAAAAGCCTTAAAAAGAACCATTGCATTGTGGGTTAGACTGGTGTGGATTCTGTGAGTTTCTCAATGCAGTTTGGTAATTACTCACATTCCTAATTTGAACAAGTAGTTATTTCCAAATTGTGGTTTTAACGCACGCCCCAGTGAATGTTCAAATAGTTTGTCTGTTGAGTCTACTTTAATTGTATCATGCATTTTTGTGATTGGACCAAAGTTTCACCTTCCTCTGGCAGTCACCATTTATATCAATATTCAATTTCCAGACCTTGCAGAATTAACTTGGTTTATAGGGTTCGTTTTCTGTTGAAGTCCTTCTAAAAAACAATTTAAAATACTAATAAATAGAAATAAGACAAGAGGCATATTTATAAAGCCGTGGTGGCCTTTTTTTGTAAGTCATGCTAGCCAGTTTTAAAACACTGTCAGGGAATCAATAAAAGTTCTTATCGTATAAAATGGTTCTGATTTGCCAACCAATCCAGATCTTATTTATCATTAAGAGCTAACATCTGATTGGTTGGGGCAAAATTCGCACCATTTTTAACCATGAAAACTTTTATGAGTCTCCCTTTGTAGTGTTGCATGTATGTTTGCATGAAGGGGGTGTTACCCTCGAAACGTTGTGTGGACTTGTTGATTCTGGCCCCAATAACCGTTCATTTTGTGACTTGATGCAGGCTACCCTTGTTTTTTCTCTCATGTATGTGTGCACACATAATGTTGTGTCGTATGAATGTAACACAGTTGTATGCATGTATCGACACAGTATGATGTCATTGTAGTTATTTATTTATGTACACATAGTAGGTATTATTCATGCATCTTGTAGCACAATCTGTAGTTATACACAGTCTATATGTATCTATGTACATAGAAAAAAAGGTATGTATGTCCTGTTTGTATGTTTGTACATGGCATATATTTATGTATGTACCATATTATATATGTATCTTTGTACACAGTTTGTAGTATGTACACAGCATGTAGGTCTCTGTGTACAACATTATGCATGTAGGGGGGGGGGGGGGAGGGATGTATACATATATATGTCTGATGTACCCATTAATCATTAGCGTTTATGTTATGTATCTATGTCACACTTATGTATTATAGTATCTATGTACAACAATATGCTTGTATGTTTTGTTACTGTAACAGCACGGCGTCCCAAGTGGCCGTATTATAAATAACTATGCATACATACACACATCATTATATGTTGTACCGCATGTCATATATAGATTCATGTACACCGTATGTCAAGTTTGTATGTACACCATTGTGTATGTACACAATATGTATGTTTGTACCTGTATGTATGTCTTTAAAACAGAGTATGTCGTTACACATGTGGATCAGTAGCAATGTCATGTATGTATGTACCAGTATATATGTATGTGTACCCCTGTTGTATATACAATGTGTATCTATTAACACACAATTATTTAAATATCTATGTACAACGTTATGTAAAATGTACACGGGTGTATTGTATGTGTACACCATATGTTATTTTATACAGTGTTTAATGTGTGTTTGTGTATGTACATAGTAATGGTATGTATTATGTACACATGTGGTACATATGTATGCACAGCAGTATCTATGTCTATCTATGGTAAGTACAACAGTCCTATATGTATCTTGTACATAGTATGTATGATGTATGTACAGAACATATTCTGTATGTAGTATTTATGTATTTTATGTGTGCACAGTAATGTATACCTATGTATATGCACACACCCATATGATATGCTTTTATATATTCTGTTTTATGCCATGTATTTACCTGTAGTTACATTATGCATGTATGTACACATGGGTGGCGTGTGGTAATTTAGGGGGTACCCACTGTATGTATGTATGTTATACAGACATTATGTTTCCCCCCCCCCCCTGTATTTAATGGTGCACAGTATGTAGTATGTATTTATGTATTACACATTACATGTATCTATTACACTAACTGTATATAGTTATGTATATGTATCTATGTACACAATGTGTATGTATGTATTTATGTATACAGTATGTATGTTGTATATACTGTAGGTTCTAATTTCTCTATGTATAACTATACAATGTTAACAACAATTCACGGGGAAATAACATACACTATAGAACTACGTAAAATAATAAAGTATCATGCATTATACATCATAGGTTTCCATACTAGTGCTTGAACTCCCCCCAGACCAGAGGAAGGTCCCGTGCCGCAGACATCTAACACTCTAGGTGGAAATCGTTATTATGATGGAGCAGCACATTGACAGTAATGGGTTTTCCCTGTTTAGCTAGTTTCTGGGAAATCTTTTGCCTGGACCTTTATCATAACATGTTTAATATATATTAATGAGGTATTATTCTGTTCATTTAAAATACCATATTGCTACAACAACTAGTCTGGGCATGGAAATAGAACGACAAATATACCAGTGTATACCATAAAAAACCGAGGCAGGCCATATTTTAATGGTGATAAATATATACGATATACTATATATATCTATTTTTGTGTGTTTAATATACAGTAACATATTATACTTAGAGTCTATTTGGTTCCCTGGCCATTTGCCCTTTTTTAGATTTTTTGCAATAACATAAGTAACTAGAAATGAAAAGGAAGTAAAACTTTAAATTTGACTGTAATATTTTGCATTTTTTTTAAGAGAATGGGTGTGTCGGTGGTGGCAAGTTTTAAAACTCAATACCATTTTTATGGTAATAAATGGGACATTTCATAATTCATTCTGATTAAATGCATATATTTTTATTGTTTTTTGTGTATGGGGTGGGTGAGTATTGGAGTGTATCAGTAGGGAGTGTATACCTGTTTGTGAGTGTGAAGGGGAGGTTCTTTGTTATGACTGAAAAAACAACTTTTTTCACTGATTGGAATGGGGGTGGCATGGAAAATTAGGGTAGGATTGGTTTGAGGGTGTATTAGTAGGTGTGTGTCCCACTGTCTGTTACCTGAAGTTCGTGTCGATAGTCAAAAACGGAGTGTCTCTCTAATGAGGCAATATTAGCAAAAATGCTCATGGCAGCACCCTCTGCTAAATATCAGAGAGGCAGCAGGCAGCTCACTTTAAATTTTTCACCAATTTTTTTCTCTTATCTCTGGCGGCTAACTGCCAGCCTTCATCATAGGGTACGTGGTGTATTATCTGTGTGTGCAGATGCTGGGGCACATCTTATTTTCAACTTCTTTGGTGAATCTGGGCATTAGGCATGTAAGGTACCAGTCTGTGTGTATCTGGGCATTAGGGATGTTATATGTACCTATCTGGCCATCTGGGCATTGTTACATGTAGCTACTGTGGTGAGCTGTGCATGAGGGCCAACTTGGTTAGGTTAATGGGCACTTATAAATAATCTACCTGACGTGGTGGCGGCTTACAAACCCGTTTTGGAAAAAAAATCCTACAGGATTATGGTGTAGAAGAAATTCATTTTTGAGGACTGGATAAATAATGTGGTGATGTGAAGTTTTACAATCACCAAATGTTTAAACCACACACAATCCTGGAAGCTACGCACACCGATCCCTGGTTGCGGCGGCACATTTTATCGGGCCTAGTGTACATAGACCATAAAAAGTTTTTGGCTCAGGTGCCAAAATCCCTGGTCAAAACTGTGGGGAGGAGATACAGTCCACGAAAAAGAGGATGAATTCAATGGAAGAAGAAGAAAAGAAAAGAATTTGTCTCTTCATTCAAGCCAAATTTAATAGCCACTATTTTTTCAAATGGAAAAAACAGTCCTAGCAAAATAGTATTTCAATGCTATTTCACCCTCAATTTATGGGGGTTTGCCATTAGGGGCTACTTTACTGTTGGGCATCAACATCCCACGGTTTGACAGAATTTGACGCCCAGGAATTTAGCATTTTAGCAGGTACCTTTTCCTGTTCCTTGGGTGCACTATCTCTCATGTGCTCCTAGATTTCTTCTAGATGCTTAATAGAGATAATGAAATCAAGTTTTATTTTCTGCAAGTTTTGGGATTGAACCGTGCTTTAGTCAAGTGAATAAATGATAAATAAAATAGAATTATAAATCACGGAATGTGTATTATCTATTTTGTCACAATATGAAGAGGACCTTCCATACACTTTCTCCCCTTTGGGCAGCACGTTGGCTCAGTGGTTAGCCTGATACCGTTCAGCTCTGAGGTTCTTATTTCGATTTTTTTTTTTTTTCCCACCCTTGGACCCATCTGCACGGAGTTTTGTATGTTTCTCCCTGTGCTTTGCGTGGGTTTTCCTCTGGGCACTCCGGTTTCCCCCACAATCATAAGACTACTGATTGTTTGTACTATGTACATAAGTATTAGATTGTAATCTCTTTGGGCAGGGCCTATGTGAATTGAATAAATAATTGTAAAGAGCTGTGGATATGTAGCGGCTATATCAAGAAATAAAATCCCTACATACATACAATAACAAATACCTATAGGATACATCTAAATCAGCAATAATAGCTTCAAGGAAAGAAGGTATGTTCCGAGAGTTGACCCAAACCCCTAATCCAAGTGGAAGTCTGTGGGATGACCCTGCAGAGAACTTTACCTGAAGTTTTAAAATGACGTATGTCCTTCATTATTATTATAGGAAGGGGTTCTTTTTTAGACTGGGCCAATATTTCCCTTCCGCTTTATTTAGGAAGGATTACAGTTCCGTCTGGTGATATTTTAGAATATTGCCCTTTTATAATTCGGATAAGGATGAACCGTCCAACCCGAATAGCGGACATTCTCATTACATATTATTGCGGCCTTACTCTGCCTCTCCTTCTCATTTTCATAATACGAAACAACCCTTAGTGCCATGGTTTGGTAATTTTTCTTAACAGAAAATCTCTGCTACATGTCCTGTTCCTGGGGATGGAACCCTCTGGTGTTTAATATTATATCATTGTAGGATCACCCATCCACAGTTCCGATATTTGTTACAATAACGGGATCCCAATAATTGTATCTTAGCAGGTTGCGTGAATAACGCACCAAGATTATACTTATATGGCAAATAAGGGTTCTGTACATTGGCACTATTATAGCCACCAATGCCACATGCTAGAATAATGTATCACCTTAATGCACTTGTAGGTAGAAAGCTGGTATGGGAAAGCCGGGCTTTCTGACCAGACTGTGATCCTCATGATGGCAGGTAAGTACAGGTTGGGTCAGTATGGAAGCTTCTTCTATGTCCAGCTTAATTATAAAATGAAGATGCTCAAAGCTGGAAATCAATGGAATAAGCGACAGCTAAAGGTGGGAAATTTCAATTGGTTCTTTCTGATCAAAAACATTGCCTTGTGGTGGCTGTAAGATGTAATGGGAGTTCGAATAGACTCAGTTTCGCAATCGAATCTGAGGGTTCGAAGTCCCAACTAAACTTTCGACTGCCCCTCATGTAAGTTACCGTTAATTTCTATTCTAAGCACAATGGTCTCTGTCAACTTCAGTTGAATTTTTTACTCATTTTAACAAAATTTCCTCTGGCTAAACTCCCATGTTTAAAAATCACTTGTCATTTCTCTGTACACTTATTCCTATAGACTTTTTAAAACACTGTCCTTCATTGCCATTATAATCTAGTCTAATGATGTTCACTTAACTGTCCTTCACCTAATAAAGTGTTTTGGAAGTTTTCCATGATAGGAGGTGGGAGATGACAAGAATTGTACCTAAATACAATGATGTTGATGACATGAGGTTATATTGTACAAAATTCTTACTTCATCACACTCTCTGCACCACCAGGTACAATAGCAGGTGAATTCAGATTGGACCTTGCCCTCCCTGTAGGAACCGCTATAAATAAAAGATTGAACGCTGATGGTCTCAATTCTCTGGTTGCGTGGCATTTGACAATATTAAATCTAATTGTGTGATACTATGAATACATACCTAGTACACATATATGCAAACACTTGCTCCTAATTGTCCTTAATGGATCTCTCTGTGAGGCTGCTAATTCCAAGAGACAATAGTATCAGAATTCAACACGCTCGTTTAATTTCTACTATTTCTTGCGCCAAAAATTTTTATGAAAAGTTACCTGAACTTGTGCTAATTCCCAACTGTGGTGCATCAAGTGCTCGGGATATGGGCATGTTTTCCAGGCATCTTGTGCGTGTTTGCTGTGGAATGTGTGTTGGTTTTGCACGATCAGAGGGAATTTAAGTAACACAAAAAAATTGCAGATCTCTGAGCGTTCATTAATGGACCGCAGTCCCCCGCACCTATTGTGCCACTCAATGAGTCCACACTGGTGTGTGCTTTTTAAGATGTGATTGCAATCGTGGTTAGATTGTGTGTTAAAATGCTCTGATAGTGCTATAGCCTAAAGACAAAATTTCCTCCCTCCCTAGGGGATCTATCCAATAGTGGTGGGGTGGAAAAAGTGCTTCTTGCAAGAGTCCATCTTCTATTGGTTACGGCCAATGAAAGGAGGCCCAGGAATGTCCGGCTTATCACTATGTATAAGTCAGTTTGTTACTGTGCGTTGCTGTGGATCTGTGCCGTCCCCCTATGATCTTTAAGTGGTGGGCTACACCTAGTGGAAGTAAATGGGGAAATCCCACATGAGCAAGCATAACGATCAATAAGAATGGAGCTTTCACTTGATAAAGATAAAAAACGTTAATTTAATGATAAATAAATAAATAATGATAATCACTGTTGCTCATAAGTAACAACATCAATACACTTATTACTGTTAAGGAACCTCCTGATCATGGCACTTCATCATTTTCAACTGATTCAGCGACTGCAAGTAAAAGTTGTGGTGGATTCTTAGGAATGGATCCTCTTAGTGAATACGTAAGACCATCACTGATTATGTCATCATGAACATATCACAACATGAAAAGGTCATTGAACTCCAACAAACAATCGAACAATACGGTTCCCATGACGTCTGCACATTCTTGGTTTTCCATTCCAATTTAAGTAAGGCTCTGCCTGACCTGGCAGGTGGGAGGGAAATGTTTTACATTTCATTGGTTGGTTCTGGAAACCTCACATTGGAATTTAAATGTCAAACCCCAAATTCCGCATCAAATAACACATTTCAACAGGTAACTTCATGGTAACAAGCATTTGTGGTGAAATGTCCGTACCAATATTTTATCTTTCACAACGGCAGAACAGGAACCGTACCCCCATCCATAACACCCACATGGAGGCATACAGAGAGAAAATGAACAGAACATTAAAAAGAAAACTTCTTCTATTTATTTAAGGACCTGCTCTACATCTCGCTCAAGCCGGAATGGAAATGAAATAATTTGTGTAATAAAAACTTCATCTTCCAAAGGAAAGCAGGCTGAAATTCCTGGACTAATTTGTGTAATAAAAACTCTCTCCAAGGAAACGCATCCTGAATTCGGAAAAGAAAATGGGATAAGTGCTAACTGATTGGCACGTGACTGTTAAAGATCTGATAAAAGGACAGAGGCCAATTTATAAAACATCGTTATCGTATAATACCGATTGGTGTTCTACGATATGGGCCGTTATCATAAAATACTGATAGTTCGTGTAAAATACCGATCGTTACGTAAATGTTGTAGAATAACAGTCGTTATTTGTGGATAACGGTCTTCTGTTGAATCGTAAAAGACAATCGGTATTCTATGATACGGTACCCGGTAGATTTACAGTACGATATCGTAGGATTATGGTCGATATCGAAAATAACGGTCCATATCCGTAAAACCCCGATCTTTATTTACGATAACAATGTTTTATAAATAATGGCCCAAGGAGTTTGATATTGCGCAGCAACTATAATGCTCCGGTAGGGCTTAAGCAACACATGAATGTAGGAGGTTTCTTTTTGATGTAATTGCCTGTGACCAGTCCTACATACGTAACACATTAGCATTCTCCAACACTTTTTATCTGACAAACCTTTTCTTTCTGTTAAATACTCCACTACCTCTGGTCCCTATCATATAATGATAGCAAGTCTGTGCGAATGCCCTAGCAGAACGAGGGCTGTGTGAGCTTTTAGATAGGCGATCTTAAGGGATATTTTTATCAGATGAAAATTTTAAATCATCATCACTAGGCTTCCTATCGGTCCCTCAATTACATTAGTTTTTCAACCAGGCCAATAAATCTTTGTTTTTGATTGTTTATTTCTTTACTGCATAGTAGCCTAGTAAATTGAGTGTTAAATCATATACCGTTATTTACCCCTACTAACAGTTGAATCAAGGGAGGCAAAAAACAACCAGCTGGTAAAAAAAGGCGGGGGATTCCTTCCCGATTTCAAATGTCAGTATATGTAATTAATACCCAGTAATTCTCAATATTATATAGTATCCCCCTTTTGGGGGGGGGGTTTTTTACCAACCAGACTACAGTGTTTAAATATGTATTAATACCATAATTCTCAATATTATATTAAGTATCCCTGTTACCCAATCTGACTACAGTATCATGTATTATACCAGTAATTCTCAATATTATATGTAATCCCTGTAACCAACCAGAACTACAGTAGATGTTTAACACAAGTATTCTCAATCTTTTATATAGTATCCCTGTACGCTTGTGAGGTTCTCATTTCATCCAGGTCATGTATATCTGATGTATTCATTAGATCAACTGGACTTGAAATGTATTCTGAAGCGTTTTTCGCTAGTCCCATTCCGACTGGCTTTCTCATTCAGAATGATTGTTAACAAGAAGCTGTGGCAATTTATGTACCTGGAAATCCCAATTAGCCATATCACCATCGCAGGGGTTAAGGGTGGTGATTAGATAGGGCTAAGAGGTGTTATCGAAACGCCCTAGAGTAAGGTGTTACAGCATTGTACATGGCAGACAGTTGGTGTCGAACCCCCCCACCCCCACCCCCACCCCCAGATTGGAAGATATAGTACTCGGTGGCGAAGAACGATGTGTCCTCTGAATGGTGGACATCTCTCTTCACTTTTAATACCCACCAGGGGGGCTGTTGACATGGTGAAAACCGCTAGGCCAAACAGCACTCTTTACCATCAGAACTGATCTCAACCCATAACAGGTGTGTTTCCTTGTTGGACTTGTGCCTGAAGACCACCTATTTCAACATACAGGGATAGTTTTCCTATAAGCAAAACATGATGTGCTCTGGGGATCTCCAGTTTCACCTATTGTGGCCACCTTTACTGGAGGAAGTATTAAACACAGGCGCTTATACCTTTAAGGGCATAGCCACCCCCAGCCCTGGTTTCAGATCTGTTGATGACACCTGGGTTTAAATCCCCCAGAGAGGAAGTCAAGCTTTCACAGAACACATTAATGGGTGGACCAAACATTAAATTCACAAGGCAAGAGGTACAACACCACAAACTGGCTTGCTTGGACTGCTTGGTGAAGTTAAGGAAAATTGGAAACTGGAGTAGAGGTTTACAGAACCACACACACAATCAGTAATTGTGATGTTTGACTACACCACCCTTTAGAATCACAACGGGGTGTCATCAGAACCCTTCACACGATCCGAGAACATCCCACTAGCAAACAGAGGCGAAGGCTAAGAAAGGAACATCTCATAGGAGCCCTTAAAACTTTTGATATCCCGAGACTGGGCCTTTGTCGAAAAGCGTAGCAGGAAAGAAAGAACACAATACCAACAGTGAAAGGGAAAGCAAGACAGTGAAGACAGGTCATCCCATATGGAAGCAGTGGTCTCCGAGAAATAATAAGAATTTTCAAAAAACATCGTACCCTGTCTGCTTGAAAAACCGAACACACACTGAGGCAGCAATTGTACAATCCGAAAGGACCCCATACCTAAACACAAGAAGCGACATCATATATGCCGTGCAGTTGCAGTGAGAATTGCTCTGATTTGTAATTGGGGGGACCAACAGCACTGACTGCATCAACGTAATGGCCCAGCACAGAGAGCCAATTCCCTCGTCAGACTCAGGCCGTTTATCTTCATCTTAAGGATAAAGGACATACCTTTGAAGATTGTAATGTTAACATACTGCGAAGGAACGTTGACTGGTTCAGAGAGGTGTGAAGGAGGGCCATTTTATGTGAAAATAAAGAAACCAAGCCTAAATAGAGTGGGGTGGTTCGACACCAACTGTCTGCCATGTACAAATTCTTGTTTTAACACCGACTTACTCTGGCGTCCGATACACTCTTAGCCACTATCCTAATCCACCCTCTAACAACTTGCTGTGATATGCTAATGGGGATGTTCCAGGGTAACATAATGCCACAGATTCTTGTACAAGTCCATTCTGAATTGAGAAGCCAGTCGGATGACTAGCGAACGTCTTCAATGAACTACATTTCAAGTCCATTGAATCTAATTGATACCTCATATAAGTAGCCCCTGTACCAACCAAACTACATATATGTATAATACCAGTATTTCAATATTATATGTATCCCTGTACCAACCACACTACGTAATAATGTATTAATACCATACTTCTTCAATATTAATATAGTATCCCTGTACCAACCAGAACTACAGTATATATATTAATACCGATTAATTCTCAATTTTATATGTATCCCTGTAACAAACCAGAACTACAGTATAATGTAGTAATACCAGTTTCTCAATATTATATAAGTATCTCCTGTACCAACCAGAACTACAGTATATGTATTAATACCATAATTCTCAATATTTATAGTATCCCCTGTAAACCAACCAGAACTACAGAATGTATTAATACCATTAATTCTCAATATTTTTATAGTATCCCTGTACCCACCATAATACCGTAGATGTATAATACCAGTAATTTCTCAATATTCTATAGTATCCCTGTACCAACCACAACTACAGTATAGTATTAATACCAATAATAATTCTCAATATTATATAGTAGCCCATCACCAGAGAACTAAGTCATGTATTAATACCAGTAATTCTCACAATCTTATGAGAGGAGCCTCCCTGGACCTAACCAGCACTACAGATATGTATTAATACCATTATTCTCAATATAATATGTTTTCCTTGTACCATCCAGAACTACAAGTAATGTAGAAACCATTAATTCTCATATGTATATATAGTATCCCGCTTCCACAGAACTACAGTATTGTATTAATACCAGTAATTTTCTCAATATATATAGTATCCCCGTAACCAACGAGAAACTAAGTATATTATCATACAGTATTCTCAATATTATATAGTATCTCTTTACTAACCAGAACTACAGTATATGTATTTAATCCAGTAATTCTCAATATAAATAGTTTCCTTGTACCAACCAGACTACAGTATATGTATTAATACCAGTAATTCTCAATAGTATCTAATATCTCTCCCCGTCCTCAACCAGAACCTACAGTATATATTAATACCAGTAATTCTCACTATTATATAGTTCCTATCCCCCGTAACCAATGAGACCTACAGTTAATGTCTCATACCAGGTAATTCTCAATATTATATAGTATCCCTGTACTAACCAAACACAGGATCTGTATTAAACCAGTAATTCTCATCTAATATAGTTTCCTTTTACCAACCAGAACTACAGTCATGTATCTAATACAGTAATTCTCTAATATTATATAGGTATCCCTGTATCACAACAGACTACAGTATTTATAAATATCCATTTTTTTAGTTTTAGAACTTATTAGGCCACTTTTGTTTGGCCTCAATTATATATTTGATTAAGGTTATAATATCCCTGCACAAATGATCGCTTCTTCTCCATATATAAACAGACTTACCTTGTCTAATCTTAATGCATAGTCGGTCCTCTCTATTTCCCCTGATTAATTAGTTGACCTTCTCTGAACTCTTTGCATAACCTTGTCAATGAAAGACCCGTCTCCCTTTGACAAACTCTAACGTATTTGTTTCTTTTGTGCCATAGGACCCTGGTCTGTGTACAGAGAGAGTGAACTTTTATTCTATCTATAGTCACTATTGGTGATAGCCTTGTGTATATATATTGCTTTTGGCATGTCTATGATAAAAGTTATATCCGTATACTGTATCTGGTGTGCTATAGTTCCAAAGAAAAAGACCAGTAGTATGTTAGCATAACACTTTTGAATGTATAAAAACACAAATTTGCTCTCGTGCTCTGAATTTCTGACATTTCCTAAATCTGAATTCTGACAAAGCCATGATTTCCCTACAAGGGTCTGAATGAAACCAGATCCCTAGGTTGCCTTTAGAATGTCGATCCAGTAAATGAGACAAACTGGTGTTATGTCAACATCAAAGCCTTTCATTTCACTACTCCAGAGGAATAATATTGTAATGATGGACTGACATTGATACAGTGATGAATATAATATCTGTTTTACTGACTCCGAATGACAAGGATAAAGACTCTGGGTATGACAGCACTGCGCAAGATTAGCAGCTTCCACGGCTCTGGTATTCTTAATGAACCAACACGATTTACACGTTTACGGTATTAATATTTTCCATTGTCCTTTTTATTTCCACTCTTCCATGTGTAGTTTCACAGAAGGTCTCCAATTCTTAATGGTTGGAATTATTTAATATATTGTCCTGCAAGCCTCCATTCTATGAACCTTGCAGGGCTTAAAAACGACATCCTGGAGATGAATAAAACCAAGTGGAAAAACAAGTAATACAAACAAACCGTTGTCATTATTTATCATCACTGATAAAGATTTCAGGACATCTACATTGGCAGGTTGGTAAAACTAATAATTCAGTTCCCAAGTTATCAATATATAAATCCAGACGTTACTTAGTTTTCTATAACATAAATACATTTCCAGGGAGATGCAAATAAGAAGTTACAAAAAGTTAACCTGCGCTAACGTGGCAGAGGTTGTACACCCTGGTTCATTCAGAATAGATTTGTTATCTTCTTATCTTCAACTAGCTAACTTGATAAGAGGTGACAATATTTAATTGTGCGGGTTTATGTGCACAAACCAAATAATGTTCCTTTGTACTCTTCTACTAATGCGTTAAATAAAATCTGATTGGTATGCGCTAATAGCACAATCAAAACTACACCCATAATATAGCCCCATACTAGTGCACAAACTAAAGGGCAATTTGGCCACCCACATCACATCAAGGGATTCATTCTTGGTTCATTAGGTTAAGGACCCAGGGGTGATTACCTAAGTGTTAGTCCTCATCCGGGTACTAAATCCACTGGTAGAGGGGGGACCGTAAAACTGCCCTTTAATTTCATCTGGCGGCCTAGCAAACGGAGAGAAACCCATCTATCAATATTACACTATGTAGCATGGCGAGGGCCCAATAAAGCATCACTTTTAACTAACATTCTCAAGGGTTATTAAATCAAAAATGTTCTTATGTTAAAACGGTGCTAATGTTGCCCCAACAAATAAGATGTTTTGTTCTTTAAATGATTAAACAATATCTGATGGGTTGAGGAAAAATTTAGCACCATTTTAATTGATAAAGATTGAACTCTCCCTGAAAATTTTACAAAACTGCCATCTGGTCATGCATTGTATATTCAGGATCCAAATCCATCCCCAGTGCAATGTCATAGCCACCATACACCAACGAACAAAATGTTATTTGAGCCTCATGTACCGAGTGAGTCCTTACCAATAGGAAACATGCAGCAATTTACAATAAAATCTCATTGTTGTTCAAACAAACACCAAGCAATCTCAGTGTAACATCTTTCCTGTTTGGGTTTAATGAAGCGAGAAGTCTTGTGCACGTTACTTAC
The DNA here is from genome assembly GCA_019447015.1 of Hymenochirus boettgeri. Classification (NCBI taxonomy): domain Eukaryota; kingdom Metazoa; phylum Chordata; class Amphibia; order Anura; family Pipidae; genus Hymenochirus; species Hymenochirus boettgeri. The sequence goes on along the minus strand of CM033469.1, from coordinate 361,500,047 downwards.
TATCACTTCAGGGAATGGATAGTTGAAGGGAGTTCAGAAATCTGAGCTGAATGCTGGATACCAACAAGTATCACTCTACCACCAGGAACCAAACCTAAGGTCCGAGCGGCACATTCACTGCCTAAGACTAGCCTGTGCAAACATTACCACACACTTTACCCATAGCTGTTTATAGAGACTTTTAAAGGAAAGCAATAAATAAAATAGGGTCATACTTTGTTCCTTTTTAAATTAAAGTAGCACCAGCGCTCGGGAAGCTTCTGTTCCGTATAGAACCTTTCCCGAGACTCTGAAATATTATTACAGTAAGATCATTGGTTAACAGGAAGGTTTAACCCTCCCTAACTATATTTACCCGTCCGTTTCTGTCAATCAATTTCTAACAGCGAGGCAGGATCAAGGATAGCAAAACCCATTAGCGTGATCCATGCCAGCTCCTCGACAGGTCCCGACTGCTTCCGGCTAAACAATAGCCGTGTGCACGTATCTGTGTTGGGCTCTGTTACATGTTCCTGGGCTCCTTTACCGTACCGATCTCCATTAACTTCAATATAAGAGGAACTTTACTTCCTGAGTGAACTGTTCCTTTTAACGTGTGGTCAACAATAGATGCTTTCCATAGATCAATCGAACACATTCACACATCGTGGTTATAGTTTGTTAAGTTTGTCTGTTTGAGTCTGACCAAAGATATGTACTGGAAAACTTCCCCTAAAGAATGAGCTCAGTTTCTTTATAAAAATAAAGGAAGCTTTGACAGTCGATGTTTGGATTTTGAGAATAATTGCACTCATAGAAATGTCGCCTTGTTTCATAATGAAATGTAAGAACAAGAGTCCTCCCCTTTTACCAACAGAGAACCTGAATGGTTTTAGCCCTAACGAAATTGTTTACTAAGCAGATAAACACACAAACTGTGATGGTCTGTTATTTCGTACTAAGGCGGTACAAGAAGGACTATTGTCCCGCCCGAGTGCTCGCTCTGGTGAGAGCCAGTGGGACAAATGTCCGTGGGTGCGGCAAATTCGGCCGGCTCTGCAGCCGGCCGCCCCAACACCGAAAATTTGCTGGTATGTACCCAGCCTTAAAGTCTGCTTTGAATGGTAGGATGACGGATGAGTTGAATGAGATGTGAGGTCAATCTACAGCTGAATTTTTGTTTCCTAAAAATTCATGCCAAAACCCAAGTTCTCTAAAAACATCGTCTTTCTGTAATAAAAGTCCATTTTAAAACTGGAATTTTGAGGGGGCAATAACCTTTTCGACACAAAATTTTGTAAACTAAAATTCCTGCAAACTAAAACTCGGCAAAATTACCAGCATTTGTAAACCGTCCTGTGGACCAAGAAGTTGTAACTATCTGTAATGACAAGAAGTATAGGCGGCGCTGGTCAAATTTCACCCAATGCGTGCTGTGACGTATCTCACGTGAGACTGATTTAGCTGTAAGGCACATTCAAGAACAATGTTCTTGAAGGAACTTTTGGCGCTTCTTGAAGCCAGTGTTCTGAATACACATCTTCCAACGGATGGTTACAATGCCCCAGGTCTTTCCTTATAGGAAACCTTGTCCTGTTAAGATGGGGTGCGTGGACCTTTGTGGCGCTTGTAGCCATTGCCGGTTTCCTTTTTCTGACAGTTTAATCCCCCTTTTTCAGGGGACGTACTGGAAACCCTCAACAAATAGCCAATTAGTGTAGCAAATTGTGGCCCGGGGGTCATTGCCCCTCTGCCTACGTCCCAGTCCGTCCCTGTCATTTTAAAGAAGAACTGTTAGTTAAAATCACCCAAAGCCCACCCAAAAGGATAAAGCTGCCAGAGCAGATTACCTCTTATTGTAGCCAAAGGTCTCCTGTATCACCGTAATCCGAAATCATGGCCTGGGCCAATCAGGAAAAGCATGTATTTTTAACCTTTAAGTATTCTCTCAGGGGAACTCTCTCTAATTGTTTTTAACCTTTTCCGTATCCTTCAAGTCACTAATTAATGCAATCAAACTTTTTTCTCACTCTACATTGTTTTTGTGTTACCGTCTCCAATCTAATTTGGTGTTATACCTTGTGCACAAATTTCATTTTGTACTAAAAAACATTTGTGTGAACTGCATTGGTTTGTATTGGTCCTACACGTCATGTTCGCATCATTGAAATGATTATAGATCTAATACGGGATATTTTTTTCCTGCTTTAGCATTTTTTAGCTATGTTTTTAATTAATGTTGCCTAAAACTTTAACAGACACGCTTTTATTCTCTTTTAAGAAAAGTTTGGTATCTGCATTTGTCTGACAAGGACAGCCGGGCAGATTCATTTGATGTTTACAGCTCAAAAATACACGAGAATTGTGAGCAGGTTTACATGCGAAAATAAGCAGGCATGCAAGCGAAAACGTCTGACCATAAGCGATGTCTGACGCCAGAAATAATCACAACTTCAAGTGTTACGTTGACAGGTTTGCCTCTCCTGCGTTATTATTCCCAATTGTCCACGTCAGCGTTTTATCGTATTTCTTGTGTATGTAGTATTAATATGGGAACAGCAATGTTGTAAGACCTCATAAACAAGGAGATGGGGTCAGTTTACATGTTTGTAAAGTCTATTTCCCTGGCAGGTGAATCTGCTCCATCCAGAAATCTTCCAACTGTAGTCTGTCCAGTGTCCATCTGTCCATTTATGGATAATGTTAGTGCCACCCGGACCTACAACAATTTCGCAATGGATGAAATGATGAGTACAATGAAGTGTCTGGGATGTGCAAACAGAAGTTCTGTTCCATTCAAAACTCCATATTGAACAGCACTTTGGGATGAGGATGAAATGTCAGAGTTTCTGCTTCAGCCTATGGATTATAGAATGGGGTGGCAATCTTCTGTCCATATAGTGCAGGGGTGGCAATTACATTCACAAGGGGCTGCAAGAGAAATGAGAAATTGTTGCCAAGGGCATGGACCAATAGATTCAGTGAAATTTTGGGTTTTAGAAAATGTAATTAGTATTGTGGTTCATTGGAATTCTGTTTAGATTATTACCAATGCATTTTTTACAAGACGGTGTGTAATGCTTTTAGATCCATTTCCATCAGATTCAATTAATCAATTGAGTCATTATTTTTTAAATTAAATAACATAATACAATAAGTCAATTATCCCAGCTTGAGAACAATCAATTAACTTAAGATTTTTTGGGTATATGAGAGTAGTTGAGAGCCAATCAAGGGGCAGCCAAAAGGCCGCTTGGCCCCCGGGCCTTCTTTTGCCCAGGTCTGGTATAGTGTATATTTGTGATATGACTCTTATGCTTAGGAGCCCCGTTGAACTGCATAATGGTGAGTGGTGAACAGCTTACAGCTCTTGGTGCAAATAATCATGGTCTCAAATACAATGGTCATTATTCAGAAGAAGACAGCGACATTCTTATAGGCTGGTATACACACAAGGCCTATTTGTCCCGACTGAATTGCTCGCCACGAGTTAGCGCTCGATCCCGGACAATGTACTGTCGGTCAAGGCATAGTGGCTGTGCGTCCCTGGGAACTAACATCAATCGGATTACTGATCAGGACGGACAAATGGATGATCAAGGTTCGGTCCGTGGGCCGCACCCCCAGCCAGCATTTTTTTCGTCCGAACATATGTTGTGTTGCCCAGCCTTAATCTGCAAGCAACCATCATATGTTATCAAATGCTTTCTAACCCATAGTAGACCCAGAAAAAACGTCTTATTTGGTTGGGCAAATTCAACAGTTTAGGCACTTATAAGGCAGTAATACTGTGGTGATCTCATGTAACTGTTCCCTTTATGCTTTCTAATCGCTTTTTATCGATTCGAACTGGCCCATTCTGAAAAGATTTGGATCAATGGGAATTTTCGAAAAATTGTCAAAACTCGGGAACTTAGCATTCCAAAAGATAACAAATTAAATATTAAAAAATCTCAAAATTTAGCTTGAAAATTCTGTTCTAAATTTAAAATGCGCAGTAAAAAATTTTGTTTCAATTGAGTTTGAACTGGATTCAGACTTCAACAAGTTTCTGCCGAATCTTGGCGGAAAAATGGCCCCTCGTTTCTCCTCCATATATACATAGTTCTAACTCTAAACTGCATAAAATTATGACTGCTGTTCGTGCCAAATCTGATCACAGATTATCGATTGACAATTAAATAATTCTAGTTGCCCATACAATGCCATTGTAGTATTTTGTTCCTCGCATGGTACGGTAGGAACAACATGGAATGTTGCCGGGCGTGATTAAATATAAGGAGGACCTACTATCCTTCTTCCTGCTCTAGAATTATGAAAGTACCTTGGGCTATCAATGTTCCAATAGGGAGCCAGAAGAGCCTAGATACCCAGTGTTCCACTGACAGCAAGCATCAAACTCTAGAAAAAACACTATACATGAACAGCAACTCCTACATTATTATTCCAGTGATTAATGATTGACAGGGTAGTTTTTTTTTGGCTACTAGTGGTTTCTCCTTAATAAAGGCTCCATGTACTAATAAATGTGCATTAACTTCATCCCTATTTGTTAAATAGGTTTTCTATGTTCACATGATTTTGACGTGTCCTATCTTAATAAAATTACTTCCATTGTACCTACATTGATCGAACATATATTAATCTTCATCACCGTTCCCAACTTGTCTTCCAGAGAAATGCTCAGCGAGTATTATTTGAAAAAAATGGTTCTTACATGTTATCATTAATCTAAGGGCTGCAGACGAAATTCCTCGCTAGTGTGCTTTATTTAAAACAGCAGGTTGGGGGCATTCATTTGATGTGCTGTGTGGACTAAATAATTGAACTCAGGCATTATTTTATTTACTCTTCACCTACTATTGTAACCAGGTCCACAATCAGAAGAATGAGAGAACTTTCAGCGAAACTAAAATAAATAAATGTCACCCCTGGTGTTCTTACTCGCAGATCTAAGACAAAAGCAATCTCATGACTTTAACACGAAGTATCCTGGTCTTACATAACAGGGTTGGTAACACAATTCAAACATTCCAATTACGTAGGGCATCAGCGGGTGGTCTCACCTTTGTGTTCCTATGATTGGTTTGTCGCAGCCAAATTACAGTGTGTACCATTTAAATCATGCTGGATACTTTGCCTATGGCATAACGATCCTCCTAGTCCTAATATTACTTCGAGGAGATTTTTAACTGGATTGGGGAAAAACACTGCAATAATATAAAAAGTTAACGATTCAAAATTGAAAAATACTGGAAAACGAGGATCCCAGGAAGCCAATCGGCACAAACTAACTGTCCTTAATTGGGTTTCGATAAATAATGATTATAATGGCATTCGTGGGATTCCAACGTCTCTTTCTGGTGCTAATGCTTATCTGGTGTCTGTGGATAAGTCACAATCCAGCAAATCACAATGGCCCTTTATGACCCTCTCCATGATTCTTTACTAATTGCGCCAAATACCTTATGTCATGAACCTGGGCAGATCCTCTGCTAATGGAGAAAAGATTTACAGTTATCCAAATCTCGTATAACGTTCTCTGGCGAAATCAGTGCTAATTTCTTCAAACAGTAATTGTATTGGGCATAAGTCCTGTTTCATGGAATAACTATTACCAGCCTTGTGCGTTACATATTACACTACGACAACAAGGCTGGATTTAAGTGGAAACACACAGCAATATCCAAATAAAAAACCTTTCCCCGTGCCATTGGAGTATATATAGTTTATAACATTTAATGTGCAAACTACACAAGCAATGGGTTAGTCATTCACCATTGGAATTATTTCCAATTCCTGGCTCTATTATGTATTGCTTTCACACCGTCGGATATTTTACCGCTAAAATGAAGGGAGTAAACCCAGTAAAGGATAGCAAACGTGGTGAAAAATGACGTAACTCCACTTTATAGATACAGTATATTGTTTTAAATTGCTTGAGGGAGGCCAGGTAGTTTGAGATGTCTAGAGTTATATCTGTTGTATTCAATTAGATCAAACTGGACTTGAAATGTAGTTTCTTGAAGACGTTTCGACTAGCATCCGACTGGCTTTCTCAATTCAGAGAAAGCCAGTCGGATAATGAGAAAGACAGTCGGATGACTAGCGAAACGTCTTCAAGGAAACAATTTCAAGTCCAGTTGATCTAATGAACTAACAACGATTTATACCGATGAAGATGGAAGCGAACCTTCACAGTCTAGAGTTATGTGGAGCTGTCCTTATTGCTACTTTTATAAAATAGACGTTACTGGTGAATAAATGTTGATGTTTCCAGCATAAAACAATAACTTCTATTGGTTTTGCATATAGCAGCTGTGCTTTTCAATCAAATTGGATTTGGTTTGATTCAGTCACCCTTGGAGTCACCTCACTATTAGGCAGTTATTAAACAGAAACATCGAACTTGTAGAAGATTTCCCATGATCTCAGCAGCTGTAGTTAACCTTGGTCCAATAATATAGATGGGGCAAAGTATGCATACTTTCTATTGATTTTCCTAATATAGGCCGCTAGAAAATGAGTGCTTTACATTGTATTTTGATCTATTCACATCTAAAGGTCCTATCCTACGTAGGAAATCTACAGACAAGCACAGTGGAGAAAAACTCCTTGCGTAATGTTCAAAGTACTGTTGATCATGCACCATCAAGTTCCCAATTCTTTCTCCATGGCATGTCGTTACGTAAATCACGAGTGGGAGATCTCCACTGCCCATGCCGCAAACCCTCCATAGCAGGAGGAGGCAGGTACGTGATTACACACACTCCTACTCTTCAGTTCCTGGACTTGTTTAGCCTGCAGGAACAACACCTATACAGCAAAATACGAAAGGTAGGTGTATTTAACCTAACTAGTGGGCTCAAAAACACGTGGGGCAAAATTTAGATGGGGGGGGAAATCCCTTTAAATAAATGCAAACTAATGATTGAAGACAAAGCTATTGTATACCAGCGGACAGTTGAGACCCCATTTGAAGAATAAGATTAAATCACCGTAGTTATATCAAAAGTCTTACGTACTCGCTATTTAGTTGAAACCAGTGATCATTCCAACCAAATGCAAAGCCTTATAGTCCCGTTCCCATACAAACAGTCTTTCCAGAAAAGTAATTATTTTATTACATTTGTACAATAGAACAACCCTTCCAATGGATTTATAGACGTATTGATTTGGTCCTACGTTTGAAAAATGGACAGAAAAGATCCTTATCTCTCCATTGCACAATGGCCCATCAATCTCTGGATAAGTCAGGAAACTGGGACATTTTTTCCTCCCCCATATAATCTAATCTCAATCAATTATGATGCCACATAGTAAAAACTCAGAAAAAAAAGTGGCTAAGTGCTCACTCACAAACTTATGGCTAAGATTACTAGTGTTTAAAAAAATCCCTGTTAATAATATAAACAAATGAAATGGGACCTCTTAACAGGGTAGATATAGAAAACATCAAAAAAAGTGTCCTCTCCATAACCCAAACCCACCCACAATATCGCATAAACTATAGTAAAACAAATACCAGTAAATGCGTTTACACCACACACTACCCCCTACAACACAGAACCACATGTGAAATTTATGAAGTGGAGTTGTTTTCAAAAGTCAATTCAGGCCGAAATCTGGAACATCCCTAAATGTCTAAACCTTCCTCTACTCAATGTAATGACCCAAATATGACAAATATTTTGGGCAGCATTGACACTTCTAAACATGTTATTATTTTTAAAAAAGATAATAAAATTAATTGCTAGTATATTACATTTTAGATCACATTCTATGGCTCTAACTCAAAGTGTGCTAACAGGCCAATTCTATTCATGCTGCTGGGTCCCTCCCCTCCTACTAGATGAACAACGGACTGTCTGGCAGGGTTCCAGATCTGTGCCTGTCCCCAAAGCGGGGGGGTAGGGACATATGTCACGGTGACACACAGTAGGCGGATCGGGCATGGGCAAAAGTGTTGCTAGGAGCTGGGCCACAGCCAGAGCGGAGTTTGGTCACTGGGCAGGGCTGCTAGGGACGGTCTCGGGACAGAATTTCAATGACTGTGGGACTAGAGATTTTGTCCCGGCAGTAGGGGCAATCCCATCAAAATAGGGATGCTTAGCAACCCTGCTGTCTGGCCGTGAGTTTAATGTCCTCTTTAGAACAGATTACTCATCTGAAAATGTTGTACTTCTACCATTGCATTCAAACGACATAAACTCCATCACCAAATGAACATAAATACTGTGATCTGTAAATACCAAAGGTAAATACCAGTCATTTAATTATCAGTGATTTAATTCCATAATATTGTAGTCGCTGAATCCCATGATCTGGAAATTCCAACTGTCAGTAAATCCCAGGATCTGTACTGCAGTCAGTATATAAATGAATGTTCAATTCTGTGCCAGAAATAACCCTGTATTTGAATGTGGGACCTCCTTAGACTTTATGTACTGACCACAACATGTGTTCTAGTTAAATACAGACCAGGATTAACCATGAGACAAAGCAACTTTTCCCATCTGGAGATTTCATAAAGACAACCTGCACGCTGGCACAATATATCAACACTGATGTTGCAGCTCTTTTTAGTTTGACATTTTAATTCCAGCTATGGCTAGTGTTAAAGCCTGCTGATGGGCGAATCCCAATTGGGTTTGCAGAACGTGATATTTGAATCTCTCACAGTTATGCTAATTATAGAGCTATGGTCATTTTTGTTACAAAACTGGTTATTGACAAAGAACCTCATTTACCCAAGGTGCTGGGCACAAAACTGTTATTAAAGTTGTGAACCTTTTTAATTAAGTGAATGTGACTTTTACAACCAGGTTGCAGTGGCCTGCGGCAGTTTTCTGGAAACAAACTGGGCAGCCAGTGCAAATCTATTCACAAATAGCGTGGCTTTTGGTGAGAACTAAGGCTGTTTACTTTTCACACTAAATAACTTGATTTCCCGAGAGCCCTGCTTATAACGATAATGGCTCTCAGTGAATAAATAATTGTTTTGATGTTTAAAATGTCGCCGTTGAAACGTTTGAAATTAAACTGATAATTTTGTGGTTGTACCCAAAATACTGCAACAAAATTGCCATTTCGTAATTTCAACATTTTGTGACAAATCGGTCTGTATTTAACTAGAACAAATGTTGTGGTCAGTACTAAAGTCTAAGAAGGTCCCATATTGAAATGCAGGTGTTATTCTGGCACAGAATTGACCATTAATAGATACTGACTGCAGTACAGATCATGAGATTTATGACAACAATATGACCATTGGTATTGCAGGTCGTGGAATAAAGTGACTTTGCATGTTAGAAGTCCATTTTTCAGATGATAAATTATAATCTAAGGTGGTTGTTAGGTTTGAACTTAAATAACTTGATTTCATCAGGGGCCCTTCTTTTACTGATAGCGGCTCTTGATGACTGAGCCCAAAATGACTTGTTTTTGTAGACTAAATGTCCCCTGTAAATTCTGCCAACATTTTGTCATGAAACTGATAATATTTTTGCAGTTGAACCCAAAATCTGCAGATAATTGCCATTTTGTAATAAAACATTTTGGGGCATATTATATAAGGATTGTCTTTTTTTCGCCAAATATTAGCGCAGCACAACAGGGAAAATAGCGCCATTTGGGGCTTCGTTTCGCCTTATTATAAAAAAGCGAAAAAAACACACTTCCGGCTGAAAAAGGCAACGGGCGCGATAAAGAGCGAAAAGTATCGCAGCAAAAAACTTAACGCAATCTAAGAAGACTGCATTGCGAAACACCATTCGAAACCAGAAAAGCCCCACTAGAAAATGATGTCAAGTTCAAAATGGCCACCTCACTTTACCAAGAAGTCAGCAATGCCTTATTTAGTCAGTCTTCTTAGAATTTCTCAATTGGAATACAATTTTCTTTTCACTGCACATTCGCCTTTCTAATGCGCGATCGCTTTTCCAAGGCATTTACAGTATATGCGCGTTCGCCTTTCTAATGTGCGTTCGCCTTTCTAATGTGCGTTCGCCTTTCTAATGCGCGATCGCTTTTCCAAGGCATATTCCATTATAATGCGCGGCGCCCGCCTTTCTAATGTGCGTTCGCTTTTCTAATGCGTGTTCGCTTTCCAGGCATATTACATTCTAATGCGCATCGCCTTTCTAATGTCGCTTTTCCAAGGCAATTTCATTCTAATGCGCGTTCGCCTTTCAATTGTCGCTTTTTCCAAGGCATATTACACTCTATGCGCGATCACCCTTCTAAGCGCGTTCGCTTTTTCAAGGCATATTACCCTTAGAATGCCTTTTCGCTCAAAAAACATACTTTTCAACCACCTTCAGGGTCACGCTAATCTTTCGCTCTTTTTAACGCAAAACACCTTTCGCTCTTTATAAATCGCGTTATGCCTTTTGCTCCTTTTTCGCTAAAATTACCATTGCGAATAAGGCGAAAAGGGTTTAGCGATAGCTCGCGGAAACGTTTTCGCCATTCGTTAACGCTAACCTTTATAAATAGCTTTAACTGTCTTTTGGCGAAAACCCATGCGAAAAGCGAATGCGAAAACATTTCGCTACTTTTCGCTCTTTTATAATATGCCCCTTGTGACAAAATCCATTTTCGAATTTTTAAATCCATGATGCAGTTTCCTCTTGAATTCTGCTATTAAAATGTCTCCTCAATCGCCTATTATTTATACATACAATGTTTTAATATTCTAACCACTCTAGTCACCTGCTAGATATTAAGAAACTCCTATTGGAAAGGATTCTGTGACCATCCATCACTTTCCTTTTGTAAAGAAGCAAAGTATTTCCATAGTGTAAAAACATTGCAATTAGTGCACTAGTTTCCCTCACAGCTGGATTAATTAGGTTAATGATGCTCGGGAAGTGAGAATGAATCAGTACTGGTTTAGCAATGGAAAATAACATACCAGTACCATTCAGACGAATTCACCTTGTGGTGTCTCCATTTAAAAATCCCTTTTACTTTCTATGATATGCATCTGTCCAAAAACTTCCTCCAGAGGTCAAGGCAAAGTAAATATTTTCATTCCTGCTTGACCTTTAAGCAGGTACAGTATTACCAGCACAGTATGTTTCGATGTGGCATGTGTGAAATCCGACTTGTAAATCCTCTGGATGAAGCACTGGTACAGTGAATCCTTAAAATTCCACATGGAAGTTTTTTGGATCCGAAACATGAGGACCTAAAGGCTTATTTAATAGGAGGTGCAAAATGTTACCTTTGTAACAGCAATCAGATGTAACTGATCTACTGAATGGCATCTGTTTGGCTGCTGCAGAAAAAGAACACAGGCAGAATTTGCACCTTTTATTAAATAACCCCATAGTTATTCGGTTTGTGGGGATGTTCTGTCATTCTGTGACTTTCATATCGTGTAGTTGGGCCTGATGGTAATTATTGAAGTACCTAACGTATTTACTATTAGATTATATTACCGAGCTTATTAAAATAACTCATCTTGTAGAAGAAGTTAAAATGTATTGGTCTGACACACCAACGTGCAACTGTTGAGTCTAATAACTTCAATAAAGGTATATAAATAAAATGTAATAAACTTCCAATAAATGTATGAGAGTACAATGTCAACACTAAACAGATTTCATTTAATGAGTATGCAACTATGTTCAATAATTGATTGAGGGCAGTTTTTGAGTTGATGATTGAAATATGACATTCAGATACAGGGATTACTGTTCTCATTTTTTTGGGAAAAATACAGATGACTCAGTGAGATTTTCACAAGATCACTTTCGCTTAAGTGCAAAATGTTGCATAACAAAAATGTCGAACTTGCATACCATGCAAATTCTACTTACAGATCAAATGGAGTCACAGTCCATTAGTGCGGGTAAATATAATCAGACGAGTTAAAAGCTTTTGGTTATTGGGATCCAAATTTCCTTCACTTGTGATGTAAAAGCTTTAGAGCCTTCCCAAATGCAATCTTCAGGGGGCAAACTGTATCATGTAAAGCACATAAGCCCCAGATCAAGTAGAGTATACATGATATTATAATTGGATGCTAAGTTGGCTAATCTTGCGCCTTCTTTTTTGGAATGCGACATAATACATTTTTAATAGCCTACAAACAGCAGGTTTGAGAAATCACATGATTTGAAAGTAAGCCAAGATGGAGAACACTGCTGAATGGAAATCTAATGTGAGATTAACAAATTTGTAAAAAAATGGGACCAATTAAGAAGTAGAATGGACACCTGCCTTTTACTACATAGAACTAAGCAACAGATATATGTAAAAAAAAAAAGGCCACATGACTGCAAATGTGGGCTTGTTACCTCTTCATTCATCCCAGGATGTGCATTTTTAGGATTTGCAAGTCCTCAATTGTAACAGAATCTAATTGAACAGTTGGATGGTTGGATAACTGCAACCTGTCAGAAGTCATATGTGAAGGAAATGTTAACATTTCCTGCATCCAGTAGATCAATTTACCTGCCCCTCTGCTCCTAAATCCAGGGCTTGAGCATGCACACTAATAACTTAATTCTGGAAAGACAGCAAGTCTCTACACAGACAACATTACAAAAAGTTTCAAACTTTCACAGCTGTAAAGGAATAATTAAGGGTTGAGGGCCATGGCAAGCAGAGACGGGTTACATGGCTACAAGATGGTCACATGGCTAAAAGTTGCTGAAACAGGAAGTTAGAAAGCTACCTTGTTGAGCATTTTTCAGCAACATACCTTCTAACGGTGATCTGATTAAGGACTTATTTTAAAGGCAAGATCAGGCTTTTGAGACTACAGTTCCTCTTTAACACAGAAAATAGAATGTGATGATATTCCTTTAAAGGAAATTAATTTGTCATTGAAAAACGTTAGAATTTAGGGCGGTATTTATTTTTGCGGCACGGTAATACAATTGTGATCACGGTCGTACAATTACATGGTCGTAATTGTACGATCTCTATACAATACAATAGCGTTATTGTACACCATCTGGGATTGTTTGCCCGCTGTAGTAAATTTCCTGTCGCAGTTGCACTTTTACAATAACCTGTTGTATCATAACTTTCGAAAGCCTCGCCGAGTTTCAAATGTAAAATGATTTGGTCTCCTGTCAACATGTTCCACCTGTAGAGACAATTTAGTTCAGGGATACAGATTGCAAGAATTTCTAATCAGAGGAGATTTGATGGGGTGATAGGTTAAAAAAAGGTTAAAAGCTTTTAGCAAAAAAAGGACTGAAGGGCAGTTTTAAAGGGTTTTATGAAGCTCATTTGCTTTGTCACTTGAGCGGTTATCCCTGCCTTTTTATATGATAAACTTCTATATGATTGATAGAGTACCTCTGCAACAAAGGACGATTCAGTTCAATGACAAAAAAACTAGGTCAACCCATTAAAATTCCATTAAATTGAAAGTGGGGATATTATTTTTCATACAGTTGAAAAAGCTCAGATGCCTGAATAAAATTCCTTTATTAAAAGGAACTGAATATTTTACAGGATCTCAATATGTTGTAGTCCTAACTTGAATTTTCTAATTGCAAGCAACACATAACAAAGACCGCATGCAATGTCCTTTTTAGCTGCAAATGATTAGCATATTTTTTTTTTTTTTTCCCCTTCAGTAAACATACAGCCACAAACAGTGTAGAGCCTAGCCCTGTTGGATATACAGCATTAAGAGAGGGGTTATAAGATTAAAGATTGCCCATACGTGTTCTGTTTGGCAGTACGATGGTGCAACTGATTGGTACATCCCCAAAAAACTCATTCAGAAAGTACTGATTAAATTTCATCACTGGTACCATCCATCTTGAGCAATTTCAGCTTGAAATCTGGTCACGATATTGCAAACACAGATGGGACCATCTGAAATTTTCCAACAAATCCAATTACCTTGTGCCAATACATAGATATATATATATATATAAAGAACAGGAGGCCATACGCATGATGGACTTTTGGCCAGTTCAACAAAACGACTCGTATATAGCTACCCTAAGAGAGACGAAAAAAGTGCAAACTCCATGCTACATTTTATTTTTTTAAAGCAAAAGGGGAAATGCTTGTGAAGGTTCTCATTGATCTAGGTCATGGTATATCTGTTGTATTCAGTTAGATCCACTGGACTTGAAGTTTAGTTCTTGTATACGTTTGCTAGTCATCTGTCTCATCAGAATTCTGAATTGAGAAAGCCAGTCGGATGACTAGAGAAACTAAACTTAGGGTCCAGTTGTCTTACTGATACAACAGAAATAAACGGGGAATTGTGGTAACGGGGAAATGTTTAACCACTGTACAAATGGTGCATCCATGTTTTAGAAGGTACTGTAAAGCATTAACCATTTTGCTAAAAAAGTAATCAGGTTTTGGTCAAACTTCTGTTAAACAGAAGGGCTTGAGAAATTCTTGAATCCCAGTTACAGATGGTGTCCCAGCTTTACCTGGACTACTGTTTTGCTGTTTCTTCTTCTTTTTTTTTTTTTGTTCCACAACATAATGAGAAAAGGAACTCAGTGCCAAGTAATGTTCTGGATGAAAGATTTTTCATCCATCGTCCTGGAAGTCTTTTAAAACCTGCCTAGCAACATCTCAGAGAGAAGAATAATTCTTTTTTTTCCAGGGCCACTAGAGAAACTCTAGATGCTGAATCCTCTAATCAGAATGAGAGACAAACGTTCAAGCCAATACCACTCTGTAATAAGATCATTACATACTCATTTTCTTGTACATTGACAGAAAGGCAGCATTTATCTTCTGGTGAAGATTACCTCATCTGAACAGAACGTCCTAGGCTGATTTTTCTTTTCCCTCTATTTAACAAATGTTGACATTGCCAGTTACAAATTGATGTGGAGTGCATGAACAAAAATCCTTCTAGTAGTTTAAATTCCATGGCCTCTCATAAACTTATGTAACCATAACATAAATAATACTTGTGAGCTTGTGAAGCCATCCGAGTTTTAACTCTTCTTGCCTGTCTGTCTTCTATTTTGCATTCTTCCTGCGAAAACTGTAGACTTCATCTACAATGACGACACTTTGTGTTCTCTTGTTCTTGATGGATGAGATTATATTAAGGGGCAAAACTATACAGAGATATCAGGAGTTAATTTATTGCCTCTTGTCGTACAGTTTATTACTTTGTTTAATTAGAGTAGTATATGAAATGATTCCAGTTTTGTTTAGTAGTCTTGCGTAAATATTAATTTTGAATATAGATTGAAAGTAAAATGTACACTCGAGATGATTAAGAGTTTGAAACATTAACAGGGTTATTCTATAAAAGTTCTTATCATTTAAAATGGTGCTAAGATCTGATTGATTGGGCCAAAATTAGCACCATTTTAAACAATAAAACTTTTATTGAATCTCCCTGTAAGTTTTTTTTAGGTGAAACTGTAAATTGTAACCTCAGTTAATGACATACAGAATCACAACTAGTGTAGGATGTGTGAGTTCATTATAACAAAAAGAAATACAATATAATGAATAGTAGATCATCATTTCAGTGAACAAACTGCTTGTGAGGTTTCGCATCATCCAGGTCATGGTATATCTGTTGTATTCCATTAGCTCAACTGGACTTGAAGTTTGTTCTTGAGTTGGATGACTAGCGAAACGTCTTCAAGACTCCTTCAAGTCCAGCTGATCTTATTGAATACAACCAGATATAATGTAACAAACTTTGATGCTCTTTAGTGATTGTGTAAAATCAAAGTCCAGACATTTTTGAATTTCATTAAACCCTTCCCTTTCAGCTGTTGCAGTTTGTTTTTATATGGGGGAAGGGTCCATGCTGTTTGCAAACAAAGAATTATGGGAATGCAATTCCCGATCTGAGGTTTTGGGGTTTATAAGCATTGTCAGGTATAAAGCCACATGCTAAATATGCAGTTAAACATACAGTATCTGTGACTAGGTTCTCTCCATGAATACAATGTAAAGAATATATACTGAGGACTAGCGATACTAAACTTTCCATATGTTTCGAAAACGGCCGAACTTTCAAAGTCGGCCATCTCTACCCACTACTGGCCCCACAGTAATGTTTTAAAAAAACTTACCTTACACTCGCCTGCTCCTTATGGTTCCCGCTGCCCATGTCCAAAGTCCGGAAACTGAAGAGTAGTGGCTTCTTCCTTTCAAACAACTCTGGCCTCCTGTCTGTCCCCTGGAGGGATTGTGACATGCACAAAGGAGCCCTTTCCTCCCCCTCCCCCCCCCCCCCTCCCAATCCTATCTTCAAATCCTTCACCTTACTGAAAAACCTTATTCTATTCTATTATGTGCAGAATGTTACCACCTTTTAAGAAGTTAAAATAGATGTCCAAATGTCCTACAG
Organism: Hymenochirus boettgeri; assembly: GCA_019447015.1. Lineage (NCBI taxonomy): Eukaryota > Metazoa > Chordata > Amphibia > Anura > Pipidae > Hymenochirus > Hymenochirus boettgeri. Next base: position 361,483,747 of record CM033469.1, on the reverse strand, counting down.
CTCCTCGTTCCAGCATCTCCTCTATTCTGCACTGGCAGCTATGATTGGCGGCCATCACCAATCACACCCACGGCTGCCATGCCTTCCCCCTCGGTGATCTGGCAGTCAGGGGAGACGAACCAGAATGACGATGATAAGGAGCTGTAAGTGTAATTTGGAATTGGTGTGTTAAGTCTGATGTTTGTTATGACCTCTTTGACTCATCGCTGTGCTCGTGTTGGTTTTTTTGGTTTTCTCTCTGTTTTTCAATTTATAGTATGTAAGGCCATTGTTTGTTTCTTTGGTTAGTTATTTTTTGCTCGCCTTATTATACCTTATTTTTATTTGCAGTGTTTTTGCCCTTTATCACATATGTGCTCAGACAGGTGAAGCTCCAACCTAGCCAGCAGCCTGTCCCTTCTCAGTTTCATGTTTGTTGACTTTTTGATTTGCAAGCAGCATTTTGCTGCCGTACGTAATCGTGTTGTGAATCCTTGTTAACTTGTTACTTTCAATTTTGCTTCGTCTTTCCGTCGTTATTTTTACTCAGTTATGTTTTTCTTTATCGGTGTTGGTTGACTAAATTGTCGTTTGGCTTCACGACACGCAGAGTAGAACCAGTACATAAGATGTTAGTATCTTTGAGTGGAAATTAGATTGATTGTAAAAACCGCAGGAATCCTGGAACTTTAACCTCGGGTGATTTGCTTAGTGACTGTTCAAGATGCGTGCAAAAACCTGGAGCGACGCAAAAATATGACGAAATACGGGGACACACAGGTATTAGGGGGGATGATTGATGATGGCAGTAAAGAGGTAAACAACCCGAGGCGCACAGCAGCCACCAACAAAAGCCAAGCGCAAATACACGTGCTAAATCAAGCCCAGTGGGGTGGCTGGTGTGGGGCATGGCCAGCGACAGAGGTCCGCCGCCACTCGAATAATGATATATGTTCCGTGTGCGGAAAGCCTGGCCCGAGCGGGGGGGCAGACACGGGAAGGTAATCTGGCGTACCAACTATGTAGGAGTGTATGAAGAAAGCTGGCCGATGCGACTGATGACATAACACATAAAGACATACCTAAGAAGTGGTCAGAAAACAACAGAAAAATAAAAAGAAACAGAAGTGCCAACACAACCACCACCACCCCCACAAACCGGCAAGGAGCGGTAGGAAAAACTGTGAACCACACGGCCCAAATCCAAACAGGCCAGAACAGGACCAAAAAAAGGGAGCCCGGTGAGCTCGCAACGAAACAAAGAAGACCTGTGCTAGACAGGAAGTTCCAGGCTATACAAGAGAAGGCTTGACATAACTCAAACTACTGTATAAGCCCAGGGACCAAGCCTCCGGAACCCAGCCATAGAACCACCGGGAGCGAAAGCCGTAACAAAGGTAGGCAACCACCCCAAACACCGCACCCGAAACGCGAAACCACAAAGCCACAACCCAAAACATAACCAGTAAACCGAATCACCAAAAAGCCACGCCCGGAACCACCATCCCAAAGTGCCCCGAACAAAGCCTGCCACCCGCTAAACCTTGCCCTACCAGATCCTAATCTTCAATCCTATTGCTCCTTTAACCTTCCCTTTAAATCCAAAGCCCGAAATTCACTAACCCATCAACTCCCCTAACCGTATTTTTTCCCGGTCCTCTTACAAGTCCCCCGTACACCCTGTCCCGCACTTTCCCTCCATTTAACCCTTTCAAGTCACTGTCCCCTCCCCTTTCTTTTTCATCCTTTGTCAACCATGTAAGCTCCCTTCAACTCCCTAACCATTTGATTTTGTGAATCCTCTGTCCCCGTCCATTGTCGCCCCTTTCCCGCCATTGTACGCCCATTTCTTATGTCCTTTTAAACGTCCCTTTCCGCCTTTCCCCTTACTTTTGGTAAACCTTACCATCCCTTTCATTGCCATTTCCGGTCCTTGTCCGCGTCCCTTCCTTTGCTCTTCCACGAATCCCACCCTAACTCCTTTAACAAGCCGTTCCTACCCTCACTTTAAACCATTTCCATACCCTCCACTGTGGGAGGTCCACGTGTAAGGGGCCCTGTTAGGAGGTGCATTGTCGAAGGTCCATGTTTAAACATCTCATGTACATCGTAAGAGGTCCCCGTTAGAGTCTCCACGTTCGTAGCAGGTAGAGCCATGTAATAACGCCAGTGTATGTTTGTGAGGAGTGCTGTGTAAAGAGTTCCCAGGGGAAGAAGGTCCACATGGAAGAGTCCCGTAGAAGTTCCCAGTTCATTAAGAGGCTCTATGGAACGAAGGTGCCAGGTGGCCGAAGTTCCTGTGTATTTGTGTGGATCCGATGTGTAAAAGGTCCATGTGGAAGAGGGTCCCAGTTAAGACAAGTTCATTGTAAGTCCATGTGTAAAGGTCCATGTGTAAAAGGTCCATGTGTTACCGAAGAGCCATTTTAAGAAGGGTTTAAGAGGGTGCATATGTAAGAGGGATCCACGTGTAAGAGATCCACGTGTAGAGTGTCCATTGTAAGGAGGTCCATGTGTAGAGGGTCCAGTTGTTAATGAGGTCCCTTTGTAAGGAAGTCCACTTAAAAGGGGGGGCCACGATGATAGGGAGTCCTGGGAGCGGTTGGGGAGAAGATTCGCAGGTTTTTGGTGTGATTTGCATGCCGATTAAAGAGGGTGCCATTTAAGAGATGGTCCATGTTAAAATGGCCATTAAGGGTCCATGTAGAGGGGACATGTGGGGTAAGAAGGTCCATGTTTATGAGGGTCAGTGCAGTTTTAAGAGGCCAGGTGTTAAGAAGCTCACGTAAAGGAGAGCCCTGTGTAAAAGGGTCCAGGTGTAAGAAGGGGCGTGTACGAAGCTGGTTTTGTGTGAGGAGTGCTTGTGTAAAGAGGCTCCATGGGGAACAGAGGGTCCATTGTTTAAGAGGTCCATGTGTAAGAAGGTCCACATTAGAAGGTCCACAGGTAAGAATGCCATTGTAAGAGGTTCCATGTGGTAAGAAGGTCCATGTTAAAAAGGGCCACGTTAAGAAGGTCCACATGTCGGAGTCCATGGTAAGAGGGTCCTGTGTATTTTGTGTGAGGAGTGCTTAATGTTGTAAGAGCGTCCATTGTAAAATGGTCCATGTTAAAGGTCCATTGTAGAGGGTCA